>OZ005701.1:886443-2095103 GCA_963930775.1 Cliona cf. orientalis | reverse complement strand
ACTGTAGCAATGAATAGGTGCACAGTGATACATGTACATGTATGTCACAGAATGTCACTGCTTCCTTGAGCATCACTCATACGTTGTCATGTAGTCACTGCTGGTTCAATTGACTTAACGCTATAGCAATGACCTGGTCTAATGACACCACCACAGAATGGGAGCTGTGAGGGAGCCATTGATACAGTGGTCAGCCAAACCAGTGCAAGGGTCTAGGGTGCACCACCAGGCAGCCTTAGAAATAACCACATAATGGACTTCTAAAAGAAACTTCCAGGCACAGGTCATCTACACATGCACCCTTAGGCCATCAAATATTGCTATAATATTATTATCGAGGGCCACTTATTCCTAGCTATTACACAAATGGCATGCATGCATAATGACCCCTGCACATGCTGGTACATGTATGTATTGACGACCCTTTACCAAATGCAAACATTAACCCGCCAACTTGGGTTAACCAGTGCAGCCATAGAGTTGGTCATTGCATCACTCGTCAGCCGCACACCCATGGACCAAGCCATTCATCGACAACCACAGTGGTTAATTTGCTGGCAAAAGTCTTCAGATAGGCCTGCAGCTGTCTGCTATACGTGTTATTCCATGGGTATTATAATATTATACTACATTACGTTCATTGTGCACATAAAATATCACACACACATATACACATTGTACACTGCCTTACCTGTGGATGTTGCATGGTTGCTGCTGGGTTGGGGTGAACTGTCACTTGACTAGAGTTCCCGCTCCCGGGATTGCCGGAAACAGAGGGAGGGGAACAAAACTGAGGTGTGCCGGCTGGAGTGACAGACGTACTGTCTCTTCTCGCAGACGGGGGTTGCTGGATGCCTGCAGGATAATACCAGTGCACACATGTAGTTAGAGTGACTCTGATGATTGATAAAATATTTCTCAAACTAGCCTCAAATCTACCTGTAGGTCAAACCATCCCACCAGTACAATATTACGTTCCTCATTAATTTACTTATCCAATATGTCAAAATTGGTCCTGTACAAAAAGTGGTTCAGATATTAAATCTAGGTTGCACTATAAAGTCTCAATCTGGGCACGCCCAAGACCCACATACAATACATGTTCAGACACAGATGGACACATACATGATAATGTACAAGTTCATGAATCCCCTTTCTATCTTAAATGCCATCCAAGCATGTACTAGGTACACAACTTGTGTGTAAATACACATACGTAATACTATGCCTAGCAGGTACACAATGTACAGTTCTCAGAAGGAGTCAGGAACAGTAAATAGCTGCACATGTATGTATACACACACACAGCGTACCATTCAGTACACTCCAGCAACATGCACATGTACCTAACATAATTGTGTCCACGTGTAGCGTACGACTATACATAACTATACATGTATGTAATATGCTCACCCTGACCATAGACAGTGTATAATAATATGCATGCATTCACTTTATACATGTGTATACTAAAACGCCAAAACAGCGAGAGCATAGATACACAAACAGTGGTCCGTTTCCTCCATACTTTCCAGGAATTTTCAGTGTGTCTATGTGAATCATATGGCTGCTGAACACAGCCCAACCCGATCACAGGGACTGGCTTGGCCATCAAAGAAGCCTAAACTATGTATGAAGATGTGAACCCATGTACCATTAATTTTGTAGGTTTAATATGACGCAATAGACTCTGGCTGATACTACATATACATGTATCTTTCAAGACAACTTCACTCAAACCAGGAATGAAGATGTCTGTTGGGTTTAAAGGTCAATGGCTAGAAATTTATGCCCCATTGCATGTACACATACATGTACTGGTGCATACAGATGAATCTCACTCCTCCCCCCCCCCCCCCCCCCCCCCCCCCCCCCAAAATCCTTCCTCACTGTCGGTTGACCTGTACTCTCTCCCTCTCTCTTCTCCCATAATTCCCTTTCTCTCTCTCTCTCTCTCTCAACTAACCTGGGTAACTTGGTGGATTCTGATGTGTGGGAGAGGTCAACTGGACGGGATGCATGGGGGTATGGTTGCTAGGGGGTGGGGTCTGCATTGTGGAGGAGGAGGAGGGCTGTGGTTGCTGTTGCTGGGACTGAGTGGGTGGAGCTTTGTGAGGCTGCTGGGAGGTCAAAGGTGGAACTGAAGGGGCAGAGTTTGAGAGTGAGTGAGAGGAGTGTGGTGTGGAGGCTGTGGAGCTGGGTGCAGTGAAGGGTGGAGGAGGAGGTGGCTGAGTGCCGTGCAGGGAGGACTGCTGAGAAAACGTAGAGGAAGACATTTGTTGCTGAAAGGAGAGGCAGAAAGAAGGATTGATTATCAGACAGAGATTAACAAAAAAGGCTTCAATCTGAATTATAACTAGCCAGTATTCAAAAGAGAGAGAGAGAGAGAGAGAGAGAGAGAGAGAGAGAGAGAGAGAGAGAGAGAGAGAGAGAGCAAGCGAGCGAACGTAGCCAGCTAACTTACTGAAGGAGTTGGAGGTTGGTGATGAACTGGAGTACTGGGGGTCATTGATGAATTCCCCCCTGGCTGCTGCTGGGGGGCTCCAGCTCCAGTTCCAGCTGGGTGGCCAGAAAGAGAGGAAAACTGCTGTTGCTGGCCCCCTAATGTCCTATAGCCAACAGAATGGTTGCTAGTAGCCATTCCAGTTGCCATGGAGGCAGGTGGGGTACCAGGAGCATGATTCTGTGACGTGTGTGTATGTGTGTGAGTACGAGTAAAAAAGAGTGGGTTTGGAAATTTGGGATGTGGTGAGCTACATGTAATTAGTGAGTGGGGGTACAATATGTAAGATGTACAAGTCATACATGACACTGTACGCAAACACGAGTATGCCCATTCAAGCGGTACAAGGAATAGAAGGAAATGAAGAACATGCAGCTCATCCATCACAATCTGCATATTACATACACAAAAATATACAGAGTCAGCTACATATAGCTACATGTATGTGCAGATACTACATACATTGTATATCTAGCAATACATGTAGAAGCAAAATAAAGGCAAAACTTACACAGTCAAAAAATTTAATTGTAAACTTTGTTCTGCCAACCTCAAGCAATAAGTTAAGGAGCATGTTCATTCTTACCCCCACAATCTTCTTCCTGGCTCCTCCACCAACCTCCCCCCCTCCCTCTCTCCCTCCCTCCCTCTCTCTCTCTCTCTCTCTCTCTCTCTCTCTCTCTCTCTCTCTCATACACACACTCCAGCGTGCACCAACCACTAACTTGGTGTAGTTGAGGTATTGATCCTGGAGTCCCAGCTCCGGGTAGTGAGTCGTGTCGCTGCAGTGGGTGTCTCTGCTGTTGACCTGCCGCCAATGCCAAAGGTGGCAGACCTTGACCTTGATGACTTTGCTGACCCTGACTCATCATCCCCATACTCGATGCCGACGATGTCACGGCTGTGGTGGTCGTCATGGAAACGTGTCCCATTGACATCCTGTTTGCGGGTGGAGCTTGGTTTTGATTCATCATGGCTGCCGATCCCACCTGCTCCCTCCCTGCTGCTGCCGTTGTCTCCTGATTCCCACTACTGGGGGCAGTCGTTGCAGCAGCAGCTGAAGGAGGAATGCCACCATTTTGCGTCAGGTGGGCTGCAATCATCGAGTTATTATTCATGTTCATCGCTCCTGCTCCGGCAGTGGTAGCTACGGACATGGCCCCTCCTCTTGCTGCCAAAGTTACTCCAGTCCCTGGCTGTGACCCACTATTTCTACCGACTCCACCAGCACCAGAGCCTCCTCCGCTCACGCTACCAGCACTGCTCACTGCAGCATTAGGTCCTCCACCCAACGCACTATTGTTCGTCGTACTGGTGGTTACGGCTTCAGAGGCCCCCTGCAGTTGTTGATTCAGACTAGCTCCCCCTTGAGGAGTAGGGGGCATGGTGTTGCCTGCACTGTTTGCCACACCCCCACCTTCTTGTAACGAAGGCGGAGGAATAGCATTATTGTTCTCCGATGGCTTTTTTAGAGGTTGGGCAGCTGTACCAGACGATGCATTTATCGCTGCTTGTTGCACAGCCGCTGCAGCTGCAGCATTCGCCGCTTGGAGTTTGCTCTGGGGGTCACTCAAATTTTGGTGAGGGGGGATGACGTTCCCGTGGGGATAATTCATATGGTACCCTGGGATGCCAGATGGATTTCCAGGCATGACGCCTTGCATCATGTTTTGTCCAATGTTGATGTATGGGGTGCTTCCCGGAGCAATTTGGTTGGGGGGCGGCCCCCCACTTTCTTGGTAAAAGTTTGCATTTTGTGGTGTCGGTTTCATGTGGTTAGTGGAGTTGATATAAGACTGTGAAGAAAAAAGAATAAAACTGCATGTAATTCTGAAGTCAAGGGTATGTGCATCTACAGCAAGTCACATGCACATGCACATGTACATGTATGTACATGTACACGTAATCTACATACAGACAATCTGCCTGGACCCATGTACATTGTAACGTACCATTGTCCCATCACTGGAAGGGAGGGAGGGGCCAGAGGCGGAATTCATACCGGGAGGAATACCACCACCATGCTCCTGTTGATGGTACCAGTGAGGAATGTCACTATGGAAAGGGAGAGAAAGAGAGAGAGAGAGAGAGAGAGAGAGAGAGAGAGAGAGAGAGAGAGAGAGAGAGAGAGAGAGAGAGAGAGAGAGAGTGAGATCAATTAATAGCTTAAGTTTTGTTGCACTTCCCATCTAAACAAGCACAACAGGATAATTAAGTCACAAGTGGCCACTTAGCAAACACACACGTACACACTGCATTACTCAGAGAGAGAGAGAGAGAGAGAGAGAGAGAGAGAGAAGGGGGGGGGGGGAGAGACTGACTTACTTTGGGAATGGTTGCTGCTTGTGGCTGGCAGCGTGCACGGCTGCCGCCTGGGCTATTTGCATGGCCGCCTGTTGTGGGTCTCGGTTGACGTCCATGGTACCCTGGACCCTCGCTGTGATGTTGTGGTGTCTAACCAACATCAGTCTACCGAGTTCCTCACACCAGTGGGTCAGCATCGCTGCAAAGGGATACATATAACATGATACTATGGAGGCTTGCAAAAACTCAAATACATGGACAAGTATGTCAAACTTCATAAATAATTATTAATGATATTATACTCCCTTCAAATGAAATGTCCAAATTTTGTGTATACTGATGCAGATGTAGAAGGTATTTATAAACGCATACATACACAAATGGGGCAAAGATTCTGTGGTGGACTACAACAGTGCATTTTGGCTGCTATCAACACAGGCAAGAGTGACTCGATCCTCCATACAGGTACATGTAGCACGCTTAGCCTGAAGTAGTGTCTATACAGAAACCTCGTAGTTGATGCTAAAGTTCTTAATGAGTGATTCAAATACAATACAATCTAACTGCATATACATGTACACTTGTATATTGCGCAAAAAAACTCGCATGTAAACAGAAGGTAATTTAGAAAGAGCCAAGCAAAGCAAGCACCGTGTGTACATGTGGTGGTGTGCATGTTTGTATATGATGGTTGTGTACACTCGGCTTTCAAGAGCTTTATGGGACAAGATGAGCCAACAATAATTGCTAGAAATAACTGTCACATTTGGGATCATACTGTTAGTGACAATATGTAGCAACATATCTCCTACATGCATGCATAATAGAGTAAGTAAGATACACATGATGTATACATGATATATTACGTATTGTTCATTGACAACACTAGAGGGAAGACGCAAAGGGGATAGAGAGAGAGAGAGAGAGAGAGAGAGAGAGAGAGAGGAGATAGAGCGATAGATACATGCACTCTGACCCCAATTAACCATTGGATTTCAGTGCCATAGATGCCAACACTTCCTAATAGGGGCATCGCTATGCACGCTCGTAAAGGATTAGCTCATTACACTGTTTTCATAACACCCAGCCCAAATAGCTTAGCTCATCAACGACTACCCTCTGCCATACTTGCGCCATTTCCTGTATGTAGGGCTACACACATTGATAGAGCTACTAGAGCACCTTTACTGATATTGTATGTACAATCTATGCATTGTTATTAAAAGCTTTCCTCGAAATGAGATTTCAACTGTTAACACATACTCAAATCATGATCACATTCAAAAACAGCCGCTTGCTCATCAACAACTAAAGAATACAATCTTGGGGGTGCACCCTTGTGCCTAATCGGCTTAATTGCATTAGTGCCACAGGCACTAGGTTAATCACTAAACAAGGTGACCTCATCCACTACTACAAAGGGGTGCTAACGAGCTTAATTGGTTCAAATTTGGGGGGAGGGGGGGGGGAGGAGGCAATCTCCATAGTGAATCAAAACTTGCCTGAAACAATGACCTTAACCATACAACCATACATGTACATACATGGAGCCAATGTACACATATACTCTAATGAATAAAAAAATTATTGAAGTATGTAGCTATATAGCTGGAATTGGAACTGTGTAACGTAGGACACAACTATGGTAAGTCACATCAGCATACAAATACCTACATGTACATACATGTATATACATAATATACACATACAGTGGGATATCCAGAAATATCATACTTGTGTATACCTAGCTTCCCTAAACAGGACCTCGGGATATACTATTTGAGCTATAGGGCCCAGTCTCATGTACATGTAGGTAGTACATGTACATGCATACGGAAAATTATCATCTCCGAATAGACACCTATTTTGTAAGCATGTCCACAATAGAAAGATTACAGAAAACTCAAAATTAGTGTTTGAGAGTGCAATACAATTTCTTACCCGAGCTGTGGGGAGAGAACCTGTCCTTATGATTGGCACACACCGCCAGTAGTCGGTAACCTATGGCAACCAGAAAAGAAGCACATGTTATTATGAATAATTATAGACATAAATCAATCGTCGTGGAAATAGCAAATATCAATTTCACAGCAAACAAATAATTAGAAGCTCAAATGGCTCGACAATGAAATGTAATCTCAGAGCGTACACAGTGCGCTCTCCCAAGGGTATTCGAGGGAACAAAGTTTGTGTAACCTGGGCACGAGTGTTTTGAAAATTCACAAAACCAACCATTTTCAACACACACACAGACGCACACACATATACACTACGAGCGTACGATACTGTCGACATAAGTATCTGGTACATATATTACATACATGTACATGTGTACATATAAGTATAATATTATATGTACTGTAGTGGAGTACATGCTCCAACTAGCTTAACTTGTCAAGCCTAATATTAGTGTAGTAGTACGTAGTCCTTGGCTAAAGATACATGTAGTCTTCATGGCTCAAGCAGTGCTCTCCCCAAGCAGAAGTCAAGAGTAAGAGTCAAGGCATAATATATATACGTGTATGAGAGCTAGGGCTTGGCATGGGCGGGGTCTGTGGCGACATCAAAGCATTTGGACTCTCTTCATTCCCACATCAAAATCATAAAAATCAACACTAACTAAAAAGGGACCAATATTCCTCACGTATGCAGATGTACATGTATGTACACGTATGTTAGGGAGAATACTGCGGTCAAGTACACGTAGGTAACTTATAATGAGTAATACACACACAAACAACGACATCTTCAAGTATGCACAGCGACATGTGTACATGTACATGTATGTATGTAATAACAGAGCTGATGATACATTTAACTATATTCACAAGGTAGCTACATGTAGATACTCGTCTGTATGTATGCAACAAGCATTGAGTTCTAATAATATGCTACTAATCTGCAGGCACTAAGTTTCTAAACTCATTAGCTCAGACTACACACCATTGATTGAGTATGAAGACAATCATTAGCAGAATGAACAACAGTCTCTCCGCTATAAGCACCCTCTTCACATTTCTATAACAGTAAAATCTAAAACAAAAAATCCCCAACTATAGACTGACTCTTTAGAATGAACCAGGGAAACCATGCTCACAGAGATTAGAAGTATGATAGGAGGGGTGGGCTCAATCCATACATATACAGGGGCGAAGTGTAAAGCTCCGTCACAGACAAAACAGATAATATCTAACAGATAATACATATTATGTAGTAGTCATCCCAGGTATTGCAGCATTTACACATCTATACATGTACATGTACATGTACATACATGTACATGTATATAACATGCAGCCACAGTAGTGAGTACAAGTATGGGGCTTTAATAACTATGTCCGTCAAAAGGATAGAAACCCTGCATTGCATATCTCACTAAGACTATCGATTGTGTACCCTTGAGGAGTTTGGAACACCATAGCTAGGCATATAATTACACAAGTACAGAATCCCCACAATAAAGCTTAACTACAGGTACAGTTGCGTGTTCTAGCTGTTGCAGGGTCATGCATACACCAATCTCTGCTTCACAAAGATAAATTCATAGTGCAGTGGTTGCTCACCTAGATTGAGGTCAAAGCCAGGAGAAGCAGCAAACCTACTGACAGTCTGTAGACAGCCCATGAGCCCATTCTCGTACTGCGGCTGAAAGGCACGCACGTCGGAACACCAGTCAAGGAGTTCCTTGGCAGCTGATACAAACCCTTGCGTCGTACCAAGCTGCTGGCGAATCACCTGCAGGGCGTGTGTGTGTGAGTGTGTGTGGGTGTTAGAGTTTAGCATACAATACATGTATGTGGCATGTAGAGGAACTAAAGGAAGATAAGGAAGAAGGGAGGGAGGAGAGGGAGAGAGAGAGAGAGAGAGAGAGAGAGAGAGAGAGAGAGAGAGAGAGGGAGGGAGAGAGATGCATTTGATTGAAGTTAGCATTATTTCAGTTTCTTGTATAATTATAGCACGTACATGTACCCACAACAAAAGTCCCACTAAACCAGATCAGAGTCACCCGGTAAAGTGGAGGGAAAAGCCAAAATAAATTACCCCAAATGATTCAGTGAAAGTAATTAGCATACTACCCATGCAGACTATTACAAAACATTCATTGACAAGCAATTCATGTTCGCCTGCATGACTTCGAGACTTTTGTGGGAGGGAGAGGAAGGAGAGGGAGGTTGAGGGGAAAGGGGGAGAGGGAGGGGACCCAGGGGGGAAAGGAGCCGGGGAGGAAGTAGCATCTTTGTATAATATTATTTAATTGTGGCTTTGCAAGTTGATGCATTGGAATGAAGAATGGGAATGGTCCCGGTATGTGAAGCACAGTGAAAGATGCAATACGTGTCAGTGCTTGTATACAGTTGCATAATTCAGAGACAAAGTTGTTTTGGGGATAAAATTAATGTAAGTCCAATCTACATTTGGGAAATCTAGTGCAGCAATTGCTATGAGTAAATGCCCAACTAATGCACGCAAGGTACCTTTTCAAAATACGTAGGCAGCAGCTAGCTATAGCATGCTATGTGCAACCACATCATACAAAAGATTACGAAAGACATGAAAAGCCATCCCAGTGACCGCATGCTTGTTAAATTAAGCGGCACACCTTCATACGTACACACAAAACGATAATAATATTATAATATTGAGTTCCTAAAAGCATTAGCTAGTGGGGGTAGAGGAACGATTAATGTACAATCATGTATTTCAGAGAACAATTATGTTTAAGTGAATTAGGAGCAATTACGCATACTTGTAACGATAGGTCAAAGGGCAAACTACGTTAAGGCTTCACATCGTAATCAAACGAAATTACTGTTTAGAAGTTTTATTCTTCAAATGGTATCAAATAGCTGTGTATGTACATACAGAAACCCGAGGAGATAATGAGAACATGATAGACGTAAACACAGTGAGTCTGTCTTTGTTCACCTGACTATATCAACATAGCAACCCCCGGCCAAAAATATATAACCTCGTTTATCATGATCCATGAGGGTATACCCCTAATTTAAAGTACATGTACAGTACTAGTCCAACTTTACATTTGCATACTCTGGTTCTAACCAGTGCACATCTAAGCATGGGCACTGGGATTAAACTTAATTTGCCCAGCCATGCTCTTAAGCTTGCCCCTACCAGTGTGATGATCTATGAGGGTATACCCCTAATTTAAAGTAGAGTCCAGCTCTTAAGCTTGCCCCTACCAATGTGATGATCTATGAGGGTATACCCCTAATTTAAAGTAGAGTCCAGCTCTTAAGCTTGCCCCTACCAGTTTGTGATGATCTATGAGGGTATACCCCTAATTTAAAGTAGAGTCCAGCCTTACATTTGCATATTCTGGTTCTAACCAGTGCACATCTGAGCACGGGCCCTGGGACTAAATCTTGCCCAACCATGCTGCCAGCCCCTGCCAGTTTGGATGGGTGAATTGAATTTGAGACTGCAACAAATGTTTATGGCTATATATGCATGTATATCAATCCCCATTCACACAAAAATATCGACGAATTATTATTAAAATTTTGTAGCTCTTAAAGCTTTTTATATAGCTGTTTTTGAGGACATACTGAGCTAGCACAGTTATGACTCACCAGTAGTCTCTCATTGGTCTGCTGGATGTGCCGCTCCATCGTCATGGGAACAGAAACGGATGCATTCGGTAGTATCGCAGGCTGCAGGCGTGTGAGAGTGCGTGTGCGTGCGTGTGTGTGCGTGTGCGTGTGTGTGTGTGTGGAGGGAGAGGAATCATTAATTAAATAGTGTATAAACTCAACCCACTCCACACAGCCCAATGTACTGCATTTGCAATACTACCCACACACACAATATTATTATTACGAAATGCTAATGAAAAGCAGTCATGTACATGTATATATAGGCATTCAAAACATCACCCAGCCTATAACTGACTCTCCCATCCAATCCCGGCCTTGCATGCGTCACAGCACATACTTCTTTCACTCCCTTATCCTCTCCTCATAACCCCCCACCCACCCACCCACCCTCCCACCATTCAATTGTCCAAAGCTAAATGAAGTGTAGAGAGATAATACATGCAGTCCTCCCAAGACAGGGAGGGAATAAAGGTCATGTGTAACTACATGTACCTACATGTAACTCTCCCTCCCTAATAACATGTACCCTAAGCCCTCCCTCCCTCCCTCCCTCCCTCCCCATACAGGTATAGGGTTATGTACGTCTACATGTACGTATGTAGTACATGGAGACTAGTATACATACAGCTGCAGTGAATTATGCAACGTCCTACTCAAACAGGAAATACCTCAAACACGTGCAAAATTCAAAGCATACGTATCCCACTCCAGGGAGAAATTGCCAGTATACATACATGTACTACACGTGCATTATCTGAGCACACTTAATACATTCAGATATAATATGCACAATGTACATGTATATAATAGTTATCTGATAGTAATTGGGGTGCATGAGATGCATGGTCGAAATCACCCCAATTACTGTCAGATAATTATTTTGTTGGTAGTTGATCTCTGTTCATCATTGGCCTACTTTATGATGATCCAACCCCTTCCCATAGCCGGCAAATTGCCTATAAAAAATTTTGGTTGCTAGGCAACTACCAACAAAATATTATATCAGTACCGCATACTACATGTAGTACACATATCAGATTAGTAATATAGTTTACTATAGCCGTACACACATGTACTTGGATGCATATTAATACTGGTTCATAGGATGTCCCAAGGGACAATGGTTATGACCTCTCTCCCTCTGGGGTCAGGAGGCACACGCAAGGGATCAGGTTGTACACATGTGTGCGTACACACGCAGTATGCTCAACATAATACAGCATCTGATATTGCATGTTCTAAATGATATAATCAAGTATGAACAATGTCCTGAACATCAAATCAACATCAATACATAAAAACAGCACATGGAAGCAAAGGAAAACTCAGAGTAGAAAGAGAGAGAGAGAGAATAGAGAGGGAGAAAAGAGAGACAGGGAAGAGAGAGAGGGGGAGAGGGGGGAGAGAGAGAGAGAGAGAGAGAGAGAGAGAGAGAGAAAAGAGTTATAGCTTCAACACTGGTCTACATATGCAACCACATACACACACACACACACTAATCAAACTAATAAGCATGCAGTGCACATGTGCACCAACCAGCAAGTTGACCAACTAATCTTGGCAGGGCTATACAGCAGTACTAACCTTCATAGCTCCATCTCCTCTACAAGTATATACATATGCACATACACATAATACATACCTATAGCTGTAGTGAGTATATGGTATATTATACAAAAGCAGGAAACTAGTCCACTGCTTGCTTAGCCCCAGGCCAGGGCCTATATAGTTACAATACAACACTGTAGCTAGCAGGTAGGCTGCACACTGTACTATGTACTAGCTTTGCCATCCCATAGTTGGGAATGAGCAGTCAATTGGAGCACACACCTACTCACCAGCTCCAGCTGGAATATCGGATTAACATGTAGCTGCTTAGCACACCCACCTACTCACATGTCAACTCCCATACATACACACCTTTTGCAGACACCATAATTACACTGTATTGGTAAGGTTTTTTTGCTTAATAAATTTTGGTGATTTTAAATTTAAACTCGACGATTTAACCCTTATACATGTTCTCTACAACATGGCCGGAGCATTAATTCAAATTCCACCAATACCAAATGAGAGCTACTTTGCCAAATCCCATGCTTGCCAATGCAATATCACCGGCATTCACATGAAATCTATAATTAACCAAAAGTGCCCGAGACACTACATAATAGTTAGACACTGTTTAGGAGGTCTTCTAAATCACGTAGAAACTGACTAAACAGTGTCTAACATGTTTAGATCCTAGCAACAATGCCCCAAAGCTAGACACATAAACTGCTGCCTAGTAACAACCCTAACCATAGGCAAGAAAATTTACATGATTTTCTACAGAGCTTTACATGATTTTCTACAGAGCTTACATGATTTTTTATGAAGGATAGATACTTCAGTTTAACCAATCAGATCACAGTATTAGTTACAAGTAGGATCTAAAGTCAATGTGCACACTGTACTACCTATGCATGTAATAATCAGTGCCAATAAGCATGCAGATTATTACGTGCAAAATTACCATACTTACAGTGTATATAACATTATATTATTGTACTATAGTACCATACTTAAAATTACATTCTCTGCATAGTTTTGTGCAATATCCTTAATAGCTTACATTAACCAAGCAAGCCTGCGACATGCATACATACACGTACATATATATGTACGTACGGCCAAGATACAATGTAGCTATAGCTTAGCCTACAGAGTGTCTATTATGGGCTATGAGGGGAAGAGAGCAATTACAGCACCAAACTGCCAAGTTGTAGCGAAACAAACGGCCAGGTGTAACGGACCGTAGCACAAAGTACGGGTCACTAATTAATTGATGGAGGTCAATTATTTCGGGGGTGCACTGGAATCAGCACTTGGTCAAGGACACAAGGGGTACATTTTGATCAATTATTGAGCTGTAATGTTGTCCACAACAGCTAGTGATAACTATAGCCAGCCGCACATCGAAATGAAGAAAAGGATAGCTTCATACGCGCACACACACATAACTATACTTGATATAACAGGTCCTTAATTATTGTTAGGTTGATCTTTGACACCCAATTTGTGAAATTAAGTCAAAATTGTCCCCATAGGTACCAATACATTTCACATCCCTATAGCTATTACTGTCAGCACAGGATGCTCCATAAACCACAACTAACATCAGGTGGGACCTTTCAGTCGGTTGCTTAGCAACTAGACAAGGTCACATGACGCAGCATGTTGTGACTGGGGGTCGTACCCTACCATGAATGGGGCACAGTTTTCAGTGGCCACAAATTGAGAGACCAACGCGCCACAGAATTTCATTACCCCGCCACAAGGTCACTGCTGCCTTGGGTCTGGGGTTTCCGACGACGATCGACTGTCCACGTAACTGTAAAGGCAGGCTGCATGGGCTACACACATGCCATATCCTACTATCACGCATGGTGTATTATGATAATTATTAAAAGCCGGCTAGGCTCACAGCAGAGGACGGTCAGTGTGGCAAAGTGTGACAAAATGTGAATGCATGTGATAAAATGTGAATTCTTAATGTGAATGCATACAAGAAATTTATGACAAACTGAATACTTGTGACAAAATATAAATGCATGTGACAAAACGTGAAGTTCAACATGAGTCTGATGCAAGATTCAAATGCAAGCATCAAGCATCATTGACTCGATTTCTATTCCTGACTCAGCAAATATGCATCAAAACACACCTGCCACTATACTATAGTTCATCCGAAGTAGTGAGTGTATATGACAATACCCTTGATGCATGCATGTACGTATGTCCATATTGTGAATCGGTTATGAAATGTGATCTTCCTAAAACAATACCGGACTGAAACAATAAGCAGCTATAATACATGTATATTCAAGAGATTGATCAGCAAATAAAATTTAATGTGAAAAGTTAATATAGGCTCATAGTTTTGCACTCATATGACTTGGGGAATTCAAAACCGAACTGGGGAACATGCTAGTACAGGTACATGTGCATACATGTATGCATATATACATGTACATGTAGATACATGTACATCATTCCATAGTGCCTTATGGGTTTTGGCCAGACTGCTAACTACAATATTATTCTGCTTGAACAGCCAGCCATATTCACATCTCAAGCTAGATCGATATACATGTGCATGCACCAGTAATACAATATAACATGAACATGTACATGCATGTATGCCCATGTACATGTACAACATTGTTACAGTACAGTACGTACATGTACAATGTACGTGGCGTAGAGGGGGTTTCAGTAGGAAAGGCTGTGTGTACTTTTGCCAACCAGTAACAAACAAGACACCACTAAACTAACACGGCATGGGCAACCGCCCACACTGGGATGGATCAATGGCAGGTCAGCTTCTACTCACACATACATGTACATACATGTACATACATGTATATACCTAGATCCACATATATACATGTGCATTTATAACCACTAGATTTCATACATACAGTACATGTAACTCGTAATTGTACGTTACAAGCCAGTGCTGTAGCCAGCTTGTATTTTAAAGGGGGAGGGGGGTGGTGCTTAAAAGATCAAAGCATTATTGTGGTTTAAAAAAACCACATCAAACTAAACTGAGGTAAGAAAGGAGCTAGGGTGGCCCCCCTCCATTTTACCTTGTGGCTACAACCCTGCAAGCTAGCTATACAATGTAGCATGTGGAACCCTCAGCAAGGTTAAATAGACAAAATTAATGAATTCGAACTTCCTTTCAAGCTTGGGGTTATGATGGCAGTTGGAAGCCATAATGGTATCCTTCCTCCCTCACCCTCCCACTAATTTTTTCCACTCTTTGACTGCCAATAATAATATTATAACTCAAGCTGGTTTAATGCCTCATTAGTACATGAATTTATTGCGTTCATTCCCCTACTGCTTCGATTAAACTCCTTCTCTCTCTCCCTCCCCCCCCCCTCTCTCCTCTCCCTCTCTCCCTCCCTCCCCCTCCCTCTCTCTCTCTTTCTCCTCTCCCTTTATCCCTCCCTCAAATCCTTCGAGCTCTCCCTCCCCATTTCTCCAATCTGTAGTTCTTTTCCTCCAGTATAGAGCTCGAGCTTTCCTTCCCACTCTCCATTCACCTTGTCACGGTGTGCCTATAGCTAGTTGAGATCACTCGGCAGTCCAGATGGTATCGAGGCCACATGAAAGACTCCGAGCAAGACCAGTAATTAACAGAGATTTCACAGAATGTAAATAATGTGGTCAAAATGTCAACCCAAAAATCTTTTTCAAGCCACTCTCTCTCTCCCTCCCTCCCTCCCTCACTCACTCACTCCTTTTCTCTATCCTTCTCCTCCCTCCACCCCTCTCCCTCTCTTACTCTCTCTTACTCTCTCTCTTTTCCCTTCTCTTTCACCCCAGGTTCACTCCAAACAAAGTTAGCACACATACACAATTAAGTGTATATACATACATGTAATAATCAAAGACTATATAGAAACAACTAGTGTACAGAGGAACAACGAGAAAAAAGGGACAATCTAAAAACATTACATACCATAGTGATGTTAAAGTTGCCACAGCAGTCGTAAGAGCTCGGAACACACACCACTATACATATGTACACGGTCACTTGTACATACTGTATAATACTTAAAATCATGTTCATTATATGCCACACGGTAAGAACAACTGTACATGCATCACTACAAGAGAGGAGGGAGGGAGAGAGAAAGAGATGGGGGGAGCTAGGAGCTCGAGGGAGCATGCATATGAGTGATACATGATGATCTTGTAAGATAAGCCTTCTACACATAGTAAGCATAAGGATAATGTCCTATAATCTATACATATACAGGTCATTGATGTATATTTAAATTCTACATAACATGAACATAGAGCATAGTACATGCATAGTTTGCAATTAGGGTACAGATATAATATTATACGTGTAGGCTGGCACATACTCCATGACATTTTAGAATCTAACTCACTCAAAAGTTGAGTAGCACAGGCCATTGGAGATGACCAGTGAAGTATTGCCATAGCTAGTTCAGCCATGCCCTCTTGACTCATCAAAGATAAAACAACACGACAGGCATTTTATGAGGTATTCAGCAAGCCTTCCCCTGTGCGAGATAAATCTCCCTCCACCCCACAAACTTCCTTCAACCTTCCCCCCAATCCATCAACCCATCCCTCCGTCCATCTGCCTGCCTATATGCACATCTTTTCGCATTCCCACTCTTCACATAATATTACGTACCAACTATGCACATAATCCTCAGCTCTCTATTATAGCTCTTCTCTCTTCCACACATGAATATAATTGTGCATGTACACACACCCTCTCCTCTACCCCTCCCTATCTTATTCACTCACATACACACTATCTCCCTCCTTCCCTCTTCTCCCTCTCTCTCCCTCTCCCCCCTCTCTATCTCTCTCTCTCTCTCTCTCTCTCTCTCTCTCTCTCTCTCTCCCTCTCCCTCATAAACGCATACAAAAGTTATACAAGCACATACATTGTACTGTTTTAGCTTTCTGTCAGTCTTCCGTGCATGGAAATACTCCCCCTCTACACAAAAACAGATGTACACTTGTACTAAGATTTATGTAGCTAAGCATAGCACACGTTTGCATCAATTTGGTGTGCACAGTACATACCATAGAGGTCAAGTACTGATGTAGCAACATCAGCAAAAAGGAAACCCACATAATGTAGCGAGGTAAAATTTGCGAGCTCAGCAATCTTCCGCTAAGGCAAGTGCAGTGGACATGATTAATAATAATGTACTTTCAATATGAAATCTTTTGAGGCAAACATGACCTAATTAGTGGAAATTGTGCTATTTCAAAGAAATGTATGTACTACATACAATGCATGTATATGTACAATGTTACAGTACAATAAAATAACTAGCTTGAGAGGGAGGGAGTGAAAGATAGAGAAAGAGAGAATTTTGAAAATCAATTGGGCACTGTACATGTTTAGACAGCAATTACACCTACTGTATATCTAGGAGAAAGAATGCCTAGAGGCTATTTGAAATTCAAATAAAAAAGCTGCATGCAGGATGTAGAGACATGGAACAATAGCAAGTGGACATTCCAGAGACTATCAGTTGAGATAATGTGCTCACTCAACTGAAACAAGCTCAATATCATGAAATACGATATCCCAAATGACAAACTAATACCAGCTTATCTCTCTCTCCCTCTCTCTCTCTCTCTCTCTCTCTCATTCTCACTCTCCCTCTCTCTCTCTCTCTCTCTCTCTCTCTCTCTCTCTCTCTCTCTCTCTCTCTCTCTCTCTCTCTCTCTCTCTCTCTCTCTCTCTCTCTCTCTCTCTCTCTCTCTCTCTCTCTCTCTCTCTCTCATTCTCACTCTCCCTCTCCCTCTCTCTCTCTCTCTCTCTCCCTCTCTCTTTTTTAACAACCTCAAACATTCATTGGTTTGCATGAGGGTTTCATACAAGGAGAGTGCCAACATGATTAGCTATTACATTGTACATGGCGCACAAAAAAGTCTCCTAGTACAAAAACTCTCTCTCATTCTCACTCTCACTCTCCCTCTCTCTTATTCTCACTCCCTCTCTCTCTCTCCAGTATTATCTCACACACACGTAATGGTAAAATTCCCCCAGATCACTGATGTGCAGTCTCAACACACAACCTACAGTACACGTATATTATTAGCAACCATCAGTATACACCACAGCACATAACTATTACATCATGTTAGTTGCAAAACACTGCTACAATTAATATGCAGTAGGAAGTGACATTCATAGCGCACATGCACATGCACATGCACATGCACACAGGATATATACATCTACATCATCTCTAATTAGTCCCACATGCATAATAATATAATATTTATGGTAAGTATACAGTTGTATGAGGTACAGGAGCTTCCGAAATTTCCCAATGTATAAATATTTAGATTACCAGCCGACATTGCACGCCTACTACAGTACTTGTATATGCACATTGTACGTAGTACACACGATATGCACATGTGCGTGCATGCATGCACAGTATTATTATTATATACCCTTAGCCCATGGTGCAATACTGAAGCAGATACGGACCATTCACCACTGGCACACTCACACTCTCCACTCACCTCATACACACACACACACACCACTAGTTGGTTGGGCCATGGGGAGAACACCCTGACAGCAGACAACTGCGTCTACACATTGTCAATCGAATTAGCTAGCACGAAGAGCAGTTGGCAATACATGAAAGTATAACAGCATTAAACATTAGCACTAAACATCGAAAAACCAGGGAGGGTGCAAAGGTCAGAAAGGATAGCTAAAATGGAGACATAACATAGACTCAGAGGGACATAACTATGTATACTGATACATATACGTAGCTAAAATAGACAAAGTTTTGCCGTACTAAAGGCCTATAATACTATCATGAGTTTCCATACGTGGATAAAAGGGACATGGTTGGTAAACAGCCATCAACAGCAGTACTTAGTCTATTATAACTACATGTGTGTTTGTTGGTAGTTGCCTAGCAACCAAAGTTTTTATAGGCAATTTGTCGGCTACGAGAAGGGGTTGGGTCATCATAAAGTAGACCAATGATGAACAGAGATCAACTACCAACAAAATAGTTATCTGACAGTAATTGGGGTGCATTCGACCATGTATCTCATGCACCCCAATTACTGTCAGATAATTATATAGTGGTGGTGAAAAGATTAACAAATGAGCAGAAGCAGGCTAACGTACGGATTGCATGTATATATATATACTACAATGTTAACACATCCACTGTACAAGACAGTGAAGGCTAGGGATGTTGAATAATAATTAATTAACCACTGCGTCGTGAAACTTGAAACAATGTACGTGCAATCGAACCTGTGTGGATACAGTAATGCAAACTAGCCACATTCTTATTATAACCACACAAGTTTAAGTTCCAATAATATGCATAATTATAGTATATTTGTACTTGGATATGTACAAATCTTGCATACCAATTACAAGTATTGCAAGTGAAATCCATAGGCACCTGATATGACATTTAGAGTTGAAATACCTATCTGACTTTGTGTATGTATATAGCCTGTGATAGTGAGGTTGTATGTTAAGTTGGGTAAATGGCACTGTAAATAGGTATTAATTTGCTATTACCTACATGTATATATATATACATATTACATAGGGAGGTGCATGTGATTTCTCTAATTAAAAAGGTGTATAGTAATAATTACTACGTATGGCCAGAGATTTGCCAATTATTAATAATTGAAGTGATCGCTATACAAATGTTTGATTGCACATAACCAACTAATTATAACTAGTCAGTAGCCTAAAGTATCGCTAGCACTGCATGTGTATGTGTAAATTCACTCGTGTACTTCTAGTCAGATTTCATGGGGGTAATTAGAAAAAGATGATTTCGAGTAGGCATAAAGAGCTCGAACATTATCACTGACATGGGTAATTTGTTGCTTTACAGTGTGGTTACACATTGACAGTACAAGGTTTGTACGTATGCAGAGGTGAGTTGGTGCACATGATGATATGCAAAGAATTCTCTCCCACTCAGAGATGAAGGGAGAGAGGCAGGGAAGAGAGACGGGGGGGGGGGGGGGGGGGGGGGGGGGGAGAAAGAGGGAAGGAGAGAGGGAGAGGAAAAAGAGAGAGGAGAGAGAGTGGGGGGAGAGGGAGGGGGAGGGAGAGAGAGAGAGAGAGAGAGAGAGAGAGAGAGAGAGAGAGAGAGAGAGAGAGAGAGAGAGAGAGAAAGAGAGAGAAAGAGAGAGAGAGGGAGAGGGGGGAGAAAGAGAGAAAGAGAGAGAGAGAGAGAGAGATAAAGATCAAGAGGGGACATTAAGAAGAGATATCAGTTTACAAACTACACCGGCAGCTTCACCACTTTTCAAAACATACAAAACTGATCCCCAACCAACCGGAGACTAAGTGAGTATGAATATCATTTCTCTCTTAAATTTTGGTGCTACATGTAGCTAAGCGCTGTGGTCTTGAAAAGTCAGCTTGAGGCTATAGCTAGCGAGAGAAATATCAGATGTCCTGTATCTACGGTGATACTTTGGAATCCCTTCATGCAATGTCTACACCTATATAAGTCGAATATATGGAGGGTATACCAATATACATGCATGTATGCTAGTCTAGAGCAGTAGCCAATTAGCTCTAAGAATGAAGGTGTGTACATGGGATGTACATCTTTGAATGTCACCAACACATGATCACATGACCAGTTAATATATGCATACAGATTATCTCCTGTAGGCTAAAGACTACATGCACACATCATGTTTAAGTTTAGGATAAATTTCTCTTCCATACCATTCTTTCTTTCTCCCCCCCCCCCTCTCTCTCCCTCTTTCTCTCTCTCTCCTTCCATCCCCAGTGCCTGCCTGGTACATGTACATTCGAGCTCATGTACATGTGAATCATGTACATGTACATGTATGGACATGTATTACATGCATTTGTACGGTTCGTTAAACAACGAATATAAGCGTAAATTGTGCAGGGAGCTAGTGTATGTGTATGTATGTGGGTGAGTGTACACACACATGTGTATGTGTAGGGATAGTTACAGGGTTGCTAGCCAGCTCAGCAGTTTGCATAGTGTCTTAAAATTGTGTATGTCCATGGCAATATTGACTAACTCGCACACTCTCTCGAGCTTCCTCCCTCCGTCCCTCCCTCTCCCTCTCCCTCTCCCTCCATCCCTCTCTCACCAATAAAGATAAAGTATCCATGAAATGGCTATAATATGCACTGTGTTAGATATAGGCACATGCATGTAAACACATACATGTACACTCATACACTAGCGAGGATACATACAGACAGACAGACACACACACACACACACACACACACACACACACACACACACACACACACACACACACACATGCAAGTGGGTGGCCACAAGGACAGATACGCCACATACACATTCATTCATTAGGCCAACTCTCTTGGGCCTTAATTCTCGATCTGCATGCTGGGTAGGTTGGACATGTACATCTGGCTAACTGGCTATCAGTTAATCAGATCAGGTACACAGGCTGTGGGCAGCCTTTAGCTGGCTTCCTATTCAATAGAAAAACACAAGGCACCCAATCTCCACCATAGTACTAGTGGACTCTTCAAAATGTAAGTACTTACTTAGTCATGGCCTAGCCAGTGCATTGAGCAAGGAGGGTGTGTGTGCGTGTGCACGGTGTTGATATGAGTGCATCAGAGAGAGCGAGTGAGCTATATATAGAGTGTACAAGTGTGAGTGAGTGTGTACGTAGATGTCGGCACGTATCGGTGTGCGTTTGTGTGTGCAAGCAGATCAATCTACAGTGTATGAACAGTAGTACGTGTGTGGTAGGCCTACATGTAGGTTGCGTGCATATATGTGCCAGAGAATGCAAGTCTTAGCGTGTATATAATACGGTAAGCTCTTGTGTGTTTAACTCACACTGAGTTTAGTTTTACAATATTATAATATAATGTACAAATGTAATGTACAGTACATTGTAAGGTTAGAAGGCTCATCTTCCAGAACCCATCTCAAACCCCCTAGCCTAGCTTAGCCCAGCCTAGCCATGCCTGAGGAAGACTTAGGACTCGAGTGTACACACAGACTAGACTAAGCATCAACTGCTGTCAACAGAAATGAGGAAACCCCCTTAATCAGGAAACACTTGCCCCATCCACCCGGCCACACAGACATCAACAAAGAATGCACAGAATACGATTGTGGTCATGCACACGGCCCCTTCAATAATTGCTAATTATGAGCAGTTATAACCACATAA
Organism: Cliona cf. orientalis; assembly: GCA_963930775.1. Lineage (NCBI taxonomy): Eukaryota > Metazoa > Porifera > Demospongiae > Clionaida > Clionaidae > Cliona > Cliona cf. orientalis. The sequence goes on along the minus strand of OZ005701.1, from coordinate 2,072,906 downwards.
TATAGAAAATGGGATTGCAACATGGAATTGAGGACAGCCCCTTTAAATGAGGATAACCCTTTAATTAACAGATTTACATAATACAATACAATACAGGTATGCAGTAACTATGGTTACTGATCCTTCAATCAAAGCACTTGTGTTGCCTAGCAATAGAGAGGTCTACTGTACACTGTGCCAGCAGCAAAGCGAGGGTATTTCACAATCCTACAATTTCACAATCTGTAGGAAATTCTATAAGGTCAAAATGCAAATACATAACCCTACTATAGGCAAATATACTGAAAAAATGTGCATCAAAAGCAGGTGTAATGAATGTGACAGTGGAAGATTATGAATGCATGTGATCATGAGTGACTGAATGAATACGTGAGCAAGAAAGAGAGAGGGGGGAGGGGGCAGAGAGAAAGGGATCGAGGGACAGAAGCTAAGGGTAGAGGCATAATATGATCACATGCATTTATAGTTGACATTGCTATAGTAAGTGGGGGACTCAAGGAATCAACCACATACATGTACTAAATGTGCAATGGGACCATTGCATCGGCAAACTGTCACCAATTCCCCCCCCCCCCCCCCCACCAATTTTAATGGTTACCTAACATGCAAGGTAGTACGTTCATATACATGTACATGTACTTGGGGTTTCTTCAGTTTGGCTTAGAAATCACAAACATGTAGTGGGTGGATCAATACTATGAAAGGCCCAATATTGTAAATAGGGACTAAATTTTTTTTTCTCTCTCTCCACATCTGCCCATGCAACTTCTCACTCTTCTCTCCTTTCCCTTCCTCCCTTCTTCCTTTCCTTCCTCCTACCTCTTACTCTCTCTCCACCCTACATCATTTGCCCTCCCTTCACCTTCTCCCTCTCCTCTCTTTTCCCTCCCTCCCTCCCTCCTCTCCCTCCCTTACTCTCCAATCCCTAGCTTTTATAACGTGCTGCATGTATTTATAAGCAATATAATCACATGGTAACCACTTTTCACCATCAAATGATCAACAAACAGGCATCTACTAGTCCTCCATGTTTAGCCAACAGGGCAACCCTCTGTGTACACACAGAAGGTGAATACAGTTATATATCAGGATAATTACATAAAACAAAAACCGAATACAATGAGCATGCATGTCCATAATAGGACACGGCAGGGGCCTCAGTTGGCATGGCGATAACATATGCATGTACGTATAATCATGTACGGGTACATGTAGGCACTTGAACTTATGCCTAATATAACTGCGTTGGTTCAGCTGTCTAATACATTGTCTGTTCATTATTAGTGGACCAGAAATTGGGAATGTGACCCACCCACCCGAGATATACATGACACATGTACATGTATATGAGCTAGTACCTGTGTGTATAAAGGGGATAAGGGAGGGAGCTAGATCAAGGGAGGGAGGGAAAGAGAGAGAGGGAGGGAGAGGGAGAGAGAGTGAGTGAATGAGTGAGAGTCATGATCATGTACGCTCGTTACCCACATGTAAATAATGTATACTACATGCGTTTCTCTAGCCTAGGCCAGAAACCACCACTAGTATTCATATAGAGGTATTGAGTTACACAACAAAAGAGCACCTACAAAATAGGGCAATCTAACTGTATTCACAAGTAATGAGTATGCAAGTTTAGGAGAAGATAAACCTTCTGAACTTTCATGTATTATAGTGAGTTGCAACATTGGGTCTATGCTTATGCTTGCACTCTCAGGACAAGAGGCTTTCTGGAGAAGGAAGACCGACTAAAGAAGAGGCTACGAAGTATGTACGTAGCTGGAGAGGATTTGAGGAAATCCTATCGCATGAATACCACAAGAAAAACAAACTAAGGCTTGGCAAAGGAGGCTTTGGCAAAGGAGTGTGAGTAGAGATAGTTAATAATCATTGTAAGGTTCCTCTCTCTCTCTTTCTCTGTCTCTCTCTACCCCCCTTCCATTTCTGATTCTCCCTCCTTCCCTCCCTCCCTCCCCCCGTCTCTCCCCTTCTCTCCCTCACACACTTTCTCCCATCCTCTCTCACTACATACATGTACAAAGCTAAGAAGGTAAACAAAAAATGAAAGAAATTGACAAAAATTAATACGCTACAGATACAAGCTAAGCGAAATATAATGTGAGTGAACTTGAGCTATAGACTAACAGGTGAGACAGAGTGTTTACCAGAATTAGTAAACTGCTAAGTTAGAGATAAAGCTGTTAAGTAGAGTAAAGCAAGTGTCAAAAATACTTACATACACACCAGTTACCAGGGCTGAGTCTACGTACCTTAAGCTTATTACCGCCATAAAATAAATAATATATATACTTTAATTGACTGACAATTCCCAGTGGATATCTGAGCAGCTCTACCACTTACTTCTCAGTTTCCAAACTGTTGACTAGTGCAGCGAGGTGATAAAGAAACAATCTCATACTTACCGCAAAACAGACGACTGATGTGAACCAGTGTGCAGAATACTGAATACCTGCTCAGGCACACATAGGCTAAGTACAAAAAAACAAGAGCTGTAGATGGGTACCAAAAGCCTTCAGGATCCGGAGCTACATATAAACATCAGAGTGCACCTTACTTGTATGTACATAGGTAGCTATAGTACTGGGACACGCATTGTACTGTTATGCACAGCTGAAATTTTAGCACCTGTCCCTACGCACCTACTCCACTTCCTGGCAGAGACATTAGGCATATTTGTGAGTGTACACAAGCAGCCTACCAGCAAGGGAACTGGGAGGTCCCTAGCAACTTAGGGGGATTCAATGTTTATCTAGTGAAGGGAAGGAGGGAGAGAGAGACACACAGAGAGGGAAGCAGAGAGAAGCAAAAGCAGTCACTTAGTCCTGGTCTCCCTTCCTTTCATCTCCCTCCCTCCGCCCCCCCCCCTCTCTCTCCCTCTCTCTCCCTCCCTCCCTCCTTCTCCCTCTCCCTCTCCCTCTCCCTCTCTCCCACCCTCCCTCTCCTTCTCCCTCTCTCTCTCCTAATTGTCCACCAGCCCTAACTAGTGTCTTGTCTTGGTACAAGCTATGTACATGCAGTGAAACTACTTCACTTTCAGTAAAGCTAGCTAGGTGCATGATTAAAGCATACTAGGTATACATGCATACACTAAAAATCCTATTAAGATCTTGCACATCATAGACCTGATGTCTACAGACCTTGAATCAGTGGCTCCACACAGCCTAGGCCATGGTTGATACACAAGAAGGTGAAAGCAAAGAAACAAATGGAGGGCAAGCAGTCTTACCTTCTGCATACACAATAAAGCCTTGGATGATAACCACTACACACCATGTTAATCATACTATATAGATAATTATAAGGACTTCTAAGAGAGTCTTACTAGCTATCAATACAGCCAGAGTACATACACACTGAGAATCAAGACATACTGCATGACATTACGTATACACTTCAAGAGGCAAAAATAATAATGATTTTCCACTATGCATGCAACTAATAGAACTAGAGTTGCCGTGGAGATGCTAATTGCAGGGGTCTTCCCACTAACACCCACAGAGAAGCTGTACACTTCACCATTGTATATAGACAGAAATTCAAATCACAAAAGAATTGTTAATTACAGAGGTTATCCTCCTTTTTTGGACCTGAGAAAAGCAGTCAAACCAGTTTGTCAGGAGTGTGTGTAGAGAACCACAGCTCCTGACCACACTACATTCTGTGGCTACTACAAAACAACATCTGGTCAACTGACAGCTTCCAGCATCATGCCAGCAAAGGCAGAGGCAGAACAGAGGGAACAAGGTGGAGGAGGAGAGAGAGAGAGGAAAGAGGGAGGGAGAGGCAGAGAGAGAGTGAGAGAGGGGAGGGAGAGGGAAAGAGGGAGGGAGGGAGGGAGGGAGAAAGGGGTAAGTGCTAACAAGCTAGCAAGGCTATAAACAAGGTATGTACATGAACCTGTATGTCCAAGGAAGAATAGCAAAGAGAAGAGTGATGAAAAACAATATTATAGAGGGGGGGGGGGGGTGAAATAAAGAAAGAGGGAGAGGGGGGAGAGTGGAAGAGAAGGAGGGAGAGAGTCAGAGAGAAACAGGGAGGGGGAGACAGTGAAGTGGGAGAGAGATCGACCAAGAAATGGAATGAGAGAAAAAAGATATCAGACAGTCAGTGAGAAAAGGAGTGAAAGCGGACAGGTCAAACTAACTGACAACAGAGAAAGCAAATTTGAAAACTAGAACACAAGAACAAGCCTACTATGAAACAACATATTAAAGAGCGCCAATAGACACAACTGAGAGAGACACCAAGGATAGTACAGTACATGTGGGTTTCCTCCCTAGCGATAAAATATTGTATTGGCAGTAGTGACATCACAGCATGCTTAATTATCACTACTAGTCCATCTACAAATGAGAACCTTCTCTAATCCGTCCTTGACCTCTTTCATATTGGAAGTAAACATACCTTGTTCCCTCCCTCCCCCCCCCCCCCTCTCTCTCTGCCCCCTCTCTCCCTCTTTCTCTCCTCCCTCCTCCCTTCCTCTCTCTGTCTCCCCCGCTCCCTCTCTCTGAGACACATATTAATAATTGCAAGATGCAGTAACTACCTCACTTGTTTCACAATAATGACCACTTGACAACTACAACAGATGATCACTCCAGAAACAATGAAACCCGATACCAGGATGCAATTGAAGCACAGAAAAAACACTTCAGGACACAAATGCCACTCTCGAAAGTCAGTTTAGTATCACTACTCCATAATGCTCACGTAAAGCGGACCTTTCTTCCCTTAGCACTTTGCCCTGAGGATGACTAGAGCATCTTAGTCAAAACATCAGCATGTTTACCGAACAGTTAAGTTATCCACAGAGAATCTTTGTTTGCTTCGAACGATCACTAGTCTTGGGGCTATAATATTAGAAAGGTCCTCAATATCAAACTCAACCCCTTTTTTGCAGATTGAATATGCAAAAGCAGCCCACAATTTCTGCTAACAATTAATCCGGCACTCAAGAATTTGAACTAACTGATGCAATCAATGTATGTGCATAGTGACACGACCATCCTTAGCATCCCTCGTAAAGCAAATTATTATGCTCCCCCACGCCACAACTAGCGACTGCTACCGTAACTCTGTATATACAAATATTTATAGTGCATGCATGTATTTGCAATATATAAACACAATGTGTACTACATGTATGCATGTAGGCACATACATCAAGTATAATCCAATCTCCTAAGCTTCTTCTCAACAATCTCCCTCTTTCTCTCCCCCCCCCCCCCCTCTCTCTCTCTTCCCCCTTTCTCTCTCTCCCTCATCCCCTCTTTTCCCTCCATTTTCCCCACCCTCCTCTTCTATCACATTCCCTTATGCACATGCAGTTCATACACAACCTACAGTATACATGTATGTTATTCCGAGACTACACACACTTTAAGACCTTATCTCTGCAGTCAGCACTCTATATATGGAACTGGAGAGGCCATATGCAGTTGATGCCTACTAGTGAAGCTGGGAGCTCTTTCCAAATAAAATCTCATGGACATACATGCACTCATTAGTTACTACTATATAGAACTTTGGTTTGGTAATCAAAAGTCAAAATTATTAGTGAGAAGAGCTAAAAGGATGAAGTAGAGGGAAGGGAAAGAGGGAAGAGAAGGAGAGAGAGCGAAAGAGAGAAAGATCATATCTCCTTATTTGAGTGGATTGTTCTAATGCATGTAGTCACTACCATTACAAGCAATTAACATATCATCAGGCTTGTTCAAGTAAAGTGAGAACAATATTGCACAATTAACCTTGGAGGCTATTTCAACTGCTTCCTAGAAACTGACAAGACTGACTCAGCCTAACATTACTGATGCAAGCGCTTAAGTTGCAGCCTTGCATTGGATCAAAAATGGCTACATACTTATAAATACAGAAGGTAAAACTGATATACTTCAGGCTGTATCAGCACGCAACACAGAGAAAGAGATCAAGTCAGCATTGGAATTGCATCACATGTATGTTGAGCATGTGAATCCCATAGCAAACAAAACAAGCGATAGAGACGAGAGAAAGGGAGGGAAAAAGAGTGGGAGAGAGAGGGGTAAAAAAGAGAGAGGGGGAGAAAGAGTGGGAGAGAGAAGAGAGAGATGGGTCCACCACTAGAACAGTCCCAATGTCACACCACAGCTACAGATTCGGCTTGTACACAGTGTGGTATGTGACAATGTATTAGGTGTAGTATATACACCACAGGAGTGATGGTATAGAATCTCTGTATAGCTAGCAGGTGTCGGTAATGAGACAAGATTGGTCCAGTTCAAGTCGTCAAAAACAAACAAAACAACGAAGAGTTGAAAAACACATGGTCGTTTGAAGCCAAACAGAGGAGCAGACAGCAGAGACTGTCGTTGAGAGCTAAAGCAACCATGCACTCACCAAACACAAACCCCAGCAACTAACTACACTCACACACACTAGAAGCTAGCTGTACAACATTAGCACTGCAGCAGCATATCATTATGACTGGCCCCAGGTACAAAGGAAGCTGTCCTCATATAATGCGCTGATTAAAGCCTATATCCTCCCTCACTTCATAGATGGAATTTAAATTTATACACTTGAAACTTGTTTAGCAAGTACAGCCAAATTACTGAAGATTAATTCCACTTCACAGTAGCACCCAGAGTCTTATACATGTATGCACATAATGGATAGCAGTGGGTTAGGGCAATGCTGATAACTATCTCCAGTGGTCATGCACCACACACACACACATACACACACGTACACACATACACAATGTTGCGCATGCATTATTGAACGCACCACCTTTCTGAGGATTGCGGACACTTATTGGTTAATTGGGCTATTTAGAATGCTTTGTCTTTCATCAACCAAAAAGTGGTTGGTGAAAGGAAAACAACCACCGTAGTATGAGCAAATACCCGCTCCCTCCCTCCCTCTCTCTCTCTCTCTCTCTCTCTCTCTCTCTCTCCTCTCTCCCCCTCTCCTCTCCTCTCTCTCCCTTTCCCTCTCTCTCTCTCTCCCTGCGCCCCATCGGCACCTCACCTACCGGCCCTCCCTCTCCTCTTTCCTCCCTCCCAACCCTTACAGGGTCAAAGTTGAGCTTACATAATTGCACTGCTGCAATACAACCCACAAAATAAAACAATAATAGTAATCAAAACTAATACAGGGCCTCTGTAATGGATAGGCTGTAAGTATGATGTAGCCAATAATCGCCCAAACTAGCTACAATACATCCAGTACTTGACATCATCTGAAACTACAGCAAAACCACATAAGATAGTGAGAGAGAGAGAGAGAGAGAGAGAGAGACTTGACAGATTCTAAATACATAACACTTGTTGTGATGGGGGACACAAGATCATACTTGAGCTGAACAATGAATGAGAAAAACAATACTGCCCTCAGTGGGCATTATACTACTACTACCACCACGCTAATAGCTACACAATATCAGAGAGACGCTGTTTACACAGGCACATACACGTACAACGGCACACGCTCACTCACTCGCTACAAGTCGACGACGATGAGATGTACAGTACATGAAAGATGATTAAACAAATTTATGGAAACTCTACGAGCTGGTTTCTTCAGCAGCAATTACCCGCTCGACACCCCTTTGGAAGCCCCTTGTGTTAATCAGGTGAAAACAACGGCTAAACGGCCTACAAAGACTGCTACCCCCACGGACAAGACCTGACACGCAGCTGTAAATCGGAGACAAGCTACATGTGCGTGGCTCGATCAAACCAAAACAGAAACGAATCGGGCTTGGTTGCTCCGGGGCATTTCACACACTCGCACACGAACAAAGTCTCGATCGCACAGCTTAGCTAGCGCGCGATCGAGCTCCGTAACTCATGCATAACCCGCCCTGTTCTTCTCCACACACCCCATACAAATGGATCACTTACCATCATAGACATTTTGACTCAGTTTCTTCTGTGTTGGCGCTGGCTGGAAGCTCTGCACTACGTCGACGCCAGTCTCCTCCGAGCTTGCTCGACGCACATCCAATGGCGGCGTCCGGCCACTTGTATCGTCTCGATCGCGTCCAGTATTGGAGCTTTAGGGATGCTAAAAGCGTAGAACACGTTGTACTATGATGGGTGATCTATGATCCTACACAATCGCCACTTGAGGAAACGGCTTCATACATATTGAATGATTATACCATGTCGACCTTTCTGAACCGCATGCACGGATACCGACCGTGATGCGGAAGTGCACGGAGCTTATTAATTAGGATTACGGACGTGTATGCCTGCCAGTTTGTGGGCGTGGCCAAAAAGATAATTTTCCACGGGTGATTGCGTCATTAGATAAAAATTTTACACAAAGCCCATCAAAATATTGTCGGTTGCCTGTGGTAATTTTGTCAGGAGATGTAAACATCAAAAGCGCAGGTGGTGGTGTGCGCGCAATGATGGAGAATATTCACACAAGGCGGTGCTAAAGCGCTAGTGTGCTAACTCCCTAGAAGCCGCACACTTAGCTGAAAGACTTGTAAAATAAGCGCTTTAAGCCCGTGTGCAGCTACCGACGCGTCTATAAAAGCGAGCATCGTGTTCGAAGACCGCCATGTCGTCAACTCCGACAAACACTCTGGGCGTGGAAAGACGTGCCTCCTCCTCCTTCGCTCCAGCCACACCAAAGCGACTGAGCATGACCGACGTAAGTAGTGCGATGAAGAACAGGAGAGTGGACGATGAAAGTGATATTGAAAAGATATACTCTTTTGGTGAGGTTCTTGGGCAAGGTGCCTTTGGAGTGGTGAGGGAGGTGACAAACAGACAGACACACAAACAACTGGCCATGAAAATCGTACATAAAGATAAGGTGAGTATTTTTATTTACATAATTTGTGTAGCCATCGTGTCACTTAAGCATCATGACATGAGCGTTACCGATTCAGAGTGCGTGTGTTTTCAAATTAATTTTATCCAGAATCTTGATCATGTACACACATTTGAGGATGTAGCATAGCACCTAACTAAGAGAGTGTACACATTTCATTTGATGTCCTTTTGAGGGGGGCAGGGGATCCCATTGTGTACATACATGTACATGTGCGTAATTGGTTTGTTTATGTATTTTCACCTCTTGGACGAGTGCATACGTTTTCTGCAGCTGTGTACATGGTAACCAAATATGGTATTGGCCATACCATGGTCGAGTAGTACTCGCAGCTCATTTAGCGAGCCCACCCACCAGACTAAGAGTATGTTGGTTGTGGCACTGCCATACATGTGCACAGTTGACTGTCAATATTGTCACTGAATTGTTGGCATAAGAACAAGGACTAAATCCAGTTTTTTTTTATTTCGTTGCTTGGTGACATTAGATGATGAAAAAAGAATTTTGCATGTAATAATAATTATTATTATTAAATTTTGTCTAGGGCATTTCCAGGTATTGTGTATATAGTACATGCTTAAAGCGCTATTTCCAATTTTTCAGATTTTTTTTGGTCGTGAAATAGCTGAATACTCATGCCTCAGAGAATGAAAAATTTGGGCTTTTCTATGAAATGATCAACATAACATGTTGATGCCAGTTACTGTACATGTACTATCTGTGTGCTATGCGTAACGGTACACAATAACAAAGGGTGCATGTACCTATACAGATATACACGGTAAACTTATACGCTGGTTGCTATGGCTACGGTGTACCCAGCTGACCTACGTACACACATACGCACCCACTGCTGGCATAGTGTGTTTTATTGTCGAGCAGCAACACTCATCTGTAGCATAGTCATAATAAGCCCCTTGTTGCATCACAAGGGTTAAGTGCTTCAAATCGGATAACTGCAGGGCCTCCAATAACAACTTGTTTGAGGCTTTTTTTAATCAGTCCTAGCCCATTACCCCAAGTGGCTAGCATGATAGCGTTGCCAAAAACTGCTGTTGTCCTCTTGTGTAGCTCAACTATAGGTGTACCTAGCCTAATAGTCAAGGTATGTGTTGGATATTATCAAACACTAGTATAATAATATATTATGTGTATGTTATCACAATGGAGAATAGTGCTTCCAGCATGTATAGACATGATTGTATATATTTTTCCCATTACTAACAGTTAACTATTATGCAAGACAAATAGAATCATACTTGTAGCTAACAACTAAAATTTTATTGAAAGTTTATTGTGTTCTTGCTGTTAGGATGCCAGAGATTATAGGAATTTCATTTAATTTCTTCAGTATGATGAAGTTGCACAACTGTCTGCTTAATACATGTAATATTTAACAAAAAAATCTACAGGATATGGCTGTGAGTACAGTGTGTATTGTGATGTGCTTGCCCTGCATACATGTAGAGTATAGCCAAGCGTGACTTGAGGCTTGTGGTCTGATAACAATTGAGGAAGTGTGCACATGACTTATTAGCGTTATCACAGCTAGCTACATTGTACATAGCTAGGGCAAGCATGTGTGTGTGTGCAGATGCTACAAAGTATAATAGTATACTAGCCTCGTCCCCAGTCTCCCCGGTCTTTATTAAATACGTAGCGTCGTCCCCAGTCTCCCCCGATTTTCGTTAAACAAAGATCGGGAAGACTTGGGACGAGGCTATTTAACGAAGATCGGGGAGACTGGGGACGAAGCTAACAAAGTACACTATACTAGAATTAGATAATAAAGTCCTCGGCCCCAGTCTATTTTGCACACTAAAAAGTACATATAATATTGAAAGCTGGGAAGGGGCCTGCATGCATGTAGGGGACAAGGCTAACTGAGCAAGATTGCAGGGTTCTACCCAAAACTGTATTAAGTTAAACTACACTAGTGATTACTTATGGTATCAATTTTACAAATACAGTATATAATGTGTGATTTTTGGTATAGTAATTATCGCTTATCACAATATGATGTCAATTGACTCTATCTGTGATCTTGAATGTGTTGAATGCACCATTCATATGAATAGACAGTTTGTGCAAAGCACATTCGTGTGTATCAAGTACTTTGAGATATATGAATAAAAAGATGCGCATGCTGGCACATGCATGTCCCATTCAGACCCCATAATGAAAGGATTTTCCCCATGATAACTAAATTCCTAACCAAACTCTCGCATTTGCACGTACACCCAGATGAGCAGGGTGGAGCTTACACCAGTAAAAGTATATTATCACAACACTTGCGTGACTAAAACTTTAAAGTACTAGTGTTAACCAGTCGCAAACTATACTTCCCATATTATACATTTATCACCTATTGAAGGATCCTTTAGGCCACACTGTTAACACTTGTTGTCACTTCTTACCACACCCTCGCGTGGCATCTGAATTAACCAACCACGGAGCTAGCTAAGAAGTATGCTTCGTGCGTTTACACACTCCTATGCGACACAAACCCCGATGAGGTATGTATTGCAGTATACTGATAAAATGCTATTAGTCTCAGCTAATGGTAGATGAGTGTGCAATGTACGGAATATCCTAGACTGATGTAACACTCGACCTTTCCATGTTTTTAGCAATGGACTGGAAGTCCTGGTTATATTATGCAGTAGAACCCCTACCCTTGAAATGAGGACATCTCCTTTAATCAGGACACCAAGCACGTGCACGGTCCCAGCTACATACAGAAGTGTACAAAACTACCCCTGAAATGAGGACACCTCCTTTAATCAGGACACTTTAAGCTGTCCCAAGGGGATCCAGAATAGAGGGATTCCACTACTAGTCTTAATTAGAAAGAGGACTTATGATCATTGAGTGGTCAAATTTAAGATAATTTTACTCCAGCTAATAATTATTGTGTGAGAGACACCATGTTGATGACATAGTGTTGATAATTTTTAACAAGTGTTCCAAAAATGAATAATTGCTGCTACATCAACTTGCATAATAGTTGCCACTGAATTGAGTTCACTGTCACCTATTAGGGTACAGTGGCATTACATCATAATGGAACTGAACTGCTCTGTGTAAAGTATGATGTCATTTGAATTTGCCAGTATGTATACAGAAATGTGCATTCATGGATCACTTAACTGCCTATGACCATTCCTAGTTCAGTGTTTCATCAATCACAAGGGTGTAGACACAATTTTTAAAGTGGGGGGGCTTTGTGACAACTGCGCGCAAAGCGCACGAAAATTTTTGATCCTATTGTGTCCAGAATCTTTAAAATCAGCTATTTCTAGCAATTATTTCCCAAATTTGTTGGCTATTTAACTATGATTACAGTCAATACAACTAGAATTTCATCTAACTTTAACAATGCCATATATAGTACATAAATGATTGCTCAAAAAGTGGGGGGACTAAAGCCCCCCCCAAGCCCCCACCTGTCTACACCCTTGAATTATCACTGATAATTACTCAGGGGCTCACTCTTAGATTGGGATACCTTTCTTCCTGCCTGTTTCTTCTAGATTTTCAATGTTTACTACAGCAGTGTGGGCACTTGTCCGACTTCAGCCAGGATCTGAGGTCACACTATAGCCATTTGACCTTTCAGGGAACATGAACTCTGTACCCTAGCTGGTACAGGGTGTGATAATAATATTATTATTAGGGTACCATAATCCTGTGTGAACTGGTTTGTGAGATTGAGTGGGTGGTCACAAGTTGAAAAGCATGTGTAGAAAAGCTTCCAAAATACGTATTTCTGTAACCGAAGAAACTAGCTACACATGTACGTATATAGTCTCATCCCCAAACCCCACCCTCGAGAAGAGGAAAGGGTCTAGCCGTTTGCTTGGCTTGGCCGGGTCTGGGGAGCACGTGTCGATATGGTTGAATAAAGCTCAGATATGATTAGCTGCGTGGGCGATTCAATTTATTTAGTGGACAATGGCATTCCTGCAGTTATGACTGTGCTAAAGCTGTGATTTGAGTGGGACATATAAATTCCTCCACAGGTCATCAAATGAGTTTTTGCCCAAAGTATCCAGACCCTTTACCCTCCTCGAGGGTGGGGCCTGGGGACAAGACTAGAATCTACATAGCCTCGTCCCCAGGCCACTCCTGAAAAACCATGAGCCACTTACAAATTTATCACAAGTACGAAGGTTGCATAAGATAGAGCCACCAGTCTTATTGCTGCTTTTGGCTGAGATGCATAATTATAGCGGGTGTAACGCGTATACATTGATACCGCTGCTTGGGGTACAAGTGTAAGCAGAGCCATGTTGATACCGCTGCTTGGGGTATAAGTGTAAGCAGAGCCATGTTGACTATGCCTGAGTCAGCTGCTATGCTAAAAAAATGTGCAGGAAATGATAAGAGCTATGACATTCACAAGCACATTTGGCACCTTTCGCTTTGTTTATTTGATGAGAATAAGTGTCATTCTGGAGTCAGTTAGCTACAATGAATGATGTTAAAAAGTGATGAATGGATTTGCTCTGAGTGAAGTCATATTATCTTCTGTATTGCTATTTTAGGGATATCAGTACTATTTTTGCAATTCATGATTATACTTAAGTCTCTAAGTCAGTCAGTCTCTCTCTCTCTCTCTCTCTCTCTCTCTCTCTCTCTCTCTCTCTCTCTCTCTCTCTCTCTCTCTCTCTCTCTCTCTCTCTCTCTCTCTCTCTCTCTCTCTCTCTCTCTCTCTCTCTCTCTCTCTCTCTCTCTCTCTCTCTATCCCCCTCTCACTCTCTTCCCTACCCCCTCTCCCCTCTCTCATAGCCTGGTAGCAATGCCATCCAGCTTTTAGAGAGAGAAGTGGACGTGTTAAAGAGAGTCAATCATCCCTACATCATACAGCTAGAGGAGGTGTTTGAAACTTCAAAGGTCAGTCACCCACTTTTCACCTCAAATGCACAAAACCAGTCACTAATGTACTCTAATTAATAGTATGCACATGCCTGTGTCTATACCTACCAAACATTGTGCATAACATGATCGAGGTTAGCTACATGTACATCTGTTTTAGAATTTTGTTCTAGTAGGAGCACTATAGCTAAAATCTCCCTTGTAGTTGTATACAATTTTATGCAGTGTATGACATTGTTACAGTAGTATACAATATACAGGACATGGCATGAGCTACATATATCTAGGAGTGTATAATGCTATTATTTAGCCTTGTGGGGGTATAGAGAGTGGGGTGGGGTATGTTGGCTAGGGAGGGGGGCAAGTGGAACTGTTAGGGGGCAGGCTAAATTCAGAGCCCCCCAGACCACCCTCCCCCATCCCACAGAAATAAACCTCACTCTATAATAATAATTATTTTGTAACTGTATGCATGATGTCATTGTATTTGTGTACAGAAAATGTACTTAATCATGGAGTTGTGCAAGGGAGGAGAGCTGTCCTTAAAACTAAGGGAAAAGACCTACTTCAAGGAAGAGGTAACAGTGTGTATAGCAACAGCCTAGCCTTAGATGGAATAGCTGTGTACGCATCACCTCGATTCCCTCGCGTTTACAGGAGGCCAAGACAGTCATGAGGAGACTGACAGAAGCAGTGGTCTATATGCACGACAATGGTAAGTGTTGATGATGTGTATGTGCATGTGTGTGTGTCATAGCGTTATGTATCAAAAGCTGATGCAAATTAAAATGGCTTAAACTTCACTTGTAATGTTGGTGCATGCATATGATTACATTTGTATATAGCGAAAGCAGCTCTCTTTTTGACATGTGTACTTGCAGTTAGTTCTCTGCATGGTACCTGAGTACAAATGAATCAGAAGATAGCCTCATATATGCATTTCTTTGTAGCTGGTATAATAGAGTAAGTATGATGGTGCTCTCCTTTTAAAAAATGGCTGATTTCTTTCAGATATGGTGCACAGAGACCTCAAGCTAGAGAATGTACTCCTATCAACTGCAGACCCTGATGATAAGTTTAATATAAAGGTAGGTGCATTCATTCACATAATTATATGAAGTACAGGTACCTACATGCATTGCTCGTATTATGCATGCATCATCATGAGAGAGAGAGGGAGAGAGAGAGAGAGAGAGAGAGAGAGAGAGAGAGAGAGAGAGAGAGAGAGAGAGAGAGAGAGAGAGAGAGAGAGAGAGAGAGAGGAAGAGAGGGGTGGGAGGTGGGGGAAGGTGGGAAAGAGGGAACGAGCCAGCCAGCCAGCTATGGAACAAAGGGCCTGCTTGTATATACATGTTATTCAAATTACTTTATTCCCTTCCCTGATGCAATCTTATTCAACAGAAGCCCCTGACTGACTGAAAAAATATTGTGGTTTCAGCTGTGTGACAATAAAAAGCCACAGTGTGGTGCAAGGTGCACCCATTACTCTTTACACATTATCAATTATGGGTAATTATGCAATAACTAGTAATAACCAATGATCCTACCTTATATGTCAAGGTGACTGATTTTGGCCTTGCCCACATGAAGGGGCTACCAGGCTGTGATGACCTAATGCACAGCAAGTGTGGTACCCTCTACTACATGGCCCCTGAGGTGCTGGACACCAGGCATGAGTATACCAAGATGTGCGATGTTTGGAGTCTAGGAGTCATCATGTATACGCTGTGAGTACTAGTATCATTGATTGCAGTTTGTCTACAGGGTTCTCCCCATGAAAAAGGTTAAGGGGTGTGGTTTGGGGTGGAGTTTGTGGCCACATCAGTATCACATTATGGAAATATTATTATGGATACAGAAAGTATGAGGGTCTCTATGCTGAAAGTGCTTGGGGGTGGAATACATGTATCATCACAATCTACTTGATAATGATAGAGTTGTACATATAAAATTAATAGAAGTTCAAAAAAATTGCTCTCTTGCCTTGAAGCACTGTACAGGAGATGTGTTGTGAAGTGGAACCTTTTCCCTTGCCCCTCTTTGCAACATCTCGGCTGCATACATGTATAGCAACATTGTTACACTATACTGTAGCCTTATCTCCTGGCTCCTGTATCTTTTCAACATAGACAATGACATTAGTTTAGTTGAAAGATAGGGAAAGGCTATAATATTGTACCAGCTGCATGTCAGTGCATGGGTGTGGGATGCTTAGATATTGCAGTGTATCCCATTGTCCCACTGTGTGCATGCCTATGCACTTTCTTGGTAGTAAACATCCTACAGTCCCCCCTCCCTATAATTAAGCATACAAACCCAAGCCACCAGTGATCTGATATCCACATTTCACCAGCTGTATCATATTATTATTAAATTTTGATACATGGTGCATATGCACCACAAAGCAGGTTCCTATGGGGACCTATTAGCAGGAGTGAAGCCATGAAGCAAATTTACGTCAGGGGTGAATTTAGGATTTCTTTCCCAGGGGGTGGGAGGGCAAAAAATGGCTTTTCTGGCATAGTGAGGGAAGGAAAACTCACACAGTATGGCTACGCTATAAATCTCAAAGGAGCCCCCCCCCCCCCCAAAAAATAGTATGTGCGAGTAGTTATAAGGTAAAGGGTCGTCGAATTCGAAAGCTACATAATTATTAGAGTTCACGAACCGTGGATCATCATGTTCATTCTTATTTCGTAGATTGTGTGGACGTGTTCCATTTCAAAGTGACAATCCAGGCAAGCTTGAGGAACTAATCATGCAGGGAGAGCTAAAGTTCGGGGAAATCGAGTGGATCAACGTCAGCCAATCAGGTATCTCCATGTGATACTCTATAATAATACTAGTAATTTTAGTGCACACATTAAATTTTATTTCAAGGATGGGTACTTTGCATGCTACATATTCAGGATTGCCATAGGGAGTCCTGGGGTGTCCTGGAGTTAGGGGATGGAATGATTCCAAAATTAATCCACGCACAATTTTGATAATAATTTAATAGGTGCCATGTTTAACGTTAACATGATCGATGACAATTTGAAATTTGATATAATTGACATTAAATTAATCCATATGTGGGATACCCATCCAGCACTGTCTGTGCCATAGTATAGTTAGCCTCTAATACGTATCTTTGCAATATAAGATACTGGTATAATCATTACAATAATATTATCTGTACCTACAATGTACCTCTAATTATCAATTAACACTCCCTATTATCTTCTTATAACAACCGCAGCTAAAGAATTGATCCAGTCCATGCTGTGTGTGGATACCAGTAGAAGATACACTGCAAGGAAGATTCTCGATGATCCTTGGTTCACGGTAAATACTTGTTTGATGCATACATTCAAAGAATGTTGGGCTGTTATATACTTAGTCAACAATGTGGAATGCTAGACCGACCTTTTGCACTCCTTATCCATGGAGACTTATGCATGCATAAGTCACTGCAGTACTGTTATTATAAAGCTGCAATAGTCCAAGTGAAAAGTATGGTACGGAAGCCGAGAGGGGCAATCCGATACCATCGCCGACGTTGTCGCCAACATCATCACCGACGTCGTTGCCGACACCATCGCCGATGCCTTCGCCGACGTCGTCGCCGACGCCCGACATCTTCGCTGACGTCGGCGCCGATGGTCATTATTCTTATTATTGATTTGATGAGACACACCACAACAGGTGCAGCAAGATACAGTATCGCCGACATTATCGCCAATAACATCGTCGATGCCTTCCCGATACCATCGCCGACAGTATCGCTGACACCATCGTCGACATCTTCGCCGATGCCACCTTCACCGACAGTATCGCCGACACCATCGTCGACATCTTCGCCGATGCCATCGCCGACACCTTTGCCGACAGTATCTCCGATACCATCGCCGACACCATCGTCGACATCTTCGCAGATGCCTTCGCCGACAGTATCGCCATTCGGTAGACGGCAGCACCGTATTAAACTACTTCGCTGACAGTATTGACACGTAGATATCTTATGCAACAATAATGTACTTCGGAAGACGTGGTCTCTCCCTCGGGCATGTCATACTGGGATATTATAGCTACATCAAGTAGCGGGGATGCACTAATCAGTGTGTTGCACCTATTGTGGTGTATTTTACCAATTCAATGATAATAGCTAGTATAAATACACAGATCAAGATATTCCTTGTGCAAATTTTCCCCATCCTCTGTTAATTACTCTCTTGGAAGGAAGGGGAGTTCGAAGTCATCTGATTCATCGCTATCCACGGCTGTCTTAAAATTGAACGTCTGCGCATGCTCAGCTCCATCCATAATAACTAATGTACAAAAAGTACGCATGCTCAGCCCCGTCCACCGCATTAAGAGCCTCGTGTTCACAGCACATAAACTCGCCCTTGTGTTAAATTGTTTAAAGAGAAGCGTTTACACTACTCATATGATTAGCGTATAATCTTTTCTTTATTATGTTATAATAATGTTCAAACACAAGGGCAGATATGCGTCAAAATACCTTGCGTAAAATGTCCCCGCTATGTACAAAATGGCAAACGTGGCCTTAAATCTCCCCTTTAGGTCTAAAGGAAACACTGGCGTAAAATGTTCCTTTTGGTAGGTCTAAGGGAAATATTTCCTAAAATACGCCATTTTCTACATATTAACCGTCGGCGAAGGCATCGGCGATGGTGTCGGTGACGGTATCGGCGATGATGTCGGCGATGTTGTCGGCGACGGTGTCGGCGATGGTATCGGATTGTGGCGGATTGCCCCTCTCGGCTTCCGTAGTATGGCATTGTGAATTAAATTATACTCTTGATATTATTTGGTATAATGATTATATGATTTTTTACTTTGATGCAGGGTCAAGCTCCACATAAAACACTGAATGCATTGGATCTGATGATAAAGCTAGAGTCCGAGACCACATCGGGGTCTAATTCAACGCACCAGCTCGAACCACTCTTTGAAGGCAATAATGACGATCAGACATTAACAGTTTCTGATCCTCATGACCGTGGGGCTTCCCCCAGTAGACAGAAACATTCACGTGACGCTACCACGCCCACAAGGAGGAAGCCGAGAGGAAAGGCGCAAAGTACATCGATGCTTACCCCAGGGGCTGGGAGCGGAAACTGCAAAAATCATTCCATCACTTCAGTTGGGAACGGGAAACTGCACTCTTCACATACTTCTGGATATTCCTCGCATAACTCACAGCATCATTCGAATTCTGGTGGAGGCAGCGAGGGTAAGGCGGTGAGAACAAGAACAGTTTCGGTTGGTTCGAAGCCTGTGTCCTCTTCATCAACAGCAGCCAGCCAGCGTAGACCCAGTAGCGGGGGGCACACCTCTCACAGGGATAAGAGACACTCAACATCATCACACAATAGTTAGCTAGCTAGGATATTGTTGCAGTATTATTATGCTCTGTGTATTATGTATGTACCACACAATGTTATTTATTTTATTATGCATTGTAATTATACAATGTCAGGTATATAAATATTTTTGTTATTGTCACAACAATAATATTATTATAATAATAGACTTGAATAGTATAATGTACATAATCACTATCATAATTATTATTAACAAACAATCTGGAAAATGAGTTCGTTAAAAATGATTATTAATCAAAATATCGTATTTCATAATTATAATAAATAATATTAGTGCTGCATGACAATCAAAAATAATTATTATGTTAGTGAGGTTCACTAAAGGCAAACGAGTTAAAAATACTGAAGCTATTATCACCAGATCCAGGAGAGTCATACGGTGTCTTGGCGCTCGCCTCAAGGCTACTGTGATCATAATCATTGGTACCAATGGATAACAGGCTTCTTGGACCACCACTAGCACTACTATCCACACTCTCAGTTTTCAGTGTCTCTGCATTGTCTTCTGTATTCGTTTTATCGGAATCTGATGGACTACATTCTCGTTCAACACTGAGACGATAGTGTTCGTAACGTTTACCATCTCCGACAACATTCTCCATGCTTTCTTGAGTTACTGTACATGTACTTTCAGTAACTGTTGTTTCCTGCTCTTGCTGGGGCAACAAAGGAGAAGTAGAATCGGGACTTGGACTGGAATTTTCAACAGAATCGGAACTGGAATGAGAACTTGTGGTTTCCAACTGGACAGGTATTATGCTCACAATCTCTGCTCTACTTTCGTCAAAATCATCTTCTTCGGTTACGCCCGTGTTCTCATACACTCTCTCAGCACACTCCACTCCAGTGGCTGTCGTGAGCAAGCTCTCGCTCAATACAATGATTGGAGTCATCAACCCCCCAACCATCATACCCACACTGGCTTGTACCTTCTCTGAACAGGTCTCACTCTCTTTATACACCTGCCATCCCTCTTTGAACGTTTCGGCGGTCAGCATGAAAGGTGCTGTGACTGATCCACCCACAAACCCCGCAGCTGAGGCACCATACCTGCCAGCCTGACCCATTCGTGTTGTTGCTTCGATCTCCTCACTCCATTCCCCAATTTGGTTGGTATTTCGTCCTCGAACTCGGAAAAGGTATGTGGTTGAGTGTTTTAGATCGGTGATAATCGCAGCTCTTTTAGCAGTGCTACTGAGTAGAGTTCTCCACTCGCCACGTCTTTGTTGCTTCACTCGCTCCATGATCTGAACTTCGTACCCTTTCACTGCTCTTGGGTGCAATTCAGGACGTTTCCAACGAATCTTGAGTTTATTCTTGGCTTGACCGACAACTCTTACATTGCGTGGAGAACCAGGTGCTAGTCGACAAGCAATCCCCATAAACTCACTCATCTTGAGATCAAAGACGTCGTTTTTTGCAGGACCGACTGCCATGGAGAAATATTCTTCACGTAGAACATCAAGCGCCCTTGTTAGGTTGTTTTTTAGTGGCTCAACTACATGATCGAATGTCTGATTACATCGCTCTTTCGATTTCTTGTAATTCTCCTGGATGTACTTGAGCAGTATTCCATCTATCACCCGACTAGTGCAATTGCCATCTGATGTCTTCTCATACTTCACAATCCGATTCTCTAGCCTCGACAGTAATTCCGTTTTCCTCTCCTCTGATATAGCCCCCATGCACCGATTGATTTCACGTCGGAATTCTTTTATTTTTCCGTCCAATATGGACTGATGGATACCAATCAATGTTTTGGATGGGATGGGTGATAAGATGGAGGGCTTTCGTGGTCTTGTTGGTGGCTCTGGAGCTGTTGGAACATCCGTTTCAAGCACTTCAATCTCTGCCAAACCACTCTGGGAACTGCTTGTATGAGATCCTGCTTGGATTTTTGGGGATTCAAAATTAGCAGGAACTGACTCTTCGATGGCACCTCTATCACGCAATGCTTCTTCTAGTTGCTCTTGATACTCACTGACCAACCTGTTGAGGAGTATTTCTAGTCGACTGTCCATTGCTGCTTGCCAGCCGAAACGCAACTCAGGAATGACATTATTCGTGCGGAGAGACTCAAGGCATTTTTCAATGAGTATGGATAGCAACGATCCATTCAGGTATTGCTGGTCGCCACTGGTTATCGATTTCTTGGGCTCAATGTCATTGAGCAGATACCGTGAGAGATGAGCAACATCATCATTGAATTCTGGCGAGAGCTTGGACTCGTTTGTGGTAATTGACTTCAATATATCTCGTTTGGTAGCTGGGATGGGAAGCATGTGACACTCAAACGAGGGAAAGAGCTGAAGCAGCGCATTGACTACACTCCGAACTTGTGGAGAGCTTTGCCCTTCCTCCAAAAGGATCTGGGTCTTGACGTATTCCGTAATGGGGATCTCATTGCCGTCATCATTTACGGGTGGAAGCATGACATCACGAAAAAGCCAGTGAAATTTTGGAAACTGCTGGTGGAAGTCGAATTGCTGTTGGCTACTCCTGATCATGGAGGAGAGTTGAGCAAAGAAGCTGTAAGCAGAGTGCATAAAAAATAATAATAATTAGTGAACTCTATACCCACGTTTTCTTTCTCTCTCATACACCCTCTCTCACTCTCACTCATTCTCTCTTCTCATTAATTTTTAGCCACTCCCTGTCTTTCTTTCTTAGGCTTACTCTCTTTCTCACTCTCACTAACCTCATTGCTTCAAGATCAGACTTCCTTGGAACACGCATCGAGTTGTAAATCAGTGTGGAGCTGATCAGCACAGTGAACACTAACAGAGAAAAATTCCACTTTAAATCAGCCTCACTTGCCCCAGCATGATCTGTGCCTTCTGTGTCAAGAAACACCACGACGAAATCATCACACTCCAATGCAGTAGTGGCCAGCCAGACTCCGTGAGTGCACTGCTTCATGGTATGCCCTACTCCAAAGGCATTTGGAACACCAAGAATTCTCGAAAGGATGTATGATTTTCCCGAGCGATACGGTCCACAAATTGAAAGCACAGCTATCGGTTTCTCGATTCGTTGCAGCATCTCCAGAGCTCTGGGTATGAGGTAGACTGGTGGACCACTACGGATGCTCACATCAGAGGTGGCTTTGGGGCTCGGTTTGTAGATGGTGTTTGTTCCTTGGTCATAGAGTAGGTTGTTAGGTATGGCCAGTGGTATGGATGGTGGGACATCTCTACCACCTGCAAGTGGACGCTTGACGAAGGTTCTGAATTCTGCATAAAAAATGACAGTCATGATCATAAATCACATGAGAGTTGCCAGTGCTAACTACTATAACCGTAGCTTGTGTAACACAATACTCACGTGCATAATTAAATTTTAATGGTCATATCATGGCACTAGGGACTACAACATTATGCTGTGTCATGTAAATATAGGTTACCCATTTAATAATCATTATGGAAACACTGAAGCTTGTCACACACTCTTTCAATACGTGACTAGAAAGTAGTCTATCTGGCTATGTTGCTCCAATGGAATAATCGCTATTGTCTCCGAATGGAAGGCATGAATATTGTTGAGGTATAATTAATTTCACTTTGTCCATGGGTGTCTACGGCACTGCATGTTGGTTTTACTATTCTAGTATAATACTATAAGGATAGCTGTGCTGTTCGAATAGAATAATCGCTATTGGCCTGAAATGGAGCTCAATTGTCATTGAGAAGTTTCACTATGTGGAGAATTATTATTAAATTTGCAAGGTCAGAGAGTCAGTTATTTCAGCTACTATGCTACGTGACTGGAAAGACTATTGCATTAGAGTGAGTCATCACTAGCTAGTCTATGAAAGGAAGCGAGTTTGTTTTATCAGCGAGCTATGGAAGGGTCAAGCAGTACAAACATCGATCAGGTTCTGATCAGTGAGCTCGAGAGAGCTTGGTCCATAGTGTATTGAGTGGAAATATTACATTGTGGCATGCTGGTCCATTGATGTTAGAATAGAAACAGTATGTTTTATTTGCCATAGTGGGGTTCATAAAGAGTCCACTAGAACAATGGTTTTGCAAGTACGGCAGGTATAACGTTATTCATTCATCACATGTAACTCATCTAACACACACAGCTGCCACTCTAGGGACTTTTAGAGCCAGAGTATAAATTTCATTACCACATTGCATGATTGTATAATAATATTATAGCCAGCAACGATAGGATATAGCTAAAGTACATTGTGTAGTAGGTAATACTAATGCAAATTGGGCTGTCAGCTGCAGGTTATGTATGCCATGCATGGGATCTAACGAGTGCCAGGTAGCTTTCACAAAACTTACTGTAGACTAGAACCGTCTTATAGAATCAATAAAATTTGCACATTTTTTTCTATCACGATACGGTAAACTTAATAATATTGGAGTTTCAGTACTCGATCCAATTGACAGCTAAGTTTGCATGCATTCCATACGTCATGATAGTTTAGATTTACCAATGGATGAGCCAAATTGCATGCACTAGAGCACCACAGTCGCTTCATCTCATCTCAGACATTAGTAAGCCAGCTGCAGCTGGATGAGAAGAGTCCAGAGCAGCTACTGGTAAATAAATCTATGGGCCATGGCCTTCTGCTTGAGCATTGCATTGACCACTGAGCCACCAATTCTGAATCAGTGCATCCAATAATAGATCAAGCAAATGAATCGTGAGTGTGCAACTAGCCAGCTACTAAAGCAGTAACGATTTTTAATAATATATTATGCCTTGGAACTTCCCCCTTCCACAAGTTCAAGTCCATCACATATATAGCTAACACTTTCTGTATCTGATACATTATTCTGTACGGCTTGGCTTTGCAGGACACCATAGTGCATGCATGGTATTAATTAATAGCAATACAAGCATGCAGGTTCACCGCGTCTAACTTGTGGCTTGCAACATCAGTGACTGCTATTAAATGTAGGTACATCAGTTTTCAGGTAACACAAATTATCGCGAATCTACACTTTGCAAAAGACGCCAAAGAAACTTACTCAGATGGGAGTTTCGGTCCATGGTGGGCTTGATCTCAGCTCGATGTTGTTTCAGTGGGATCAGCAGAGCTTCTCGTTCGTTCCAAAGAATTTGACTCGGTCTGGAGATGGTCCTTTCATGGATGAAGCCTCATCACCCGGACATAAATACTAGATCTCAGTCAATGACGAAACAAAGGTCATGTGTATTGTTATTGTTCGCGATCGAGCACAACCCACAAGTGGGTGGGTGGGGCTGAGCTGCTCGCGCGTGATGTGCTGACTCGGCAAAACGTGCAAGCCTAGTCTGCAGCTGGCTTCTTCAACGCATGCAAAAAAATTAATATCGTGGACGAGGGTACAGCTTAATAATAATTGCTATGCCCATGCACATATTCGGTGATCATGAAATATTATTTTTGTGCTTGTATAAACCATGTATCAATATAAATATTATTAATAATATAATTAATATTGATCGATCCATTGTTTTATAATACAGTATACAAATCTTAATAGCTAATAACCTCGATCATCCCAATAATCATCAATTCCTGGAATTGTATTGTATAATCAGAATCTGATGTGTAGGAGGTATGCAAGTATCTGAATAATATTATCAACATGGCAGTGAATATCAGATTCTGCATACAGAGCTAAAAATGCTGACACAGTTATATAGGACGGATGAGATAAGAAACAATGAATAACCAAATACAGACACAGATCAACAGAATAATTAAGTTAGTATTGTTTGTTCAAGAAAGCGATGATCGTTGGCTTTAATGAAGGGGTGCAGGTTGCACGAAGCTTTCACAGGTTCATGGATTCGATGAAGAACTTGATACCAAAAGTTGGACATCCAATTGGATCCATCTGGTAGTTCATCTATGATGCTTCCCACTCGCAAACTAGCCGGACGTCCAACAGCTACCACTGGAACATTATCGGCAATTGCCCCAGACACTTGGGCAGATTTCTGAAGCATTCTCTTTTGAATAGCATCAGTCATTTCACCGAGTCGTTTCTTAAAGTGAGTGATAGTGCCTAAACTTTCACAGTTTCGAGATGGTTTAACTTCGTTTGCGAACGTGAGTACAAAGAGTGAATGAGTCCACAGCTTTTCCCCATACGTCCTAGTTAACTCCCTTGCAATTTTCTCGTCAATTCCATCAAACCTATCAGTCATCTTGAGACAGTAAACAATCAAGTCTACGTCGTATGCAGGAATTTTTTCAGCGATCTCCTTCATCGTTTCTGCAGTAGACTTCGGTGTTTCCGTGGCAGCCATGAAGCCTGGGGTGTCGATCATAATGACATTGATCCCACTCATGTGGTACGTGTTAATGAGGACTTCTTGCGAGACTGGATACACTGAATCACCCTCCATGACAACGGCTTTACCAAACAGGCTATTGACAAGAGTGGACTTCCCTCTTCCAACTCTGCCAAGAAAGACAATGGTCAGTGGTTTCTGGATGCTTCTTGCTCTATCCAATTCAACAGATAAATCTGGATCAGTAGAGAAAGAACTATAATAACATACTACATAACATTAAATCCCATATTTAATTGGCATGAACATGCTATATAAACTATCGTGAAGTGTTTAATACCTTTCAACTCTGCTGGCTTTGACATGGCTAGGTCCACACTGCCATCATAGTCACTGCTGACTATGCATTGGTAGCTTCCCTTATGCTCCGCCGGTAGAAATGAGGGGATTGTGAAGGTAGAAGATTTTGCTTTGGCTGTTGGATCGCTGATGGGAACACCATCCTTCAGCCATTCATAGGTCAAATACTCGGAGCCTTCTGCCACCACTGTAAAGGTCACCTTATCTCCATTCACAGCTCCTTGGCATTGGGGCTGTGTCAGGATCTTCAATGCCTCACTCTGATCTGAATAACAAAGCGGCATGTATTGAAAGCAGTTGTTAAAGTCCAATAGAATTAAACATAAATTGGTCTAGGTCTTTTTAATAGCTGATCCTGAAAATTTATGTATATGAAGAGCTAGTATCATGCTCTCACTGAAAAGTAAGCCTTCATTGGTTATTTAATAGCTACTCAGTGCTGTCACAACTTACCAGCTGAAGCCATTATTATGCTCGAATAAGCGATGTACCTCAAGGATTCAACTGCAGTACTACACTTGGATACCTAATCGACTGGTTTGACCTCGCTGAGCGAGCACATACGTAATGTCTATGAATACGCGTGAACCAGCCCCTCCCACCTGTCGAGATCGGACGAGTAAGCTCATGCGTGTTGGTGGGTGGGGCTGCTCCTGTCCACGTGATATGTACACTCTGCAAATGCTTCAAAATCTCTTGAAACCTACTCTCATAAAGCAAAACTGGACTTACATCCAGCATTAGCTCAACTGCTAATCTGATGTAACGAGAATCAATGTCACCTTCCAATGCATCCATAAATTCATCAAAATTAATGTTCGAACTTGGAGAGTCACATGAAGGGAATGGCAATTTGTTGGTGGTGGTCGATGACATCGTATACCCATTTGTGCACTATGTTGAATCCAGTAAGTCATATCACCAAGAGTTGATGCAGCTGGATACATCTCTTCTATGTGTGCTCGTTTCTCATCTTTCTTACTTAAGTTAGCAAGGACAGTCGCAATCTTAGTCGCTATTTCTTGCGATACATATAAACGCAAGTGTGGAACAAGAGCCTCAAGGGAATAATATAAAACAGGGGGATCACGATACACACTAAAAATACCGACATCCAAGTACACATGCAGGTCTGCGGGGGCATGGCTAATTGTTCATTCAATCACACAATTGTTTGCACTGCACGCTACTGCACTCTGCTGACCAGCTTGAAATGACGCTCACTGCTTAAAAAGCCTGGGAATTGACAGTATAGTACGGTGGCCGAGAAGGACACTGCCGCGGCGGCCCAAGCCGCGTTGGGGCCGCCCGAAAGCCGCCGTTGGCCGCCAAAGGGCCGCCCATCGGCTGCGGTTACCGGTTGGCCGCCGCGGCTCAGCCGCGCCCGCCAAAACTTTAAAATCGATATTCAGTTCACGAATGGTTAACTGGACAATGTTTGGTGAGGTCTAGATCATTGCGTTTACTCGGGAATTCAGCCCTCCGCGTGTTTGTCAGAAAAATAAACGCTGCGGTGGGGGTAATCGAGAGGGAAAGGTTTATGTGACGTCTACCGCCCTTTCTTTATCAGTGGTGATCGTTCTCGTGCCTAAAGCGTGCGCTTAAACGCTGCGGTGGGCGTGGTCTGGTAAGTTAGTTCCGCGTGCGCATGGGCAGAAAGCACGCGGTTGATAGCAGTGACCAACAAGCATTTTAGCCCCTGTACCCAGTATCAATCGAATCCAAACGAGGTCGAGTCCGTTTCTTTGTTGTACTTGATCGCCGTTCTGTGCCCAGATGCCTATGCATATCGTGCGGACGATGACAAAGACAGACCAATAAACTGACCGCTTGCGCATGCGTGCGGGATAATAGTCTAATTAACCAGTCGTAAGCTAGAGAATCAATTTTCAAACAGATTGGCGGGCGCGGCTGAGCCGCGGCGGCCAGCCGCAGCCGATGGGCGGCCCTTTGGCGGCCAACGGCGGCTCTCGGGCGGCCCACGGCGGCTTTGGCCGCCGCGGCAGTGTCCTTCTCGGCCACCGTAGTATAGCCATCATAACGCCACTCAGAATTGTTTGTTTGAACTAACCCGACCAACTGTAAAATTTAAAGCATCCAATAGCTGAGTTTACTACAGGCATATAATACCATACCAATTCAGACTTTTAATAGGACTGTCTTAATTTTAAGCTACCACACATACGTACAGCACATGCAAACCTCATGACAGCTGGAATATGACAAGATTATATACATAGGAACACTGACACTTGTAATTGAAATTCTTTGGTCTAATTATCACCTGCCCGACCAATCGACCCAAGTATTTTGTGGTCATGTTAGTCCAAACAATTTATTCTGCGAGGCCTAACGCAACTAACTCAAAAAGTCTGGGGCATTGGGCTAGCAATTAATAAACAAGCATGCCAGATATCGAGGTCAAAGTTCACATATGCGTTTGTGCAAATGAAATGCAAGATCTAATTAGCGCAAGAAAATTTGCGTTCTATAGGACCTTTCATAATGCATCTTAAAGGCATTATGCCACGAAGTAAGGGCTATTTTTAGTTAATATACATAATAATGGTCATGATCAATCACAAACAGCAATAATATTTAGGATAAAGACTGATATACTATGATTTATGATCTCAAGTACATGGCACACTGTTTTACGGACAGTCAAGCATATAAGATACAAATGCTACTCCATCTTAGCATCGTAGTTAGTAAGAGTGCTAATCTGATATTCATCATGTTCTTTCAGTACGAGTCCTCCACTAGTGACACCTTCATGCCAGCCACAGTCAGCACTCAAGTTGATGTCAGCGGGGTACTTTGCTTCTCCAATAGGACCACACCAGTCAAAGTCCAAAATTCTAATGGTGTTGTTCGGTAAGGCAAGGATGTTTTGTGGACGTAAATCACCATGTACAAAGCCCATGGAATGCAAAACTTGCAAAGCATCATGCAAAGATTTCTTCAAAGTATCATTTGGCTTATCCACCATCATACCATCCACAATCCTCTCCATTACAACAACAATCCACTTGCCGGGGAGGGATTCTGAGTGCAAGAGTCGAGGAGCCATGTTCAGTTCTGCCAGTTTCCTGTGAGCATCTAGTCCATACTTTTGCCATACAAACTTTACGACGACATCCTTATTATCCTTATTATCCACCTCAGCTTCATATAGTCTACGTTTATTATTCATTCTTCCCACGTAATGAATCTGATTTCCGTTGAAGGCACTGAAGTAGGGACCTGAGCTCTCTGTGTCCTGTTGCAATGACTCATCGTACAGTTTATCAACTCCCAACTTTAGAGCACTCAAGACACGAGCTGTTTTTCTGATCCCATCATTTGGATCATGAGGCACATAAAGAAGGGATATGGGTGAACACAGTGGATCGACACAGAGTACACTCTTATTCCAAACTGCCCCAAACACCTGCAAGTGGTGGCAGCCTGCTACTGTTACTAGGAACATTGGAGCACGTTCACCTGTACGATTTCGCTGAAACTTGATAAAGTACCCAATATTTTGTATATTTGGTTCTTTATTACCAGAGCATAGCTCCCCTTTAATTTCCAAATTTGCCAACACCATATTATTTGTGTAAACTGTGATATCAGATTTAGCAGCACCACCATTCCAGTTCTTTGATGAAACCATGTACATGCTTGAATCATTTTGAAATAAACTCTGCAAATGCTTTAAAATCATCTCTTGAAACCTACCCTCGTAAAGCAAAACTGGACTAACATCCAGCATTAGCTCAACTGCTAATCTGATATAACGAGAATCAATGTCACCTTCCAATGCATCCATAAATTCACCAAATGCTCGAACTTGGAGAGTCACATGAAGGGAATGGCAATTTGTTGGTGGTGGTCGATGACAACGTACACCTATTTGTGCACTATGTTGAATCCAGCAAGTCATATCACCAAGAGCTGATGGAGCTGGACACATCTCTTCTATGCATGCTCGTTTCTCACCTTTCTTACTTAAGTTAGCAAGGGCAGTCGCAATCTTAGTCGCTATTTCTTCTGATACACACACACTCAAGAATCGAATAGGATGCTTAAGGGAACAATATACAGAAGGGCAATCTTCACATAACCTATAAAAGATAGATATACTTTAAATACTGACATCCAAGTACGCATGTGTGTCTGCGGGGATATTTAAGGGGTGTGTCAATCGCACAATCGTTCGTGCTGCACACTACTGAACTCTGGCCCGCTTGAAATGGTGCTCACTGCTTAAAAGGCCTGAGAATTGACTGCAGCCATCGTAACTTCAACTAACTCAAAAAGGCTGGGGCATTGGGCTAGCAATTAAGCAAGCATGCCAGATATCAAGGTCAAGGGTCACATACAGTAGGAGGCATAAAAATGGTGATGTTTCCATCCCGTCCCGTTCCGTTTAAACAGAAATGTGTGCCCATTCCGTTTAATAGAAAATGGAAATTGAACGGGAGGCAGAGCAGTTAACAAATGGTGCGACCGACTTCACGAACTGTAGTTACATGTAGCTCGAACTACACACCAGAGGTATCCAAGAAAGCCGAAAGGAGTACTACTTTGGTCGATCTGCTAGTTGTAGAGGCGATTTGAATCGATCAGCGATCTGAGGTCGATCAACTGGCAATAATGAAAATTGCTCACAGTCAAGCAGCGATCACAAAACACGCACAAATCAGAAGAGAAGCAGCAGCATGCACAGTGTCCCAGTGAAGTTTAGAAGACAGTGGCAGTATAAAAGCATCAATTCTAGGTCTACGAGAGAACGAGCTAGCTCTGGTTCTTGACACGTTGGTAAGATACGCCCAATGTGCTAATTAATCGTTTGTGCATGCGAAATGGGAATTGAACGTCGAACGGCACGGGACATATCCCATTTAGACGAAATGGTATGGAATGGAAATGTCACTGTTTTTATGTCTTCTACTGTATGCGCTTATTAAGGTATCCATGCGAATAAAATGCAAGATCTTATTAGCGCAAGAAAATTCGTGTTCTACGACTTTTTATAGTACATCGTATGATGACCTTTACCAGAAAATCACACGAAAGTTAATGTGCCTAATAGCGAGTGCTTAGGCCAGCAAAATAGCATGCACTAGGAAAAGCGATATATGCCTAATAACAAGGAAATACGGCATCAGCTACTGTAGATCACAAATATGTCGTCGTTAAAATACTTTCGTGAAAATTAAACGCATGTAAATATATGCGTAATACCGTAGAATCCCCCCCCCCCCCCCCCAGTGAATGGTAGCATTGGGCAAAGCAGGGAGGAGGCTTTTTTGTGGGATTCCTACATTTCTGTATGATGACTGTTACTGACCATCGAATGCCACATGCCACATGGGCACACAATCTCTGTACTTTCTCCAGCTGTTTGATGGGGAAAACTCAAGAAAAATGAAAAAGAAAGGCATAATAAGGCACAAATAGCTAGTTTGCTAGCTGGTTTTATTGGCTTATGTACTCAAATATCCACATTTTATTGTCAAGGAGGGGTGGGGGGGGGGTGGGGGCTTATACACGAAAACTACCCATGCAGGAATGAAATATTTGCGATTTATGGTGTATCATATTATGACAACTTACATGTATACTGCACATTTACACCATAGCGTTCCGTGCATGTAAGCATCCACAGGTGCATAAATATTAATCATGAGTTCGGCCTGCATGCTACAGGTGTTTCACCCAGGTCCTGGAGTGGGCGGCCACTTGCTTGGGATACTACAGTTACTGTAGTCTGTTGTAACTTACTGTGATATGCCAGGCGCACTTCTATCAACACCAGCTTCACTAAGAACAGCATCCCATGTTATCCACGATAGATCTTCTATGCTAGATCCTGAAGTTATACCCAGCATAATATCATTATTATAATCTCTTGATTAAGAGTGCATGTGTAGCTTACTTGATCGCTTTACAGCCATTTTAAGCAGTGTTTGAACCTAATTGATACCAGAGATTTTGAAATGATAATCAGTATACTATATACTGCGCTCACACTCACAATGAACACCATTAGTGCTAAACCCTCGGCGCTATGAGATTTATTGACCCTCAGCGCATGGGCCGCAGGTTTACTGTAATCGCTCTGTGTGTGTATCTGTAGTCTATCAAGCCAGACCCTACCTGGCGCTTGTACTCGCGTGGGAGGAAGGGTCTAGCAAAGTTCCTGTTTGATTGAACTTGAGCTGACTAATCATATTTACCTGTCCAGATCCTGGGCAGGAATTTATGCGTGGGCGAATACTAGCAATCAGTGCTTACCGTATTTGTTTTTTTTTTTGTTTTTTTTGTATATGTCCAAGGTTACGACAAAGGATGCACAAATAGCAGATATTATGCTAACACAAATGAGTAGTACTAGATCAGATGCTGCGGCTACTATTTATTTCATCACCCGAGTTTGTGGAGCATTTAGTTTATTAATACCAGTAGCTGTCAGGGAGGCAATCCTTAGAGAAACTGTCAATTGACATCACTGATCTAGGCCCCTTTGCTGATGTAGAAGAAGGTTAGAACTTGTTTTATCGTGTACCTGTACCTGCTATCAAGAACAAGTCACGAGTCCTGTCCACGTGCTGTGTGCTTCTTGAACAGTAGGGGTTGCACGGCTACTATTCGAGGGCAGCGACTAATTTGTTCACCACTTCAAGAGGTGTGGCAACTAATCGAGAGTGGCGTCTGATCGAGCGAATATGGTATTCACAATTGCGAGCTAGTTGCTTTCGCTTGGATCATTTTGTGTGGTGCCATAGTACTACTACAGAGGCAACAATGGGCGATTTAGAAAACCATTCATTGCCATTTCTTGAGAGCTGCCAGAGGATATAGTGAATCATTGAAACAGGAGCGAGAAAGAGTCCGTTCAACTTGATAGTGCCCTGTTTGATCACTGCCCCAGCCACACCACGCGCACATTGCGCAATCAATTGATTTACTTTTGGTGCATGGCTATAATTTTGTGAACTTGCATGAGAGAAATAATGAAAATGCTGCTTAGTTGTCCAGGTGACACTTGAAACAGCGCTCTCTGCACCCAGATCTAGCCCAGGCTAGGAGTAGGAAGACATGAACTTCTATCTATAATATTATTTTGTTGTAATAATAGTATAACTATCTTACATAGTGATTGGTTCCAAAGGCTTCAGATTTCAGTCACTGTAGAGGTCACGAGCATTATTAATTTTTAGAACATCGACGATCTTTACCAGTCGTACGCTAGGCCACTTAGTCAGTTGTGTGCATGAGCAGAAAGCACAATGGCATGCATTGATGGCACTATCGATAGGCGTGGCTACGGTGGCCAACAAAAAGGCATTACTTGTGACGCTCGTGGACGGTATCCCTCGATTTGACACACACTGAAGCCAGTTTTTTGCCAAACTTGAGTAATTCGTTGTGCTTACGAGTCACTTAGACGGCTACAATTCGAGATAGGCGATTTTCGTGCATACGACAACGACAACACCGGACGATACAACCGATTACTTTATCCCCGGTAATTATACATCCACCAACACGACTGGTTGATCATTGATCGTAGCACACTGGTAGAAAAGCTTCTGGGCTATATCTGTACTGACACAGCAATGCTCACATGATATACTGCTGGACATTACGCAATCGTAGGCAATGTGCATTCTTGTGGTTTCTCCTTTGATTCTTGCTATTATATTAGAAAACCTATACTATTAGGATCCATGTGAACATCGCAGTACCGCTCAATGCTTGTGTGCAGAGGGTTTTGCACTATAGTACTTCATTATTAAAGTAAAATTAGTGGAAAGGATAAAACGTCAGGATCCAGCCGGGATTTTAACACCAGATACTCATACCAACTGAGCTACTTGCCCCTGATCGCAGCTGAGTGTATGGACACATATAGGATTGGCCCATGCAATGGTAATATCCCAGGCTAAGGAACTATATTACAGTTTACACCTGGTAACTTCACTCAGAATTATAATCCATACAGCAAGTAGCTTTAGTGTGCTGTGCTAGAGTTGTGACTCTGATTGCTGGATATGGAGATTCCTCAACATAGGCCCAACAAAAATTTCTCCAAATTCTTTTCCTTTTCCAAATGCCGTATCTATAGCTCAAAATTTTCGTGGTTCAAAATCCAACGTGAAATTGCTGATAATCCCATGCATGAATGAAAATTTTCGTGATAAAAATTTTGTGATCGCCACATTTTTTCGTGAATACTGCCACACTGCAGCCCCTGTGCGGACAATTCATGTTGTAGCCCCGCCCACATTGCACGTGGCTAGGCTGGTAGCATGCTAATGTGATGAGAAAGAAATTAGACAAGACTTATACTGGACTTTCTTTCTGCGTTTAGCCCCTTCTGCTATCATCTTGTTTGGCCATCTCTTCAACATGATTGTTGGCGGATTCGATACAAGAAGGAAGTTTTGGACAAAATTAATGTCCTTGCGGATTTGGTAGGCAACTTTGCTCATTTTCTGAAAGTAAACGTACAGAGTCTGTACATTGATCGCACTTGCACTGTGATCGCGATGTGCATGTGTACGCACACAGAACGTAGCTATGCCCGCAATAATACTAATTTTCATGAGAAAAATTTTCATGATCAGAAGTCAAATCACGAAATTCACAAAAATATTGTGCAACTTGTGACGAACTTCGAATTTGGAGCTATATGGTAGCTTTGCCAGTGTCCTCTGGCACACTGGAGTCTTATAAAATTCCTTCAAAAACATAGCTATCTGACATGTAGAATCCCGGCATTTGTAGCTAGGCCCGGAACATACTGAGGCCAATATAGCACAAACAGCTATGCGGGCTAATATTATATTCAGGAGTCCTGGAAATGTTCAAGGGGTTACATAGGCTTAAAAGTTATACAGTATGTAAAAGACTTTTGGCTAATCAGACTGACTCATAAGCTAGGGTTTATTAGTACTCGGACGTCATACCTATTCTTCCTGAACGATCGTTCACTGAATACAATATCGCCGGGATGGTCACTGTGAGCTCACACCAAGTATGGCACGATTGAGAGACACTGTATGCGGCGTTCTACCTGAGTTCTAGATCTTTCACAATTATTGGTATCTCTTATATCCACAAATTAGCGATGGTACATTAAATAATCTTGCAGGGTCGAAGTAAACAGGAGCCAGCTGAAAAATGCAAGTTCAGCCAAAATGAGGTTAAAGGTTATACACCACGCGCATGCGCACGTACGCTACTAACAGTACTCGAATAGAATATTATAATATTATAGGCCTCGAGATGCCTCCAGGTATACGAGTTTTTTTTTTTTTTTAATTTACAGTACTGATCATGAAACATTTCAAAAAAAAAAAATTGAAAACTGGGAGAATTTTAGTACATAAATCACACATGGAGCTCTTTGTAAAAAGTTAATACTGAAAATGCAATACTGAAACATGGGAATTATTTATATACTGAAAGATAGGAGAGCAGCATGGAGGCACTGCGAAGTACACATGAGATGGCAACAGCTAGGATATACATGTACAACAATCCTACTAGTCAGACTGTAGGCATCAAGGAATGTGGAAGCCCCAGAGTGTGCAGTGATAAGGTGAGTCAACCAGAAGAACCAGTGCCATGGATATAACAGCTGCTGGAAGTAGTGATTATGGCGTGTACATAATAATATTATATATAAAGTACGTATTGTATAATATATTCGTAGGTGATCACGGCACTTTACTTTCAATCCACACATCTGTAGAAAGCCAATTAAGTATGCAAGGTTGAGAAATGAATTCGAATACAAGAAGGAAATTTAATACAGAAAAAGTGAAGGGCAGTGGTGATAATTAATAGAGAGTTAATGCTTCAACAGTATAATATATACCTGGCAACCATTTGTTTTCATGATGGTACTTTCTCACGAAAACATCATCTCCAGCTTAAAATTAGCTAAATGTGGATCTAAGATCATATGCGCATGTTTCTCTTTCTGTTTCATCTGTTCCTCTCTACTCTCTCAGCAGTATAATTGGATTTCGAGAGATCCAGTCGTGATCTAGGACGGTATTCCAATACTCGGAGAGACGCCAGTAGTGGATTGTGAAGTGAGGCGGTATAGGTTAGGAAAACTTGAGCAAGGTATATACCATGAGTGATTTTCCTCAATCAGTCTGTACAGCACGCTCAGCATGCAATTATTAAGCCCATGCAGGCATTAATTGCCATGGAGGCAGGAGGATAGGGTGCCGAGGTATGATGCTTGATACCATGCATTATTTCTTCAATTTCTGTGCTAAAGAATGTTATCAGTGACGACAAGTGCCCTGGTTATCCCTATTGTAACATCTAAGCAAATAATACCACTTAATTTGTGCCATGCACACTGCGCAATGTTCTGAACTTATAATTAGCAATGTGACTACTGTAGTGTCCCCCATGCTTAAACACAGCTTGTGATTTTGGCCCGTATGAGTGTTTAGCTACCCGGGATATAAATTGCACTATAATAATAAAGCTGCTACTTTCCCCTTGATTTGCAGTACATGGGCTCTTGCATGCCCGGGACACTATGGTATTATGGGAATAATTAATATTAATCAGAAATCTTCATCAAATTCTGTGAAATGTGCTCCTGTGATATACACCCCGCTATTTAATTTCCACTGCCCAATCCATGCCCATCAATTATTGTTACGATACATACCTGGTAGTAGGTGAAGTTGTAGTTCTCTCTCTAGCAATTAGGCCCCAATTCGTTGATTATTAGTTTCTCATCAACCGCCTGCATCAATTTTTCAAGTTAGAATTTATTTCATTAGTGCATTCCAATGACGTATAAAAGGTGTGGACAATCACGTGACCGACCGTGTGCAGCGTGCAGTTAGCTACAGTGCAACCAAGCAAGAGAGCAAAACTTTTTTATTTCAGAATTTGAGCCTATTTTGACTCATAAAATAAAATCTATTATAGATAAGAGTTTGAAATTTGGTACCAATCTTCTTCAACATAAACTCTACATAGAATTTAAATTATGGGATGTAACCATGATTACTTCCATTTTTATGGCTTCATAAGATAACATGGCTCTCCAAAATATGTTAGGCACATTAAATGAGTATTGTTTTCGGTTAAGGGTGTGCGCTCTACCCAGTCATGCACATCCATATGAAGTTAATTGGACATGAGTGTAGAGGCTGTGCAGTGCATTGCTAACCAGATATTGTCCTAAAATCCCTTTCGGAGGGCCAAATATGTTAGGCACATTTTTTCCTATTTAGTTCTAGTTAAGAAATTCCACTTGGTGGGCTGATAGCACTTGTAACAAAGTTACTAAATCCCAAATGTGAAGTCTTGACTCCTTACCACTTCCAAGATACAGCCACTTTTATCCAAAATCAGTGAAAAATATATGAAAACTGGCCTGCACATATGTGGCTTCTGTATTAGCTATATATGGGAAATTTGCAATTTTGTAAAACACAGTAAAAATGATTATTGTGGCCATTTTGATATCAAGTAGGTCTGTCTGTATAGTTTTTAGCCCAAAAATATGGTTTTAAAAAGTTTTGCTCTCTTGCTTGGTTGCACTGTACAATGTTGTTGACGAGCTAGGGGGGACCGGGTCAGGCTATGGCTCTGGTAAGCATCTGTGTACTGCCTAACCATGCTACTTTCATGACTGACACTCTTGATGCCACTTTTGTGCCTAACCATGCTACTTTCATGACTGACACTCTTGATGCCACTTTTGTGGCTAGTAGCTAGCTATACTGTTCGTGTGTGCCAATAGCAATATTTTCCCAGGCAGCACCATGCATTATATTAATGATTTTATGTGCCTTTCAAGTGTTGCATAAGTTGTGGTCAACATTAATTAAAAATAATGGTAATACCCGCCCGCCCGCATGGTATGTTGGGAATCTACCTGATGAGAACTTCAGCAATAATCAAGGAATTGGGGCCTTACTTACAAGTAGCCTCCAGGCCAGCTCCCCATAGCCTCATACCCTAAAGGGCCTGGGTACGTAAGTACGAGGCTAGGGTAGCTTGCAGTTGTACAGTCGAGCCTCCGAACAAAGGACGCTTTGGGAACGGGCCTCTTGTCCTTTGCTCGGAGGTTGTCCCTATCTCGGAGGTTCATGATTTTTCAACCCATTTTGATTGTAGCTATTACTTAGTAAATGCACTGAAATGCATGATAAGACCAGTAGAGATGATAACCAAGTGGTTGGTATGTTCTGTTTTCAGTATCAACATAGCACAGGCTGAATTTTTTTGTTTCTGAAGTACTGGCTACTCCAAAATCGTTATCTGGATTCAAGGCTAATATTATTATCGCGCATGCAGCATAATATCGCGACCGCTAGATTGCGACAAAGGTGGGCGTGGCATCGCTAATTTAAGGGCGTGGTTTCCGGATGTCCGCTATTTAGAGGCAGTTTTGCACTGAGCATTAGTCCAAAATCGACTCCAAATCTCAGTCCACAGTCCAGTCCATGTATATACTATCTATGCATATTATGGTACATGGAACCATGTGGTACTGGTATAGGTACGTACGTATCACACGAACATCACGTGAACCGTGACTTGATGCCATCGCGAGTTCTCTAGTTCCAGTTTCGCTCACCAGCTCTCCTCCAGTTCGCATTGATCGGCAGCTTTCCTCCTTCTCGTCCACCGTCATCGTTTCAGTAAGATCATTTGGCTAATTGTTTGCCACTATTTATAATATGTGGCCATTTTACTACCGTAGATAAAAATATAAGGGGGATCGGCAGGGATAGAAAGCGCTTGTACACGCATGCTGATGATGCTAGCCACGGTTACGTAACTGTCAGAGGTTTGTGAATCGTATCATTACTCTACATTAGCAAAGACGGCATTTGTTGAAGGAAGACTTGGTGCACTCGTGGTGAGTCTCCTGAGGTATCGAAGCCAAAACTGAGAACGAATCTGGCAGCTTTTCTGAATGGATTTATGGGTGGGCTGCAGATTGACCCCGTTAAGTGCCTTGATATAGCGTAAACTGCCGATTATCGACCTATACCGATTATCGTCCACTAGTTTACGTGTTATTATACGGGGGTATCCAAGCGTTACACGGAAACGCTCAGCAGAAACAGCCTGTGGTAGTCACAATAAGCCCCGCTTGAGCTTATAAACACTTGGACTGGTCAAGCGGGAGTGTATGCAAATGTCTGGTCTCTCATTTAAACGGATCTCAAAGGTTGAACGGTTCATTTTCGGTACTCGCTCGATCTCCAACTTTGTTTACAAACTTCGTACTTCATCAGTACTTCCCACCTCAGAGTTGGAAAGGTGTAGCCTACAAAAAAACACTGCCAGTAATGCTGGTAAAGGGTGGTAGGCCAATAAAAGCTCACGGTTGATAATCGATAACAAAAAACGTATGGGTGGGCGGTGATAGGTACATGGTGTCGATAGCTGGTTTTTACCCGTGAGCAGTCTCGGACTTGTAGCTCGAAGACAGATTGTCCTAGCGACTCCAAACAAAGACCAGTCGCTTCAGGAGACTTTAATCTGTGAGTTGATGCTTGATTGGTATCCTAGAACCGTTCCTAGCGCGAGTTACAAAACGAGGGGCAAAGTATGGCCAATAGTTGGCATTCTACGCTATCTAGTATCAGCCAGCAAATGCCCTCAAGTACACCCCTTTTTTATAAAATATGTGACAGGATATGAGAAAAGGGACCACTTCGCGCATTTACCGAATTTTCATTTTAAAACGCTAATATCTCTGGAACCATAGCAGCTATGAACTTCAAACCTGGCATGAATAATATTCTTACATCATCCTGCTACACTCGCTGCAAATCGCAAGCCCCGCCCACATCCGGTGTGGGCGGGGTGAGCGGCCGCGTCGATCTCGTTCGAAAATCGCCATTTTATGCCTCACTTTGGCGGCTCACCGCTCGGGACAGGAGGCTTGCTGCAGCTTCTAACGTTGGATCTGTGAAGTAGAAGGCCCAAACTGCTTACAAACCAAGTGGGAAGCCTGGGGCTCTTGAGGCCTTGGAATGGTGACAGTTTGAAAAATGGCAAAAAAACGCGTTTTGCGCGAAGTGGTCCCTTTTCTCATATCCTACCACATATAGTATAGTGGGAACTTTTTTACTTTCATCATGTTTCGTGGACCGATAGGAAGGGAGCATTTGCATGAGGAGAAAACTGTCACAGAATATTAAACTGATCACATAATGGGTGTGACATGCCTAAAATTTTGTGGAGAAACTTTCGCGGATAGCTGTGAATTCGCAAATTCGTGAAAATTTTCTCCCTTGGAAGATTCCTGCTATATTATGTGATAGGATCTGAGAAAAGGGCTAATTTCATGCGGAGGCCAAATTTTCGTTTTAAATCGCTCATAACTTCAAGGTTGTAGTACAGGCCCGGAGGAAGCAAATTTTCTTTGGTCAGGCCATTTTGAGATGGTGTGCACACATGATTTGCACTATGTGTATAGGTGTGACCGTCCCCCTCTCAGTATGATAATCATTTTATTCAATGATATTGTTATTACATGATGGAGAAATAAAACAAAAATATATTGAGTCTGTGACTATAAAGTCTACTTAAAGTATCCAAAGATCCTCAGCCTATGTTCTGAATTTCCTACAAATTCATTTGCAATATTCTTTAGATTCATTGAGTCAGTGATATCTTTATGTACATGCAGCACCATCAGGTTATTTAATCTCTGTTGAGTCATTGTACTCCGTAGATAGGTCTTTACTCTACGAAGAGCACTAAACGATCGTTCTGATGTGGAATTAGTTGCTGGCATCACCAAGATGATTTTAAGTGCATTACATACTTGAGACAGCAAAGATTGCTGGGCTGCACTAAGGGAAGTGAAGTAGTCTTTGATATCAAATATCGTAGGTGTCTTGATAAGGTGACTACCAGCAGACTCTTTTTGTGCACGTTGAAAGTCGATCCTAAAGGTCTCCAACTGTGCCTGCAAAAGCTCCTTTTGAAAATCATCTTTGTAGAATGAACACACTTCCTGTAATTCTAAAGAGATATCCTCTCCAAGAGAAGCTTTCACAAGAAGTTGCTCAAGATTGCGATACACTGCATAACCAGGCTGCTCGAAGCAAGCTTGTATGCAATTGACAATGAGATCGATTATTTCATAGTAATGCTGATGATAAAAGGCGTTTGAATCAGTGTGAAACTCACTTTCAGATGTACCTTCATCATACCTCCTAGGCAACTTTCGTCGTCGTGGCAGCTGAGGTTCCTCGACTTCAAGTGATTCTGCACTTGTAGTCACTTTGTTCCAAAATAAGTCAAATGAGTCAACATCCCTGAGTGCCTGAAGCGTGAAAAGGACCATATTGGCTACCTGCTGGCCCTCAGCTGCTGAGAATGACTTGTCTTGCAGGGTCTTACTGAGATTATCAGTGTGTCGCAGCACCATTTCTCCAAGAGTAACACCAAAGAGGAAATCAAATGTTTTCATTTGAGCTTTTACTCCTTGAATTCTTGCTTTATACTCTTGGTATCTTTTACTGCCTCAATGGCTTCATCCCAAGTGCTAAGTAGTGCAGAATAATTGCTGATAATGCTGAAAAGAGAGTCAGCACGGACTGTCCACCTGGTTGGACATAGTACTCGGATTCCAGCTGCACGATAACTTGATGCTAAATCTCCCTCAGCTTTAAGCTCCCTAAAAATTGATTCACGTCGTGGGGAGAACTTGATGAGCTTTGTAATTTCATGGGTTGTGTCTAATGCATTTCTCATAAGCCTTGAATTCTTGACTGTGTCACTGGCTGCCAGATTAAGTGAGTGACCATAACAATGTGTGAACAAGGCACGTGGCTCTTCATCTGTTATCCTCTTTGCTACACCACTTCTGGCTCCACTCATTGTACTACACCCATCATAACACTGCCCACGAAGTTTACTCATAGACTGATTTAATCTTGTCATGATATCCTTTATAACAGCTGCAAGAGAGTCGGCACCAATGGATGCAACCTGGTAAAGTCCCAGAAACTCTTCATAGACTTCCAGATCTTCATCTACTCTCCTCATCACGATCGTAACTTGCTCTTGATTAGAAACATCTGTTGTTTCATCGATCATTATACTTAAGAAAGGTGATTTTTGAAGATGATCAGCAATATTACGTAGGACACGATGAGCCATTATCTTGAGTAACTCATTCTGGATCTCATGAGAGGTGTACTTGTTTTGCTTTCTCTTCAACCAATCAAGAATCAAGGCATCATCCTCTCCTAGAAATCTTAGCAACTGAAGGAAATTACCATCAGTTTCATCACCATCACCGCGAAGTGCTAGTGCCTGACGAGCAAGAAATTTGACACAGGACAATATCTTGATCAGCATATTCCGATTCTCTTCCATCTCCTTTGCATGTTGTCGTGAAAGCATAGCACCAATGTGCATGGTAGTGGAAGGCAGAGTGATCATCACTTCTATAGCCTCACGATGACAGCCACTCTCTTCATGCTTTTTGAAGGCTGTAGTAGCATCTTTCCAGTTTGAATAGCCCCTGCTAACCTATAATCATCAATAATAATAGTTTATGCTCAGCTGCAATTAATTTATATATCTAGTAAGCTAGCTACTGCTTCTTTAGCTAGATTTATATAGCTACTGGTAAATTAACCATAATAATGATACCTAATTATAAGTTTAATATTAATCCACTTACAAATGCGGGATCAGCCTTGGAAGTCCTCATCTTCTTCTGCTTAAAGCCCATCACACACGTATGACAATATGCCAAATCATTTCTCTCATCCTAATGTAGAAATGACCACTGCCTGAACCAAGAATGTTGAAATGATCGGGAAACGACGCTCTTTTTTCCAAATGAACGCTTGGGGAAGTTAAATTCGGGCCCAGGCTGACGTGGGCTATCTGGAATCTCTGGTAGATCTGACAGCTGACCAACGCTCGCCATATTACATAATTATTGCAGTTCAGATATCGAGATTGCAATGCGGCCCCACCCATTTCAATCGCGCATGATCGATCAAACGTATGTTAATGAGGTAGGTCCGCCCACTTTCTTGCCAGAATATTGGTCCGGCCAAAACCGGACCAACCGGACCGCTTGCGCCGGCCCTGTAGTAGCTACAGTCTTCAAACCTGGTGCAATGATTCTCTAATTACAGACCTTATGATAATGGTCGACATTATTTGGACAAATAGCCAGCGTGTCCTGCCATTTGCTTGATAGCGCAGTTCAAGCACTAATGTCTGACTAGCATCCTGTTTACTGGCCTATACCCTAAGCCAGCCTCTTGTTGACACAGTGTCAGCTACTACAGTGCAGCCTAAGCCTAAGCCTAGCACCCACCAACTACATTGACCACAATGACTCAGCAGCTGTACATATGCTGGTGGTATTCTATGCCTTAGAGTTGCATGTACTGACAACAGAGTTTATTTCAGGATTTTGCTGGGGGTGGGGCATATGCTTAGCGCCCCAATATTAGGGGGGGGGGCAAGTGGAACGAATCAGCACAGTGCATGCGTAAGCACGCCCATCTGGGGGGGGGGGGCCTGGGGGCATGCACCCCCAGGAAAATTTTTAATTTTACAACCCCTGGGATTGCATCTGGTAGCTTCTGAGAGCATGATGATGATGACAACAACCTTTTAGCCTACCATTTTGTTATATGTGACCGGATTTGGGAAAACCCTCCGTATGGGATCCGTGCGTGATTCGTGCAACGCGCGTTTTTAGTAGCTAAAGTCGAAATTTGTCAAAGTCCAGATTTTGTCATATACGTGTCTAACCACCCTTCTTCTAACTGTTGGCATTGTCTACAGAGGCTAGTTGTGCTGTACAAAGGTGAAATAAGCCTTCATTTTGACCCACCTAGTCGGCACAGCTGCCGTACCTGGAGCCCGTTGCTATGGGAGCTAATTGGAATTCCCGCCAGCGGGCTATCTAGATGCAGCTAGATTCATCGAACTACTGTAAGTTTGCTTACCTTTTAAGCTTCTTGGGCATCGAAGAACAATCGGCTGTTGTTTTGAACGACAAAATTCGACCCTTGCTCGATCTTTACGTTCATTTTGAACAGCCCCGCCCAGGGCCATTTAATTGATTTCCGGTTCACGCGTAGTATGCGGAAACGCTATACGCGTGCATAGCAACGCCTTTAGACCGTAATTTCTCAATTATTGCGGGTGTGGCGCGATCGCAAACAAAGTGCTGTATCTCCACAACGAAGCACATAGTCGGCCTAAGACTTGAACGCGGGTTAGCTCTATGGTAGAACTTATCAACCATACATCAAACTCAAAAAATCCCATATGGAGGATTTTCCCAAATCCGGTCACAGATTATGCAGCTACATCTCTCTCTCTCTAGTAATATTTTTAAGGACCAGTAAACAAATTTCTAGGGGTGGTAACCAAGTTTCCGGGGGAGGGGGGGTACAAAAGCTCCCCCTTGAAATAAACCCTGGACAACATGCCCTGCTATATACACCACTCATGGGTACACGCAAGTAGTCGAGACATGATAGCAAAAAAATCTAGCTAGTTTGTGAGCTAGGTATAGTTTTACTGCCTCTCTTTTTTCAACAAGCTTGCTAAAGCTTTTTAAAAATCTTGTGTCGGGGGGGGGGGGTGACAGTGCTTGCGATCACATTCACAAGTAGTCGAGACTCGTCATGAAAAAATACAGAGAATAGGAAGCTTATCTATGCCTAGTGAATCTTTTACTACCTCTCTTTGTTCAGTAAACTCACCAGTACAAAATGTACGATAAGCACGCAAACTGCCTGTTGTCTCAATCTTGCCACCATTATCTTGTCGGTATAAAAGTTGGACCATGCCCTATATGTGCTTGCGAGTGCGTGTGGATATACCGTGGCGAGCATGTGCTGTCACATCACCATACGTTGGTACAGGTGTTTCCAATCCCTCCTCCCCTTCTATTATCTATGTGTGTATTTTAACTACATGTATGGGCTTCCTGCTCA
Organism: Cliona cf. orientalis; assembly: GCA_963930775.1. NCBI lineage: Eukaryota > Metazoa > Porifera > Demospongiae > Clionaida > Clionaidae > Cliona > Cliona cf. orientalis. Next base: position 2,028,199 of record OZ005701.1, on the reverse strand, counting down.
GTAGATGCAGGGAGGCATGTGCGCACGCAGAGGTGACCATATGATTGGATACACATAAACGGTGATGTTTCTGTTCCATCTAAACAGAATACATTCTTTTCCGGTCTCTATTCAATTCCCATTTCACACGCACAAGTGATTCAATTAACATGGTGGGCGTATCTTACCAATTCGTCTAGAACCAAATCTCGCTATTCACTTGTGGACTAGAATTGATGCTTTTACACTGCCACTGTCTTCTAAACTTTGCTGGGACCCGTGCTGCTGCCTCTCTTTGACTTTTAGCGTCGTTGCTCAACTGTGAGTCGTTTTTACTATCATCAATCGATTGACCTTGGATTGCTGATTGATTCAAATTGCCTCTACAACTAGCAGATCGACTCTTTCAGCTTTCTTGGACTCTCTTGGTATTTAGTTTGAGCTAGTTACAGTTTACGTAGCTGGTTGCACCATTTGTCACTTGCTCTGCCTCCCATCTCATTCTATTGACCGGAATGGATGCATGTTTCCGTTTGAAAGGAATAGGACAGGACGGAAACGTCACCGTTTAAATCAGTGTGAAATATAACTATTCACTGTTAAACCAATATTTTGTTAACACCGTACCCAGGTTTGATTGACATTGGTCGAGCATACATATACCCAGTAGTGCAGTGCTTTGCAAGTCATATGCCAGTACATGTGCTTATCTTGCCAGCTTCAGCAGATTTTTAGTATGGGAATTGGTGCAGAACATACAGCACTAGCTACATCCACTGGCTACATGCACTAGCTACAGAGAGCACATAGTGCGTAGCTGCAGAGCTATAGCAGTGCAAACCACAGCACAGGTGCACGTGTGATTTATTGTCGAAAATACGCGGTTTTTACACCAAATTTTGCGCGTAATACCATGCAGTACCGCCCCAAACTGTCTATTTCCGGTGCGATTAAAAGAAGAGTTATGAATGTAGCACTTCGATTCTGTGTGCGTTCGAACCCTCTGCTACTAAGCGTCAATGATCCTGCTACAAGCTCGCTTCAAAGTTAAAACGCCATTGTCATTAATATATATTTGCAACCACTCACACCTGCACATTTGCGCATGACCCGGCGTTTAACGGTTAATATTTCACTACTACTGTAGTGCTGCGGCGGGCACCAAGGGGTAACTCTTTAGTCAACTCTATTTACATTAAAGCTCTTTGGCTACAATGAATTGAAGTACACACCCAGCGTACATTGCACAGATCTGTATCAATCTGCATTTCTAGCCATGATTGCTATTCCCTCTTAACTGTAGGTATGTGATACAGTAGCAGTCAAAAAAAATGGTGATGCTTCTGTTCTGTTTCGCCCCATTCAGATGCTGTTGCACCGCTTATGCCAGTAGTTCGTTTCCGTTTCATATACATGCGTGCATAATTATTAATTGAGCGTGGTCTTTCGACGTGCAAAAAAAGGATGGCCAGCTCGCTGACTCACCGACTAGAATCAATAGTTTCATACTGCTATGGTCTTCTAAACTATTCTGGGACAGTTCACTATTGCCGCTCTTCGATTTTGAGTGAGTTCTGCAATCGAGGCTCGACTGGGTTCGAAGTCTGGTATTGACGATCGATCGATCTCGCGTTGCCAATCGACTGATTATCTCCAAATGCGATTGCTTGGATAGAGTGATGCTTCTTAGGCTCTTGAGGTGTCATTTTCATGCTAGCTACGATTGGAATAGTCAACTGCATTTTCCATTGCGTCGGCCTCCGCCCATCCTATTTCCATTCTTGTGCATGGGGAATGGCCGTTTCATTTCCGTCTTGAAGGGGCAGAACAGAACGAAAATGTTACCATTTTTTGTCTCCTACTGTAGTTGTGGTGCATGCGCCGAGGGATAATGATCTTGTCAACTCTAATCAAGGATTTATGTTAAATGCTCTTTGGCTACAATGAATTAATGTACACATTGCACAGATCAGCCATGATCGCTATTCTATTATCATTGTAGGTGTGAAAGTTATAGGTCGTAATTATGTCTGATCCACCTGAATCTAAGAAGCTAAAATTGGATGAGGAACGAATGGTGAAAGTAAGCAATTAAGTTTTGTATGTACCAATAATTGACCATGACTCATGTCTTCCTTAGGTGTGGGTACAATATGAAAGCAAAGCAAATACAATTATGGTCATTGTTATAAGTGAAAACGATCATGTAGTCGATGTAAAGGATCGCTTCTTGAGTAAGACAAGCATTGACTGTTCTGGCTTGGAGTGTTGGATTGGAAACGAGAAAGGTGAAAATGTTGAACTAACTACTCAGATATCGACCCTAGTAGGAAACAATCATGGCACATCTGCCCATCCACTGATATTGCACACAGATCGTCTGAGTTCCTTTGAGGAGAGAATGCTTACAACAATCGAAGATTTAAAAACGTGTTTTGAAATAAGACCATTGATGCAATTGCCCAACTATGACAAGCTCAAAAAAAGATATATTAAATGTCGTCAGGAGACAAGTGCACGCTACAATTGTATTATTGTATACGGCCCAAAAGGATGTGGAAAAACAACTGGTCTTTTCCAGTTGTATGAGTATTTAAAGGCTGAGCATGTAAATGTATTACTTATTGATTGGATGATGTTTCTGAATGAAACGGATCCCAAACTTTTATCTGATTTTTTCAAAGAGCGTAAACCTGACGTACTCTTAATTGACAATGTGCAAGCGTTCAAATACAGTACTGATATATTCAAAATACCTTTTATTATTGCAGCAGTATCTCCATGTGGAAAAGAAAACACTGGAGTCCAATCATTTCGACAAGTTCGTAGAAAAAAAGATACTACCATTTTTTTTTCTCCTTTAAGTCTGACACATGCAAAAAAATTTCTCGAATGTCATGGTGTAAAAGTGAAAGAACAAGGTAACAACATTTGCTCTAGTGAAAGAGAGAATGGGCCAGCGGAGTCAGATAATGAAATTTACTATTTAGAGAAATTTGAAAAAATCAAAGGAATGTTAAGAACTGGAGGAGGAAGAGGGTCATCATCAGGCTCAGAGCAAGCAAAAGTGACTGGAGCTGAAGGAGATTCCTCATTAGACTCAGAGCAAACAGAAGTGTCTGGATCTGAAAGAGAGTCCTCATTAGGCTTAGAGCAAACGGAAGTGTCTGGAGCTGAAGCATCTGACTCTGTGCAAACAGGCCCCATTTCGTTTGCAGGAAATCTAAAAGAACTTGCTGGAGATGAGTTTATGAAGCTTTTTTATCAAACTGGTGGAATTCCACGATACTTGTATAATTATGTGGTGGACCTCAACCATGACGCAATGACTGAGGAGTTGGATAAGCAGATGACAGAAGTATATGAACATGAAGGTAGGGAGAATGTAGTGAGCTCAGTGTTGCAAGTAGCACTTAACCAAGACGCATCATCACTCCATCCTACTGTGCGTTGGGGAATAGCATATAAAGATGAGCATACCAACTATTATCACATAGTGTCTCCTTATTACATAAGTATAGTCGCTCAAGAAAAAAATCTCGTCATTCAAAGAGACTGGAAAAGGTTAGAGCAGTTGACAGTGTTTATGCTAAGACATGTATCTTGCTACATGTCAAATAGCAAAGCAAAGTCAACTCCTGTACATATCGAGACAGCAACAAAAGATTTCATTTGTCAGCGTATCATTGGAAAAGTGACGTCGAGTCCAGAGAAAATTGCTGTTATATCTCTGGCGGACGGACATCCCGTTATTGATGCAATGGTAGTTGACCCGGGCACGAAGATGTTGTACCTTGTACAGACTTCGTTTTCCAAGTACTCGACTCATAAGAAGAAGATGGAGGACCTCTTTTCTACCCCTATTGAAAAAGGAGGTAAAAGTGTTTTCTATCATTATAAGAATATATTCAAAAACTACAAGTCCGTGTTTGTGTATGCCACTCCACAAGAAGATCATTCTAACAATGCCTTTGTTTATTTTTTGGATTTGAGGTGTGTCAGTGCCTTTAAGTGGGAATAAGTAGTACTCTATAGCAGTTTGTGTATTTGGAATGAAGTGATTAATATCTATATCTGAAGTATTATATTTAATGAGTATCACCCTATAATCATAATGTATGATAGCTGTCAAATCATACAACATCTGTAGTAGTTAGGTCATTCGTCATGCGTGCATGAGCATCGTACAGCACAGCTCACAGGCAACTTGACAAACGAGTGCGAGTGACACGCGTGTAGTGAAGCGCCTGCTCGCGAGTCAATTTCCAGCAACTGTGTGTACCCGGTACCCGCGTTCCAAGTGCACACCCTTGCGAGGGCACACGCAAGTATTCGAGATTTGACAGCAAAAAAACCTAGCTAGTTTGTGAGCTAGGTATAGTTTTACTGCATTTCTTCTCTCAACAAGCTTGCTAAAGCTTTCCAAAAGTCTCGTGCCTAGGCTTCTCGCAATCACGTTTACGAGTACTCGAGACTTATCATAAAAAAATACGGAGAATAGGAAGCTTATCTATGCCTAGCGAATCTTTTACTACCTCTCTTTGCTCAGTAATCTCACTAGTGTTCATCAAAAAGTATGATAAGCACGTGAACTGCCTGTTGTCTCAATCTTGCCACCATTGTCTTGTTGGTGCAATAATTGGACCACACCCTATACGTACTCGCGAGTGCGTGTGGATATGCGTGATTGTGCGAGTACTCGCGCTTGCATGTCGAGGGCGCCTTTTGCACGCGTGTGTGAACGTCCAGGCCACGCAAGTTCCCTTCTCGCTACTCACACTTGTTCGTCAAGTGACCTGTGATCTGTACTGTAGCACTAGTATACTTCCAGCATGGTAAGTAGGTTAGAAGGAGGGGAGCCCTTTGGCTGCAGCTTGTGACTGGTCACAGGCAAGTTGCCTTTATTAATACTTCCAGCAAAAGAAATTGCATGGAACGGTAGTCCTTTGGCATCAGGTCAAGACTCACCAAGGTGGGGAGACCATACTTGAGCAGCTATATGTGACCTTCCACGAGGAAACCATTGCAAGCATAATGCACTAGACATCAATCTGAGATTCAGGCCAAAGTGGTTGCCCGAAGTGATAATAATATTATTATCATTTTTCACTTTGGTATATATAGCTAGAACAATAGAGGAATCATTACTCTACACAAAAATCTGCTTCGTAACTTCTAGAATGCTCTACTTACCGAGTTATGGCTCAAAGAAGTCGGCTGTGTAGTTATAACATTGACCGTCCATGATACGGAGCCGTTGCCATAGTTGCAGTAGGCAAGCACGGCAGCTGCACGGATAAATTTCTGCAGTTACTTCTTTCTTCGATTCTTTGTACTAACGATCTATACACACGCTTATCTTTTCGTTCTCTTCCATCCAAACACCGGCTGCTGCATGCTCCCTTTCCAACGGACTATACATTATCTTTCAGATGGACTGGAAACGCGCGCGCCACCCTTTTACAAAGTACACATTTCCGTTTCTGCAATCATTGTTATGAGTAAAAAAAAATATCATGAGCGGTAAGAAGCTACAAAGGCTGCTTGGAAACACCAACAGTGGTCGACCTGACAACGGAGTCAGCGTCTGTGAGGGCGTCTACAGTAGACCATAGTCGTAGTACAATGTGCAGAAAGCCATTTTGTGGTGAGTGTGCTTCTGCATGAGTGCGCTTTATGAGTAAAAAAAGTTCAGTATGGCTACGTTTTTATGTCCTGGCAATGCTTTGTGCTAGTTCTCACAGGATTCTATAGATCACAGAGCGAGTAGTAAGCCTCAAATTTGCAACATGTACAAACATTATTATTCTTTCTGTGAATATATCAGCCTTTACAGCAGCTATGTCACAACTATTTTTTTATTACTATAAATCTCACAGTGCTGAGGGTTTGGCACCAGTGGTGTTCATTCCTATTTGTACAATATATACCCACAAAGCGGAATGAGCAGTCAACTTATCCCTTGATCAGCAGATCCTCGATAAATATCTTAAAGTTCAACTTTCTACCATTCAAATTGCGAAATAGTCAAAAAATTGCTCGATTACTGCAGCTATGCAGCTACTCAGCCATGGCTTGTATGCCACTATTGGGAGACAAATATGCACACTAAGTCATCGTTACAGTACAGTGTATGATAAGCCTGACTTGAGACAGTTCTTAAATGCACTGAGTAGTCTGGTATATAATTTTTATCTTTTTATGCTAGTGCAATGCAATCATGAGCACAGGGCCATAGAGCCGCCTACGCAATAGCCCTCCCAACATAAACTTGGTGTGCTGTCACGTCTGCTGATGGCACATGGATGACGTGCAAGAATGCTACTTTCAATATTTAAAGAGCTCTGGAAATTAAATCCTTTAAGTTTTCTACGATGCTAATATTATACTGTACATATAGGATAAGTTTAAAAGTAAGTAGAAGATTGGACGTTGCATAGCGTCAGGGTAGCTGAAATGGTATCTATTGCAAGTTTTTTCTTAATCAGTAATTACCTCGTTTCTGAATGTCCCTTGGTGAAACAGGTGAGACTGTCCTTAACTGCACTAAGCTGTCAGACTTGAGTGTCCAATTGTCAGCGGGATTATCTCATTTAGGCCAGACAAATTAAAATTAATGTGCTGTTTCTCGTCCTATAGGATATTCCAAAACACGCAAGGGAGACGGATGATTTTGATATTAAATTTTGATACCATGGCACACCCCCATTAATTGCTAACAAGCTGAAAAGGCGATCCTGACAAAATCAGTTGTTTGACATTTGTAGTGTTGTAGCATGAACAATTCCAACCTTTGCCAGTAGAATTACTGACTAGACGCAATTCGTAAGTCTGTTTGGCTAATAACCATGTGAATCCATATTATTATGACAAATAGCCAATGCCTTTCGCTTGATCAACTATAAATACGCTATTCCATGATTGAAAATTTCACCTGGAACTATTACCGTAACACTGAAAATTTAAGAATTTGGTGTACAGTTTAAATAGTGCTAGCTATAGCTACATGAAATTTCTATAGTATATTATATACATGTAGCGGAAACTTTATTTTTTTGCAAATGAAATATATACTGTAACAACACTTATATTATACCAGCAATTTGTTGACTCACAGCAGCACACTTGATTCTTGCTGCGGTTGCCGACTTGCTCGTTGTACAAAGTTGCCTGAATTATACCACATTGTGATATCTGAACCCTTTTAAATTATTGAATAACATGTGATCAGTCATTCAGTGATGGTACTACATGTATAACTATTTATTTCGAAATCCAAGATGTATTATATACCTTATTCTGGCCCTCTATAACTGTCATATTTGCTATAGTAGCACTAGTATTAGCATACCATTTACAGAAATCATTTCAAAGACTAAGCTTAATTCACTCCAATTACTAATAGACTGAATCAGTTATTCACACCCAAATTAGTATTCAGATTACATCCAGTCAGTAGCTAACTATACAATCTAAAATATTGTTCTCATCGATAATTTTATTATCATTAATTATTTTCACTGCCAGTAGTGGGGTCAGAACCATCATCACAAGCTTGAAACCTGTAGCAGCTGCCACCACCTAGCAGCAATCCACTCTCATCTTGTCCATCACGTGCACCTCCTAGAGGTGATGTTCCATTCTTACACTCCACTTCATCAAAGGACTCAATCTGAAGTGGGCAGTGCTGGGATACACGGAGACGAAATTTGTGGTAGAGTAAAGTTCCTTGCTTGTTGCGCCAATTTTCAATGTGGCCCAAAAGTTCAGTAGCATTGCGTAGGTCACTTGTACCATTGATAATGGCTCGATAGATGACTGTAGTGGTGGTGGTTTGACAGCTAAACTCTCCAGAATAGATGGATGAGGACTCAAAGCTGCAATTGCAGCGTTGGCGGACGGCCTGTTTTAGATTTTTCTTGACTGACTCTTCAAGATCTTCAGCTTTGGATACCTTGATATGTGGTACGACATCGTGCTATTAAATTATTTTACCTTTATAAGTTTAGTGTTTTATAATTATTATTATACCTCCCAGTTTGAGCAGTGAGACAGTGGACCCATCTGAAGTTGAAATGTGGCTTGAGCTACATGTGTATGTGTGAGTGTGGGGGGGGGGGGGGGGGTGGGGGTGGGGAAAGGAGTCTTCACATTCAAAGGTCCTATAATTATCACAGCATGCAGTGTTGCATTATGGTATAGCTAGCTATTTACTTGTCACACGCATGTTGACACTAGCTTGCTTGATCGATGGTTGAGTTGTCATCCAGGGTATAGTGACCTGGGCTCGGCAAGAGTACATTCCTCCGTGATGATTTAAAACAGGTGAAAATGTAAGTGTGTGTGTGGTCGCACTATTGGATTGTGAAGAGTATCTTGTATCGACGGTTACACGTTCACTTGTCTCTACTATGGAGCCATTGTAGTACCAATTCACGCCAGGAGCAATTCTTAACCCTGTCGTAAGTCGCACAGTGCAAACAAGCACATATCTCTGTTCATGCAAAGCATCTCCTTTGGTTGTATTGGTGATTTCAATTGTTGCCCAGGAGCTAGGGACTAAAGGATACAAGAATAATACAATAATTAGAGTAATCTCAGGTCATTGGTCTTAGTAGTATTACCTTGAGTGTTTATTGTTACATTTCTTTCTTGAGAGCCATATGGACTGACAGTCTTGCAGGTGTACATTGCCCCCTGATGATCAGTAGTAATGGTACCAAGATTCACTCTTCCCTGTGATCCATCAGTGTCGGTTACAAGTGATCCATTTCTGTACCACTGCACTCTGGTTGGAGACAGGTCACTGGAGCAGCTGAATGATACACTTTGACCGATGATATAATTACTGGAATGACCACTAAGCTGTATACCTAACAACAAAACATTATGAACAACACTAGTCTAAGAATGAGAGTTCAAATTTATGAATTATAGAATACCTTGGACTGTAACTGATGAACTAGTAATCTGAGAACTGTATCGATTACCATAAGAGCAAGTGTAGCGACCTGCCATCTCATCTGGGTTTCCATATATGGACAAGGTGTTTGTATAGTAGGTGCTCCTGCGGTTGGTGATTGTGTGAGACATTTTGGTGATATTTCCATCGATACTAAGAGGGACTCCATCTTTTTGCCAGCTGATTTCAGTAGGAGGGGCGTTTCTTGTCTCACAGGTGAAGGTTAAGGCAGAAGTGGAGCTACTTTTTTGAAATCGATAAATATTTGGAGATGGTCGAGCTAAATTTATATAGGAGAGACAAGTACAATCATTACAAATCCTCTAAGTGGACTCGAGTGAACGTACAGCTTTGACTGTAGAGTGCAAAGTTCACATACTGAGTCTGTCCAGTGGAGTCCCTGATATTGCAAGTGTATACACCAGATGTGTATGAGATATGGTTCCGATAATATTCATATCCTTCCATTCTGATACATCCAGTATTAGTTTGCCCACTTGAGTATCTTGAAATTCTCAAATCATTGAAGCTACCTGTGTACGTATTTCCATAGGGATCTGTGAATGAACCAACACTACTGGCAGTTGAATTTGAGCAGCAGTAAAGATTAAATCTTGAACTGCTACTGCCGGTACCAGAGTCCACATTTATGTATGTGTTGTCTGGCTGAGATGCTTGCCTTCCTGCATAACCATAGCGGCTACTAGAAACATAAATTCCAGCACCTACATGTTGTGCCAGGGATATTATTATGAGCAAACATTTCAGCCAAGCTTAACTTGCCAAATATATGCATCTGTGTAGTGTTGCTTCCTGAGTTTCCACTGCTGTCTGTTACTGTGCAAGTGTGTACACCAGCATCACGTGACCTCAACATGTTCTCCGATATTGTGGATGAGGTCGAACTAGAAGCAAAGCAGGAGCTGCAATTTGATGACCATCTGTAGCTGACACTGCCAGATGCACCCTGGGCTGAACATCTCAGAGTGACTGAGGAAGCAGCACGATAACGTGGTGGGGAATATATTGGATACTGATCCGGTGGGGTATAGGAAACAGTGATGACTGTCTTGAGAACTGATTCAGAAATGTGTATAATGATCGCAATTAAATTTTAGCATAGCAAATAGAGAAGGTGACTATACATATACCTGCATTTATAGAACTTTCAGCTGATGTTGTGTCACTGGCAACCACATATCGAGAAGTTGAGCTGGCAACAGAGGAGCAGGTATAAGTGCCAGAGTCAGACGAGCGTAGAGAACTGAATCTAAGAGTGGAATCATGTTCTGTAAACATACCGCGGTCACCCAGTACAGAAACCCGTCCATCAGATTGCACTCTATTCCCTGAAGATCCATACCAAGTCATGCTGACGCTGATTGGTGTGTCCACAGCCAGACTGATGTCACTTAAACAGATAAGATCAACACTTTCTGTTGTAAATAACTGAACCCTGTCTGGTTGGCGCACCACCGTTACAGCGGGAGGTGGAACTATTATTACAAAAGAAGCATTAATACCAGTTTAAAATGGCGTATATAACTTAATTGTCATGCACCATATGCATGAACTCACTTTTGACAATGACATCTCTTACAGCAACTTGAACAGATGATGGAACAGTGATAACTGATAAACACGAATAGCTGGCTCCATGAGAGGTCCGCAGTGAGTTGAAATTGAGTATAAGACGAGTGGTCCTTCCACTCACGACTGGTTCAGAGACAAAGATATCAACACTGCTATTGGTGTTGGAGATCGGATTGTTGTTCCCATCCCTCCATTTGATCTCGGGAGCAATGTCAGCGGTGACCATACATGTTAGTGAGTACCCAGACCTACCGGCCACCCAGGGATTACTGGTGCCCTCGATTCTTACTATATTGTCCAATTCTGTGGAAACACATACCAAATATCACACTCTCATGACTTACAAAACTAACTTTAACAACAATGCTCCATTGTTATCCATTATATTTGATAATAATAGTTGAATAAATCAACACCTGTGCTTTTTGCACCAATTCTCATAAACAACTATCTAGGAGGAATCATGTATGTATACCAGGTACTTTATATTACCTTTCACAGTGAGGTCAACACTTTCTTCATAGACATCACCATCATGAGTAGTCGCACTACAAGTAACACTTGTTCCGTTCCAGGCTGTGGTTTGAGGAGTAAGGGACAGAGTTATAAATTTCGTACCTTCTCTGCTTTCTGAGAGGTCCTTAATCCCACTGATAAACCACTCGAGCTTGGAGACATTTAACAGGGTGCTGCAGTTAATAGTTCCAGCAAGCCCGACAATGATGGGCTTACTATGGCCTGTTATCTCCAGAGCTGAGTAGAGAGAACAAAATAATAAGTATGTATGGGCGTGTAGACACCAGGCTGGGGGGGGGGGGGGGGCAAAAGCCCTCCCCAACTTTCATGCTTTGTCATTATTATGCTCTAATACATGATTGTGTATTATACGTAGGCATGGCAAAGATTGTTGACATAGACCTAATTCTGGTATGACAGTTGCACCAAATTCAGTCATCAAAAACTGGGTTAGGCTGTGGTACTGAGCCCTACTTAAAAATTGTTACTGTACTGGCAAAGTGCTCAATGCTGGATATTATGATGGCAAAATGTTTTATCTACTTTACTTGCAATTATCAACAAGCCCCCCCCCCCTCCACTTTAAACCCATGCATGAGGTATTAAATTATAGCAGTGTTGATATACATTTTATAGTTCTGTTGACTGTTTTTGAAGTTCCAAGGGAATTTCCAACAGTGCAACTATAGTTTCCAATGGCATCCTCAAACAAACCCTCAATCATGAGTACATTATTGTATACGGTCTTGGTTCTGTTGACCAGTATCTGTGACGGCTTGTACGTCCCATCATTATTGTCTATGACAACATCATTTCTTGTCCAAGTGACATTCGTTGGGGGTGTCCCACTAGTTGTACAATTGATGACGTAAAGTCCTTGATCATTCAGTCCATATTTCAGGCTTTCGATCGTTGGTGGCCCTGAAATAAAAAAAGAAATTACTGTCATCCAATGTGCATTCATAAACTTCTTTAGTTTCCCAACCGGCAGAGTCCCTGAGATATAGTCCCACATTCACATCCACAGCAGTGCCTCTCTCATTTGGTATCCGACAGGTGTACACTCCCTGTTCTTCTCTGGCCAGAGGAGCCAACCTTCGTACATGAATGAGTCCAGGATCATAACTTCCACCTCTGTGCACTAAGAAATGGTCAGCATCAACGTGAGTGAGATCTTCACCATTTGGTCCAAGCAGCTGCCCAACAAAGGGACTGCTACTGCCAGATAAGCAGCGGAATTCACTGATTCGGTTAGTCACACCAGCCACTATCAGACCATTGTTTGGTAGAGCTTCTCGTCCAGAAGTCACGTAAATACCAGCACCTATTAATTTTATGTCCCATCATAATAATGATGCAAGAAAACCTTTGCTAGATTAGAAATACTGAAGTCACTTACCACTGACATGAACAGATATACTTGCATTTCCGCTGCATCCAAGTCCATCGTACACTATGCAAGTGTGAACACCAGAGTCATAGGAATGAAGGTATTGAGCAGAAACAGTCTTCGATGTCTGCCTCGCCGCAAAACAGTTCCCAGGGCAGGTAGATCTCCATTCATAGAATAGTCCTTCACCACTGATACCTTCAACTTCACAAGTGAGGGTGAGGGGACTGGCAGCACGATAGTACGGGGCAATGTACTGGAAGGTTGAAGGAGGTGTGTAGTTGACAGCAATATACACTTTGAATTCAGCAACTGCTTGGTTGTTAGTACTTGCACCTGCACAAAAAACTTAATGATACTATGCTATGTCATTACTTGCATGAAGTGACATACCTTTTTCTATCAGTGATACAAGAAGTATCACTGCAAGAAGAGCTGCTTTCATCTTTCTGTTCTAATATCATAGCGTGCTATGTTAATTAGTACACTAATTGCAACTAGATATTACATTACATCCCCATGCCAAATATGGAATGTTTGATTGTAGTCAATTCTCCTGCATACTGATAGCTAATTATTACTAGTTCATTATGAATACAAATCCTGTGACTTTTTTGAACGACCATTATCAGTTGGCAGTATGGCTATACACCTGGCAAGCATTATAGCATAATTTTTGTGTTCTGGGATCTCCTGTTCTACAGTGCCAAATATAACTAATTTATCTTGATGAATTTTAGTCAGCCACCTTTCACTATTACCATTATATTATGTTTTCAGCTTCCATGCACTAGCAGGACCTGGTATATATGGATAGTGCAAAGTTCAGTAAACCTTGCCACAAAGTGTGGACAGAGGGTAACTGAAGTCCGATCATTTATGGTATCATACACATATTATAATCATGCGTAGATATCCATCAGTATACATTTCAGTGCCAAGAGTATTAAGTGTTTATGTGTGCATACATGGCGTTTTACAATCTCATTGTCCAAAAATTGCTAATATATAATTATTACACGTACAAAGCTAGCTACCGGTCTAGTATAGGAGGCATCCTTCTCATTAATGAATGTGGCTATCACCACTTCCTTCTATGTTATTATCTTTGCCATCAGTATCATCACAAGACTGGAACCTGTAGCATGTATTCGAACCAAGCAGCATCCCACCATCCTTGAGGTCACGACCTCCATCGATATCTGCTCTATTCTTATCAGATCTGTCTCGATCACCGCCGCACTCCTCTTCACTGAAAGACTTGATATGGAGGGAGCAATTTTGGGAGAGTCGCAGGCGGAATTTGTTATAGAGGAGGGTGCCTTCACTCTGTAGCCAGTTCTCCATGAAGTTGACAAGTTCAGTAGCTTTACGTGACTCGCTTGAACCGTTAATGATAGCTCGATAAACGACCTCTGTGGTGGTAGTCTGACAGCTGAACTCTCCAGAGTAAATAGCCGAGGAGCTGAAATCGCAGCTGCAGCGTTTTCGTAAGGCTTCTTCGATATCTTTTGCAATCGAGGATTCAAGATCTATAGCTTTTGTTACCTAAAATTGGAGAGGAGAAAAGAATAAGAATCATCATTACTTGAATTTTATGAATATCTAGCTAGACACTTGGCTAATGTGATTGACTTAAGATATCTTGGGAGCAAAACAATGATAGCCATATATACCTCCCAATTAGAACAGTGTGTCAGAGGTCCCATTCTCAGTTGGAACATTGCTTGAGCTGAGAAGAGAAGCAATAATATTGTCAATAATATAATTATCAATTCAACACTGTAGCTATCTTTATCATTAATAGCCTACTTATAACAGGCATGTTGACCCTAGCTTGCTTGACTGGAGGCTGAGTGGTCATCCAGGGTATAGTGACCTGGGCTCTGCACAAGTACACTCCTCCATCATCATGCAGAACAGGGGAGAATGTGAGAGTCAGTGAAGTGACTGTTCCAGTAGTTTCCATCAAATACGCTTTAATTCGTACACCTGCTTCAACTTTTGAGCCGTTTGGATAGTACCACTGAGCTTGTGGAGCAATGTTCATTCCCCGTATGGCTCGCACGGTGCATGTCAGAGTATGATTGTGCTGATGAAGAGCGTCTCCACTGGTAGTGATCTCAATACTACCCCAGTTGTCTGGTACTAAAAGAACATATGAACTAGTTATACATTATTATTATTGCCATCCGGCGTCATACAAACTTTCATGATTATACCTTGAACCCGAAGTGTTTTGTTCTTCTCTTGTGACCCATGATGACCAATGGCACTACAGGTGTACACTGCTCCCTCATCATCCGTTGAGATCAAGTCAAGAACGACAGTGCCACTAGTTGAGTTTGTTTGTGATAATAGCCTATCATCTCTGTACCATTCAATTCTCACTGGATCCAAATCACTAGAACAGTTGAATATGATAGTGCGACCAACAGTGCCAATATCAGCAGTCGATGTCATCATGATACCTAATTTGTTAAAAGTGGCATAATATTATATTTATGTAGCAACTCTTTTTGCTGTTCTTACCTTCTATTGAAATCGTGTCACTGGTGATTTGCCCAACGGAGTTCCCCACCACAATGGTATAGTTGCCTATAACGTTATCTGGATCATCATGAATGGATATAATATTATTATAGTAGGTATTATATCTGTTTGTAATAGTTTGAGTCATCTGAATAGTGCTTCCATCAATAGTGAGGCTCAAGCCATTCCTTTGCAATATAACATCAGTCGGAGGAGCTGTCCTGGTCTGAAATGTAAACGACAGAATGGAATTGGAGCTCCGTGTGTGCCCAAAGCTATAGATTGTTGGAGCATTGCGAGCTAAGAAAACAGAAGTTGGAATGATGGTATCATGTTCATAGAATTAAGTGTACTTACTGGTTTCCGCATATAGGGCAAAATTCACAGCTTGTGTCCGCCCATAGCTGTCTGGAATATTGCAGGTATATATTCCTTGGTTGTAACTTAAATAACTCCAACCATATGCTGAACCCTCCATTCTTATGCATCCAGTATACGTTGAGCCGCTACTATACCTCTGAACATAGAGGTGGTTAAAGTTGCTGTAGTATGTATTTCCAGATGGTTCTGTAAATGAACCCACATTGCTAGAACTAGAGTTTGAGCAGCAATACAGAAGTACACGCTGGTAGCCATTAGCCGGATAAGAGTCAATATTGATGAAGGTATTGTCAGGTTGTGCAGCCTGTCTTCCAGCATAACCTCGACTAAACGAAACATATATTCCTGCACCTGTAGTGAATATATTATAGAATATGATTTTCAAGCTGTGTAGTGTGCCGGCTTACCAACAATGTTCATACGTGTGCTGTTATTCCCCGTGTTTCCAATGCTGTCTGTAGTCGTACATGTATGAACACCATTATCGCGATACTTGAGAATACTTTCAGATATAGAGGAAGAATAAGAGTTGGAAGCAAAGCAGGAACTACAGGTTGATGACCACCTATAGCTGACACTACCCGAGGCTCCCTCTGTCCTACAGCGAAGGTTCACGGAGGAAGCAGCACGATAGTTGGGTGGAGCATAGTCAGGATACTGATCAGGAGGAGTGTAATAAATGTCAATTGTAGTCTTCAGACCTACAATTAGTATATGGAAAGCAAGCATATTATTTTGACAGCATACCCAAATCTTGGTGAGGGATTACATAGTGTACTTATTAAGGCATTATCATAAGCATTTTTGTGTCACGTAGACAGTTACCCACTCACTGGCAGTTACGATGATTGAAGCAGAAACAGTGTCACCACTGGCAATGTAGGAGGAGACAAGAGAAACAGTTGAGAAGCAAGTGTAAGTGCCAGAATCCGATGATCGCAGTGATGAAAAACGGACAGCGGAATTAAATTCCAAGTCTGTCCCAGCCACTCCAACTACTGTAACGTGTCCATCCGATGAAATTACTCCAGACGGTCCTGACCATGTGTTAGCCACACCCACTGCTGTATCGACGGCTGGGTGTAGTATTGTGTGGCATGTTATGTTGAGCTGTTGGGTGGTGAAGAGTTGAGTGGTGTTGGGATGAGGGACGACCCTCACTGTGGGCTGAGGAACTGGATTAGAAATAGAGAATGTGTTGGTATGACTTGGGTGCTATCAACACAATGGAAGGGTCTATGGTGCTCTAATACAATTCGACTGCTATAAACACAGACATGAGTGAATGTGAAAGCCTCCATATATTATACTAAAACTGTTGTGCATCTATCATGCAAACATGGAAAGAAAGAGTCTGGTTCAAGGCTAGCAGCTATCTCCACTGGCTGGGTCAAGGACAATTTCGAAAGGACATCTTAACCCTTGAGGGCCCATGTGGTAGCTACGTAGCTATGTTGTGTCTTAAGAAAACCCAAATATCATGATAATAATAATATTATGGCACCCATTATAAGTTGCTTATAGCTAACTCACTTTGAACAATGACATCCCTAACATCTCTCTGTACTGATGTTGGTGTGTCAACGATGGAGAGGCAGGAATATGTTCCGGCCTGAGATGTACGAAGGTAGTCAAATGTCAACTGAAGGATAGTTGTGTCACCAGACACTAAAGGACCAGAGACAGATATTCCCTCTCCTGTTTCCACTGAGTTGCCACTAGGATCAGTCCACCTCACCACGGGAGTGATGTCAGCAGTAGCATTACAGGTGAGAGTGTAGGAGCCACCAGCTCTTAAAGGGTTCGAGGGACCCTCTATTGACACCCTGTTGTTCAGCTCTGTGCATGTGTTGTGTGTATTGAAAGTGTATTATTACCAAGTATTACCAACTTACAGTAAACTACAAGCATATACTCAGAATCCCTATATGCTCATGAATACACCCATTGTGGTTTCACAAAGTACAGTACAAGAATTGTAGTGAGGGATACATACTGTGAGTACAATACACTGCTAGTTTGCAATGTTAATAAAGCAATACTGCATCATTCTCTACCTTGTGGTAACTAATATAAATTGTGAGCTGTTTGAGGTGCTGAAATACCTGGTACTTAAAAATATCATTATAAAGGGACTTTCTAGTAGGTTTGTCGGCATTCTGAGGGTACTTCGAAAGACCTTATCTGGCTGAGAATGTATCCACACTAAGCTCATTTCGGAGCTTTGAAAATCCCTTCAAAACGGCCATGTCTATGGGAACCAATTACAGAGCAAACCCTATCGAATCTATGGTTACGACAGACTGGCAACCACATGGGTACTGAGAAAACAACATTGGTCCTGAATGCATCGCACACAAAGATTCTTTTCTCATGCATGATAAAAACATCCCAAAACCAACAACCAATCAGAAGCAAGCTAAGAGAGGTCACTCAACCAAAGCACTATCACTCTTTGACCAATCAAAGATTTATTCACATGCATACACCCCTCCACCTCCAAGAAAATGTGAGGGAAGTGCTGAGACAACCAAATTTCATGAGCAATTCATATGCATACTTCACCTCTTGGAAGCCATAAAATATGGATATCAAGTTAAATAACCTACCAGTACCTCTTGGAAACAAGTATTATCTACCACTCATATAACCTCCCAAGAAAGTGTTATTACTATTCCTTCAGGTCATGTACTAGGTGTTGTGGCATACCTTTCACTAGAATATCCACAGTTTTGCTGTAGATTTCTCCACTTGCAGTCTCAGCTTTGCATGTATAGCGTGTACCATTTAGGCCAGCAGAATTGGGCATCATTTTGTACTCCACACTCAATGATGAACTGCTCTCAAGAACAGTGTTGGTTGCTGTCAGGTACCACTTGATTGAGGTCACATTGAGGATGGTGGAGCAGTGAAGAGTTCCACTCAATCCAACAACAATTGGGCTTTCGTAGCCAGTCACTTCAAGAGCTGCAGGAGAGAGAGATAGATAGAGTGAGAGAAGGAAGGAACGTTAAGGGGGAATGAGAGAGGGGGAGGGAGAAGGAGGAAGAGAGAGCTAGAGCTGGAAATTAGTATGGTAAAGAATAATCTGGCCAGCTAGACCCTTGTCCCTCTCTAGATTATTTATTTGAGTTTTGTAGTGGGGGGAAGGGTCTAGTGACTCATGCAGCATTCCTTGTGCAGCTCAGAACTATCCACATACAGGAGTTTGGCCATTGTGGTCAGTAGTTGATGTGTTAGGTAAACACTACAAGGTCAGGTGCATCACCTGCAGTCTGGCTACCATAGAAACAGTGTAGCTAAGTAAACTTGTTACTACCTATTGCGTAACTAACAAGTGGAGAGAATCTGTCGTTGAGCTCTCATTGGTCAGTTCAAACCAATTTCAACAGCTCATTAGCAAGAGTTACTAGACCCTTCCCCCTTGACAATCAACCTCAGCATAATGAATAGGAGAGGAGGAGTAGATCTAGCTGGCCACACTAGGTAAAGGATTACCAATAATTACCATCAACTGTCTTTTTTGTGGATGTATAGCTGAGGTAGTTGGAAATGTTGCAGATGTAATCACCCACTGCATCCTCATAGCTTCCCTTGATGGTGAGCACATTGTCGTAAGTAGATGAAGCTCTGTCGACTATCCTCTGGGATGGTATGTACTTGTCTGAATTTGTCACATCAAGATCATTCCTCATCCACACCACCTCAGTGGGTGGAGCCCCAGTGGAGGTACAAGTGATAGTGTAGGTACCATCACCATTTGAATTGTATTCCATCTTTGAAAGAGTCAACAATACTACAATGATTTAGAAAGCAAGCTGCATGAAAATTGTATCGTTACTAGTAGTTTTATTGTTGTCCCCAGGCTCATTCTCAGTAAAGTGTTGTTTTGCTTCATTTTTCAAGATCAGCATGCAACGACAATACCGTACCAGTATTATAATTGTTAATAGCTTGTAATGGGCATGGAGATAACTAAGGCTTGTGCTATCCAATTAGTAAATCTGAACTTACAATTGCTGCTGCTGAGGTAGAGTCCGATATTAACATCAACAGTTGTCCCAGTCTCATCAGGTATGCGGCAGGTATAGATTCCTTGTTCACTGCTGCGAAGGTGACGTATGCTCCTAACTTGAACGGTTCCAGGACTATGGCGTAGGGTGAAGAAAGGATCACTGTTGGACGTTGTGATGTCCACTTCATTGACGTCAAAGAGGTGACCGACGTTGGAACGACTTGAACCAGAAATGCAACGAAATTCGCTGATTCGTCTACCAGCTCCGGTCAAAATGATGCCGTTGTTTGGGAGTGCAACATGGCCATGGGCAACATGGATACCAGCACCTAACATGAAGGTTATTTGCATGACAGGTATAAGCTGAACAATTCGCTGGCCATTTGAACTTGAACTTACCAACCACATTGACAGTCACATTGGCACTACCCGTCTCTCCATTGATTCCATAGACAGTGCATGTGTGCACTCCAGAGTCAGACGACTCGAGATAATGTGTTGAAACAGTCCTAGTAGACTGGCCCATAGTGAAACAGCTACCGGAACAGTTGGAGGTCCAGCTGTAGAAAGCACCACTATTGCCACCAGCCTCACAGGTGAGTGATAGGGGACTGGCTGCACGATAGTAGGGGGCAGAGCGGAGAAAGGTGGATGGAGGGGTATAGGTAGCATTGATGGACACCTCAAGAACAGATGAGCTTACTCCATAACCTACAGTAGAAGATTATTATTTTGAAAAAACTGTTCTATTTCTGTTTCTGATTTATGCTCCGTGTGAAGGTTGAGATACAACAGTGTGTTAGCTAGCCAGATCACTATACAAGTACTTGTACCTTGAATAAGCAGGATTATCACCAAGACTCCCGGAGTAGTATGAGACATTGCAGAACTGAAGTATCTGAAGTATGTACAATCCAATATGCAGTCCACCAGCTTGAGTTGCAGTTCTATGGTTGTAAGCTCTCGATCAGTCACTGTTGCAAAACTGCGAAGGTTGGAGGTGCTGGTCACTTAAATAGCCTGGAGTCATACTCATTGAGCAATCAATCACATACCTAGATACCCACAAGACCACCATGGCAATGTAATTGGTTTGATCCTTATCCTTCCACTTCTCTGTCTATTATAAGATGAGGGTCTGTAGCAAGCTGGCTCAGACTACCCCAATGTTACATCATTATTGTCCACACATGTATAATATTATTATGCAGCTTATATCTGCTATGTTTTAGAACTCGGGTGTGCCATTTGCTGTTGCTAGCACTGGCATGAAAAATTGGAAATATTGACGAAAAGTAGACTAGTATGTATGATTGTACTGTGGTACTCTTGCTAACTACAAGCCATCGGAATTATCCTAATTATGTAACCATTAAATTTGCTGATATCAGAACTATACTAGCTACTCTTAATCTTGTTAACTGTTTCTATTATTGTTGTATGTAGTCCCATGGCACCTAGCGTAGTTTCCTCAAATACCTCACTATAAATCATTATTCATCCACACCATAGCTTTTTACCCCTCCTTTATCCTTCTGATACCATCTTTACTCCTTTAACTTTTAATAGCTTAATAATTATTAGCTACTACTACCTTGCCGTTCCTGCATGCATCATTTTGCATCTAAATTTTATAGGGAAATTTTTTTACATTACTAATTTAGTCTTGTACTCCAATTAAGGAATTCAACTATATAAGCCTCAAAAATGAGAATAACAGAAAGATAGTATAATGACATTGTTACAGTATCAGCTGCTGGTACTCGCCGTACTAGTTATATAGAAGTTATTCTTTATTACTATTCTTGAAACCGGCACTTTCAGCATTATCGTTCATACCGTGGTCATCACCACTTCCTACTGTATTATCATTGCCAGCATCACCACAAGACTGGAACCTGTAGCAAGTATTTGAACCAAGCAGCATCCCACCATCCTTGAGGTCACGACCTTTCCTATCTTGATCACCTCCACACTCCTCTTCACTGAAGGACTCGATACGGAGGGAGCAATTTTGGGCGAGTCGCAGGCGGATTTTGTTATAGAGCAGGGTGCCTTCACTCTGTAGCCAGTTCTCCATAAGGTCAACAAGTTCAGTAGCTTTACGTGACTCGCTTGAACCATTAATGATGGCTCGGTAAACTACCTCTGTGGTTGTAGTCTGACAGCTGAACTCTCCATTGTATATAGCCGAGGACCTGAAATGACAGCTGCAGCGGTTTCGTAAGGCTCGTTCGATGTCATTTGCAATCGAGATTTCAAGGTCTATAGCTTTTGTAACCTAAAATTGAACAGGAGAGGAATAGGAATGATCGTAAACTTTATGCATGGCTTCACAATTGTCCATAACATGATTGATTACAGACTTATTAAGATATCTTGAGAACAAATACCTCCCAATTAGAGCAGTGCGTCAGAGGTCCCATCCTTAGTTGGAACAGTGCTTGAGCTGATAAGAGAAGGAGGGAGGTAATAGTCGCTGGTTTTGTGATCAATTCAACACTGTATCTTTATCATATTATACTAATGGCTTACTTATCACAAGCATGTTGACCCTTGCTTGCTTGACTGGAGGCTGAGTGGTCATCCAGGGTATAGTGACCTGGGCTCTGCACAAATACACACCTCCATCATCATGCAGAGCAGGGGAGAACGTGAGAGTGAGTGAAGTGACAGTTCCACTAGTTTCCACGGCACGCGTTTTAATTCGCACACCCGCTTCAACTTTTGAGCCATTTGGGTAGTACCACTCAACTTGTGGAGCGATGTTCATTCCCTGTATGGCTCGCACGGTGCACGTCAAAGTATGGTTGCGCTGATGAAGAGCGTCTCCATTGGCAGTGATCTCAATACTACTCCAGTCGTCTGGTACTAAAAGAACATTTGAGATAGTTATATCTCCATCTGGTATCATTATATATATACACTTTTATGTCTACCTTTGACCTCCAGTATCTTGTTTCTCTCTTGTGATCCATGGCGACCAATGACACGACAGGTATACACTGCTCCCTCATCGTCAGTTGAGATTAATCCAAGAACAACAGTGCCACTAATTGAGTTGGTTTGTGATAATAGCCTGTCATCTCTGTACCATTCAATTCTCACTGGATCCAAATCACTAGAACAGTTGAATGTGATAGTGCGACCAACAGTGCCAATATCAGCAGTCGATGTCATCATGATACCTAATTAATTTTATTAAAAGTAGTTACGTAGCAACTCTTATTACTGCATTCTTACCTTCTATTGAAATTGTGTCACTGGTGTTTTCCCCAACAGAGTTCCCCACCACAATAGTATAGTCGCCTATAACGTTATCTGGATCATTGTGAATGGATATAATATTATTATAGTATGTGTTATATCTATTTGTAATCGTTTGAGTCATCTGAATAGTGCTTCCATCGATAGTGAGGTTCAAGTCATTCCTTTGCAATATAACATCAGTTGGAGGAGCTGTCCTGGTCTCAAAGGTGAACGACAGAATGGAATTGGAGCTCCGTGTGTGCCCAAAGCTATAGATTGTTGGGACATCGCGAGCTGTATAAGAAAACAAAAATTGGAATGATGGTATCATGTTCATAGAATTAAGTGTACAGTACTTACTGGTTTCTGCATATAGGGCAAAATTCACAGCTTGTGTCTGCCCATAGCTGTCTGGAATATTGCAGGTATACATTCCTTGGTTGTAACTTAAATAACTCCAACGATTTCTTGAACCCTCCATTCTTATGCATCCAGTATACGTTGAGCCGCTACCATACCTCTGAACGTAGAGGTTGTTAAAGTTGCTGTAGTATGTGCTTCCAGATGGTTCTGTGAATGAACCCACATTGCTAGAACTGGAGTTTGAGCAGCAGTAAAGAAATACACGCTGGTAGCTACTGGCTGGATATGAGTCAATATTGATGAAGGTATTGTTAGGTTGTGCAGCCTGTCTTCCAGCATAACCTCGACTAAACGAAACATATATTCCTGCACCTGTAGTAAATATATTATAGAATATGATTTTCAAGCTGCGTAGTGTGCCGACTTACCAACAATGTTCATACGTGTGCTGTTATTCCCCGTGTTTCCAATGCTATCTGTAGTCGTACATGTATGAACACCACTATCGCGATACTTGAGAATACTTTCAGATATAGAGGAAGAATAAGAGTTGGAAGCAAAGCAGGAACTACAGGTTGACGACCACCTGTAGCTGACACTACCCGAGGCTCCCTCTGTCCTACAGCGAAGGGTCACTGAGGAGGCAGCACGATAGTTGGGAGGAGCATAGTCAGGGTACTGATCAGGAGGAGTGTAATGAATGTCAATTGTAGTCTTCAGACCTATAATCAGTATAAAATTATTACAGAGAGCAAGTGTATACTATTATCATGATTGTACATATGAAAGTCTAGGTGAGGGATTACATAGTGTACGTACTATTATAACATTGTCATAAGCATTTTTGTGTCACATAGACAGTTACCCACTCACTGGCAGTTACGGTGATCGAAGCAGAAACAGTATCACCACTGGCAATGTAGGAGGAGACCAGTGAAACAGTTGAGAAGCAAGTGTAAGACCCAGAATCCGACGATCGTAGAGATGAAAAGCGGAGAGCAGAATTGAACTCCAAATCTGTCCCAGCCACTCCGACTACAGTGATGTGCCCGTCCGATGACATCACTCCGGACGGTCCCGACCATGTGTTAGCCACACCCACAGCTGTGTCAACAGCTGGGTGCAGTATTGTGTGGCATGTTATGTTGAGCTGTTGGGTGGTGAAGTGTTGAGTGGTGTTGGGGTGAGGGACGACTCTCACTGTAGGCTGAGGAACTGGAATGGAAACGACAAAGTGATTAATGAGGCTCACACCAGGCTCTTCCTCTCAACGTAGCTATATAATAAATCGCAGATGCGGAGAAAAAACCTGATATATGGCTGCTTGTATTGTACTTTAGATTTAATATGTCAACATTGCTTATTCTAGAAGACTGCTAAATACTTTTGTTGTATGTAGTGATAATATCGCTGTCAGTTGCCATCCGCATGAAATAAACAAAGATTCTCTGTGGAGAACTTATTAACTTGCCAGAGAAAAAGTTTTCTTCCTCCTCTGTGAATTTTCTCTGAATGACTTGAGGATTACTAGAGCATCTAGTTGAAACGTCAGCAAATTGTACCCAACAGTTTTAATAAGTTTTCCATAGAGAGAATCTTCATTTTATTTCACCTTTGTTGTAGCTACCTGCTATGCACCGAGAACGTGTCATGAGGCATGTTCACGTGCGCACGTGTTACTCAATAAATAATAGGCATGGCACAGCTACTATTTGAAAGTCGCAACTATTAATTTTTGTTAAGCACTTCTGGAGGTGCAGCGACTGTTTGAGAGTGGCGTCTGATCGAGCGAATACGATAATTAACTTTCTGGCAACTGGACTATTCCAGTACCACATAACGGATATTTTCAAGAGATCCAACTTTCACTGTTTTTGCAGGTATACAGTCCATAATAATAATAATATATTAAATAGCTATAACTATAAATGTGCTAGCTACATGTAGATCAACTCACTCTGAACAATAACATCTCTAACATCTCTCTGTACCGATGTTGGTGTGTCAACGATGGAGAGGCAGGAATAGGTTCCGGTCTGAGAGGTACGAAGGTAGTCAAATGTTAACTGAAGAATGGTTGTATCACCAGACACTAAAGGACCAGTGACAGATATTCCCTCTCCTGTTTCCACTGAGTTGCCACTAGGATCAGTCCACCTCACCACAGGAGTGATGTCAGCAGTAGCATTACAAGTGAGAGTGTAGGAGCCACCAGCTCTTAAAGGGTTCGAGGGACCCTCTATTGACACCCTGTTGTTCAGCTCTGTGCATATGTTTTTAGGGTGCATATACATGTGATATTATTACCAAGTATTACCAACTTGCAGTAAATTACAGCCATGCCCAGAATCCTTATCTACTCATGAATACACCCATTGTGGTTTCATAAGGTACATGTACAGGAATTGTAGTGAGGGGTGCATACTCTGAAATTATATATGAGGCACATAGCACACCCTAGTTTGCAACAATGGTAAAGCATCATTCTCTAGTTGTGATAAATAATCTAGATTGGAAGCTGTTTGAGGTGCAGAAACACCAGCAGGTCCTTAAAAATATTAATTTTTATTTCTAGTAGTATAATAAATGTTGAATGGTCAGTACACTATGGACATCTGCTCAGCTACATGTTATTTATAGCTTTGATGTGTTTTGTATAAATAGGTGTAGATAAGTGCTAGCCATGCTGGTGTTGCATGTGTGACTGGATTTCACCCATTTATGACCCCATAGTGAACTTTGGAATTTGCTCTGTGTGCACCCTCCTGCATGGACCACTAGTAGTTTCTATTGATTATTTTTTTACTTTTGTGTAAATAAAGGTTTGTACGTTATGTTCTGTGGATGCAGCGGTGATGGCAGCCATGGAGATGGAGTCGTAGGTGTGTTAACAATGCATGCTGGTGTTGTATGCGTGACTAGTCCTCACCCATTTTACCCACAAGTGAGAGGAACAAACTTAGATAAGAAAGGAGGCAACTGGAGCAGTACCAGGCTGTAGAGGTGAACTAAGAGAACAATGGAAAGAAATAGCAGGACACATTAGAGACAAAGGGAAACTAGAATCAAAGACTCCATGGAGCTAACTTGAAGACAATCCAGGATTGATTTCTATGACAATGGGGACAGTAGTGTTAGTAGCTAGTGCTAATGCATATTGTAAAGACTTTTGTACTATTATGCTAGCTAAGTGTTTATTTGCACACTATAGACATCTGCTCAGCTACATGTTAGCTAGATAGCTTTGATGTGTTTTATGCAAACAGGTGTAGATAAGTATTAACCATGCTGCATGGTGTTGCATCTAAGAAATGTGTGGAGACCAATCAAGAGTTGGATAGCAATTTACATGCACTCTACTCCCTCACCTCTATGAAGAAATTATCTACCAATCACTGATAATAGGTCAGTTCACATAGGCTAGCAGACTATACAACTTCTGGAGAAAGTGCAACTGTTACAATATTTCCTTTACTATAGGTATTCCCCGTTATCCACCTTACTATGGTGACAGTATTTTGGTACCTTTTACTAGAATATCCACAGTTTTGCTGTAAATTTCTCCACTTGCAGTCTCAGCTTTGCATGTATAGCGTGTACCATTCAGGCCAGCAGAATTGGGCATCATTTTGAACTCCACACTCGATGATGAACTGCTCTCAAGAACACTGTTGGTTGCTGTTAGGTACCACTTGATTGAGGTAACATTGAGGATGGTGGAACAGTGAAGAGTTCCACTCAATCCAATAACAATGGGACTTTCATAGCCAGTCACTTGGAGAGCTGAAAGGGAGAGAGATGAACAAAGAGTAAGAGGAGGGAGGAAAGAAAAGAGGGAGAAAGAACAGAATGAGAGAGAGAGCTAAAGCTAGCTGCAAATTAGTGTGGTAAAGAATTACAAACAATTACCATCAACTGTCTTTTTCGTGGATGTATAGCTGAGGTAGTTGGAAATGTTGCAGATGTAATCACCCACTGCATCCTCATAGCTTCCCTTGATGGTGAGCACATTGTCGTAAGTAGACGAAGCTCTATCGACTATCCTCTGGGATGGTATGTACTTGTCTGAATTTGTCAAATCAAGATTATTTCTCATCCACACCACATCAGTGGGCGGAGCCCCAGTGGAGGTACAAGTGATTGTGTAGGTACCATCACCATTTGAATTGTATTCCATCTTTGAAAGAGTCAACAATACTATTATTGAGAAAGAAATGCTGCGTGAAAATAGATTTTAATAGCTGTACATAAGGCCACACAAACTTGAATATTAGTTTCTCGTCACCTCCCGCGTCTGTTTCTACCTACCGCATCTGTCTTCATTATTGTCTTGAAACACCAGCCACACCTCTTTTTGCTAATTATTTGGGCGGTTCCAGGAAACCACACCCTCAAAATGCCATAATATTGAATAATGAATAATGAATAATGATCGCCCGCCCGCATAGAAATATAAAAACGGGTGGACGAGAAACTAACAATGTAGTTTGATTGGCCTAACTAGTAGCTTTATTATTTCCTGGTATTCTCAATTATTTTGCTACATTAATTTTCATTAATGAATAGCTGGGAGTGGGCCTGGAAACAATTATCAAGGCTAATAAGTTAGTACCTCTGAACTTACAATTGTTGCTGCTAAGGTAGAGTCCAACATTCACATCGACAGTTGTCCCAGTCTCATCAGGTATGCGACAGGTATAGATACCTTGCTCACTGCTGCGAAGGTGACGTATGCTCCTAACTTGGACGGTTCCAGGACTATGGCGTAGGGTGAAGAAAGGATCACTGTTGGATGTTGTGATGTCCACTTCATTGATGTCAAAGAGGTGACCGACGTTGGAACGACTGGAACCAGAAATGCAACGAAACTCGCTGATTCGTCCACCAGCACCAGTCAAAATGATGCCGTTGTTTGGGAGTGCAACGTGGCCATGGGCAACATGGATACCAGCACCTAACATGAAATATAACTTATTTACACGACAGGTATAAGCTAAACAATTTCACACATCCTAATAGCCAGTACTCTGTGCTTTCTTTGCTTCAGCATGAAACAAAGATTAATGTTTAAATACTAACCCACAAAATCAAGAAAGGGGTATATGCACGGACTTCCTCATTCACTTCTTCAAGTACATACATGCTTGCAATGCAAGATAATCTTCAATTGAGCAGCTTGCCACTTGAACTTACCAACCACATTGACAGTCACACTGGCACTACCCGTCTCTCCATTGATTCCATAGACAGTGCATGTGTGCACCCCAGAGTCAGACGACTCTAGATAACGTGTTGAGACGGTCCTAGTAGACTGGCCCATACTGAAACAGCTACCGGAGCAGTTGGATGTCCAGCTATAGAAAGCACCACTATTGCCACCACCCTCACAGGTGAGGGACAGGGGACTGGCTGCACGATAGTAGGGGGCAGAGCGGAGAAAGGTGGATGGAGGGGTGTAGGTAGCAGTGATGGACACCTCAAGAACAGATGAGCTTACTCCATAACCTACGGTAGAAGATTATTTTGAAAATACTGTCTACTTCTACTTTTGATTCAAGAAGGTTGATATAAGTTTATCACTGTATTAGCTAGCAAAGTTACTGAACAAAATTAATAGATACCTTGAATGAGCAGGAGTATCACCAAGAGTCCCAGAGTAGTGTGAGACATTGTAGAACTCAAGTGTCTAAAGGTTGTACAATCCAATATGCAGCCCACCTGTTTGAGTTGCAGGTCTATGGTTGTAAGCTCTCAGTCACTGTTGCAAAACTGCAAAGTTTGGAGGTGCAGCTGGTCCGTGACTTAAATAGCATGGAGTCATCAATAGATCACATGCCTAGATACCCACAGACCACTAATGTAATTGCCAAATCCTTTCACAGGAGGGTCTAGTATAGCAAGCTGGCTCAGACTATATAGCCGCGTAGTATGCCCAATATCCTACCCTAGATTATCCCCAGTCCATTCTAAGTTTCTCAATGATGCATATTAAATCCCTAGTAGCAATGTACTTTTCTGAAACAAGCATGCAATATAATTTTTCCCAGTAACGGTATTGAATCCTGAAATTTGGCACAGACACAGGTGAATAATGGAAAAATAATGAATTAAATTACTTTAAAGTTTGTCATCTGTTTCAGTTTCAAGTGCCACTGTAAAGAATTTATTACCGTAGATCGGGAAATTTTTACCGTTAAAATTTTTTCGCCAGTTGCTTAGGTGGCGAAAATTAAACGCGCGAAATATTTGAGTAATGTATGACGACCTATACCAAGTTCAGCCTGGCGGCGAAAATTAGACTACACGAAAAATTTACAAGTGAAATATTTTACAAAATATCCCGATCTACGGTATTACATAACATTGCATAACTTAGGTATGCTACTTACATACACAGTGACCCTTTACCATAATATTATTATTATACAGTGGAGGTATAATATTATACTAGGGATGTGGTAATCGTTTCATATTATTATTGTCCCATCCTATACTATGTTTAAGAACTCATGATCAGCATGCATGCAAATAAAGGAGTATGACATTGTTTGAAATTATCAGACTGATTAAACTGTGGTACTCTGGTTAGCTATATACAAGCCATTACAAATCATTAACCACTTGCTGATGTCAAAACCAGCTATACTGATCTTATTGATTTTTAATTTATAAATTAATGGTTGCAGCAGGTCTTCCTTCAAAAATAATACTTCATCACTAATTGTTATAATTATTATTATTCATCTACCCCATAATTTTAATTTGTATTCCTCATTATCTTTGTTCAATCCTTACTCCTCAATTATTATTAGTTATTGCTACCTTGCCATTCTTGAATGCATGAGTTTGTATCAAACTTTATAGAGAAAAAAGTTTTACATTACTAATAAGTCTTGTAAATCCAATTAAGGAAATCAACTAGCTAAGCCTCAAAAAAATAACAACGCAAAATTTAATATACCATACATGTAGCTGTAATGTATCAGCTAGCTGCTGGTACTAACTCACTGTAGCTACTAGCTATAGCTAATAATAGTACAGAAATTATTCATAATTACTATCATTGGAACCAGCACTTCCAGCATCATCGTTCATACCGTGGTCATCACCACTTCCTACTGTGTTATCGTTGCCAGTATCACCACAAGTCTGGAACCTGTAGCAAGAATTTGAACCAAGCAGCATCCCACCATCCTTGAGGTCACGACCTTTCTGATCTTGATCCCCTCCACACTCTTCTTCACTGAAGGACTTGATACGGGGGGAGCAATTTTGGGCGAGTCGCAGGCGAATTTTATTATCGAGCAGGGTGCCTTCACTCTGTAGCCAGTTCTTGATAAGGTCAACAAGTTCAGTGGCTTTACGTGACTCGCTTGAACCGTTGATGATGGCTCGGTAAACTACCTCTGTGGTGGTAGTCTGACAGCTGAACTCTCCAGAGTAAATAGCTGAGGAGCTGAAATCACAGTTGCAGCGGTTTCGTAAGGCTTTTTCAATGTCCTTTTTAATCGAATATTCAAGACCTACAGCTTTTGAGACCTGAATGTTTAATTGGAGAGGAGTGCATATCAAAGAGTGGGATTGAGTTAAAGTGTTGTACCTCCCAGGTTGAGCAATGTGTTAATGGTCCCATTCTCAGCTGAAACATAGCCTGAGCTGTAGAAGAGAATAAGATAAATATTGCTTATGGTTGCCCCACCATGCATCTAAAATTAATAATAATTATTATAGCTAGATGTGTATTACATGCATACGTAATTGTACATGTGGCTTACTATGAACGGGAATAGGTAAGTAGTCTTGTGTTGTGCATGCAGATTCATAATGGTGTAAATTTTAACCCTTACTTATTACACGAATGTTGATGCTAGCTTGCTTGACTGGTGGTTGAGTGGTCATCCAGGGCACAGTCACCTGCAGCACAGGCAAATTTAGGTAGCTAGTAGTAGCTTGTATGAGGCATGCACATGGATACTAAGGGTAATGGAGTGGGCACAACCCCCTCAACACCACCCCCCCTCCCTGAAAATGAAATTTATGCTCATCGGACCTGGGCTCTACATGAGTACACTCCTCCATCTTGATCGTGAAGCACAGGGGAGAAGGTGAGAGTGTGGGTGGTAATGCTACTATTCTCCTGCACTGTGTCAACTTTAAATCGTCCTTCTGTTTTGATGACTATTCCATCTGAATTGTACCAGTAAACCTCTGGAGTAATGTTCATTCCCAGTATGGCTTGTACAGTGCACATCAGGGAGTAGTTGTGCTGATGAAGAGCATCTCCTTCGATCAGATTGGCGATTTCAACAGTAGCCCAGTCGTCCGGCACTGTATACAATACATACATGATAAAAGTGTGCATCATTAGTATAACGCAGTAAAATTCAGAGTTTACCTCGAACCTGAAGTGTTTTATTTCTCTCTTGTGATCCATAGTTACTGATAGCACTACAGGTGAACACAGCTCCCTCATCATCAGTGGAGATCGGCCCAAGAGTTACAGAACCACTGGTAGCGTATCTCTGAGACAGGAAAATATTATCCCGATACCACTCGATTCTCACTGGATCCAAATCACTGGAACAGCTGAATGTTATAAAACTGCCAACAGTACCAATGTTGACACTAGAAGACATTGTGATGCCTACAGGAATTTCCAAACAGAAAGACATTGCATTATGTACTGTTTGAAATTAGGGCTGAGCCTACTGGTAATAATTATGCGTTTTATTGCATAATTATTTTAAAGACCTCTACATTCACTTGATGACAACACTATATTTGCAGCCGGAATCTTCGATGTGCAATCGAAACTTCCACTTACTTATTGTTATATATAATATTCGTTTATGGCCCAAACTGCTAGCATAATATTATAATGCATTAATAGCCTTTGAAATTAGCATAATTTAGCAGGTATATACCCCTCATGGTAATAGAGCCACTTGTGGTTTGTCCAAAAGAACTTCCTACAATCACTCTGTAAGTCCCAACAACATTATCTGGATCATCGTTGATGGATATAGTACTGGTGAAGTATGAGCTTAGTCGATTAGTGACAGTTTGTGTCATTTGAATTATACTTCCATCGATAGTGAGGTTAGCTCCATCTCTTTGCAGTGTGATTTCAGCAGGAGGAGCAGTCCTAGTCTCACACGTCAGAGTGAGAATTGAACTGGAGACTCGTGTACGTCGAAAGCGGTAAATTGTGGGAACACTCTGAGCTAAAACATTGTTCAAAGATAATAATCTGCTTATTAATTAATTTTATTAGGGAATAAACTTACTATTGTAATTAAAAAGAGCAAAATTCACCCTCTGTGTTTGTCCATTTGAATCTGGAATATTACACATGTAGACTCCAGGATTGTAGGATAGGGAATAATAGTATGATACAGAACTGTACAATCGAATACACCCAGCATAGGTTGAGCTGTACGTATATCTCTCAATGATTAGGTGATGAAAGTTGCTGGTATATACACTTCCATAGGGTTCTGTAAATGAACCAATGTTACTTGAAGATGACCGATTAGAGCAGCAGTAGACCTGAAATCTCGTGGACGAATAGCCAGCACTAGAATAGGTTCCCGAGTAGACACTGAGATATGTATTGTTTGGCTGGGCTGCTTGTCTTCCAGCATATCCTTGAGTCTGTGACACATACACTCCCGCACCTGCACAGAGCACATTATAATAGTAAAATTCATCAATAATAATTACACTGATCACTATTTATTAACTCACCAACGATGTTCATTTGAATCCTGTCACTTCCTGTATTTCCGTTATTGTCAGTAGCTGTGCAAGTATGGTAGCCGCTGTCGCGAGATTTCAGGATGCTTTCGGTGATGGATGATGAACTGGAACTTGAAGCAAAGCAGGAGCTACAGGTTGATGACCACCTGTATCTGACACTACCATAAGCTCCCTGTGTCCTACAGCGAAGCGTCACTGAGGAGGCAGCACGATAGTTGGGAGGAGCATAGTCAGGATACTGATCAGGAGGAGTGTAGTCAATATCGATGGTGGTTTTCAGACCTAGTAGAAAAACCAACCGATAGTTTATGGATATGCTTCTCTATAGCTACCAAGTGTCAGGAGTGTACTAGGGGGAGTATGCAGTAGATATTATAGCAATATTAGTCCATTTAGCTAACATAACAATAATATTGGCTACGGTTCAATGAGTGCACTTACTTGCAGAAATAACGACTGATGCTGAAATAGAGGTACTGCTAACTATGTATGAGGAGGAAAGAGAAACAGTAGAGATACAAGTGTAGCTGCCAGAATCCGATGATCGAAGTGACGAAAATCGGACAGAAGAATTAAATTCTAAGTCTGTTCCAGCCACTCCAACTACCGTGATATGCCCACTTGATGACATTACTCCAGATGGTCCTGTCCATGTATTAGCCACACCCACTGCTGTGTCAACAGCTGGGTGCAGGACTGTGTGGCATGTTATGTTGAGTTGTTGGGTGGTGAAAAGTTGAGCAGTGTTGGGATGAGGGACAACTCTCACAGTGGGAGATGGGACTAGAAAAGAGGTGTTGATATGAAAGTTATCACATCATAATAATATAGAAGTCTCTGAGAACAAACTAGTGCAGCTATTACCTAGTAGCTAGAGTATGGCTGTAATATGCATGGTCCTCCCTTTTACAGACTAGCTATACTGTCTACATAAAATTAAAATTAATCTAACTCACTTTGAACAATGATATCCCTAACTTCTCTCTGCACAGATATTGGTGTGTCAGTGATGGAGAGACAGGAGTAAGTACCAGCTTGTGAGGTACGAAGGTAGTTGAATGTCAACATAAGAATTGTAGTGTCATCCATCACAAAAGGACCAGAAAGGGTTAATCCATCTCCTTCTTCCACAGAATTTCCACTTGGATCAGTCCATCTCACTTCAGTAGCAACTTCAGCAGTTGCAATACAGGTGAAAGTAGAGGAGTTACCGGCTAGTAAGGGGCTGGAGGGACCCTGAATTGTCACGCTATTATTCAGTTCTAGGAAATGTATGCATGGTGGTCATTATGATTTATACACAATAATAATGCTCTTGTAAATGTATGCAGCAGGTCAATGTTATTGCAGATTGTACAAACTAATGTTTCACCTGAACTGGAACCCAACCCGAGCCCAAACTCACACCACACATACAATGTCATGGCTACACACATGGGCACTAACTACACATCCCTTAACCATTATCACAGAATTAGTAGTCACTGTAACATAACCTGGTAAGCCAAAGTATCACGTCCATAGTGATAAAGGTATCTTCTCATTTTTGGTGGTAACAAAAGGACCAATCACAAGCAAGCATTGCAAGGTCACCTACCCAAGCACTATCATTTTTTTACCTATCAGATCTAAGAAAACCAATCCACATGTAGGAACATGCTACGTACAGGTCTATTCTGGTATGTTTTAGGACCAATCAGGTACCTTGAGCAATAATATTATTATTACATCCCATGGCCACTTACCACAAAGAAAAGAGCTATTGTCATTTGCATTTCCTGCTTTTGTACCAGTTGAGTGACTAATTAAACTTGTGGCTACAACTGCAGCTTTGATTCAGTCACAAACATGCACTCCAGAAAACCACCAACAAAATTACCTGCACTTCAGCTGCTCAGGGCAAGAAGTAGCTACTCTAAGAAGTACTTTAATACTTATCCTAGTAAAGATAGCTAACTAGAGGTATATTTTTGACTTAAATTATCTCTTATCACACTGAGCAGTAAAGACATACCTTTAACTTTAATAGCAATTGTTTTACTGTAGATCTCTCCTGTCACTGTTTCAGCTTTGCAAGTGAAGCGTGTACCGTCTAGTCCAGCAGAATTTGGTGTTACATCATACTCAACAATTGATGATGAGCTACTTTCAAGAACATTTTCAGTTGCTGCCAGATACCACTTGATTGAGGTGATATTGAGGATTGTGGTGCAGCGAAGAGTTCCATGTAATCCTACTACAATCGGGCTCTCATACCCAGTTATTTCAAGTGCTAATCGAAAGGGGGGAGAGAGAGTAATAGATTAATAGTGGAGATAACTCTAAATTACCATTGATGGTTTTTTGAGCAGATATGTAGCTGATGGAATTAGAAATGTTACAGCTGTAATTGCCCACAGCATCCTGATAGTTTCCTTTGATGGTGAGCTCATTATCAAAAGTAGAAGAAGCTCTGTCAACTATCCTCTGGGATGGAAAGTACTTGTCAGAATTTATTATCACATCTAGTTTGTTCCTCATCCACACCACCTCAGTGGGTGGAGCTCCAGTGGAGGTACAAGTGATTGTGTAGGTGCCATCACCATTTGCACTGAACTCCATCTTTGAAATAGTCAATAGTACTGCAAAGACCATAGTATTATGCATAAGAAAACAAATGACGAAAACGATGCTATAATAATATTGTAACCATTGTACATAATTATCGCTGTACTCAGCTATTGAGGTGGCAAGAGTTGTACTTTACTTACAATCGTTGCTGCTAAGGTAGAGTCCGACATTCACATTGGCAGTAGTCCCAGTCTCATCAGGTATGCGGCAGGTATAGATACCCTGTTCATTGCTGCGAAGGGAACGCAGACTCCTCACATGGACAGTGCCAGGATTATGGCGGAAGGTGAAGAAGGGGTCATCATTTGACACTGTGATGTCCACTTCATTGACGTCAAAGAGATGACCAATGTTGGAACGACTTGAACCAGAAATGCAACGAAATTCACTGATTCGTCCGCCGGCACCAGTCACAATCATGTCATTGTTTGAGAGAGCGTTGTGGCCATGAGCAACGTAGATACCGGCACCTGAGGTTATTGCAAATGTCATTTGAATTTTGAGTATGACCATGCAGTAAACAACATAACCTACAGCAGACCGTGATTGACAAAGCCACTGAAGGCTGGTGTACATAATATTATTATATTATCCATTATAAGATTTGGGCTTTTTGAAATCATTTCCCCCTTACCTGGATTCTATTGGTTTTTGCACACAAAGTTATGGTTATGTGTAACTCTCAGTCTGATAATCACCAAGTGATAAATTTAATATAACATTATTTCTTGTAGCTACCTACGTACAGTAACTGTTATCAATCTGCCACAAGATTGCTCTATACCCCTATAGCTCAGCTTCTATTAGGCGAACAAACTTACCAACCACATAGACGGTAATGTTAGCACTACCCGTCTCTCCATTGAAACCATAGGCAGTGCATGTGTGCACTCCGAAGTCAGACGACTCTAGATAATGTGTTGAAACAGTTCTAGTAGACTGGCCCACAGTGAAACAGCTACCAGAACAGTCCGATGTCCAGCTATAGAAAGCACTGTTTGTGCCTTTGGCCTCACAGGTGAGAGACAGGGGACTGGCTGCACGATAGTAGGGGGCAGAGCGGAGAAAATTGGATGGAGGGGTGTAGGTAGCAGTGATGGACACCTCGAGAACAGATGAGCTTACTCCATAACCTAAGGTTGTTGATCATATAGCTATAAAAATTTTTTATGAGACTTTCTGGTTCATGCATGCTCTGCATAATATTATTATCATTAATGAAGCACTATTATAATATTATTATTATTATTATACAGGTGCACGTGGTCAGCTAACTCGTACCTTGAATGAGGAGTATCATCAAGACTCCCAGAGTAGTGTGAGACATTGCAGAACTGATGCTGTATGTGATGCTACGTATCACAATGCTCTGCAATAATTATTTATAATCCAATTTGTATTATTATTGTAAGCTCTCAGTGACTTCTTAGCAGAATTTCTTGCAAAACTGCAACATTATCTGGAGTGGCATGCATGTCACTTTTATAGTCTGGAAACATATTATTGATAACATCCGTGAACAATAGAAATTACTCCATATGCATGCATGCATATGCCATGCACATGTTCTTAACCACGTACACTGGTTTCCATAAGTGACCTATCTCCTCCACTTTGATGCCACATCACCAGCCAAGCATGCAGTATATAATAATTATTATATGCCAGACGGGGAGGGTCTACCTAGTGCATGCAAGCCACCTTGCATTGTATGTCAGTAGACATCTAGCTATCACTGTAATTATTAGAACATGGACAGTTATAGCTTTATGCATGACCTCCTATTATTGATTACATAACTTGCACATGCATGCATGCAGGATGTACATTAACAATTAAATTTTAATAGTGGTGATTTATATATAGCGATTACCATAAATAACTAGCCTCGTCCCCAGGCCACTCCCACGTTTTCAATGTTGGGGATGAAAACATGGGAGTGGCCTGGGGACGAGGCTAATAAATAACTTGATCCAGGTGGTATAATATTATATAACTTTAATTAAATTTCTATTTCTAGTTGTGATTCCATAACAATATTGTTATTTATTAACTTTTCAGATAAAAAGCGGGGATAAACAATAGCACAACTGAAGATAAAAGAGCCTAAAATATTCTTGATAATACTACAGAGAGTTCAAAGGTCAACTACCAACAACACACTGGTGTCATAATAACTATTTCCGTTAGAATTATTAGCAGTTAAGTTACTATTGCTAGTCCATGCGTGAGGGGCTGTCGTGCCCCGAGGGGTCAGTCCCCCGAAGTAGCCTCATGTTCCTCTTCTTCCTCGTGCTGCATTAATTTCAGAGAAAAATTATTAGTGATGATAATAATCTTACAAATTTACAATGTCATCATAGAGTCGGTAGACTCTATAAGTAGGGATGGCCCGGATATGCCATATATGTAATACATTACAAATACCCAAATATCTCAAAATAGGTAATTTTGTGAAATTTCTAAGTGTGAAAATCAGAATCTCCAGCAAATTGTGCATCTAACAAGACCAAGATCATTCATCAAAACATTTGTAAACGTCAGAACCAGATGTTCAAAAAATAGGCCATTTCTCATTCTTTCTTTCTTTCTAGTTTCTTGGGCTAGCTCAAGACTGCCTCCACCGCTCATCTTACTTTGATTATAAATCCACTCTATTTTGTAGCGCGCAGTGCAGTGGCACGCTAGTTTGGCCTTATCTCGACAGCTACGTAATAGTGGGTGTGTACGGCGCAGTATCGAATGGGTGTGTCTGATACGCCATTTTGTGGTATAAATGCGCATGCTCGGAATATGTTGCCATGGTGAAGTCATGTGACAGCGCCATGGCCTAGGCGCCAATGTAGGCCAACGCGAGCTAGTTCAGATGATTACTAGCTAGCTCGTACATCGCTAGCGCGTGCAACGGCATGCTGGACCGATCATGGACATGAAGATTCAAGGCTCGAGTAATGGTAAGGCGCTAGGCATAGGAGAGATACTCGCTAGCAATTGCAGCGCTAGTGCTACGCTGGATCGATCATAGACAATACCATCATACGAAGGCGCAAGGCTCGAGCAGCGGTATTCAACGTAGCTACAGATCATAAAGTTATGCCGGGTAGCTAGCTGCTGCCAACAGTAAAACTTAGAACTTGGTTTTCTCCCTAAGCGGAAAAGTCTCATCACTGCTTGGGCCGCCTAAAACCTAAAACAGCCTTCTTTGTCCGATCCTGTTTATCGTCATACCGTATAGCGGGAAATTTTCGTATGGTGCTAATTTTCGTATATTTCGTATGCTCCATCCCTTATACGAAAATAAAAACTGCGAAAATTTGAACGTACGAAATTTTTTTCCTTTCGCGCGTGACCTTTGACCTATACGCGCCACACGCGGTCGCTAGCTGGAGGTGCTAAATGCAAGGCTAGCTCACTGAATGTCTCTTTATCGATTCTTTGCCAAGGCGTTGAAACGAAGTGACCTTTCTGATTCCAGTGGACCGCTATCGGCATCGATTACGATCAGTGATGCTAGCGTTACCGTATACCGCACGTAAGTGAGAGCGCTACCAGCTGCGCATGCGCGCAATCTCCCGCAGCAAGCATACGAAATTTAAAAATACGAAAATTTATTCTAAGGGTGTTTTGGCCGATCATACGAAAATTAGCACCAACGAAAATTTCCCGCTATACGGTAACAGAGGAGGTTGGACATGACGCATGTTTACGCCATAGTCACATGACCTTGGTATGCAATTATGCTGCCACGCGTTCAAAAGAATGTCATTTGCGAGTGTAGCTGGTAGCTAAAATGTTTGCGTTTGTGAACTATGGCCAAATCTGAAGCTGAAACGGAGACGAATCGTGTAGATCTAATGTTATAACGGCGAAAGAAGCTGACTGCAATCGACAAATACTGTTTTTGATGTTGCCATTCTGAGGAACGAGTTTTCTCGATTTGCAAGAAGTGTGAGGGGTGGACGGGCGGGGTATGGCGCTGGATCTTCTTTTCTCATGGATTTCAACTTGCTTTCACATTTAAAACTGTCATCAAGGCTTTAGATCGTGACTTACAATTTGTACAGTGTTATATATGGGGCAACACGCCCACTTTTTGTGCGCACGTGATCGTGTCCAACCTCCTCTGATACGGTAATATGAACGTTCGAACGCAAGTAATGAGGGGCGTGGCAAAGAACTTTGCGCACCTCCCATCTTCCACTTATGAGCAAACCACGCTAGATGGCATTGATAAATTGCACTAAAAAAAGAACAGAAACAAGTATAAAAACAATTGAATAAAATTGAAGAATGAAGTAGGGATGGCAGGATCAAAAAGTACACAAACAAGAGATAATCGATAATCACATCTACTATACATCCCTACGCTTGCTTTTTGAGGGGTGCAAAAAATAGCCAGTAATAATACGATTGAAACCCGAACTATCGTGACAACTAGGGAACAACCTGTACGAATGTCTCCCACATACCGTACTCAACAAACACATCAACCATGATTAGCTAATAGGTGCACAATAGTCGAGAAAAGCAAGTGTAGGGATGTATAGTAGATGTGATTATCGATTATCTCTTGTTTGTGTACTTTTTGATCCTGCCATCCCTACTTCATTCTTCAATTTTATTCAATTGTTTTTATACTTGTGTATAATATACATTGCCATTTTTTTTGGATTCACATGACATTATTATTAGGTTTTGCTATACTATATACGTTGAGCCAGGGGAAAATTTTTGCCATTTTGCCACCTGCTCTCATTGACGAAAATTTATCACGCTAATTTTGTATCAATGATTGCATAGAGGATATGGTGAACTCTAGTGCATTGGTGAAAATCTCTCCACCAAACATTTCGTAATACAAAGGTAGCTAGGCTTGACGAAATGTTTATCCAGTACAAATATCAATATTGTACGGTTTAATAATAATGAATACGGAGCTTATTTCCAATCAATTATAGCTGGCAAGTGTTGGGGACAAGGTCAATGTCACTCACCCTGGCATGGACAGCCTCAAAGGCAAGCAACTTCTCACGCTGAATCTCATTCTTAACACTTTGAGGAACATCCGGAATAATGAATGCAATAACAGCAGCGATCACAAAGATGACATGCTACATGGGAGATATGTGAGAGAGAGAAAGAGAGAGGGAGAGAGAGAGGAAGGGAGGGGGGGAGGACATTATGCAAGCTCTCAACAAACTTCACGAAGTTGGAACTGTTACCTCAAATACTATCACAAACGCTAGACGAGCAGCCACAACCTGCCAGAACTGCGTACCACGAATTGTGTCAAACCCTCCTTTG
The DNA here is from genome assembly GCA_963930775.1 of Cliona cf. orientalis. NCBI lineage: Eukaryota > Metazoa > Porifera > Demospongiae > Clionaida > Clionaidae > Cliona > Cliona cf. orientalis. The sequence goes on along the minus strand of OZ005701.1, from coordinate 1,987,546 downwards.
TCAGTATAACCATCCTCAACATATCCACGATACCTAAGATCAAAATGATATACATGAGTTCATGCAATTTCATGATCATGACGTGTACAGTTATCAACATTGGGCATAAAATGTCTCAAAATTAATATCATGTTAAATTTAACATAACATCGCAAGATAGTGCTTTATTGCAAATAGCACAAATGTCATACCGTATAGCGGGAAATTTTCGTATGGTGCTAATTTTCGTATATTTCGTATGCTCCATCCTTTATACGAAAATAAAAACTGCGAAAATTTGAACGTACGAATTTTGGTTTTCCTTTCGCGTGTGACCTTTGACCTATACGCCTACCACGGCCACACGCGGTCGCCAGCGGCAGGTGCTAAATGCAAAGCTAGCTCACTGAACAATGTCTCTTTATCGGTTCTTTGCCAAGGCATCGAAACTGAGTGACCTTTCTGATCCCAGTGGACCGCTATCAGCATCGAAGGAAGCCAGTGATGCTAGCGTTACCGTATACCGCACGAAATGCGAGCGCTACCAGCTGCGCATGCGCGCAATCTCCCGCAGCAAGCAATACGAAATTTAAAAATACGAAAAATTATTCTAACGGTGTTTTGGTCAATCATACGAAAATTAGCACCAACGAAAATTTCCCGCTATACGGTACATGTATCCAACAGAGTATTATAATAGTGCTCAACTGAATAATCTTATGGAATGCCATATCCATGTGCAGCTACATGTACATAATATTATATCAATAGCCTAGAATCAACCTTTACCAGAAAAACGCACTTTTTTTCAAAATTGAAATTATTTTTTTCCATACATAGTATTAAATTAAGTACGGTATACACTGTACGTACGCACACATAACATGTAGGTATGGTAGCACATATATGTAGCCATATAAAAAAATTTAATAATAAATTTATGCACAAACAGTTAGGAAATGGGTTGTATAGAGTAAAAGGTGACTTGATACTTACTGGCATTGCACATTCGAAATGAAGCATTGTCCAGGTTGTACCCCATTAGGATTTGAACCAGTCGGTATGCCTCTCACGCTGTTGCCCAGTGGTTCTACAGTCATCTGGTAGATCATAGTAGTTAAGTTACCATTCGTGCTCCTAGAGGTCATCTGTCTGTACGTCTCCAGAGTAACTGTAGTGAGTGTTGTACTTTCATTCCTGCAGGTATAGAATTCCAATACTCGACACCATGGAAAGAAGATGTGTAGGTATATTATATAGCTACTCTCATTGGTTAATAATGTACTTATAATATCAGTACCTTCACTAGCTTGCCAATGGATGTAAAAATTTAATAATACCATAAAATCCCCCCCCCCCCTTGCACAGTATAACATTGATTTACTGATGTTCATAATTTTGCTAAACTAGGAATGGAATTTGAAGTGTTCTGAGATGGAAAGTAATGCAAAGTGTATACATGTACATGGTCAAGCAGAAGGCACATGTACATTTTACTACTGATAGCTCATGGCACACCTTGGATCGGTTACGTTCACAAATGAAAACGTGTCCCCTAGAGAAGGGATCTTATTCAGGAGACATGTGAAGTTGATGAAAGGGAGGTAGAGCAGGTCATTTCCATTGTCATCCTGCAGTCTGTTTCCTTCAATGTCATAAAGTTGTAACTGCTGTGCAGCATATCCAGGGAAGGCAGCGCCATCAAGCAGGTTAACAACTTGGAAAGGACTGACAGTGAAAGACACAAATCCACTGGCTCGACTATCACCGACTCCTACAATCCCAGAGTCAGGCATATCTAGCAAATTCCTGAGATAACAAAGAGATGGTGTATTTATGACGACACTCATATTATACAGAGTAATTCAGTGTTCTAGCTAAAAAGCAGTAGAGTGGTGCTGCATTGATTATTACCCCACACGTACACATGTGTAAGGGGTAAGCAAATTGATTTATCCGTCTGTTGTCATCATCAGTGGCACAAAAATCGCCAGATGTTGAGTTCTAGGTATCTGTACGTGCTGTAAGCATAACCAATCGATAGATATCGGAAAAAAAACTGATTTCAACATGCTTTGAATTACTGGAAAAGCCTTACTAGCGGTACAAATCATACATTTTCTGTTCAGCATGCCTGTGGTTTATCAACCACACCCACTCCACTGGCATGTGCTGATGCCAGAGAAGATCGGACATGGTTGGGTTGCACGTGATCACTCAGGAATTTAATTAACCACACACGTGCTTGTCGATTCTGGTGTTTTCATGCAGAGTTCGGTAGACTAAAGTTCATGTTCACTCCGAACAGTAAGGATTTAGCTAACAATTATCTAGCACAGATTTTAGAAAGGGTTTATCTAGGTGCTTTACGATTCCAGTAGGCTGGATCGGTATCAGTCTTGCATTTTTAGACAAGATTTTGATTGTTTAAATGGCATCACTCTGACTAGCCCGGATATCTGGAAATGCTTCCCTGGCCATACTGTACATACCTGTAACCAAAAGCATAGACCTCAAGGGGGACAAGCTGTGCAGTGATGGCAATCAGAAAAGCATTGGAGATAACAGCCAGCTGAGAGATGACAGTGAGAATGTAGAACCACGCGCCAATGTCCTGGGCACGCTCTGCAACAGGTCGACGGAGCACGGTGGTGAACTTGTGGGCATCCAATCGAATCTCAATCCAGTTGTTGAGGAGAGCAAATAACGGAGCAAGAGGAAAGGCAACGACAAAGATGGTGATGAAGCCATACTGGATGACTGCAGGGGAGGGAGGGAGAGGGAGGAAGAGTGAGAGGGGAGGGGGAGCAGGAGGAGGAGGAGAGAGAGAGAGAGAGAGGGAGGGCCAGAGAAAATCATAATAATAAAACTTCCAATATATTATTATATGCAGTATAATATTATTATTATTGTGTCCCTCAGTAGTCCTGGCTAACTCACCAAGCTCAAGGTACTCGGAGAAGAGGCCATGCTTGTCGAGAGGAATGAGGTCAAAGTCCTTCTCCCACCTTGTGTATATATCTTCCTCAGTCTCCTCTTTGTGCTTGATCCAGTTGACAATGCGCTTCACATAGCTGCAAGGAAAGTTATAATCCCAATTACAGTACTCTCTCCGATAGTGATGACCCCCTCCCACCTCCACCACCTCCCGTCCCTCTCCTTCTCTTTCTCCCACCTCTTCATCTCTCCACCCCCATCCGAAAGCACATACGTACCAGGGGTTCCCAAAACTTACAAAATCTTGTACCTTAGGGCTATGATTATTTACGGGTACAAATTTTAGCTAATTTCGGAAATAGTAGATTTAGTGGGTACTCATTTTAGCAGTTTATCAAAATTAACATTCTATTTATTCGAAAATGTTGAAAATTTAATATTCACGCAGGTACAATTTTTAGTGAAATTGGGCAAATTGCTAATTTTGCTAAATTTATTACCCGCTAAAAAAGTATCCTTAAGGTAGCCATTTCCCAAAGACATTACTGATCAGCACTAATCTCAAATGCGGACTGTAAAGGCAACAATGGTAAAAAAAATTAGCTACTCAATCCAGGGACTAGTAATGTGTAGGAACCCCAGCATACTACCGTACTTTCGGTTATTTCCGTCATCGTTTTATTTTCATATGTCATAACACAAACGAAAATTAGAAATACGAAATGTAAACGCATGCGTATTCATAACATTAATGTATACGGTAAGGGGTCGCCGCGTACGAAAACTACTTTACATGAAAATTTAAAATCTGAATAATTTTTGAACGGAAATAACCCAAAATACGGTATACTACGCTCAAGAAATTGTAGTCAACTTACGGGAGTGAGATTTCCTGGACGTTATTCAGGACCTGTTTGCCCACCATGATGATAGCTAGCTGGATGGTCAACTCAAACAGACAGCCATACGTGGCACACTCGTCCACACGCAGACCACCGATACGAGCATAGTCACCCGGGTTCCCAGAAACACTGCAAGAAAGACAATGATAATATTATTGGCAGGTACCGTAGATTGGGATATTAAAATATTTCACTGGCAAAATATTTCGCTTGAACATTAAATTTTTGCGTAGTCTAATTTTCGTCGCATACACGAATGTACGTAATACATCATTGCATTAACTAACGCACATAAAATATTTCTCGTATTTAATTTTCATCAGGAATTATTGTCAATGAAAAGTTTTTACCAATGAAAATTTCCCGATCTACAGTATATGTATTATACATTGTTGGCCATCGCCTAGGTAAATTGCTGGCTACCAGAGGAGTGTGGATGATTATGGGGTAGGCCAATAATAAGAGGGATCAAGGGCAATAAACTAATTGCAAGATTTTGCAACTATTTTTGTACAACTAAATTTGTGTACATTTACATGTTTGCATAATGTGAAACATTGGCATTGTGAAATACATGTATATGCACCTCAAATGATGTTCTTTATACACAACATGCGAATGGGGCAATTTGCAAATCACACGTAAAGCCCGCCCAGACTATATTATTATTGTGATTTGACACTATTTGGAAAAATATTTACTGTAGATGTAAATGTAGCTCAAATAGAGAGTCTCAGACCTCTACCTTGTGATATAATCTATACTTACTTTCCCTTGATGAAAGCGATGTAGAACAGGGAGGTGTAAAAGTTGAAAAATTGGAAGATGTACATTTTGAATGTGAACTGGTCCTCATATTCAGTCTGAGTGCGATGGAGTTCTGTACAGATGGATAACGGAATTGAATAGGTAGGTAGAAACAGGAAGAAAGAGAGAGAGAGAGAGAGAGGAGGGGGGTGGAGAGAGAGGGAGTCAGCATATGTACCCCAGTTGGTAAGCTGATAGGCGAGATATCCATAGATCTTGTTCATGATGAGGATAAAGACTAGCTGGATGCACGCTCCAGTGACGGCCACTATGATATCACCAACAGTCGGTCCCAGAGGCAGTCCATTGACCAAGGCATAGATGGCCCCAGCCACGGCCAAACGATACAGCAATACAGACAATACAATACCAAGGACGATGACGATCTATAGTACATGTATGTATGAGTATGAGATCAAAGAAAGTACACAAACTAGGATGGTTGAGATAATAGTCAAAAATAAGCAATTTGAAACGCAAGGATAACCGGACGTAGTGGGATTTGACCAGCCATTTTACAAAAACTGGGTGGCCATCAGTAGTCAAATGGGTAATGGTGGTTACAGCCTATGCGGAAAAGGTCGTCAAAATTGTTTGCTAACAGGGATCGCCCTAATTGGAGGTGTTACAGTAAACACATAATCTGACAAATAGAGCTTCTGGAAGGCCACTATGGCTGTGCAAGCAGGTATTTGGTTGGTCATAATTGTGCCTGAATCGCACAAAAAATGGCCGATGGCCACATGCTATTTTTAACTCCGCGTGCATGTCCCCACTGAATACAGTACATAATATTATACTTGCTATTTGGCTCACCATGAAGGATAGAATGACGATGGTGGTGGTAACCTTTGGCCACAGCCAGTACGGAGGTTGGACATACTCGTCTTTGTCGAGCACAGGGTTGCGGATGGTGAACTTCTTCCTGACCTCTTCAGTGTTGCCACGGGCACGGATGGCACGCTTGATCTTCTGCTCAAACTGGGGACGAGCCCTTTGCTGGTGGATAAAATTATTTTATTATCATCTGTGGTTTCTCAACCAGTCGCCAAATTATCCAACTGCCTACAACTCATTCTACCTGCATGGCTACTAATCTCTTTAAACAGGTAGCTACATGTACTAGCCATTTTTTGTCATTGCTCGGTGTATATCTTGCTCTTTTGGCAAGCCTCAATATTCTCCAATAATATTATAGCTTAATTATCAGACCTATGCATAAAATTAATTATACCTCAGCATCTTCATAACCAAGCATGTCCCAGTCATACTGGAGGAAGAACTGACGACGCTTCCAGAACTCCAGAAAGAACACGGCTGCATAGTAAACAAAATAATGGATAAGTGTACTGTAGCGAGATTCACTATTAAAATGTAATCGGTTAGACTCCATTAATTTTTGTGAATATGTTAAAGAAACTATAGTGATTACCTGTCTCTATTATTGTTTTAAGTGTTAGAATAGACTTACCCCAGAAGGACATGAATATGGCAAAGAACACTGTCCCTCCATTGTCAAACACTTGAGCAAGCTGCAGGGAAAATAGAGCGATGGTGTATACAGATGTACATACACGTATGTACATGTAGGGAAATAAACTTATAATATTTCTATAGGCACAGCTAGTACACAAGAATTTCCCCAGAAATTCAGTATTCTTGTTCGCTTATAAAAAATATTGGGCTTTATCCTTCCGTTCTAGCCCGTTGCTATGTGATTTCTAAGGTATACAAGGTACTGTATATGTGATATAGTCCCTCCTTGTAGGGCTCATGTCCATATGTTTACTATTATACAGTTCCTGAGGGCCAGGGCAAACATTCATACAGTTCTTGGGGGCTAAAAACATGTTTATTGTATCCATGGAAACAATGGGCTAGAAAATAGTTATTGACCAATCCCTCGCTTTGTATGCAGTATAGAAGCACTCATCCCTCGGGCTTTGCCCTCGGGATTTGTGCTTCTATACTGCATACAAACCTTGGGAGTTGGTCAATAACTATTACGTACACATCTCACTGACCTCATCAAAGGGGCTGAATGAACACAAGTAGAGGAATGCAGTGCTCATAAATTTAGCTTACCCTGGAGAAGGTACAGCTGTCTCTCAGGAACCAAAAGTCACATCGTCCGTCGCAGCGAGGGCACATGTAAAAGTCATAGCGAAGCCCTTGGTCACAGATGTCTGTGCTGTAAAGATTAAAAACATGTTAATCAAAACCAATGTGCACCTGTCTGATAGTGATAGTTAGTTATGACAATCATTTTCCAAGTTGATGAATTGTAACAGGCTACTTCTACATGTATAATACCTGATCCCAACCAAATCTACTCATTAATACCTACTAGTTACTAATACTTACATTATGATTTCATCCAGCAAAATCTGATCTTTAAAGGGTCATACTTTTTTTACAGTTCTATCATAAATATACCATAGAGCCATGCTATACAGCCCATACTATACATGTATGCAACATTTTGTTCCCTTACGCGACAGGATTGACAACAGTAGACAGTCCATAGATGAAAACAATGAGTCCTATGATGGAGGCAGGGAGGAGCCATGTGGTGTAGAAACCAATCCATGTGAAGTAGATACCTATCTTTTCACCAAAGTAGCGCCTAAAGGGTGGAGTATGTTGGGAAACAAAGCCCAAATGTCAGTCAGAGTCAGTCCCTCTCTCTCTCTCTTATTTGAGTTGATACATGCATGTACATGTATAAGGAGGGTATAGAGGAAATAGATATGGAGGAGAGAAATAGGGAGAACAAACGGAGAGGAGAGAGGGAGAGAGAGAGAGAGAGAGAGAGAGAGATGCACAGATGTTCACCTGATGTTGTCCAGGGGCTGTCTCTTGTACCAGTTCGTCCAGTAGGACCATCGGTGGTAGAGGAACTGACGCTCAGACATCTTGGAATCATCAAGTTCATCTTTCTTCTGCTTGTGAGAACTCTACAGACGAATAAATAAATAAACAACAATATGTGCATATCACACCATAGCTTGGGAAACTTTCATTGTGAATTATTACAACTCAACATACGTACATCGTGCAGGGGGAAGGCGTTGTTGAAGCAGCCATTTTGAAGGAGACGAAGGACACCAATCTGATCATCTTCTTCACCATACCGAGCATTCTGAAGATGGTGCCAAACCTGGAGGGAGAGGGAGAAAGACAGGATAAATTAGAGAGGAGAGAGGAACGAGAGAGGCAGGAGAGAGAGAATGAAAGAGGAGAGAAGGGGAGGGGTGGGGAGAGAGAAAGAGAAGAGTATCCATCCACAGTGTGACATACAATAGCACTCCTCTGTGCAGTCGTGAAGAACTTCTTCTCATCATTCCAGCCAATGTAGCTAAGAGAGAGAGAGAGAGAGAGAGAGAGAGAGAGAGAGAGAGAGAGAGAGAGAGAGAGAGAGAGAGAGAGAGAGAGAGAGAGAGAGAGAGAGAGAGAGAGAGAGAGAGAGACATCAAATATTCAATGTCATGAATGTACATATAAAGCACATGCAACAACAAAAATCCTCAGATACAATGCATAATATTATTTTACTTACTTGTCTCTCCTCTCGTAGTCAAAAGGAGCAGTGAAGTAGTTTTCAATCTCCAGATGGTCAGGGACGATTGGCTCGAATGGATCCCTCACCTTGATCCAGTCAAAGAACCTCTCACGCCAGTCACTCTGGTGAAGGTTGTTCTCCTATAGTAATGCAGAAACAATACAATTATTCTAAACATAAAATGCACAGGAGCTCTCTAACTCCAGCTTTCGAGCCAGATTTGAGACATGAATGCATGCATATATTATGCAAGTATAAACGACCCTTTACCATTTGTGTTCCACATACCGCAAGCACTATACTGTACAACTACATATATAAATTTAATTAATGGTTACCTTGATGGGCATTTTCAGTAGCATCTCTTCAGCCCCCTTCAACAGGGTATCATGAACGGCATGGATCTTCACATAGAAAGTCTTTCTGTCTGGAGATTCCTGAAAGTTCAATCACACAAGCAGTGGACCACAATAATCTGATTCTTGTATGATAAGCTCTTATACAAACAGGAGAGGAGAGAGAGGGGGGAGGGAGAGGGGGGAGAGAGAGAGAGAAGGGAGAGGGAGAGGAGAGGAGAGAGAGAGAGAGAGGGAAGAGCAGCTACACACTCAATGCCTACAGTACAGTCCTGGAACTCCAGCTCCAGTCCTAGTCCTCGACAAGACTCGAGAAACCTCTCTCTCTTGGATCGTTTCTTTGATGCCTTGCTCTTCTCTCCAGACTCGCCATGGTCGGGACTTGTCTTCCCCTCGATCAGCTCCTCCTGTCTCTCCTGGTCCTGGTACGTCAGAATGAAGTCTACATGTGAATACATGTGTGTGTGAGTATACAATAAATTATTATACACCATAATAATATGTAATGTGTATATATAAGATATGAAACATAATATTATACATGCACCACACTTAATCTGAATACATGCTAATGTACTTCACAAAATGAATTTCAGTACGCCCATATTTGATAGCAAATAGAATGGGTGACCCTTTACCAGACGTAATAATTCACCACTGCTTAATTTACTGCAATGTTTCACTGTCTTATACTGCACTGGGGGTTTAGAAATCTCAGAAATCCTAGGATACCTTCCCTCCCCCTCCAAACTACTACATGTGTACACTACGCTTTTGACTAATTGATAATCATACAGACAACATGCTTAGGCTACATACTAGGAGTTCCAGGCAACCATTAGCAACAGAAAGGAGGCCTTAGGTGTGCACTGCAGTCTTTTATTAGCCCACTACAAAAGACACACATACACTAATACTATCAACATTCTTAGAATCATCCTTTTAGCTGCACTTCTAGGAAGGTTAGGCATTCCAGTGATGAGGTGACCAGGTGAAAAGGTGAAAGGGAGAGAAACCAGGTAATGTTTTCTCACACATTGATTAGTGAAGACCTATCTCAGTCACACCAGCCATGGGGAAGCCAATTACATGTACTACTACAAGGACAAAAAAAATCGCTTCAAAGCCATCACTAGGAAATGTGTGCTATAATAGCAACCTTTCTTCCTGTACCTGTACTACAGAAAAGATCTGTAAAGTAGCAAAATTTCTCAAGATATTTGTATCATCTACTCACAGGTGGTGATGCAAAAATAGTACAATGTATATACTCATCACATATTACATAGGAAAAGCTCACAATTCAATGTTCGCAATTAAAACCACTCCCACGGTAGACTAGTGGAACTTCCTTATAGCAGATACCCCCAGGAGAGCTCAACTCTTAATGTCCCGAAAAATGAGTTAATTTCCCTCACTTCATGATACTTTTTGTACATAATTCTGTCCAGCCAAGTGTAGGCCAACAATCAGTACTACGAGTACTTTAAGATGACTATATTTTGCGGGTACTAATGTTTGATATTTCTGCGAATTGGCCCCAGAACGCAAAGTTTTGTACCCATGCACTAATGCTAGCTATATGCCCTATAGAGCATTAAAATTTGTCAACCCTGAACCATTTTTGTACACGAATTTAGCACTCGCAAAATGTGTTTTTCTAAGTCAAAACTGCAGAAAGATGTACCTGCTAATAATTGTCACCACAAGGTAGTGCATACCAGAGGTTCCTGACACTTTTCAAAACTTCGTACGTAGTAACTTGATTGTCAAAGATATTGCGAGGTTGTAAAGCAATAATGGCAAAAATTGGCTGCTTAATTAAGGGACTAGTATATAGAGGACACAGTAGCAAAATTGGTTAATTTGCCTGGTGTACTAGCAAACCTTTTCATACGTACGCTCCGAGTTTCACAATCCATACTCTTAGCCGGCTGTCACATCAAAGCCCGAGTCATGTGCTTATAGCTAGAATCCCATTAGCTAGCTGTGAACATCCATTATAATTACTGCCACTGATGTACCAGTGCATTAAGTACATAGTCATTTCTTTGTTCAGGAAGAGTTATCGTACAAGGTAGAAAGTAAACGGACTCAATTAACATTGAAAGCTACACACACGTGGAAAACAATCAAGGTTATCATAATGCCCGATTCAGAAACCAACTGGTGTGATCATAATGCCTGATGCTGATACAAACTGGTTTGTAGAGAACAGTTATTAAAACCATTTGTCGAACGAAACTAGCTTTCATTAAGTATCAGAATACACCGTACACAGAATCATAATTATTTCCTAACATTTTTTTCTGCTTAGTGAGTGGTCTCCTTGATAAAAATAACAAACCAACCATATGACTTCTTGACCACGCAGAGATCGAGAAAGACTGATATTGACGGCATAATGAGTCCCAGGGGGGGGGGTGGTGGGAGGATGGTATATTAATCCCTACAAATTATGTACATGTATGTGTACGTACCAATCTTCCTGACTCCATCTTCGAAGTACACGCTCTGCTCTTTGATTTTCTGAAAATGAACAGAAAAAATTGTTTAAGTAATATTTATATATACCTAATTGTTCATGTGCATTGGATAAAAAAGCAACCCTTTCTCTCTCCCTCCCCCCTCTCTCTCTTGCTCTCTCTCTCTCTCTCTCTCTCTCCCCCTCTCCCTCCCTTTTCTCTTTCTCCCCTAAGTATACTCTAGACAATAACTACACAAACAACTATATATAGCACCCTGAGTATTATTAATAGCATAATTAGTGACAAAAGACAAACTAGTGCCACGCCCAAAGTTACATGCATCCCTGGGACCCCAACCCTGACCTCTCTAAGTACTATATAGCGTTGTCAAGGCAATACCTAACCCCTCCAAAGAGAATGCACACATCAAAACCCACACAATATTTGAGAGGTATTGATATCACCAAGGTAGCCAGCCACATACATGTACATGCATGTGTTATGTGCATGTACATGTATGCACATGCCCCTATGTACGTACATGCAGTGAGCAAGCTATTAATTAAGGTTACCATAATAGAGCCCTATCCACTAAAAGCTGCTTGGCTGTGGTTAGCCAAAGTCTCTTATGTTACACCACTTTAGGGGAATCTGGTCAGACTGGGAACTATAGATAAAAGGTAGGCATTCTATTAACCAGAACTACTTGATCACATAATACTATACACATACAGGAAACTGCCTACATGTATATACGTGACTCCTCCATAGTTCTGAGCAGATAGCTAGCCTAGCACTGGACAGTTGCAACTACGATAGTAAGTGCTTACTCAAAGGTAAACTAGCTTCAAAATTGAAGAAATAGAGGAGAAAAGGCATGTGTCAAACGTTTCTCTGATACTGACCTCTTTTAAACGCCCCACCCTATATGATATAATAATTATTATTATGACAGCACCCCTATATTTAACAATGTTTATACAAGGCCTCAGTTAGCAACGGATTATATGACAGCACACAAACTTGTTTTTTTTTACAATGGTTATACAAGGTCCCAACCAGCAAGGGAGTGCACTAGGTTGGACTAAAAGACAGTGGTAACTTGAGTTTGTTAGGAATTCTTACATAATAATGGGCTCTGATAATACAATACAACAGGTATAGTGATTGACTAGAAAAGGGGTCGGTTTCGCACGACAAAAGGGAAAAGATGTCAGTTAGCACCACGGGACAGGAACCTTTCGGGCGGATTTCAAGGCTTTTAAGCTTCTTGGCTTTTTTGGAGGGCACAGGGCGGAGCAGGTTGGCTAGGCTGGCACTAAGGGTTGGCATGGTGACGACTTTCAACACTTGGCAGCCATCAGGTATGTATTAAGAACTATAAATAGATCAATCAGGACGCATCGAGCTATTTTAAGAGCCACTTAGATGGACAGTGTTGTTGTTTTCTATAACGTAAGTTGCTACGTAACATAACACAGCACTTGAAACAATACAGAATGCCCACCAAACTTGTAGCCAAAGCTAAAAATTGGCATGTGCCACACTTTGGACACACCCATGCAGCAGTTAACAATAATTTTTTCACTGCTAAAAAATAATTATTGCTAATTTTGAACGTTGCAGAAAGTGCCATTTCCCACCTACTTTCAACTCTTCACGGTCAAGTCCATTGTACTGCTCCTGGGGCAGGGACTGGTACGGGGTCTCTGCCTGTGACGCATCCAGCTCAATCTCAATGACATGTTCCCTTCCAAGAACAGGATAAACCTTGTTCTCTGATCTGCTAGCCATTTTGACTCACTCAAAATTTCTTAATAAAATCTGGCCTAGCTATAGCTGTGCTATAGTAGCTGTATTCTAGAGCAGCAGATTCACCACTTGTCTTGAAAAGGCTTCCTTTCCACTTCAGCCTATAGCTACTGCCTCTAGATCTAGCACAAAATAGCTACACGTACCTACACTAGCTAGTACTTGAATATGTAGATAGCTATCTGCACGTAGTTCCATAAACTTGAAATAGATAGTTCGAATCTAAGATGTTGACTAACTTGGACAGCTCGATCTCTCAAGAGCCCTGACTACCGTTTCTCTTCCTTATATAGAGCATCTGGGGGGAAACGGGTCAACAATGGCTTGGACTGAGCACCTGAAGTTATTGTCATCATACGTAGGTTTTCACATGATTAGTATCACTGGTGTGGACAAGGTTGAACTTCACACTTTCACTGTTGGTAATTGTTGGAGCAGCAGCAGAACTTGACACTTTCACTGTTTTAGTAATTGTTTGAGCAGCAGCAGAAAATTGAGGGGCAGCTGCAAACGCTTATGTAGTTGGACACGCCCTTAGGACCTTGCCCAGCCTATTGTGTAGCTAGGTGGGCATACTAAGCTACGAAGTGTACAGATTATTTTACACCCTCAATGTGTACATAAATGTTAACTAAAAACCATTCTTCATTATAGGAAGTGTTAATAATTCATTCTCTACACAAAGACCATTGTATTTAATACATCAAAGGCAGGCTAACATAACTTGATGTGCACACACAATATTATTATTAAGAAAATTAGCCCAACATTCATGTCTTCAACAATGCTAATACATGTACATGTACTTGTTCCCAAGTTCCTGGACACTCCTGATTCAAGGAAGGTACTAATAGACTACAAGGAACTTGCATAGTATGGCTAGCTAGACTAGCGGCTAGGTGCTTGGGAAGACTGCACCACCATAGAAAACCAGACACGCCCAAAACTATGGGTTCCCACACAAAATAGCAGCTACACTAATAGCTACTCCAACCATCTTTGCAGCAGCGACATGCGTGAAGAGATCTAGCGTAAAACTGCATCGCAATTTTTGGGTTCGAATGGCTCACCTTTTCATCAGGGCTAAGGTGCGCGCGGCTTGAATCAACAGTATCGATGAGTGTGATCTCTTCTTGGGTGCCAGCTGCTTCCGGCGACTCGCGCTCCGTCGATGAGAAATTGACGGTGTAGCCAGTGGTCTCCTGTTCGGTAGTTTCTACCAGCCCCTCGAAACCCAGCTTGGTGGTCTCGGCCATCTTGTCAACAGATCGCACTGCACGGCTGAGATAAAAGGCCCACTCTGACACTGACTAACTGCACCCCGAACTATTTTAATAGGTTACTAGGCTGCCTGAACACGGCGGCGCTGCGCACGTAGCGACCACACCCTTGCAAGGAATTCCGGTTTGGCATTCACAGCTTTAATTCTGTACCTCAAACGCTAGTTACTTGATTAGTGACTATTGTGGTTAAATTAAAGATGAATAAGCAATTAATATTGACTAGTGCATTGTGGACACGGTTTTGTAAAGTTCTGAGTAGCTGGCAATGTACAGTTTTAGCAGAATATCTGACCAGTCGATGACACTACTATCAGTAACAATGCATACTCGAAATGACTGCTCGTACACCATAACACAAACACCTATGCTGATCTGATCAAAGAGAGGCGGCCAGTACATTATTGAAGATATTGCATAGTTCTCCAGATAGTGGGGGTCACTTGGGCAGCGCACAATGTTGAATAGAATATCAGCTTGTCGTAGGGTTAAAGAGACCAGGGAATCAACGGTGCACCGAGAAAAAGCAAACGATGCAAATTTAGTGGCAGATAAGAGGATACTAGAATCCTTGCTATTGCGGTAGATTTCTCCATTTAAGCTCTGAAGTTTTGTGGCATCCCATGCTTGGCTTGCTAGCAGGGGCAGATTAACAAAGAATATTGAGCTGTGTCCACAAGACTGAGAGTTGACTGGAATGGCAACACAGACACTCCTAGAGGAATACTTTTGGAAGAAGAGATCTCTCAAACACTGCGATAGAGGTGCCATGAATAGGGCATGTAAAGATATACCGCTGTGGTTTGCCATTTGGGTTGCTTCACTAAGATGCATAGGGGATGAATACACAAAACGATATCTCTTACTCAGTTGACGAAACTTTAGCAAAGATCGTAGAAGATGTTTTAGCACAACACCTGGAGCTAAGAGTGCTGTTTCAGCAATTGTAGGATGAACACTGTTGTCCTTGAATTCTAATGAATTGGAACCATCTGAGAAGTTTGTAAGCAATATATCTTTAAGATCAACTCCAGATAATAGTGAATTATGAACTTGAAGCAAAACTGATGAACCGCTTGTCTTGAAGCAAGGGAAAAAGTACACTCGCCATAGCTTTCTTCGTTGTCTAACAGTCTCTCGGTTTTTAGAGGCTTGTTCTATGAAGTCCGTAAAGTTTGTCTTGGTTGTTATTCTCTTTTGGACTATCTGAATATGCTCTTCCAGATTCACAATTCCCTCTGCTCTTTCCCACCAGGAGAAGCAAGCAATCTGCTGAATCACTGAGGCAAGCCTGTACACTATGCTCTGCTTTGCACTACTACCATGACTGTAGGTATTGTTAAGCTTCGAAATCATATATTCGACAAAAGTCGCTCCATCCATTTGTTCTTGTAACTCGATTCCTATTGTATGATACCCCCCAGGGTGTGAGGTGAAAAATAACGGTAGCTGCTGGTTGAATGCCGTCTGAGTTTTGCGCCTTTTGTGTCTATAACAGGGAATGCAACAGCAAAGGAAAGAGACTAGTTTGAATATTAGCAAGAGTGGGACAAGAGCAAGCAAAAATGGATATACCATAACAGCACATAGTGCATAGAGTACTAATGTTAGTGGTTTTGTGCGTACATGTGGGGTGTTGGACTCATGGCTACTTTCAGACATTTGCTGGTAATATTTAGTCACGTTACCAGAGGAAGAATGCACTGAAGACTGGGCACTTGTATGAGATAAATAGCTCTGAGTGTCATTAAGTTTTGTGATATCTGTTGAGACAGCACTGGTGATGCTATGCTGAGAATTCCCTACTTGCATTACATCACGTACTGGTTGTATCTCTTGCTCATCGTTGACTTGGCTGCTCTCTTCAATGATGTCATTGCTTTGCTCAATCTCTTTGTACATCAATTCTCTTAGAGGTGTCTGCTTGGCTCTGCTATTATCTGTCAAATCATGCTGCTCTTTTATATCTGAGGTTTCTCCGGTGATGTCCTCTTCATGGAGACCTGATTCTCCACTCGGGATCAAGGCTGCACTATTTGAAACATTAACGTTCACAAGAAATTCTGCACCCCGTTTGACACCATCAACGTTTGCGGTATCCAAGTCCAGATTAATCTGACCGGGAAGGCTGATGCATTCTGGCTCAGTCTGCATCTTGCTCCCCATAGGAGAAGCATTGCCAGTTGGATAGAAAGCCGATTTGCATCTCCTTTGGCTGAGTTCATTTGGATGAGAAAATTGGGGAACTGCAGAACTGGACTGCTCAGTGTGTAGTGGTTGATACTCCATTTGTGCGGCTCTGTGCTTGCTATGGTGCTTTAATAACCGCAGGTGTGAAAAACAGCATGCTTATTGTCACCTCAAATCTCTCAGTTATTAAAGGGTGGGGCTGCTAGGTTTTCCCAATGGGCGGAGTTTGAACCGGTGCGCTTCAATATTTCACCCTAATAAAGCGAGCATAGCTTGTCAACAGTGCAAAAGTCGAGGAGCTGGAGTACAGTGATCTTTTTGAGGTCTGTATCGCGCCGGGAGTGTATCGCGATGTGGAGCACGTTCACGGCTGGACTGCAGATGGTCCAGGAGAAACTACTCGAGGGAGAACAAGACGAAAAAGAACGGGTAAGATCAGTGAGAAACTACATGTAGAGTATATTAATTTTAACACTGAATCAGGAGTGAGTGCTGTTGATTCCATGTGTTTGTATATCGGAACAGTGCGTGTATATAAGCCTGTGCTACGTTTATACAGCACTGTTTTTGCCATAATTTCGTTAATCCCTTACTGTATGTATTTATAGATCCCATAGTTGGGTATTTTGTACGCACAGATGTTCTGAGACACAGCCACACTTTTGTACATGTACAACGTAGATTATCATAGCCAGCTTGAAGTTGTGTGTGATGACCCAGCATTCGACATAATTTGATTAATTATATTCTGTTTATAAAGATAAAGAGTAAGCATGCACATACATCGACTGTTCTAGAGTTTCGATGATACAGCATTAAATTGGTAGCACAATGTCATAATTTGCATGATGCAATCAAATTATGTGCATGCATGTGTGTTTTTTTGTTCACCTGGCCTGGGCGTAGTGATAGTGTATTGATGCACCTGTCTATGTGTATTTGTTTGCAGGGCAATCCCCTTCAGTGACTTACAGTTTGTGACATAAGTGTGATTGTGTCTCAGAACATCTGTGTTGCAAGAGGGGAGCCCCTTTAGAATGTGATCAGATGTTCTATAGTATTGGAGTAGCTGGTATCATGATGATGGGTGGGTGTGGTTTAGGCAGGCTTTTTGACCACAGTAGTCATTTGGAGATGTGTTGAAGGTGTTGTCGTCGGGGGGAGGGGGGGGGGAGGTGGTGGGTAGGGGTAGGGGATAACCTTTTGGATTTAAAGACCTGGGTGGTGTAACAGTGGGCCTAGCTGTTCCTTTGTCTCAATCACTTCCTTTACGTAATGGAAGGATGTTAGTGAGTGCTGGTGCTAATGCATAGAATGATGTGCTCTCACTGTTGATGGTATCAAACATGGGAGTTACATGTATCGTGTATATGACGTGGTATTTGCTTGTGGTCTGGACCTCAATGGAGGAACATCAACTGTGTTTTTGCACATTGAAGTGTGTTCTTTTGATTTTATTTTAGCAATGGTCAATTACATGTAAGTTCTATGAAAGTCCACATTTCTATAGATACACAATGTACTGGTGTACAAACAAGTCATTTGCACTACATCACCACACACAAAATACACATGTATACATCATATACATGTACATTAAATTTTGTCCTCGCTTACTCACATGCTCTCTCCCTCCCTTCCTCCCTTCCTCTCTCTCTCTCTCTCCCTCCCTCCCTCCCTTCCTCTCTCTCCCTCCCTCCCTCTCACACCCACACAATCATGTGCATAGAATGAAGCTACAGATGGTGTTGATGCTGGAGATGAACCTTCACCTTTAACCTCTGACCCCTCATTAACCCCACCGCCCGCCACCTCAACCCTCACTCAACAGCCACAGTCCCCTTCAAAGCCACACCCTCCACCAACCACACCCACTCCCCCTCCCCCTGCTGCAGTGGTGGCCGACTCGTCAGACGAGTTAATCTCGCTGCGCCAGGCTCTCCAGGCGGCTGAGGAACAGACGCAGCTCATCAATGATGAGTACAGAAAGCTTCTCAAGCAAAAAGAGGTATTGCTACGGTAGTATGCTGGGTAAGCGCCCATGGGCGCTTAAATATACCTCGCAATTTTGGCCTGCATGGGTGCTTACACCGGGATATAATTTACATACGTTTGTATAGTGTCTGCTACATTGACCCCTTGAAATGAAGTACATGGGTTCTTACCCAGGAATGGGCGCTTGCCCAGGATATTACGGGATATATAGCTACAATCATGCACATGTACTTGTAAATACAAATCAGTACCATATTATAGTGGGATATTTTCGGGAGAGAAAACTTTCACGAATTTTGTGATTTTAGAGCCATGCACCTGCAAAAGTTTTCTTTATGAAAATGTTGGGCATGCCATATCCACCTATCAATTGATTTAGCATTCCGTGAAAGTTTTCTCTGTGATTCAAATGCTTTTTCCTGCTGATCTGCGAAAGTTTCCCGCTTATACAGTATAAATTATAAGATGTGTACGTGTACATGTAAGAAAGATTAACATGCATTCCATACCAAAGAAACTGGTTGTTATGTGCTGCTCACTATAAAGTGCTTATTAAGAGCAAACATGTGGTTCTGTGCAAGCTTTACATTGTACCTATTACCGTAAATCTGGAAATTTTCGTGTAATAAAACTTTCGTAATAAAAAATTTCGTGTTTAAAAATTTTCGTAGGACGACTCAGCCTACGAAAATAATTTTACATCGAAATTTTATTAGCAATGCTTTTACTTGCGAAGAAGATCACGAAAAGGCCTACAATCTAGTGAGCAGCCGTCGACAACAAAACTGAGATAGGTAGGCAGCAAGGTTGATCGACTCTTGAACACGCGGACCGCCCCGTACTGTACTGCTAGATGTAGCTGTACGTACGTACGTTCGCGCATGCGCACACGCTCTAATATTTCGCCGCTTTAAACTTTCAACGTAGAAAATATTTCGTGATATTTAATTTCGTAGTCGACAGTGACTACGAAAATATTTCAACAACGAAATTTTCCAGATTTACGGTATAGGGTGCAACACAACACAAGGGCCTTGCGACATAATGTAAACCGAGCTTCAAAATGCTTGCAACTTAGAAATCCATTTTTTTGCTACCTGGGGCAACAACTTGCATAATTTTATTAATATCCCCTAGAGTCTAAACTATATCACTCTTCAGCCAATAGGATCTACTGTCTTTAGAAATATTATTTCGTATTTTGTCTTCGGGATATTTCCAACATTAATTGTAAATCCTATAGCTATATCTCTTGGCTTCAGTGTCTAACATACATGTATAATTATTTATTGCAGGGTGAGATTGGGTCCCTGAGAGAGCAGCTGGCTGGGCTGAACAAGGATGGCAGTGCTAGTGATGCACCACAAGGTACATGTGCATGCGTACATTGTAATACCAAGGGCTTATTGCGCTCGATAGGCCCTTGGTATTACATAATATGACTTCACAAAGAAAGATAGTCATAATAATAATATTATTATGATTGCAATATTAGGCAATATCGATGACTTAGCAATGATGTACACCAAGTCTTTTGATATTCCATAATAATATTATTGTACTAGCGATGGAGACCCATGTATGTGATTCACTGGGGTCATACATGTATGTTTCATACCCTATCTTTAGAAGTGGTCTACCTTTTGCTGGGATTATATATAGGTTTGCCTGAGCAGGCAATGGGATGGTTGCCCCATAGGCTTGAGATTGGTAGTAGAAGATGCATGTATACCTACTGAAATTAATTTTCAGATAGAGACTGTCATAATTATTGTGTACATGGCCTGTTATAGCTAGCTTCCTTGAATGTGTCTCATGCACCCCAATTAATGTGTTTCAGATGTTTTGTTGGCCCATGACCACCTCTCATCATTGGCCTACATACCCTATGATCGCCCACACCACTCTGGTAGCTATAGCCAGCAATTTCCCTATAAAAATGATTATTAAGTGCTGGCCAACAAGTAGAATGTACATGTGGGAGCACCCACATGTGTAAATACTACTAAATTTGTATTGTCTGTAGCTGCGTCTGTTGAGATTCTCCAGAAGGAGGTGGTGGTTCACAAGGAGATGGTAGCAGAGCTGAGGACACAACTAGCCGAGAAAGAACAAGAGTTTCAGGTTAGCTACATGTACATGCAATATACATACCGTAAACTCTGGTTATTAAGCGCACCCCGCTATTAAGCGCATGCTCTCTTCTCGTCACAAGCTATTGTTTATTAAGCGCATGCGCTTAATAGGCGTGGCGTTCTACAAACCTGATCTTGACCAGCTGTGGAGTCCAGATATCTTTGGAGAAATGATGGCCCTAACATGCAAGAAGATCGAGTTTCAGACAAATCGCCAGCACTCGTCGTCTTGAGCGGCAGCTGTAAACGCTAAAGCGCTCGATTGATCGAGCCAGCTAATGCTATGCAAGCAGGCCTAGGTGCGCCTCGCATCTATCACGTGCCCAAACGTTTGTGGGCGTGGTTATATGCCATATAAGCGCATATCCTTTATTAAGTGCATACTGTCGTTCCGTTTACCGCTATAAGTGCATGCGCTTATTAACCAGAGTATACGGTATTACACAATAATTATATTATATGTATACCAATGATAATTCAGGCTTATAGCCTAAAATAAATTGAGGCCTTCACACTCATTCATAACTGTGTTGATAGCAGCATGTACTAGAGCAATACGATGTATATGTGTATGATGTAAATTTTTATGGGAGAGCATTTTCAGAGTACCAGTGGACAATAATAAATGAAATTGCTGAATGATTAATATTGTTTCCGGCAGGAGCTGAACAGCAAAGCTGAGAGTAAGTTCAACAAGTTGAAGGCACAGGCCAAGACAAAGATTGCCAACCTGAACAAGGAGCTGGAAAAGCTGAGAGCAGAGAAGGGAGGAGATACCTCCTTCAATGTCTCAACTCTGGTAAGAAACAAACACCTTGAGTGCTCTCTCTGCCTTTTTGCTTGTTTACTGTGTGGGTATGTACTTGTTATGTAGTAGAAAATTTTCTCTGGGGGTGGGGGGGGGGGGGGGGGGGGGGGTGCATAGTACACTAGGATTGATATTCTTGTAATAATTCATGTATTTAAATGGTATTATCATTCGTTTGAGGGCATCTCCTCTATTTTGGATACTATGTGCATATACGTGTACATGTTTACAGTGTGTGTATGTACTTATTATGTAGTAGAAAATTTTCTCTTGGGGGGGGGGAGGCATAGTAGACTACAAGTACACTAGTAGGCAAATTAGAATCCACAAGCATTACATGTATTTTTCACGGCCTAATACCCCATGATTCGTTTTGGTTTCTTTGAAAGTGCCATATTGTTATGCCGTAAAAAGCAGACCAGTGAAAATCCTGTGATATTTGTGATTGATTAAATGCCATGAAATGCTATGTGTATGATATTGTTGGTCCCTATAATATCGTACATGTACATGATCCTCCTGGCTGGCTCTTATCTTGTTTTAAATTTATTTTTTGTGATCATTGTTGTGAAACGTTCTAAACATGTCAATTAAGCAGTTCATAGATTACATGTAGTCTACAGACATGATCTAATTATGTGTAACTATTATGTACATGTACATGTACATGTATGTATATGTACATGTATGACGCATATCAACTCTAATTACTGTACATGAACTTCGTATAATTGGGTGTGGTCCCTTTTGCTATCTTCCTCCCTCCTTCCCTCTCCCACTTCCCCCCACCACTTCCCCCCGTCCAGTCACTAGACGATTCCATGGTGGTCACTCCTTCCCCATCGACTGAAGCTCTTCAGTCTCAACTCGAGTCCTTGAAGAAAGAGATGGCTTCCAAAGATGAAGTGCTAGCTTCTTTGCAGGAGAAGCTTGTTGCCTTTGAGGAGGGTAGGGTGCGACTACAGCAGGAGCTCTCCTCCATGAAGGACAAGCTCAATGTCTCAGAGGTAAACTATTACCCTAGATCGGGAAATTTTCGTTGTTAAAATTTTTTCGTCGACGATCTTTCCCGATGACAAATTAAATACGCGAAATATTTTGTGTGCGTTTGTTAATGCAATGATGTATTACATATGTTCGTGTATGCAATAAAAATTAGACTACACAAAAATTTAACAAGCAAAATATTTTACAGGCAAAAATATCCCGATCTACAGTATGTACAGCGTGCAAATGTAGTACCTCCTCCCAAATTCCATCAAATTGAATGCCGTTCTAGTTTTTTGGCAAATAATGCAACAGTACTGACAATAATAATATACTTGATAACTTCTGAAATCTGGCTGGTTCCAATAATTATTTGTTTATAAAAATGTTCTATCCAGGTACGACTGCAGAAGGAGCAAGAGAATCGAGTCAAACTGGAACTACAAGTGGCTGAACTGGAAGAGCAGGTTGACCAGCGAACCTCTGACCTTTCAGCCGCCATCGAGGAGAAAGAGAGACTCAAGAGTAGTCTAGACCAGGAGAGAGAGGGCAAGCAGGTGAGTGGAGTACCTTAAGGACACTTTTGTTTGCGGGTACTAAATTTAGTGAAATTAGCGATTTGCCCGATTTTCGCTAAAAGTTATTTTTTTTCAACATTTCGAATAAATAGAATACTAATTTTGAAAATCGCTAAAATGAGTACCCGCTAAACGCACTATTTCCGAAATCCGCTAAAATTTGTACCCCCAGATAATCGTAGCCCTAAGGTATATGTTCGTACATGTATCTCAGTGATCATCTGGGCTTAGTGAAATACTTGTACAATGTGCATGCATGTATTGTATTATTCTAGTGTAACACCACCTGAGACTGTCTTCACTGTGTGTATTATTCCTTGTCCGTACATGCATGTACATGTGCCCTACATCCATATAATACATGCACCTACATAATATTAACATACATGTACTCGACACTCATGCATACATTCATATTACATGTACAGTACACTCACTGCGTACACTCACACACACTCACATGCTCATTCGTACACACACACACACACACACACTAAACACACCTTGCGTAAGGTATTGGAGGCCACAGTGAGTGAGCTGACTGGCAAACTGGAGAGCCAGCAGGAAGGGACAATGAAGCGCATTCCTTCATCTGAAGTACAGGTGTGTATGTACAAAATATAAACATATTTTATCAGTCTGAGTAACTGATATTTAATAGGAAATAGAAAGTTAGTTAAGCAAAAAAAACTTATATTCTTAGGGACCCACAGTTCATGTTCATTCCAGGTATTTTCCAGTGGTACACATACACAAATAAATAGCTAGTCTCAGCAGCCTACGTTGCTGTATAGTGGGAAAACAATTAAATATTTGTATTTTCCAAAAAAAACAAACGTATCTACCCGAGTGCATAAAAATGGCCATAACTCAACTTGTGATCAATATTTTTGTTTGAAATTTGCACCATTAGAAATCAGCACACATAGGGCTATCAATCCATGCCAAAAACTCAATTCTTTTGAAAAATCCCCAGTGGTCCCTTTTCTCACAGCTGGTCACATAGTAATTATCTTTGGTGAAACAGCTCTTAGCGATATTTAGCAATCTGATTCCAAAGGATGAGAATACTAATACATATATGTTCACGTAGGGGGTTTTATGGGATTTCACAATATTTTGACAGTGATGTAGTCATGTGATGTGATCATGTGACCTGTTGGTTGTCAGGTGGTGAGTGGGGGTGTGTCTCAGGCGGACAGTGAGGAGGAGTGGAAGGTGCTGCCATCAGGAAGCGCGACGGAGAAATCAATGGAAGGCAGCCCAAGACTGACTGAAACACCAGTGTTCATGGCTGGAGGAAGAGTAAGTGGAGACTACTCTGTATGAGAGGAGGGTAGGAGGAAAGAAAGGGAGAGGGAGGGAGGGGGAGAAGGAGAGGGAGAGAGAGAGTGAGAGAGGAGGAGGGTGGATGAGCTAAAACTAATACGACCATTCATAATGTGGTAAATGTTTACTATAATACATATTTTGCTTCTTGATTAGTCACGTGACATGTACACTCATTTCCATTTATCCAGGGCTCAGTCATTGATATGGAATCAGAAATATCCAAGTTAGAGAAAGTGGTGCAGGAGAGGGATGAACAACTCACCAGCTTTAAGACGATTCTTGAGGAAAAAGAGGCACTCCTTCAACAGCAGCTCGAGAAGGAAAAGGCTCTTACCACAAATCTTGAAGATACCAACAAGCAGAAAGCTTCAGCTCAATCAAAAATCACCGAACTTGAGGAGAGACTTGCTGCAACTGAAAAATTGGTCAGAGAGAGCGAGAATAATGTTACCGGCCAAAAAGAAGCCTATTTGGAACTTAACTCGCAACACACACAGCTACAGCGTGAGCTGAAGGAGGTTAATAAGCATCTCCAGGAGGCACAGTCGGAGTTGCTGGAGGCTAAGACGGCGAGAGAGACTTTCGAGAAAGAACTCTGGAACAAAGTGAGCGAGATAGCTACACTTGGCGATCAACTTGAGGGCCAGAGGGTGTCCATGAGTGAGAAAGATGGCGAACTAGCGCGACAAAGTGGTGAGATTGAACAACTGAAAGGGATGGTGCGAGATCTACAGTCTTCCAACGAAGTTCTACAGTCGAGCATCGATGGTGATAGACAGACAGCATCCAGCAAGCTTAACAGCAGCCTACAACAGATCCAAGAACTTGAAGAGAGGGTGACAGAGCTACAGAACAGTTTAGAAACAAAACTGAGCGAAGTCGCCCAACTTCAACAGCTGAACCAACAGCTACAGAACAATCTTCATCTCTCGGAAGATAAACTACAGCAAAGCGAGAGCTTAAACAAACAGGAACTGAGCAAGTTAGAGATGTCGTTTGGTCACGAGAGAGAGACAACGGCGGAAAATCTCAGAGAGCTGGAGGAGAAGCTAGAGGAGAAACGGGCAGAGCTGGATGACGTGAGGGAGTCGAGCGGGAGAGATGTTAAGATGAGAGAAGGAGAGATCAGTGAGAAGCAGCGAGCTATTGATCAGCTGAAGAAAGACATCGAGGAGATGGAGAAGAGGTGTGGTGATCTCCAGTCGCAGTTGACTAAGACATCTGGAGCTCTGGAGTTTGCCCAACAGGTATAGATTACATGTACATGTATGTATAATCGTACAAATAGTATGATCTATAATCACGTACACTTTATAATTATGTTGGACATATACATGTACATGTGTTACCATAGTATAGTGCATGTACAGTGTACATGTACATGTACATGCATCGTGTGAGAAAGGAAGTATATATTATAGTTGTGTCCCCCTCCAGGAGCTGTCCAGCCGTGATGGCACTATCAAGACACTCTCTCAGACCCTGGAGGAGAAGAAGGCATCCATTGGTAAACTGGAGGCTGACTTGGCTCGGACAAAGTCTAACAATGCCGACAGACTAACAGAAGTGATGCAGCGAAGCGAGCAATCCATGCAGAGCAAAGCCATGTTGGAATCGCAGCTGAAAGAGGTCAGAGGTCAACTAGAGGGTAAGGAGAGGGAATTAGAAGCTACTAGAGTTTCACTGGAGGGAGCCAAGCAAGACAAGATAAATTCAGACGAGGAATTAGCGATGGTCAAATCCCGGTTGGAAAGTTTACTGAGAGAGAATGAGTCTTCAAAAGTGGAGGCAGAAACTCTTCGTGGGCAGGTTGAGGGTCTGACAGAAATGAAGGATACGATATCCAAGGAGAGAAGCTCTCACGAGAGAGAGGTGACAGAGATGAAGGCTAAGCTGTCACAGGCGACTGTCCAGGCTTCCGAGCTACAGCAGAAGCTAAGAACGGCGAAACAACAGCTACAGAAGGTCATGAAAGAGAAACAAGACGAGAGTACGAAGCGAGAAAGTATGGAGGCAGATCTGGTCAAATACGAACACGAAAATCGACAGATGAAGGAACAATTTGACTCTGCTGTTAAGCTTATGGAGAGCAAATCATCGGAGCAAGTTTCAGCAATCAATCGAACTCAACTGGAACTGAGCCAGAAAGACTCTGTGTGTGTATCACTGCAAGAGCAAATTACGTCTGAAGCGAGGAAAAACAACGAACTCAAAGAACGAGTGACTAAGCTCTCGGCCGACTACAAGGTGTCCCTGGATCGCTGCCGGCAACTGGAGCAAGAAAAGCTCTCTCTTCAGCAGAGGATATCCGAACTCACTGCCGAGCAAAACCACCTGGAGCAGTCACTTTCGGCTGCCGTCACGGAAAGGGAATCACTGCGGGCAGAGCACCAGGCATCACTGCGAGGGGTACAGGAGCACGAAGCCAGAGTACTAGACCTGACGGGACAAGTGGCACAGTTGGCGCGGGAGAAGCAGGGAATGGAGTCGCAGCTGAGGGAGGTGAGCAAGCAGCTGGTGTCCACACAGCAGAGCAATGTGCAGTTTAGCAGTGAGTTGAGTGAACTGAAGAGCCAGACACACGGAGCTGAAAACTGGGAAAGAGAGAAACAGGTATGTAGATATGTGTGATGGGGACCATTTACTGAATTTAGGGATGTACATGTATGTATGTGAGACTTGTGAGTGATTACCTCCCTCCCTCTCTCTCTCTCTCTCTCTCTCCGTCCCTCTTTCATAGCTCCTCCTTGAAGCTAAAGCTGAAGCTGAGAGGGACAAAGGTCAACTGGCAGCCAATGAAGGTGCCCTTAAGTCTCAAGTGGAGCAGCTACAATCTGCAGTCTCTCAACTTCAGCACGAGCTTCAGGAGAATCACAGAGAGCTAGAAACGACAAGAAGAGGTGGGAATAATGAATACAATTTGTGTTCTGTATGATTATGTGTACTATTCGTGTTGTGTAGCCACATCAAACCAAGCCGCCACAGAGGAGCTACAGAAACAGTAAGTAGTGACATGGGATAATACGTAATATTATTATGCACAGATGTATTCCCTATGTTCGTGTACCATAATTAATGTCCCAAAATGTACGTGTGCACATGTGTACTTGTACATGTACATGTGCATGTATCCAAGTAGACCCCCCCCCCCCCCAACTGATGCACACATACACATACACATGCACACACAGAGAAGTAGCTGCTACTTTATAGTAATAATAATTAATGCTGGTACACTGTAGTTCACATATCCATGACTGTGCATTTTATTTTGCACAACCTGATGGTAGTGGTTGTATATTGTTATCGTTGAGCCCTGCTTCGATTCATCTGTATACACCACTCCAGGTTTGGTGACCTGCAGAAGGTTCATGCCAGTGAGGTATCGAGGCTCCAGCAGAGCCTACAGGAGGAGACGGACAGGAGGACTCAGGTTCAAAAGTCACTGGACGAGCTGAGGGGGGAGGTGGCCATTGGAATAGATGAAGGACCACTCACTGCTTCACCGAGCTCCGAAGGAACACACGCACCTAAAAATTTCAGTGAGTTTGCTCATTGATAGTGGCATGGTCTAGTTTGGAGCATGAAATAGGCTGAGTTGTAAAAATTAATGTTGATTTTTTTCTTTGTAGTGGACTATGTGAATATAGCAACCATTTGGACTCAGCGTCTTGTCAAGAACCCAAAGTAAGTATTGGTGAACTAACGCGGTGTTTTGATCCCCATTATCCTCCCTCTCTCTCACTCTCTCCCCCCCTCTCTCTCTCTCCCTCTTTCTCTCCCCCCTCTCCCTCCCTCTGTCTGTCCATCCTCTCAGCATTGTCCTGATTCGTCTGTATCGAGCTACCCCTCAGACCAAGCTCTTCTTTCTTATCTACTTTGTTCTCCTCCACCTCCTGCTGCTCTACATCATACTCACATGATAGTCATGTGATAGTCACATGACCTACATGTACACTAACATCTGGCATTTGATACTAGTACTAGTACCATATCCATACGTGTATATAGTTCTAAATTTGCATTTGGCATGCAATTTGCAACTTGTATAGGATGCTAGATTGCTACTTTTACTGCATGTACTACAATCATCCCTTTTTTGTTTATTTGCTATAATAATAATTATTACTATAGGAATTCGATAATAAAAATTATAATGATAGTGATAATTATTATAATTATTTTATAGCAAAATGAGGAAGTAAATAATTAACCTGCATAATAATGCAATTGAATTATGTAGGCATAGCAAAGATTGTTGAAAAACTATGCTTGATAGTTCTGTGCTACAGCCCAAGTTTAAATGTCGCAACTGTTTTGCTCCTTGTATATATCGCGCTATCACATGCGTACATAGGTGACATGCATACGCATGTTGATGGGCGTGGCACAAGTACATTCGTGACGTGTCGATCGACAGAACGATTCTACGGCAAAATTTTTTGCGTCAACGATTCCTGTCGCAAATTATAGGTAGTCTAGCTACGACTTCCAATGGCTGAGAGACCCACTCCAATTACTGAAGGTGGCTTTGAGCGCCAAATTATGTCCTCCGATCAACGTCACCCTCTACATTCCCCGACGCTGCAAGATCCTGAACAAGCCTACTACGATGCTGTTGTATCCTGCAACGACACGCTAGCAACGACCTTATCACTGGAACCACTAAGCATAGCTACAGCCTTGGTCGCCAAGGGCATCATCCCTGAAAACACTGAGGCAGAAACGAGAAATCCATTCTACACCCCGCTTCAGAAAGCAAGCATCCTGCTGGCAGCTGTAAGGAGCAAAGTGAAAACGTCTCCAAGAAGCCTTCACGAGTTCATAAAGATCTTATCTCAACAACCTTGGTCGAGAGATGCCGCTGAAGCTCTGCATGCCTCCTTCTTGAGTAAGTTTGAGTGGAAATTTGATAATGAGTGCAAATTTAATTTGTATGTATGAACAGATGATAAATGTGCTTCTGGTCACATGAGTCAACTCAGAGCTCCAGTAATAAAGCATGCGGGCAAACGATTAGCTCATACTATTTCATTATTCTATTATTTTACCTCGACATATCCTATTCAATTTGAACATTTTCTGGACAAACCATAGACAGGTGGCTGTCATTACAATCTTGGTAATTCAACTGAATTGATAATGTCATTGACAATAACGGCCAAAACAGGCGGCCTCCTAAATAGCATGTAGGCAGGTGACCAGAAACATGTTTCCCAACTAGAGCTCTATAGAGCACATACCCCGCGCGCTGCAGCGTCGATCTCGAACTCTCTAGCTGCATGCCACCTGTAGGCTGTTGCCGACCTTTACCTACATATTGTGCCAGGTTGTGCGCATGAGCAGAAAGCACATGGTGGGTAGTGTTGATAGGCGTGGCCAACAAAATGCAGTATTTGCGACGCTCATAGACCTTACCAAACGATTCGAAGCATAATGAAGCCAGTTTTTCGACTATATCGACGGGTAAGTTATATTTACGAGTCGCTCAGATGCCTAGATCTCCAGATCTGGCGATTTTTGTGCTAACGACAGACAGACGACAGACGACAGACGACAGACAAAACCGATCACATTACCCCTTGCGCATGCGCGCGGGGTAATAATACTGGCCTTAGCCTCTTCCCCTCCCTTCTGTTAGAAGGCTTATATAAGAACAAGGGCAACTATAAACAGGCTAGCAAAGAGTGCAATGAGATGATGTAGCTACACCATGGCTAAGTGTGAATGAACTTCCAGGCAACACAGAAGCCACCTGTGGTCCAGATTTCATCCAGGGTTGTGGCAGACAACGTCCTTATAAACAAGTGCATGGAGTAGCTGTGTTCGTATATGGAAGCCAGTGTGACTTTGATGCCCACGTACATCTTCCGGGGTCTTTTAGAAACCTTGCAATAATATTACGTATAGCGCTAAAATCAAAAATGGAGGTGTCTTACCAGCAAATGAAAGTTATTGACCACCATAATAATTCACACTTTACAGCACCAACACCATAGCTGCAAAAATTAGTCTCGCTAACCACATGCACCTGTGGGGGGCCCTTTCCAGTGGCGTATCTAAAGAATTTATATTAGTGGGGCCCAGCTGTGGTATGCTTTAGCACACCCAAATGCCCACCCCCGCCCCCCCCCCCCCCCCCCCCCCCCCCCCAGGAAAGTTTTGAAAAAGTAACTCTCATAAGAGTAATTCTGGTGCATTCTGGGCGGTATATTATTCTATCACACATTATCTGCAAACAATCATTAAAGATTGATCCTACAGTGGAAATATCATTTACTTCAAAACATCAGAGATATGCTCTAAATTCACTTTCGGTCAAAGAGTTTTCTTTGCTAAGAAGCCGAAGTATAGAAAACTGGCAAATTTAAATGTTTAACCCCAAGTTTTTGACCAGGGAGTAGGTTGGGCACTTTGAGTATTTAGCAGGGCCCCTGCCCTGCTAGGCCCTGCCTTAGATACGCCACTGGCCCTTTCTCACACAAATGCAAAAACTGAGATAGACTGGCTGTTGGGGGGGGGGGGGGGGGGGGGACACTAGGCAGTTTGGGAAGGATGCACACTTCCTCCTTTGCGATTAAAATTAAATAATTAATTAATTAATAGAACCTTGAGTAATGTTGCATAATCATGACATTGTGCATGCACAGGAGCAACTCCCACTTTTGCCGGATCAGGCGAGAGCTACAATGATTCTTCGATATACACTGATTATCTCAAAAGCCTCTACGCTACACTTTGTCCTACCCAAATTTCCTTCGTGGATCAATGGCCTCCATCAGCAGTTGAAAAAATTTTCCGATTAACGATGATAGCCAGCAAGCAGGAAATGAGGGAGAAACAACCGCTGTTCACTGAAGTAAATTTCGATCACGATGCAGCTGCAAAAATCTCAGTTGAACTACGTGATATACTAAGCCAACCGCTTGTCCGAGGCAAACGTCGAATTGTGCTGATTGAAGGTGCTCCAGGAAGTGGGAAATCAACGCTTTCAATCCACATTGGGCAACAGTGGGGTGAAGGAAAGCTATTTCAAGCCTACAGGATCATCATTCTTGTCATTTTGAGAGACCCAGAGGTGAAAAATGCTACGAGCATCATTGATTTGCTTCCACGCAGAAACACGAGAATGGCTGAAAAAGCTTTGGAAGAAATCACTAATGCTGATGGTCAAGGGGTTTTGTGGGTTCTGGATGGCTGGGATGAAATATCAGGATTTCTACAGCACAATCACATAATCCGGAAATTGATCCAGCCAGAATTGTCTACAAAAAGTCCTCTGTACAAAAGTGATGTCATTATTACATCACGGCCAATCTCCGTTGGTGGTCTACAGCAATTTGTCAGTCATCGGGTTGAGCTCTTGGGATTCTCCCCCAGCGAGCAGGAAAGATATTTCAATGAATGTCTTCAAGGAGATGCAGAAGCTTTTATTGACACAATTAAGAAATATCCTGCAGTTGCAAGGAGCTATTACCTCCCGCTGAATGCAAGTATATATGCACACCTTTACAAGTGCAGAGCCGATTCTCTTCCAACTACTCAGTATGAGATTTTCTCTTCACTGATATGCAATTGCGTTCTTCGTTACTGCAAAAAGCATGCTCTACCCGAGATCACCTCCATTGGATCATTAAATGAAATTCCAAATGTCTTGAAGGAGTCATTTTCAAAAATTTGTGAGCTAGCATACAATGGTGTTATGGAGAATACCTTTACTTTTTCATTACCGGCAAGTTTTAACACCCTCGGCCTTTTGCGTGGCATCGAAAGTTTAAATCGATCTGGAATGGAGTACACATATTCTTTCATTCACATGGCAATCCAAGAGCTTCTGGCTGCACTGCACATGGCCGTTTCTATGTCTCCAGCTGAACAAGAATCCAAATTTCGCAAATTATTCCTTAACCCCCGTTTCAGTGCAGTGATGCAACATTTTGCTGCCATCACTCAGCTAAAGATTTCTGTCTTGAATGATACAATTGCATCGATTGTCCAATGGTATGCTAATCGTCGGACATCTGAAGACGAATCATTTCTCCTAGTGTTGTTGAATTGTGCTTTTGAAGCTCAAGATCGCAATTTGTGTGAACTTATTTGCAGGGACATTGGAAGCAGTATTGTTTTTGGGAATGAATATACACTAACTCCCATGGATTGCAATTCTATTGGATATTTTCTTTCACAAGTGTGTGTCATTCACAATGGTGATTTTAAAATCTCCATAATGAACAATTGCATCATTGATGAACAGGGCTGGAAAATTCTTGCAGACTGTTTTTGCAGATCTCTTGACCCATACGCTTTCATAACCGCAAACCTTCATTTCAAAGCAATATGCAATGGGTTTGTTGTAAACGATATGCTAGCAGTCGTTGACGCATCAAAAGATACAAGTGATGAAGCACAGCAAATTGATAAATCTTCAACCGAGAAAAAATCTCATCGTAGCAATCAGATAGTGCTGCATGTATCTAAACTCATAAAGGAAAGTTATGCAGTCAGAGTTTTGAATCTTGGTATGATTGGTTTTACAGCTGATGGTTGCAAGCATTTATCAGAAGCTATGATGGAGAATACTTCGGTCGAAATTTTACACGTGTCCCTCAATTTGCTTCGAGATGAAGGAATTGAACTCCTTGCACCATTTCTTGAACAAAATATGACACTGAAGGAATTCTATCTTCAGGGTTGTGCAATTACAGGCACAGGAATAAAGTACCTTGTGAAATCATTGAAAAAGAATACCACACTTGAAGTGATTGATATTGATACAAATCCGTGGTTAAAAAATCAAGGGCTTGTCGAAATCTTCAATTTTCTAAGTTACAACGAAACAACAGCTTTGAAAAAGATAATCGTCTCCCCTGACTACATACATTTTATGTGTCCAGCCATTGCATTGTTGGATCAAATTCGTGCAGATGCAAATTTATATGATATTTTGTTTTCAGGTAAGCAAAAATAACTATAGGTAGACTTGCATGCAGCTTTCAACTCTGTACAATAACTATAATAATATTATACATCATTATAATAATACAGGTGATGGGAGAGTCTACTGTATGCTATCAGAAACTACCGGTAAGTCCATCATTAGCAAACACTTTTTAAAGACTTAATCTTACATATCTATCTTTTATAATATTATATTATTAATCCAGATGGAGAAAGTGCAGATGAGCGAGATACCAGGAATAACGTGCTCAGTTTGAATGATTCATTTAGTGCAGATCAACACATTGAATCACTGGATCAGCTGCAACCTACTGACATGCAAATTGGCATCGTAAATGGAAGAGAAAATCATAAAGAATACCTAAAAGCACTCTATCATAAATTGTTTCCCGAGACACAAGCCTCTAGTATGATCATAAGGCCAGATGATCTTCAGGATATCACCAGAAAAAGCAAATTAGTATTGATTCAAGGCATTCAAGGCAGCGGCAA
This sequence comes from Cliona cf. orientalis, assembly GCA_963930775.1. Classification (NCBI taxonomy): domain Eukaryota; kingdom Metazoa; phylum Porifera; class Demospongiae; order Clionaida; family Clionaidae; genus Cliona; species Cliona cf. orientalis. The sequence continues at coordinate 1,953,968 of OZ005701.1, read as the reverse complement.
AACCACCACTTCAGTGTACATCTGCCAGCAGTGGGCCTCTGGTGATTTATTTGCAGATTATGAATTTGTGATTTTAGTTCAGTTGCAAGATCCATCAGTTCAGAGAGCTAATAGATTAGCAGACATAATACCAAGCCCAAATAACTTGGCTGCGGAATCACTTGCTGCAGAGATAGAAGCTAGTAAGGGCCAAGGCATCCTCTGGATATTCGATGGATGGAATGACCTTCCAGCCAATGTCAGAGAAGATTGCAATTTGAATGCACTGATTACAGCTAGCCAAAGTTTGAGTGGGCCCCTTGCAAGGAGTGCAATTATTGTAACATCCCAGCCCTTGAGTGCAAAGGATAGCCTTATTGACAACATTCACTATCGATTAATGCTTGATTTTAGTAGCAAACAAATGGAGAAGCACATTGTAGAAAGTTTAAGTAAAGATCGCACGATTGCCAATGAAGTGATGGAGAAAATACGATGCATATCAACTTTATCAGGTACACATCCAACCCCATTAACTGCTAATCTGCTGGCTAACGTGTTTAAGCGTTGTCAACACTTGCCTCCAGCAATCACAACATACAACCTTTTCTTGAAGGTGATATTGGTGTGCATATCCAACGAGTCAGAAATGATCAAGTGCAATTCATTAGAAGATATACCAGAGAATCTAAAGGATCCACTAAACAGGATCTGTGAGCTGGCTTACAGCTGCTTAATGAAGGGAAGAAGTACTTTCTCTTTGTCACACAGTTTTATATCGTTAGGCCTCCTTCAATCTACAAAGTGCTTCACAAGGCCTCAAGTTAACACAGTGCTGCACAAATTTGTACATCCAACTGTCCAGCACATACTTGCTGCCAGATGCATTGCTCTACAGCCAGCCACTGAACAGGCAACAATACTAAAACAGCTGTTTAGCCAGGACCGAGACAGTTCTCTGCTTCTTTATTATGCAACTATGACCAAATTCAATCTTCCACCTGTTAAAGCTGCCATCAAAGAATTAGCTTTATCATGCTTACCAAAATCTAAAGGTGCTTCAGAAGAGGAATCAGTATCAATAAATTCTATGGATTCAGAAAAGGAAAAGAAAGAACGTCTCTTGAAATTAATCTGTTCTCTATACACCATGTACAAGATCCACTGTTGTGTCAATTTGTAGCGAGCACTCTCAAGTATAATTTAGATTTCTCACATGTACATCTATCGCCTTCAACTTTTGATAGCGTGATTTTCTTCATGGAATCCATTTCCACCAAAGACAAACTCAGCCTAAAGCTAAGTGGCTGTTCGCTTGATAGAAAAATGTGTGAAAATTTACTGACGAAGTTGTTTGAAAATCCAAGCAGTACAAAACTGGATCTCAATCTTTGTTTTCAGATACATTTGAATTTTTCTTCCCTTGCCAAGTTAGTTCAAGGCCAAGTCGTTGATTCTACTTATTTTGCTGATCAAATAGCACCACCAATAGCAAGGTGCTTGAAAGAAGGAAACTTCCTTCAACAGCTTAATCTCAGCGTGAACGGTCTTTCACCAAATGGTGCTCGACTACTTGCGAATGGTTTGATTCACAACACCTCACTTCTAATGTTGGACTTAAATTATTGCTCAGTCGGAGACAAAGGTGTTCAGTACATATTTCAAGCTCTGCAGAAAAATCAGACGCTACTATCTTTGGACATGCAGGGGTGCAGGATCACTGATGTTGGAGTTAGGTACATTACCCAAGCTCTGCGTGCCAATAAGGCTTTGGGTTCTTTGGATATTTCCATAAATTCTGGAATTACAGTTCAAGGACTATCTGCAGTCACGGTGTGTCTACGCTCACTAGAAAATACAACTCTTCAGGAAGTCTATTTTCCACTGCACCTGAAAGAGGAAATTACCTCAGCTTGTTCGTCAATAAATGAAATCCGTGCTGCCAAGAACTTAATAAGTGTATCGTTTGAGGGTAAGTTCCCATGATCCTATAATTATTGTACCCTACATACATGTCATGCTAATTGCTTCAGCATGCATATATTATATACAAGCGCTTAGGATTCCACTTTGTTAGCTTTGTCCCCAGGCTCCACTCAGTTCGCTTTAGCTAAGTAGCTAGGACAGTGCAGACTTTGGTGTGAAATAATTAATTTTAAGGAATCTCAATAACCAACAACACTGTAGTGCATGACAGTATATATACAAGTGCCACACGCTGGTCTGATCATGACTTTCTGAGCCAAACAACCCAGCAAAAAGGCCTCAGGAACAATTCAGAAATCCATCGATACATCCTTTCCAATTAACGTTTCACTCATAAGCATCATGATTCAGCACGCGTAGCTCAGGTATATTATATACATCTCAAGAGTCAGGCACATGTACAAGCCTGGAATGTGATACATGGTTCAAAATAACGATCGTGACTGTGTACATGGAAATTTTTACCAGGAGAATTGCTCCTCCTGCTCTCAGTGGTGAAAATTTTACTATAATAATATTATTATTATTATAATACGCTTAGTTTGATTGCATAGAGAATAATTATTATGACGAGCTCTACTGCATTGGCAAAGATTTATTCAACCAAGGGCTTATAGACTCCTAGGGATCTATGAGTCCTCCAAACGTTTCTCCAACACAATTAATGTAACTGGGATGAGGCAAACTGGGATTGGCAAAACTAAATATTTTTTGTCCAGTGAAAGTTTCCATGAATACCGTGTACTCCCTAAGATATATATGATGCAGCTATGCTGGAATCCTATAATTATAAAACACATAAAATTACTGCTAAATTTTGGGATCTTTATGGCAGATTTAATTTCCACTGCAGCTTCTGATGTAATAGCCATGTGATTCAACAAGTTTCAAGACTAATTATACTACTCTTATTAGCCAGCTAGATCTATAGTTACTTTTGTTCATAGGGCTGAAGCCAATTCAATTTGCTAATAATTATTTATGATAATATTATTATTGTACCAGTGCAGTAGCACTTTACTCTTTTGCGGTTATTAGGTAACAATTATGATGTAACCTATGTCGTCATAACGCTAAAATCCATACAGAGCCGGCCCACTGGACCAAAATTGAGATTTCCTAGCTATGTGTTCTGTTTTCCAAAATGTGATATTTCCTCAATACTTACGCGGCTCGATAAGCCCTTGGGTGTATGTATTGACGACTGGGGCCCATTTTCCCATTAGAGATATTAATACACTTTAGTGTGTCTATTTTATACCTCGCATGCACAAAGGGTGAATCAAAAGCTAAACTCAACGTAGGTAAGGATCGTCACGTTCGTATAGGTGGAACTGATGAACCAAGCGCAGGTCGAGGATCACTTTTCATCGTGCATACATGTACACCACGATGATAGCAATGTATACGCACGCTAAGTACATAGCTGCGCATGCCGCTCTATAAGCAGTTTATAATGATTATCAAATTCTTTCACAACTTCACAATAATCACTTGCATGATTGATTTATCAAGTAATGCCTATATACAACCAAAGTCAAGACATTGTGTTTTAGTATATCTGTTGGGATTTTCCCATGGTGCTCTTGATGTAGAGAGAGCGTACGTTCTGCCAATTCTTCTTCAGCAGAGAAACAAGGAAGTTGATGGCAAGATGAATGTTGGAAACCAAGTCATCTTCACTCATTTGAACATGGCCAATGGCTACAGCCAGGCACAGCACCTATGTAGACAGGGAGAGGGAGGGAGGGAGGGAAAAAAGGAGAAAGAAAGAGAGAGAGGGAGACATAGGGAGGGAGGGAGAAAAGGAGAAAGAAAGGGGGGGGGGGGGGGAGACAGAGGGAGGGAGGGGGAAGAAGGGGGGGAGGCAGAGAGGAGGTATAGTTGAGGAGGGAGGGAGAAAACCAAGAGAGAGAGTGAGATAGTGTGAAAGAGCAACAAATCGGATACACCCAGGACCATATTGGTGTACAGTTTCTTACCTTCTTCATCTGGAAGCGGATGGTTGCCTTGACCTCGTCAATCTTCTGCAACATGCTATCGTTGTGGGTTAGAAGAGAGGGAAACTTTCCAGCCTTGCTCAGACCAGGTCCAAGAAGCCTCGGTATCTGCTTGATCAAACTGTCGGACGCAAGGAAAGCATCATATCGTTTGGCTGCATTGTTTTTGTGTGAGTGAGAGAGAGGGCAACCAATCACTGTGACGACCCTTTACCACATACAATAGACAAGCAATACACACTTAACCCCAAAACAACTATAAAATAGCTATCCCAACTAGCACTAAAAACTACTGCAATGGCGTACCCAGCCTCTTGACCAGTTTCTTGTCCTTGTTGAGCTTCTTGAGAGCCTCTACATCCATGCAGGGGACGCCATTAGCCTTGGCCTCGTCGCAGTGAGAGGCATCACCCAACACACACACCTTGAGCTTGGGCCGAGGAATGTGGCGAAGCCTACAGCAGAACACAACAAACGTGCCAATGTGTCACAAGAAAAGACATCATTCTATGTTAAGTTTGTTTTGGGGGTTAGCAAACTTGACATTTTTTTATACGAGCTGAAATTATTCATTGTCAACAGGCTAAAAGTGCTGAGCTTGCTATGATATTCACTCTAGCAGATACTGTAAGGAAGGAAGAGGAGAGAGCAAAAAAAGAGGGCAAAAAGGCAACCAACTATAAAAAATTAAGTGTAAGCATGCTACTATGCTAAGGTAGTCAGTTTCTACAGCACTGAATCACACAAATCAATCAGCTCTCTTTCTTCCTTAACAGCCGTCCTTGTAATCAAACCATACAATCATACACTGAATAAAGTGAACACACCCTATTTAAAGCACACCATCACCCATGGCATGGATTGATGCTGTCACCAACACTGCACTACTACTGACCAGTCGAGTGCAGTGGCGAAGGACCACCATATAATTACGGTGATACCTTCTTCCCAGTTGTTTTAAGACCCTGGGTGGAGGTCCGACCAAGACAGGACAAGAGACCATGTTGAAGATGAACCTTGTCCTACTTGGTCTACCGAAACCCCCCACTATCTGACCATGAGTGCGTAAAAGAGATACAGAGAGAGATGGGGTGTGGAATGTAAACACTGTAGACTACTATGCATGTCGAGGAATGACCCCATACCATGCAAAACATATGCAATACAATAATTATTGTGCTTGCACTATCTTTTTTTCATAACAAAAACTCTTTGGTAAACTATACACCATCAAACATAAATGGCAACCTAATTGTCTAGCCATTGGCCATGAAACTTGTATTCTGTACACAGTGTACATGCATAATATACTTCTCTCTATCATTAAGAATTATGTGCACTCTTGCCAGATAGTGTTGAGAATTCGGTTGGAAAAGGTCAACTTACTTGACAGTACCACTAAAACGCTTGTCTTTCTGAGGATCATAGTTCTTTAAGGAAATCTGGAGTTCCACAGTTTCGGTAAATTTACGTTTTTTGTCCTGTGAGCCCTGGAGTACGCTCCTCACGGCGTCGTACAGCGTGTCCCTGGCTACCTTACTACGTGCGGTGTGTGTGTGTGAGAGAGAGAGAAAGATACGATACAAATTAATGGCACGGTGACAGCAATGCAGCAATAAATCGATCGCTTTTGGCATGGTAAAAATAAGCTACCTAATAGACCAGCAGTACCGATTCAACCAGATTCAACTCACCTCATTTTCTTACTGTCTTCGCGTTCGCCACCACCACGAGAAAGAGGCTGTTGATGGGCATGCGCAGGAAATATGTGTAGGCGTGGCTGGCAGCTGATTTTGGGCCACGCCTCACCTAGTCTCACAAGCCACACCCTTCAATCGAGAAAGCGGAGATTGATTGAAGGGTGTGGCTTGCGAGACGAGCGTGGGAGCTGAACAAAGGCCATCAACTGTACTAGAACTCCTACGAGAGAGATTTCTCCGACGACGAGCCTTGGCCCTTCTCATCAGTTTGAGGCGGATAAATAACTGGATGCGAGCTGCTAAGTAAAGCTGCATATTTCATCCCTCCTTCGAAAGCGCTGCTGGACCGTCTGTGAGCTGGCTAGATATTAAGCTACCAACAAAATCAGTAGTGTCGGTTGAAGTGCTGTGCAAAAGATGCTCCATCGTCGGTCCGATGCGAGGGTGTCGCTGTTGGCATCGGGAAAGGTGAGTACACGAGATGTAATTTGCAGCTGTCAGTAGCTACCTGAATCTTTTTGATGTTTCGTGTGTTTATTTGGCTTCTATCATGGATAATCTATGCTTCTATCAAGAAGCAGCTGTTGTGTCGACATAGCTATGTATGTTTAGCGAATGAGGGGAATTTATAGAGAGGTGGGAGAGACAAACTGAACAGTTTAAATAGTGTGGCCTGTGAGAGAGAATCAGGGAGAGATCAAGAGACCAAAGAGAGGAAGAGAGGTCTAGATCTGTGTCCAACTATATAGGTGTCGTGACTGTCAGATTTGCAACTATGTTTCGGTACAGTACAAGATGTAGCTCGTACTCCCTACTCCCCAGCATGCTTGTAAGAAAGATACTGTGTCATGTAAATCTTAAATCTGCTGTAGCATAGATCATATAGACTACGTATTAAACCTACGTATATTATGATCTATGGCTGTAGCTTAAACATGTATAGAGCACCCTGCATGTACGTATGACATGTTTAATGCAGCTATATATCTTTCCTGAAGTCTAGTATAGCATAGTATTGTGCACAGCTTCAATGCAAGATAGCGGTATTTTCTCAATATTTGTGGCAGTTTCATGTAAACAAGGATACCTACATGTAGTGTTTTTTTGTACTGATTAACACTGATTATTATTAGTGTATAGCGGCTATTGACGCTGTGTCACACAAATTTGCACTTAGTCACCTTGCACATGATCTTGAGTATGAATACTGAAAGTTAGCGATTAAATGAGAAATTCAGAGGACACTCCAGTAAAAATAGGAATTGTGTGTAATTTAAAATTGTTTTTTTATGGGTGTGGTATTGCATTATAAACTATGGGACAGGGAAAGCAGTGTGGAGGGATTGGGAGACCACCTTTACATGAAACCCTGGGCCGTAGATGTTTGTCAGTGCTGTGCGTGTGTGTATGTGTACGTGTGTGCATGCAGAATTAATAAGAACTATCCTACATTCCATGCACTCTGCTACTGTAAAACATGCATAATAATCTCTTGATAGTAGTAACCTGATCTAGCATCTCTCCCTTAGGAGTGTTCGAATATTCTGTCTGATCTGTGTAATAATAATTGTCCATTCTTGGCCTCGCATGAGCGGCCAGCATTATTATAATCGTGGAAAGCCCACTGTCCTAGTTGAAAGCAAAAATTCAATGTTTCTTTTTTTGGTCTGTGTTTACCTAGAGAAGTATTGATTATCAGTACACCTCCAGTTGGTAGGTAATTTGTAGGTATGTGTGATTTACAATTTGTAAAGTCAGTCTGGGGCGTACTGGTTACATAGGGGACTGTCTATGGCTAATTTCTGCATGGAAATGGTACATACCACACTGTCTGTTTTGCTGTTTTGTCTGACTAATTACTCCTCTTGTTAGACAAGTCCCTCCTACCATGGTGTGCTGCAGTGTAGTGGCTTCAGTGTCTGTTGCTCTCTCCCCTCTCTCTTTTTCACTCCCCTCTCTTTCTCTCTCTCTTCTCTCTCTCTCTCCTCTCTTTCTCACTCTCTCTCTCTCTCTCCAGCCCCATTAATAACATATGTACATGTATAACCTTCAATGCAAGCAACTCTCATTCATCTTCACATCACAAATACATCACAAACATGATTATTTTCTTTGATGAATGGACATAGATACATACTGAAGTGATATTTCAAGCTTTACAATGATAGCTTCAAGGGCAGACGTCCATTTACTCACATGTAGTACATGAATGTGCATCCTAGGCTGGCTCTACTGCACACTTAGTCTAGCTACCATTTTGCAGTGAAGCGTTTGTTTTTATTTTTTTTGTTATTGTGCATGCACCAAAGCAAAGACAATAGCACCTCTTGAGTTGAATAAACTAACCAAGTACCGAACAAAATTAATGCTGATGTCAGCAAAATAATATACAATCTTATTGCACCATAGCATGCTAACAACACGTTTTTGAGTTCAGTTTAGCTACAAATTTGATGAGCTTTTTTGTCCTCTTGCTAGAACTCATCCACAAATGCTAGAAGGCATCATTAATGTTCATTTTACTTGTACAATTTTTTTCCCAACAATCTACACATGTATATGTACAGCATACGTATATCCCATGGGACCTTCTCTCCTTGCTTGTCAGTGTGCATGCGTCTACTAGGGCCTTTAATTAATTATTATTTCCCACAAGTCGATTCTTAATGTTACAATATTATACATAGTGCCCCAGGCGAATGCCCATGGGTGCTTGAGCATTATTAATATCAGCTGAGATATGCACTTATAATTACCCGAGATATAAATATTATTATGAAGCTGCTACATTGACCCCTTGAAATTTGGTGTAATATTGTGGACACTTACCCAGGAGTGTGGTGCTTCCCTGGCCATTACTACGTACGTATATAGAAGCTGTGTGCAGCATCGGATTGAGAGGTCTTGAGACAAGGTTTATGTAGAATAGTAAAGTGTGTGGTTTCAGGAGTCTGACACCTGAAGCTCACGACTAAGAGCTTCTGGCGTAGTAAATCTATTAGCTACAATATTATATCTCTTTTAGTGTACAATCATGTTCATGTATGCGTGTATATGTACTATTAGCCGTACTATCTGGCAATTGTAGAGTAATATCACATTGTTGTATAGTTCACTGTACTGTGAGTAACATGCAATTTGTATATTATGTACTATCAGGACTTACACAAAAGTTGATGCAATAGCCTACATGCATACATGTATAATATACATGATGTACACTTGTACTGGGGATCTCTGTGGAATAAAATTGCTTCACCCCGGCCCACTGCTCTGCTCTCACTTGCTCAGCTATATATACTTTAGCTCTTGCTATGTTTTGGCAGATTGATTGAACTTATTATTCCCTTAGCCTCCTTATATTACCAGAGTCTATGTAGTACTCTCAGCTTTTCGAATAATAGTAGTAGGCTGTGAGCCAGGATACCATGACAACAGCTATTCTAGTCTGTATGGGATGGGGGGGGGGGGGGGGGGGGCTGGGACTTTCTTTAAAAAATTACTTAATCTAATAAGAGCTACTGATCAAGCACGTGCATGTGAGTGAGTTTGTGTATGTGTGTGTACATGATCGTGTGTGTTCTATATTATTATTACAGTGAGACTAGTATGTGTGTGGCCGATATTATTATAATATTGCGTGCGTTTTCTGTAGTCCAGCCTATTTAGTGTGGTGCTACTTATGTACTCATGCTATTATACTATACTTGGTAGTATAGCCTTTGTGTGTAAACCATGCAGGAATGGATGAGACCAGTGTATACCACAGTGGTGTGGTGGCAGCTACCACAGCAACATTATTTTCAACCCCAAATTGTGGGATAGCTGGAGGTGGTAGAGCCCCTGTGTTAACTGATCAGTACCAGAATTTACCATAGCAACATAATTTTCAAACCACCCCCCCCCCTGAATTGTGGGATAGATAAAAGTGGTAGAGGGTCATTAGTATGTTAATGGCTCAGTATAGTGACTGCTACCAAAATAGTTCGATGTGGCAATTCTACTCATGGCTTTGCCGCTACATAGAATGCAAAATCAATGTCTAACTACGCATCATGTGGTGGTCCTTTCACCAGCTTAGCATCTATAGCGCTAATCAGCTGCTGCATGTGTGGATGCTAGGTAAACAGAAGTCTTTCAAGTACACCTCGACTTCCTGGCTAGACCTGATAGGGGGGGGACAGCTGGTGTCTAGTGCCTATTGGACACTGCACGCCACTATAGAGCCTAAAGCCTCGTTCCCAGGCACCTAGATTCCTAGCTTTTTTTGTGGTGACATGTATGCATATGGTGATAAGTGGGAGGGCCTGTGGTCTTAGGGTGCTATACCCATCCCCAACCCTTTAGCTAACATGTTTGCTTGCAGTAATGACTGAGTGATGTGACCAAGCCAGTAATTACCTCTTATAGGCTAAACCTCGAGATAGTCGTTCACATTATGAAGTACTGGGCCAGTATCTTATACTTGTAGATGACATTTTAGCCACAAGAATCTCGCACAAATAAGACCAGCATTACATGACCAGTTATAGTCAACGGAGATTCTAGAGGTGGATCCTATAGCTATGCTGAAAGGAAATACGAATTAAATCACAATCGTTTTCTCAGCTATAGATATAGCCTGCTGTGGTTAAAAGTAAAGCTAGCTGTATTGTGTACTGGTCTAGGAGTGATGTAATAGTATGGGTATATAGCTATGACTGTGGTGTGGTGCTTAGCTGATCTAATTAGGGGAAGTGGAAGGCAGGGCTAATTGGGATGATATTGAGAATGAAACTTTATGAATTGTTGTTGATAACTGATCTCTCCACTCCTCTCTTTCTGCAGAACATGATTCCATTTCTATCAACTCTGCTCGTCCTAACTGCTCTCTCTGGTAAGCCATTCCCATGATAAATATGGTACATGTAGTACGTGCCCATCCGTGCACATGTACATGCATGTACATGTATATACCTGCACATGTATGTGTGGTATTTCTTGCTAATTGCTGTATCAAAACTAATAGTCAGACACTCATCTTTGCCCTGCATATTTTACTGTAACAGTGGAAACTCTCCATGCAGATGCCACTCATTGACTAGATGCCATGATACTATGTGGTCTTAATTGCATTTAAAGCTATAATATTATAATTATTATACATACTTATACCAACTGCCGGAGATACGACGATACCTCTCAATTTACTAACTAGTTACGAAGCGTACAAAGTCAGTCCCAGCTATATACATATACAAAGATACTGAAGTGGGGGGGACACCTTTGGAAACCTGAATATTTAGCTTCCCTCTATCTAGTTCTAATTCCTTTGTACTTTTTCCAAACTTGTCAAATGTACTACATACAAATATTCAAGTTACTACATACATAATATGGTTTAAAAATTCAAATTTCCACTCGCTCTCTCTCCGGACCGTGTGCTTCAACGAAAACGTGAGCATGCAGCCCTTAAAATTCAATTAACAATATTCATAGTCATTTAACTATTTTAAATAGCCCATCATTTGACACATTAAAAGCGGTAGTAGTTTCCTCCCGTAGAGTGGTAACTTGAGAGTATAGGTGTCAGCCTCAGGTGCTCTGGGGGTTGGGCTGTTTGGTATGCTGATACGTGTGGAGGTTGAGCCCTGGGATTAAATTTACCGTGTCTCTGGTGTGTATGGTATATGCATAATATATCATCATCATCTGAAGTGTAGATTATTGGTGTTGTTAGATCCACCTTTTCTCGTTCACTTCTCTATGTAGTGGAGACCATGCACAGGATGCTGATTGTTATACAAGTCTATTATGTCACAATAATAATTATATTCAGAGTGGGAGAGAAGGAATGGGAGAGGGAGAGGGAGAGGGAGGGAGAGACAGGGGAGAGAGAGAGAGAGAGGGAGGGAGAGGGAGAGAAAGAGAGAGAGAGAGGGAGGGAGGGAGGGAGAGAGGGAGAGGGAGAGGGAAAGAGAGAGAGTGAGAGAGAGGGTGTCATTTGTGTATGTGTGTGTTGTGGTCTTGCGTAAGGACGTGTGTGTGTGTGTGTGTGTGTGCATGTGTGCATGCATGTACCTTGTCACAGGCCCTTGGTCATTTTATAAGGCTTTCCATGCAATCCAGCCAGTATTTGTTTTCACAACTAATATTTGTGAAATTCGAACTTACCAGTTGTTGTTGAGTGTACTGGAGTGTGCTACCAACCATTCAGAATATAGACTTGCAGGCATATCAGGTACCAATTTATGTCTTACACTTAATCTTCCGCCACAATTATTCTCAAATCTCAGGGAAACCAGTCCCTCCTTGTGGCAGGGCAAACAGTTCTTGTAATTGAGGGCTAAAAACTTGTGTTTATTCCATCCATGGAAACTATGGGCTAGAAATATTGTTATTATCCAATCCCTCACTTTTGTATGCATTATACAAATCTAAATGGAATATTCATGTGATATATACTACGCCTATATATATGCGGCAGTCAGTGAGCTTTCTAAACTTCCACAACTGGAACAAGGAACTTATTGTGAACATGGTGTGGTACACATGTGTACCTACTGTGGAAAGCAGAGAGCGAGCTAGAGAGGAGAGAGAAATACGTAGGGAAAGGAGAGTGGAGGGAGGCAACATATGCTGTACTTTAGTTATTATTAATGTTTATGCTACGTACGTGTAGTTGCTTAGCTATGTTCCAGGTGTTAGCCGCTCGTCATGGCTAGTTGAGCTGCTGGTATTTGATGGTTACCATGACAATGTAGTAATAACTAGCTGGCAAAGAATGTATACTTGTATACGTGTAGTGGGACATGCCACTATTAGTCCACATGAACATATCTATACATGCATGTTACGTATACATGCATGTACATGTATATCCCACATGCATGTTGATGTGATAGGTAGTTCGTGTCATGTGACTTTGCAATGGAAACTATAATATGGTTAACACTGTTACTGTGCTGCTTGTACGGTAATGAAGGCCAATCACCCTGAACTGTGTATGAAATGCTAACAAATAAACAGGTCATGTAGTGCCAGCTGAGTGCATGCACTTAATTAATTACCTCAGATCCTCACAGCTTCTCAACATTATAATACTATATAGAGATCTGAAAGCAACAGACTTGAGAGTTTGACAGATTATGGTTATAGGTGCACTTAGCCTAGCCTTGTCCCATGCATGCCCTTTCAGCTCTTGTATATGTGTGGCATTAAAAGAGTTGGGGGTGGGGGGGGGGGGGGATGAGGCTAGCGCACTAGATTACGGTCACGGGTGTACTTTGCCTCATCCCTAGCCTATATCCTCTCTCTGGGTGCTATATGAAATAGGGTAGTGGGCAGAGCATGGCAAAGTGTGTCATTAGCGTCTGAATCATGGATAAAGTTTTGCTTTCATGTATAGAGCACATGTTTTGCTCCTTTGCTATTGATTAGCATGCAGTATATTATATATTATTTAGAAATAGCAAAAGTGTGTCCTTAACCTCCATGATAACTTTACTTAGCGATAAGCACACCACTAAGCTGCTGTAAGGGTCCATGCAGTCTGCACTGCACTGATTCCATTTGCGTGCATGATGCTAAAAAAAATTAATTTTACGCTTCCCACACACATATTGAAAGTCGTTTGCACAATTATGGAGTGCTTTTCTCGAGCTCCCCTCTTTGACTAGCCTGTTTATGTTGATATTAACCTACATAATTACGTATATGTACATAGGCCTTGGTTTCGTGTAGTCGTTGTGCCCTGGAATTCTGCGTCACCCCCGTCACCCCACCACCCCCTCACATCATCATATGACACAAACTATACCTATCACATCAACATGCATGTGGGCTGTACATGTATACATGTACATGCATGTATACATAACATGCATGCACATGTGTTAATTTCCTCTCCCCAGAGCTCCTGAGCATACAATAACTCTAATGCATGCATGCGTACAATCGACGAATAGATCTCGGTATTTAGGTCTTAAGAGTATGCATCAAATAAGGGATGATTATTGATTACCCATGTCATATAATATTTAGCACAGGTGCATATCATTTTCCCTCCTATGATATTATACGAGATGTACTTAACATTTCACATGCTATAGCACGGATGCTAGTTGCATGTGCATGTCTGTGACATGTGAGACCCTTATGGTTGCATTTCAATCACACCGTGCATCACATATCCACATTGGTATGCATGGGCGAATTAGTAAGGTTGTGGTATTATGCACATGCATATGTATATTATTGAGATGAAGTATGGCATATATTATGTAGCTAGCTATAGAGTAAACAGTAGATTGGGTCAGGTCTCTAGGGAGTTTCCAGGCAAATACCAGCTGTACATTGTATATATGCATAGTAGGCCACACCAACTCCCTATGTGTGCATAGCTATATCTTTCACCCCTCCCTCCCTCCCTCCCTCCCTCAGATCTCTAATTCTCCCTGTCTCAAATCGCTCAGCTCCCTCTGTCTCCACCCCCCCCCCCCCCCCCACAGTGCTCTCTCCTCCCTAGCTCTTTCGTAGCCATATGGTTTTACAGTTCCACCACTCCCATCCTGTGTACTAACTGTATGTAGAATAGGATTTCATGAAATCCAACCTGAAGCTATGTTGGCTGAATCTACATGCCGTATAGCCGGAAATATTGGCGGAAATTAAATCTGGCGGTTGAGCCCAAAATCACTATTGCAAGAATATTAGTACGTGGATTTAAATTTGGCGGTTCGGTACAGGATCGCCATACGTATATACATAAATTTGGCGAATTTTAATTTGGTGGCAGTTGTAATATAGACCAGCAAACCACCAAATTTACCAAATTTTCCGGCTATACAGTAATTACTATATCCCCCGTACTATTATTTTGAATTCTGATGGTAATATTATTTCTTTTCGTCCTATATTTAGGTCAAGGCACTGCAGCTACAACTCCAGATCCTGTCGACAGTCTAACACTAAATATAGATACGACAACAAATACGTTATTCATCCAATGGACTGACACCCAGGAAGATTTGGACTATCAAATTTCTTACACTGTTTCAGCAAGAACGGTTATATTAAGTAGTGATGATCCTTTTGTTACCAATGCTATGGTACTAGTCAGTGACACAATGTTTGAGCATAGTATTACTAATGCCACGTACTTTGTGGAAGGTGTGACCGTAGAGGTGACCGTTGCGGCTGACAATGACTCTGAGGTTGGACCATCAATAATGAATACAACCATGGCACCAGGAAGTAAGTGACTGCGCTGTATAATACTTTGATCCCTCTCTCCTTTCCCCCCCCCCCCCCCGCCCCTTTCGTTTAATTCTCTCTCTCTCTCTCTCTCTCCCTCTCCCTCTCCCTCCCTCCCTCCCCACTCCCTCTCTCCCCCTCCCTCTCTCTCCCCCTCTCTCTCCTTATCCTTTTATTTCTTCCTTTCTTCAGCATTTGCTCCACCTGTGGACTCCCTAGTGGCAATACCCGACACAAATATGCCAATAGTGAACTTAACCTGGATTGTTCCATACCCTCAAGTACCACCCGATAGCTATGACCTCACATTCACGGCTACTAAGCTGTCTGGTGTGCCTCTGGCTGAAGGTAGTGAAACGGAAATGATGGACTTTTTCGACAATGAGACGAGCTCCTTTGGTAACGGTCGTACGTTTACCATTACTGATCTCCTGTTTTATTCGCACTACCAGTTTGAGCTGGTTGCAGTGTACGGAGATGACAGTAGTACTGCTGCAAGGATTAATGTAACAATGACAGCAGAAGGAAGTGAGTTTGTGTGCACTATAATATATATGTATGTAGTGCTACATGTGTAGTGCATTAATAATACACTGTGATGTTGGTCGTGATGCTAGTAGTTTTGTCCCCTGAATTTAAGCAGAGAAGGGATGCATGTTCATGGTCTAAATCGCTGTGGGATGCTTAGTAGTTTTAGAACGAGGCTGCTTCGAGGCCTTGTGCAAATTAGGATTCTCAGCCTCTTGAAGTTAAGGGTTCCATTCATTTCAAAAAAGGCCCTGTGACTCGCTTAGATGCGGTGTGTGTACTTGGATTACATTTTCATGGAATATTTCTCCTATTATATACATACATACATACGTATCATACTGGCATATGCATTATAATTTTACTTGAGTAATAGTAATAGTACTTTATTTGCACTGATGAACATCGTCACACATGCATATCGACTCTCTCTCTCTTTCTCTCTCTCTCTCTCTCTCTCTCTCTCATACACACACATGTGCATTTACTGATCAGCCCCTGGACCAGTGCGTAGCCTAACTTTTGAATTCAATTCTACCGTGGCAAATTTCAATGCTACATCTGGAACATTTAGTGACATCACAGCAATGGTATCGTGGGCGGAGCCTGAGGAACCAAATGGCACAATATCGTATGAATATAACATTGTCCTGGAGTCTGACCCGTCCGACATTGTAATTAGCGGAAGTACGATGATGACTTCTGTAGGGCCTCTTGTGACTGTTAACGTATATACGAGATATATGGTGACCGTCACTGCACGGACTGGTGGGGGGTTGTTGGGAACACCAATCAGTCAAGTAGAGTTCTCACCTGAGGCAGGTAAGTAAGGTGTAAGTGTGTACTTTATTTAAAAGCTACATGTATCATCATTCTATCATGTTCATAAAATTTTGGTTAGTAATTATATTGCTCTAGATCTATTAGTCTTTATTCCATTCATGGTTTAGCATCTATCTATGACATGTTATAGGGATATGCCTACTACATGTATCCATATAATTATTCATGTACTTCTCACATAATTATGTTAACCACTACCCCCCCCCCTTTGATAAAATCCTGCTTGATGAATTAGCTTTGCTCAACAATACTTTATTTCAGCTCCAAGTGCTGCTCAAGACCTCAATGCAATGTCTAACGGCTCACACATCCTCATCTCATGGAGTGAACCAGCCAATCCCAATGGCAACGTGACTTATAGCATTGTAGTGATGGAGAGAGATCTGTTGACTAATGAGACTAGCACAGTAGCGTCGGAAACCATGGTGACCGGGCTTGAATTAGTTGTGGACTATGCTGTGGAACCTTTTTCTGAATACTCTGTCAATGTGACATCAGAGACCGGTGCTGGAATGGGAGATCCCGCACTGTTCTCATTCCAAACTCCAGAAGAAGGTGAGCCATGCCACATAAATAAATTGATGTGCTCTAGGAAGTAATTCCTCTAGTCATGATGTTTTGCTCGTCATAGCTAATTTATTAAACCTTAATCACAGTTTGTAGTTTACTTGAGATTCGTATACATACAAGTGGAGAAAAATTTAAATTTTTATATATTTGGGATGTTTATGCTTGCTGATATGTAGTTCAAATTGCATCAAACGCTAATCAGATCAATTGAACTACATAACTTTGTAATCTTTAATAGCAAATTTAATAGCCATTTACTACATAGCTATGTACATTGTGACAAATGTTTTACAGTATTCTTTACATTCATGCATGCATGTGGACATCCATCCAGCTCCCACTGCTCCGAGAAGTGTTACCCTCCAAGACATCTCTTCTACCCACGCTATCATTCGATGGACGGAGCCAGAGTTTCCCAATGGGGTCATTCGAAGATACATCCTGTCTCTCACTAGTGCTGATGATGGCACTGGGAGGAATATCACCACTGACCAACTTTCGGTCAACATCACAGGGCTGGTTCCGTTCACTCAGTACTGGATAGTGGTGTTTGCTGAGACAGTAGATGTTGGTGATGGCAGTTCTAATATCTCCATCCGAACTCTACAAGACAGTAAGCAGAAATCAAATCAATAGCAAGCAGTGTTATTTTAAGCGCTGTGTTGTTGTATAAGCACAGTGGAACCCCTCTATGAAAGGTAGTTGTTTTCCAAAGCTAGCGCGACTTGTGAGAAATGATTGATTGAACCCCTTTAATTAGGATACCTTCCCAGAGACTGCTGTATAGCGGGAAACTTTCGAGGGAGAAAACCTTCATGATTTTACAGCCACCCACGAAAGTTTTCTCCACGAAATTTAGGAATGCCACACCCATCTATGCAATCAATTTAACATTCTACACAAGTTTTCTCTGCAAAACGCTCCCTTCCTATCGATCTGCGAAAGTTTCTCCCTCGAAAGTTTCCCGCTATACGGCAGATCTCTAAGAGATCTAGAGCCTTGGATAGAGGGATTCCACTTGTAATCACAAAAAGCTTATTATTTACGTTCAATGTAAGTGTGTGTGTGGCAGCTAACCTGCATTCAACAAGCATGTGCATGTACATGTACATGTACATGTATGTATGTATATATACAGAGTGGCAGGCATGTACATGTGTACGTGTGTACAATGTCATGTGTGTACGTTGGTGTGTTCATTACGTACGTACGTGCGTATATGTGGTCTAGCTACGTACGTACGTATATTGGTTTTACTATATCCACTAGTTCCGAGTCCCGTTCAAAATCTGGTGGTGAATTTTAACACCTCACATATCAACATCACATGGGGCATTCCTGCCAGCCCCAATGGCCAGGTCAACTATACCGTAGTGGTGCAAGAAATAGACTTGCTAACCAGAGAGATAACTCTGATCGAAATGTTAACCGTCAGTGAAGAAAATTTGATTATCATGTACCAAGTTCGACCGTACTCGATGTACAATGTTAGCGTGACATCGCTGACGATTATCGGTGAAGGAGACGTGGTGATGGAGTCATTTATAACAGATGAAGCAGGTGAGAATGATGTTAATGTGATAATATATGTATATGACTCAGTGTTCTTCTAATTATTCGGCATTTCTAAAAATTAATTGGATTGTGCACTTGTACGTGTATAGCTATTGTGGTTCTGAGACAGACCTGTTTGTCTAATAGGTTAAGAGCTCTGGGTACTCTATTCTACCTACCTCAGTGGCTCATGCGTCTGATCGCTAAATTTGCATTTAGCAACTAAGAATTGGTGCCGCTATTCCTTGCATACGTGGTTGGGGCAGGGAATGAGTGAGCAATTGGAATGTTGAAAAATAATTTTCACAAAGCCGAATTTTTAGAAGCATACCGTAGACTCTGGTTAATAAGCGCATGCGCTTATAGCGGTAAATGGAATGACAGTATGCGCTTAATAAAGGATATGCACTTATATGGCACATAACCACGCCCACAAACGTTTGGGCATGTGATGGATGCGAGGCCCGCTAGCGCTAGCGCTCGCTCGATCGAGCACTTTAGCGTTTACAGTTGCCGCTCAAGATGACGAGTGCTGGCGATTTGTCGATCTTCTTGCATGATAACGTTATTCGCGGCCATCATTTCTCCAAAGATAGCTGGACTCCAAATACTTTCCAGCCAGTCAAGGTCAGGTTCATAGAACGCCACGCCTATTAAGCGCATGCGCTTAATAAACAATAGCTTATGACAAGAAGAGGGCATGCGCTTAATAAATAATGTGCGCTTAATAGCGAGGTGCGCTTAATAACCAGAGTTTACGGTATTATAGTGATGTGCATTCTTGTGTCAGTGCGCAGTAGTTACATTTGCTTTGCTGCTCTTTCTTTAATACAGTCCCAACTCCAGCTCGAAATTTAACACTGGACAATAACGACACTCACATTTTCATCACATGGGCTGCCCCTGCCAATCCAAATGGTATCGTGAACTACACGGTCGAAGTGCAAGAGCGGAGCCTTTTAAACAGTGCTCCAGCTACAACCATCGAATTGATAGTCACTACTGACCTGGAGTTGATTGTAGAACTCGAATTGGAGTCGTATTCCGAGTACACCGTCAATGTGACGTCACAGACCAGTGCCGGTATGGGCACGGCTGTTAGTGACTCATTCGAAACACCAGAAGGAGGTAAGAAGTGCTCAACATCTATTACATAGGCCTGCATGTAATATATGTAATAGGATCATATTATATACCTCGTTTGCTAACCTCTTGCAGCATAGCTAGTGGTATACATGTACATGCATGTACACACTTAAGCAGTGGTTCCTGCTCGATAGTCCTGTATTATTAATAATAATTGTTCCCTCTTTCTTTTGTCATAGTTCCAAGTCCAGTCCGAAATCTGATGAGATCATTCAATGGCACCCACATCACCTTCATCACTTGGGAGGCACCCGAATTTCCCCGCGGTGAAGTCAACTACACTGTGGTGATACAAGAAAGAGATCTTTTGACAGATGACACAGATGTCATAGCAGTGTATGAGGTTGTAGAGCTTGAGGTGATGGTTGACTACCCAGTGGAAGCGTACTCTGAGTACACCATCAATGTGACATCGCAGACCAGTGCTGGAGAAGGAGATACTGAGACAATAGTGTTTCAAACTGCAGAAGAAGGTAAAGCTCAGCCAAAATTAAAGTCTCTCCCTCCCTCCTCCCTCCATCCCTCCCTCCCTCTCTCTCTCTCTCTCTCTCTCTCTCTCTCTCTCTCTCTCTCTCTCTCTCTCTCTCTCTCTCTCTCTCTCTCTCTCTCTCTCTCTCTCTCTCTCTTGCACTTGTTACTGGAGATGTAGTGCATCCTCCAACCCCTTTCCCTTGTATGTATATGAGGAGGCTTTTGATCTCTTATACTTTTTCCCTTTACCTAATCATTTCCCAATGATGTACAATAATATTATTCTGTTACTGGTTCATTCTCCGTTGTATATTGCTCTACCTTACAGTTCCAAGTCCTGCCCAGAATGTGAGCGTATCATCCAATGGCACACACATCACGATCACATGGGAGCCACCCAGCCAACCAAATGGCGTAGTCAACTACACTGTTCTACTGCTGGAGACCGATTTAGTCCAAAATACCACAGTTACTATCGCATCGGAAGAAGTGACCGACCTTTTATTAGTTGTACCATTTATGGCCGAACCGTACAGGGAGTATGTTGCCATGGTTACTGCCAAGACTGGTGCTGGCCCGGGAGAGAGTGCAAGGGACATGCTAACGACTCCTGAAGGAGGTACGATTCTATCCGTATTAGATACAAAGCTACTGATTGCCAAAACCTTTGCTTAATTTCTAAATAGATTGTAGATGAAAAATGGATTTTATAAATTTTATCAGAAAGCCCTGAATTTCATATCCATACCACCCTTTTCCCTACACAAATTTTCTCTTCCCATAGTTGAGGACTCTGCATATTTACCTGTTTAATTGCCGTGATACATGTATGCACTCATTAATTTCTTCTTTTCTCCCTTTGTTTGCAGTCCCTAGTGAAGTTCGAAATCTGACCATTACTCAAAATAACGAAACTCTCCTCATTCTCTGGCTCGACTCTTCCATGCCAAACGGAATCGTCACTTACGTGATCACCATCACTTGCTTCGACCTTGCCACTAATAACTTAACTTTTGCTGAAGTTTATAGACTTCAATTCGGGGGAGATCTTAGAATTAACATCCCTTTTCCTGGCGGTCTAGAACCATATGCTGAGTATACTGCGACGATTATAGCTAGCACTAGGGCTGGGAACTCCAGCGAAATGACTGACATGTTGATCACACCTCAAGGAGGTAAAACACACACAGTTTCACAGTTGTGTACTTATCGTAGCAGCTATACTGACTATTATTGATTATAGTGTGTTCGTATTGTGGATCCTCTCTCACTCTCTTTCTCTGTTCCCCCTTCCCCCCCCCCCCCAAACACATACACACATTGATACAGAATCCGAACCCCCTCAGAATCTGGTGACCACGCCTACTAACATCTCTGTCACTATTGAATGGGCTCCGCCACTTGATGCAAATGGAGTAATTTCCAGCTATCTAGTAGATTTATTCAATAGCTCGGATGATGAAATCGACACGGCCAGAGTGAACAACTTGGGAGTACTTGAGCATACATTTGTGGACCTGTTGCCATATACGAATTATAGTGTTGAAGTGAGAGCAGTGACTGGGGATATGGGTGACATACTTGGACTGGTGGCTCAGGATAGCTTTATCACTGATATTGGAAGTAAGGAGAATTGCTCTCTCTCCCCTTACCTTTCCCTCCGTCTCTCTCTCTCTCTCTCTCTCTCTCTCTCTCTCTCTCTCTCTCTCTCTCTCTCTCTCTCTCTCTCTCTCTCTCTCTCTCTCTCTCTCTCTCTCTCTCTCTCTCTCTCTCTCTCTCTCTCTCTCTCTCTCTCTCTCTCTCTCTCTCTCTCTCTCTCTTTCCCTCCCTCTCTCCCTCTCTCTCTCTCTCTCACACGCACACATTCTTTCTCTCTTTCTCTGTGCCTTCCTTCTCCCTTCCTTCTCTGCTTTCATGTTCTTTTTGTTCAACTGCACAATGTCGTGTATTTCATGGTTCCTCTCTCAATCCTGTAGTACCAACGGTTCCCAACAATGTCATAATAGTCAGTGGAGTTGGTTCCCTAACTGTATCATGGATGCCTCCTGACCTCCTCAATGCTCCAACCGTCAATTATACCATACTGTACTCCATGGCCGGCTCACCAATGGAACAGAGTATTACAGTCGCTGGCGACACCACGGCCATGATTGATGGCTTAGCAGCTTTCATGGAGTACTCCGTGGTGGTTCAGGCTTGCTCCAGTGCTGGCTGTGGTCTCTTTACCGAACCAGTGACAGAAAGGACTCAAGAAGAAGGTGTGTGAAGTGACATCATTTCCAGTTGCCATCTGCATGAAATAAACGGAGATTCTCTGCGGATAACTTAACTGTTCGGTAAAACTTGCTGACATTTTGACTAGATGCTCTAGTCATCCTCGGGACAAAACTCTGCAGAGAATCTTTGTTTATTTCAAGGAGGTGTGTGTTAGCCTCGTTTCCAAAATTCCAAATACAGCGATGATTCTACGGGCCCTGAGCCTCATTCCCAGGTCCATTATAACCTTTTTCAGCTACATGTAGCGTGCATCATTGAATAGCTGGGAGTGGGCCTACATGTAAGTGTGTATTATGATACACGTTTAGTCCTGAAGCACAAATCTTATTGCAGTAGCTGTTTACCAGCACTGATCTGAAGTCCTTTAATTTGCTGTTTTAGCTCCTTCTCAGCCGTTGAACGTCACTGTGATGCCCATCAACTCCACGTCCATCTTGGTCATGTGGAAGCAACCAGACCCACCCAATGGAATCCTACGTTTCTACCGAGTGACCTACACTCTTGAACCACTTGGAAACATGCCGACTACCGTTAATACAAGAGATAATTCTACCAGCTTGGTTATTGAGGGTCTGGAACCATTCACCAGATATTTTGTGTTTGTTTTGGGCGTGACAGTGAGTGAAGGGACGCCCAGTGAGGTGGTGATGGTCCAGACCAATGAATCTGGTAGGTACAGTGTACTTAGTAACATAATAATGTATGTATATGTATGTACCCCTATGTTAATTGGAAAACATAGTATCAATCTCTTGATGGTTTATTACTGTATTACTATCACTGATGGATTCATTTCCTGCGCTATGTATCTTACGCATGCACAGTGAATGCTGTATGTATGCGAGCATTGACATGACACGTATTTCCCTATATTACTTTTATACAATGTAATAATTGCAAGTTGAGATACTGCTTCACCCTTACAGCTCCAACTGCAGCACCTCAAATACTAGCAGATATGGCTATCATTGCAGCCACCAACATCACCATAACCTGGGACCCCCCTCCAGTTGAAGAAATCAACGGAATCATCCGATCCTATACTGTCACCTATTCCCCCTTGACCAGCGTCTCTGCTCCACCTACAGGGGAGAGTGTCCTAGGAAATGAGACCTCATTTACGGCTAGTGGGCTTGAGCCGTTTACTAACTACACGTTTGAGGTGGCAGCCGTGACCATCAGCCAAGGGCCTTCTGATAGCATCATCGTTCAAACTGATGAAGCAGGTGAGATTTATTGTCCATGCATGTGTACTTATCCTACAGTGCACGCGTGGGCCGGTGTACGCATCAAAGTTACTGTGAGGTGCATAATATAATTGTAGGCTACCAAGCATCCTCTAACTGCAATTTAGGGTAGTCATGCAAATTCATTGTATAATAATGTATGTATATACCCATAATAGCTTTAGACTATCAAGGTATTAATTTTAAGGCTTGGGGGTATTATAGTGTTCATCACTCAAGTATCTTCTAAGTGGCAGCTAGTGTTCAATAGTTGCACACATACACATGCATGTACATGTAAATCTACACATGTACATGTACATGTATTTCTTTTGTCTCCTTCCAGCTCCCTCTGCCCCTGTGATTATGGATGCCTCCAATACCAGCTCCACCTCCATACGTGTCACGTGGACTCCGCCCCTTTTCCGCAATGGCATCATACGACGATACATTATTACATATTACATCACCAGGGACGGCGGACCTAATAGTATGATGATCGTCATGGGTGACGCTACAATGGCAGAAGTGACTGGATTGATGATTTTTACCGACTATAGCATTTCTGTCGTGGCAGAGACAGTTGAGCTTGGTGATCCCAGTGAGACTGTTACCGTGACAACTGACGAGGACTGTGAGTTTAATTAAATAATCATAGTGGGATCCAATGCTGAATGTATAATGATGCCAGGGCATGACAGTCACTAAATTAAATCAAGGGTAATTAAATTAAATTATGTGGTATAAAACACCGCTCTTGATGTGAATATTATTGATGTTGCGTCTTTAATTGCAATCTTTGGGGATGTCAGTGATGCAGCAGTGCTCTCGTAAAATATCAATTTTTGGTTCTTTAAACTTCCCAAAATTGAAATACCTTGGATGGTTAATCGCAAGACCACTGATTTTCCTAGATGTGTTCATTAATTTTTATCAACATTATGTTTCCATTCTCCCTATAGTGCCATCAGCACCACAGATTTTAGAGATATTTGAGGATAATACCACTGCTGTAACAATTCAAGTCACCTTTGAATCCCCGACCACACCCAATGGCATTATCACCCACTACCTGGTCAACTACTCCATCAGTGACAATTCAACCAATCAGAATGAAGTATCCACGAGAGTCGAAGCAGTGGAAGGACAAATGATGTACACTGTTGAACTTTTCAATCTTACTGAGTTCACTCGTTATACGATTGAGGTATCAGCGTTTACAAGAATTGGTGAAGGAAATGTTTCTACAAGAATAATCGTGACTGATCCAGATGTTGCAAGTCCGCCTACCAATCTCGTAGCTACAGTAATCAATTCAACAGCTGTCGAGCTAACATGGGGATACCCCTTGTTCCCACGAGGACTAATTAGTGGTTACATCATCTCTGTTAGTGGAGGACTAGATTCTGAATTTATTAACCAGACGCTTGAAACGTTGGACGATACCAGTAGCCAATCCTTCACCGTTGATATGTTGCAGCCATTTACAACATACACCTTCAGTGTGGCAGCTTATGCTGTTCATCAGGGTGCTGTAATTGAAGGGGCTACGAGTGAAAGAACGGTCACAACTCTTGAAGCAGGTGAGCTACAGAATCATATACATTATACAAACTTTTACTTGATATCTCAAATACCACGTATTTGAAACTTGTACAGGACCAATAATTAGTACGATCTGCATAGGCATGTATATATAGTATTAGGTAAGCATCTCTTATAGAACATTCCTGGGTGATGATGCTGTCACCTTTGGCATTTGGGCTAGCTGATGCTCTAAAATTAATGATTTTGGTACTTGCATATAAGTGGTAGCTACTGCTTGCATGTAATTTAGCACAGCACTATGTTATTGCTGGACAATACTGAGTGAGATAAGTCATTCTGTATAATGCACTGCAGCTATATACGTATATACATGTATCATACTACAGTGTATGTGTGAAATATTATACAGTAAATTAATCTTGTTTATTTAGTTCCCTCGGAACCTCTCAACTTCATGCTATCCCGAGTAAACCAACCGCCAGAGCAGCTCCTAGCCTCGTGGGCAACTCCTGACCCGACCAATGGAAATATTGTTTCTTACACTGTCCTTTGCAGAGAGAATGGTACCATGAGTGAGTTTACAGTTAGGGAAGTTGTTCAAGGCACGGCGACTATGACACAGCTCACTGGTCTGTCTCCATTCACTGCTTATGAGTGTTTTGTGACGGGGAATACAAGTGTTGGGGCTGGGAGCCCTTCAAACTTGGATGTTGAGACAACTAATGAAGCTGGTGAGTGAATATATTATTTTGTAGTTTGTAATGCAGAAGGAACGTAGCTTCTAGTCTAGATATTTAATGCATCATCCATTTAAGGGTAGGCCTCTCGCTTTCTATGTGTACCCTTGGGGGGGGGGGGGGTACGCATATAAGGACTACGTCAATCTCATGAAAGTTAGGAGATTGAAGTAGTGCTTAATATAAATGATGTTGATACTTGCATATAAGTGGTAGCTACTGCTTACATGTAGCAATAACATAATGCTGTGCTAAATTGAGTGTGATAGTCATTCTGTACAATGCACTGCAGCTATGTATCATACTACAGTGTGTGTGTAAAATATTATTAATCTTGTTTATTCAGTTCCCTCGGCACCTCTCAACTTCATGCTATCCCGAGAAAACCAACCACCAGAGCAGCTCCTAGCTTCGTGGGCAACTCCTAACCCAACCAATGGAGAAATTATTTCTTACACCATCTCTTGCAGAGAGAATGGTACCATGAGTGAGTTTACAGTTAGGGAAGTTGTTGAAGGCACGGCAACTATGACACAGCTCACTGGTCTGTCGCCATTCACTGCTTATGAGTGTTTTGTGATGGGGAATACAAGTGCTGGGGCTGGGAGCCCTTCAGACTTGGATATTGAGAGAACTAATGAAGCCGGTGAGTGAATATATTTTGTAGTTTGTAATGCAGAATGAACGTGGCTTCTAGTCTAGATATTCATTTAAGGGTAGGCCTCTCGCTTTCCGTGTGTACTCTTTGGGGGGGGGGCACGCATATAAGGACTACGTCAATCTCATGAAAGTTAGTAGATTGAAGTAGTGCTTAATATTAATGATCTTGGTACTTGCATATAAGTGGTAGCTACTGCTTGCATGTAGTATTGTCCAGCAATAACATAATGCTGTGCTAAATTGAGTATGATAATCATTTTGTACAATACCCTGCAGCTATGTATCATTCTACAGTGTATATGTGAAATATTATACAATAATTAAATTAATCTTGTTTATTCAGTTCCCTCAGCACCTCTCAACTTCATGCTATCCCGAGTAAACCAACCACCAGATCAGCTCCTGGCCTTGTGGGCAACTCCGGACCCGACCAATGGAAATATTGTTTCTTACACTGTCCTTTGCAGAGAGAATGGTACCATGAGTGAGTTTACAGTTAGGGAAGTTGTTGAAGGCATGGCTACTATGGCGCAGCTCGCTGATCTGTCACCATTCACTGCTTATGAGTGTTTTGTGACAGGGAATACAAGTGTTGGGGCTGGGAACCCTTCAAACTTGGATATTGAGAGAACTAATGAAGCCGGTGAGTAAATCTTGTTTTAAGGTCTCTAGTTGTTGTCCATCTCACTGTATTATATATTGTATGTACCATAATGTTATGAATACTGGTACGGTATTGCATGTATAGTTGGTTTTTTTGTTTTTGCAGTTCCTAGTGCTCCAGAAAACTTCATGGCTATAGACGTACAAGCTCGAAATGTGAGCTTTTCCTGGTCACGTCCCCTTAGCCCCAATGGAAACATTGATGCATACATTCTGAGCTACTTCAACACTACTCACAATATAACTCTCGCACTCATGGCTGAGCAGCGGATGGTCACTGTTGAATATTTGAATGAGTTTACGGACTACACATTTGAGTTGAGAGCGAGGACGGGTGCTGGGCTTGGGGAACCAGCTGCCGAAATCCTAACGACTCAACAAGCAGGTATCGTACGATAATATATTAGCATTCTTTTCTTTGCCCTCAGAATTTGTGCTTCTATACTTTGTACAAACCTCAATCGGGAGTTGGTTAAGTAACTATTACATATGTACCATAATAGCCGGAGAATTTGGTGGAAAATTGAATTTGGCACCTTGGTGGTGATCTGCCTTTGCAACAGCTAGCTGCTCATCCATTATTTATTTTTGCACAGTGTTTAGCTTATCCTCCACATGGAGGGAGGGATCCCAAAACCATGGGAAACCATCCTACTAGTAGTTGGTCCCTGCTCAAGCATGTATATAATTATACATACGAAAGAAATAGCTAACATTAAGAATTCAAAATGTATCACATCATTTGAAAATTAATCCATTCTTCTGCTATAATAATTATATTGGTGGGTAAAATTTCATTTTCCTGCACAGCTCCCACTGCTCCTCCTTTGAATGTGACGGGAGAGTTCAACGATTCCACCTCTATCAACATCTCCTGGAGTCCACCTCCCTTCTCTGACCAAAACGGCAACATCGTAGCTTACAACATCACCTACCAGAGAACAGACGGCTCTGGTGGTGGGGACATCATGACTGTCACAAGCGATGAATTCATCACCATTTCTAATCTGGCACCCTATACCAACTACAGTGTGATGGTGGCAGCATTTACTATTGCTAGGGGACCATTCTCTGAGCAGATTATCGTCCAAACTGACTCAACCAGTGAGTTTATGTAGTAATATAATTACGTTGGCTGTTGCAGAAAGAAAGTGAATATTAGTTGGCTAGCTATAGAGTTAAATTATAATAAACTTGGTTGTTGAATTATAACCATGTACAGGCTATTAAAGAAGGGGCTCAAAAAAATTAATACTATTTCATTTCCCTGTATATACCACTGACCTACGTAAGAACATTCTCCCTATTAGTGTTAGCTATAACATTACGTGCAGGGTTTCTTTCAGAAAATTTCCCAAGAGGGGGCGAAACCAGGGTTCGGTGAAATTTGGGGGGGCAAAGTAGAATCAAACAACATGCCATAAAGGGGGGTCTGGGGGTCCTCCCCCAGAAAATTTTTGGAATTTAGGTCCTCTCAGACCGTTTCTGGCGCAATCTGACAGCCAAAATTAGCTATTTCTCTGTCACAGTATTTGTAATTGACAATATGAGAATGCCAAGGGGGGGCAAAGTGGTTCCAAGGGGGGGCGAATGCCCCCCCCCCCCCGCCCCCCCCTGAAAGAAACCCTGACGTGTAACCCTGCTGATTGTATAACGTATTATGCCCAAAGCATGCTAGCTCTGAACTCTACCAAACAAAAAAATGCAGCTCCAACTGCTCCAAGAAATGTGACTGTTGTGGATGTGACCAGAGGCAGTATTACCATCATTTGGCTGCCCCCTGACCCAACCAATGGCATGATTGAGTCATACGACATTGAAGTTACACCAGTTGACGATAACAGTGACATGATACGACTTATCACTGTGACTCCCATGGATGAGTTGATGTATAACATCAGTGGTCTTATGGAGTATGTCAACTATAGCATCATTGTTTTTGCCCGCACTGACAAAGGGAGGGGACCGGGAAGTGAAGCTATTATAGTTCAGACTCTGGAGCACCGTGAGTGGTTAAGAACTCTCTCTCTCTCTTTCTCTCTCTCTCTCTCTCTCTCCGCCTCCTGATCTCCCCCTCCTTTAATTCCACACGTGATTTGTATGTGTTTAATAACATGCATATACTTGATATTCATGCACCTATACGAACACACACAGATCCTGATGAGCCAACGAATTTCAACGTTATTGTACTCAACTCCACCTCCCTGAGCGTTACCTGGGGTCCTCCTGCTGACCCTAATGGAATCATCCGCTCCTACCATCTCTTTGTTGAGCTGGATCCTGCTGACGCTGCATATTTACCGGGGGATCCCACTATGAACATCACCATCGAGAATCCGGACGCTAGAAGCTACATTTTATCTGGTCTTCACGAGTTTGCCACTTACTCCCTGAGACTGGCTGCTGCTACTGAACAGGGTGTGGGCAATAGCACGGAAACATTTCAACGGAAAACTGCCACTGCTGGTCAGTGAAGTAGCTGTTATCATAGATTGGGAAAGTTGAGTTACTGTAGTGTCTGTTGTTAGTTATACGTAGCATGAGCCATGAAAGTGAATGATTCATCAAGCATTCTACGTTATAATGGTACTGGCCACAAAAATTGAATATCGTATTTCTTCTAAAAATTCGGCATGAAAATAATAATATTGCTTTAGCTTCGCTGAATTTTTAGAGGTTAATATTCAACATTCTGTCTGCGTGTGCATTCTATTCCCATTTATAGCATATACGCATGACGACCTTTGCCGAAATTTAGAGACTATTTTCAATCATTCGGTAAAGGGTGCCGAATAATTAGAAGGGCCGAATTTTTAGAAGAAATACGGTAACATTAATTTAATACTTTTTGAAAAATGTAATTCCATGCTTACGTGTGTATACAGTGATTAATTCATATCAGATTTGCATTCTGCTTACAATTTGGTTTGTAGTTAATATATCGTTGTGAGTACATTAGTTCACAAATTTATAGGTTTCAATATTTGCACACACAGTATGCGTAATTCATGCAATTATTGTGTTCATATTGTACCTGACTGTTTGCATATGCAGCTCCTTCTAGTGGTGTTGTGAACATTACAGCCAGGGACAGTGACATCCAGTCCACCTCAGTGAGACTGATATGGAGCCCTCCGCCTATCAGAGACTGGAACGGGGTCATCACCAACTACAACATCAGTGAGTGCAGTGGACAGTGGTGCTTGGAAATTAGTATACTAGTATTATGCCATAATTATAGAGGGTAACTTTAACAAGCATTACATTTGGTGAAATGGCTCTCCATCTGTTTTAATTTGGCAAAGTTTAAATTTGGCGATTACCACCATAAGTGCATGAGTTAAGTTCATTTGGCAATCTATACCTAATTCGCCAAATTGGCAAATTAATAACCTCGGCAAAGTTTCCCGCTATGCAATAGGTCATTTATGAATTTAGCTCCCCTAATTATTAATGTAGTGTCCATTAAAATCATTGCCTATACATGTACGTATATATAGCATTTCTTTTTGCTTTATGTACACGACTGTTCACTATAAACTGATTCTTTCTTTGCAGGCTACAGAACGGTGGTGAGCTGTGACCAACAGGATGAGATATTGGAGCTGGACTTTCTTGTTTCTAGCAATTCTTCGTTAACCCCTCCCAAATTGCCAGGAGATCCTAGAGCAGCCTATAATCGAAGCCTGGACGTTGCTCTGGTCGAGAGTGACATAGTGAACAGGCTGGAGGCGTATATTAGCTATGTCTTCTCTGTTACTGCTGAGACAAGCAAAGGAAGCAGCCCACCGGAGGAAAGATGTGTAATGACAGAGCCTAGTGGTAAGCAGTGGAAGCTCTCTCTCTCTCTCTCTCTCTCTCTCTCTCTCTCTCTCTCTCCATCCCCACTTTCACTCACTCTCTCTCCCTCCCCCCCCCCCCCATACACCTACTGTACTGTCATAATATTATAGGTGCCATTTAAAAATTCATATTACATGATACGTACCAATGAATACATAATTTCTCACTCAGTTCCCGGAATTCCTACTCTTCAGTCGTTCACTGTTCTCTCCAACACCACTGCATCAGTATCTTGGATGCTATCTCTAGTAGAACACAACGGTGTCCTGGACAAGTATGTTGTCGAAATCACCAATGTGAACATGTCTACAGCTAGAAATTACAATGTATCAGCCAACGAATCAAGCTTTTATTTCAGTGGTATGTACAGTGCATATAATTAAGGTTACATGTGACAATTTGCATCAATTCATAATGTATTTGTTTCATGCTTGATCATCTGAGTACGAATCTCTCAAAAATTAGTAAAGCCTTTGCATCTCAGAACTAGCCTCCATAGATGATGGAACCAGTTAGAAGAAGGGTTGTTTGACATGAATATGACAAAATCTGGACTTTGATAAATTTCAACCCAAGTGACTAAAAATTCGCATTGCACGAATCGTGCACAGATCCCTTACGGAGGGTTTTTCCGATTCCGGTCATATAATATTATATTAACTATGATTCTTAGGCCTGGATCCCTTCACTAACTACAGTGTGAGAGTGTTAGCATCCAATGAGCAGAGAGGAGAGGGAGAATTCTCTATGGAGATGATAGCCATGACAAGAGAAGGAGGTGAGGAGATGAGTAATTGCAGTACTGATTAAGAAGGGGTATCCCCCAACCGACCACCCCCCTACTTACTTAGTTCTCAATGGACAGGTATCTTTAACTAGCATCAAATCAGGCATTGTGTTCCTATAGTAAACACCCATGGGCACTTAAACATACCTCACAATTATGGGCACTTACCCAGGATATAGATTCACTAGTAGATGTATTTGTATGAAATTCACATGAATAATTTCATATTCATATCGAAAATATTGCACTCATTTATGTGCAAGCTGCTGTATTAAAATTTGGTATAATGTGGGTGCTTGCCTGGGATACTATGGAGTTTGACTAGGGGATCGGGGGAGAGAAGGGGGCTCATTCAAGGCCGCTAGGCACCCATTCACATTTAGATTATACAGTTGAGAGTGATTGCTGGCTAATGTTCTTACAGTCAAGAGTCAAAGGTATTCCTATCCTTTCTGTGACTGAGTTATTGGTTGGGCAATCTATGCTTTTAAAAGTTAGTTCATCATGGCCACTCAGGACATTATCTTTCATTCTTTGGTATTATTCCTGCTTGGAGAGGAATATTTTTGATGATTGCATGTTTTAACTGTACACACAGTGCCCAGTGCTCCTCGAGGTCTCACAGTTGTGGCTAAGAACACTACCTATATTTCACTGTCCTGGGATCCTCCAGCAATGATCAATGCCAATGAGCTGGGACCATACAACATCACATATCGAACTGAACAGGCTACTGAAATGGTACATGCTTGTGTGAATTTATGTTCACAGTCATTGCTTATGATCTTTTGTAATAATTTATTGATGTCCAGGGAACGAACAGTACATACGATACTAGTATTGTTCTCACTGAATTGACAGGAAATAGCAACTACATCATTGAGGTGATTAAAATTGTGCATTTAGACTAGATCACCAAATTAATGTCTGTGGGCCATTCCATGTCACACTTTTAATTATCAATATCATGTAGGTGACGGCATCAACAGTTGCTGGAGAAGGAAACAGTAGCTCCATCACAGAGCGCACACCTTCTGGACCATGTAAGACTTTGTAGCTACATAATAGTACTGTAGTACATGTTGACTTGATATGATGTCACTATGAATGTCATCGTAGTATTATACATACGCACAATTCGTATATATCATGTATTAATGTTGATGATATCGCTATGATGACATTGTATAGCTCCAATGCTGGACTATGAAGAGAACCCAAGTATTGAGCCTAGGATGCAGATGGATGATAATGAACAGCCAGTTGGTGTGACACCTACATCGTTTGTTGTTGAGTTTGAGCTTTTACCACAACAGGAAATAAATGGACCCATTGATGAGTATGTGTGTTTTGAATGAAGGGAGAAATAAAAGAGAGAGAGGGAAGGAGAAAGGGAGAGGGAGGGAGAGTGGAAAGGAAGGAAGGAGGGAGTGAGAGGGAGAGGGGGGGGGGAGACTTGCGATTAAACAGCTGAAGGATAAAGAAACGAAAGTGAGGGAAGGAGAGTAAGAGGGAGGGAGAGGGACTGGAGGGAAGGGGGTGCTTGCAAGAAGATAGCTGAAAGACAGCGAGTATGATTCCACAATCTTTGATTTATTTTCACAGATACTGGATCTATGTTTGGCGTCAGCCTAGTACTAATAGGTCCATTGCTTTCTACTATGAGAGTAGCCGAATGACAAGCAACTTCTCTCAGTATGCTTCAGTGAGCCAGACACCACAAAGAAGTACTAGTGTAAGCACCTACCACATAATACTTGTAGTAATATCTAAATTTGGCAGTTAGGCAGCTTTATATTACTAAGTGATGCTTACCATTATCGTTTATAACCCACAATTAAATTTTGTCTACCTGCAGCGAAAGCGTGCCACAGGGGGAATGATGCAGACTGTGACCGTAGGTGGTGATGACGACTGTAGACCCACAGACAATCCCTGCAATGGGCCACTTACTCCTGACAGTCAGTATTTTGTCAGATACGCTCTCTTCTCTGGAGGTCAACGGACGGACTATAACTTTACCATGGAAGCATTTTCCACTAGTGCGGGTAAGAGTGAATAAATTACTTAGTTACTGACTTCAGCTTCTAGTTAGATCTAAATTTCTCTCTCTCTCTCTCTCTCTCTTTAACCTCAACGTGAATGAATGAGGGTTTGCACAAAAAAGGAGTGTGTCAGCATGTACAGCTATTTGTGGCATACAGTACCATATAGCAGGAAATTTTTGAGGGAGAAAACTTTTGCGGATCGGTAGGAAAGGAGCATTCACGGAGAAAACTCTTTCGCGGAATATTAAAATTGTCGCATAATGGGTGTGGCATGCCTAGAATTTCGTGGAGAAAACTTTCACAGATAGCTTAAAAATAGTGAAATTCGTGAAAGTTTTCTCCCTCGAAAGTTTCCCGCTATACGGTATCTCCAAGTACAAAACTCGTGAACCATGTGAAATGACAAAGTATATTAATAATTATTATTGCATTATTCTCTCTCCCCTGTCCCTTCCTCCCTCATCACAGAACCTACCACAGCACCCTCTAACTCACCTGCAGTAATCATTGCAGTTGTGGTTGTGATTCTTGTCATAGTCATCATCATCGTTGTGGTAGTAGTCGTTGTCATAGTTCTATATATGAAGAAGCGGAGAAGAGGAGACTTTGATCTGAAAGTGTAAGCAATAAACCATTAATTTATATTGTCTGTAGTAAT
Source organism: Cliona cf. orientalis (assembly GCA_963930775.1). Classification (NCBI taxonomy): domain Eukaryota; kingdom Metazoa; phylum Porifera; class Demospongiae; order Clionaida; family Clionaidae; genus Cliona; species Cliona cf. orientalis. Next base: position 1,919,507 of record OZ005701.1, on the reverse strand, counting down.
TATGATCAGAATTTCTGCATTGAAAATCTTGTGTAATTTGCATAGCATGCTGGGATACTAACTAAACAATAATTATAAGAATGCTAATAGCTGGATAATTTCGCACTGAAATATGAACAATTCATATTGCTAAAACTAAGGTGCTCCTTGTATTATTCATCATCATAGTATTCTGTGTTTATGGCCTACTTATAGTTCATTTTTTTGATTAGACGATCTTTTTCATTGAACATTTCATTTCAGTTTGTAGCTAACCTTATTTTCATCGTAGGTCATACAAGAACGGGCACAGTGACCAGAAGTTGCTTCCAAGGAATGAGAGTGGTTCCAATGTACCTTTCCTTGGTCGTAGCGATCCTGGCATTGTTCCGATTCACGAGATGAAGGAGGGAGGGACGCCGCTCAAGGCCTCGCAGGCCAAGTTCCCTAGACACATACAGAACACCAAGGTGTACTTGAAGGATTTTTCAGAACACCTCAAGGCAATGCTGGATGACTCGAACTATAAGTTTTCTGAAGAATACGAGGTATGATTGTGTCCATGTACACACAATGATACTAGTCTATATCTGCCTCGTCACTCTTCTCTTCCCTTCTCTCTCTCTCTCTCACTCTCTCTCTCCCTCCCTCTCTCTCTCTCTCTCTCTCCCTCTCTCTCTCTCTCTCTCCCTCTCTCTCTCTCTCTCTCTCTCTCCCCCTCCCTCCCATCCACAGCGTGTCACCGAGATAGGTCTTGAGCATGCCAAGGAGGCCTCTCTGATGGCAGAGAACAGAGCCAAGAACCGATACACCAACATCCTGGCCTACGATCACTCCAGAGTGAAGCTCTCTTTCATAGACGATGAACCAGGCTCTGACTATATCAATGCCAGCTACATACCTGTGAGTTCAGAACTGAATACTTCTTTGCATCCTAATAACTAGTAACTAGCCAAATTTAATAACTAGCTTATTGTCAAGCCTTTAGTCTTGATCTCAACAGTGGTAATGTGGATGTTATTGATGGTGATGAAATTTATTTTTAAAACACTTTTCTGCATGAATTTTATTTTGTTTCAGTGTCTAAACCAAATTATACTATGTTCATCCATTGATTAATTGACTAGGGTCATCGTATGCGAAGAGCTTACGTAGCGACCCAAGGCCCTCTTCCTGCCACGTTCGATGACTTCTGGAGGATGGTCTGGGAGCAGAACACACACGTCATTGTCATGCTAACCCAACTGGTAGAGAGAGGAAGGGTAAGTCCAGAGTTCAAATCTACTATAAGAATTAAGCATAATATTTATGCGCTTGTTAAGTTTATACTTGTGGGTTCAATCCCCTTCAAATCCTGATTTTTTTTCATGAATCAATCTTGGGAGACTTGTATACAAGACTTAGTGCTACCGCTTATGCGTATTTTTAAGTAAGTACATACTTCTTTCCTGTTGTCAAGTAATGTCTATTATTAAATTGCTTGCTGGAGACACCAGAGTAACAGATGGTAGACTACTTTGAATATCAATGACAGTGAATGTGTTGATATCGAATATCACACCTTTGACCAAAACTTAGGATTGACTATGCTACGTACTACTATAAAGTTACAAGGTCTCTACAAGCGTGCACTGGCTGTGTTGTTGAGAGTGTTTTAGTAAATAGCTATGCAAAGTATAGCCACCACTATAATTATTACGACTGCAATAATGTGAAAGATTTTGTAACTTTTCCAGGCTAGTATTGTCCTCTCTCTATCTCCTTGCTTTGCTGCCTTCCACGCCTGCAACATCACATATCAATTTTCATTGTAATTAGGTTAGCAATACAAGAATATAATGCCCTACTATGCAAAAATAACTTGGCACAGTTGCTGAAGCACATAAAGAGCTTGCAGGATGCATTAAATTTTAATGTCAATGCCAGAGAATGAAATCTTAGTCCTAGTCTAAGAGTGTAACAATTAACCACAAGAAAATGAATTGCATGGTACCTCTTAATAGCTTATTGTATCAGTACTGTGTAAGACTTAAATTTGCATGCATATTGAAAGATGTAAAATGGGAAACTCAAAATCGCCTTGTTTTGGATTAGCAGTTAGCATAGTGATAGACACCACTGACACCGCGACTACCATACCCCTTACTCATGTGCTGAGAACTATAATATAGTATAACACTCTGTTTCCATGTGGGACTGCTTACCTGAATAATATAGTAGAGCATGGGTATAGTGACACAGAGGGAGAGTGGAGTGGCAAAGATGACTTCTATTCCCAGAGTAAGCACAGCCAATGCAATAAATACTGGAAGGTGGTTACTGTAGATATTGCAGCATACGTACACTGTTAAAAATTGGGTGCTACAGTAACACCTTTTGGGGTGCTCCAGCTAATGTTTAAAAATGACACCCTTTGGGTGTTACTAAAGGTGTAGTTGTGACACCCTTGGGGTGCTAATAAAGGTGTTATAGTAGCACTAACTAGGGAGTGGTGCATGCACCCATCAGTCCAGCCAAGGGGGTATATAGCTTTGTGCACAAAATCAATATTCTTTGCATACAAAATTTATAGCAATGTAATACTGTATCAGGTAAATTGACATAGATTCAAAAGCTAAGTAGTACGATACTGTCTTTCTCCAAAATCAGAACAGAAACTTGAGTCACGGTATGTCTCTAGAAAAAGATTGATGGTGATCAACACCAACGGAGAAAGAAAGGCAGTAATGGCAGAGACATAAAATTAATGTACAATGTCATGCTCATGCTTTAGTGAGAGGAAGGGGTGAGGAAAGGAATAGAGGGGTCGCACAGAAGTAATTAAGATTGTGGGCATGTCCATGGTAATGATAGCCCCTGTTATACTGAGCCGCACCAACTGGGGGCAAATCAGAGCTAATATCGAGCGAAGCAAAGATGAGGACGTATGCCATTTGGATCGGAATCTGGGTATTTTCTCATATTGATGTTGTATACAGACAGCTGGCCGGGTTAAAGGTCAGTGTGACGTCATGCATAATACCTCCATAATATTATTTAGCCAGTTGCTTACCTATGTGATGATCGAAGCAGCTTGAGGTAGCCATCATATTGTAGCCTTGCATCTGTGATCAGAAAGAGAGAATTAGAGTGTATAAAAATACCGTAGTAAGCACCCCTGAGTGGTGCACCTTACTCGGGGGGGGGGGGGGGGGGGGGGGAAGCAGATACTTAAGACATCAATATCGCATGGTAGTGATAGTACCATGTGTTCAAGGTGGTACATACAGTGCATGTGACATCATGGGCTAAGCTACACAGTACCATGATTGTACTAGTGTAAATCACTAAGTAGCTGTGTAATTTGGACCTTGTAGTGTGTGCAAGCCAGTCTCACCACATCCTCGGGCTTGTTTAGATAGTGGGTGGGTGCTTACCAATTTGATGTGAGTGACAGAGAAGGGACTCCAAAGAGAAACACCGGTCCGCTAGTATCGAGAGAACTTGACTTGATCCACAAATAATTCTGTGCATAATAACGACAATGACACATGGCAGAGAGAGATAGAGAAGAGAGAGAGAGAGAAGAGACAGAGAAACTTTATACGCAGCTTACCAATGCGGTGAAGTGAAATAGCTATCATGTGAAGTCATTACTAGTCAGAAGCAGCTGTAGTGGAAAAATATAAAATGACGATAACAACTATGAGTAAATACATAGATGACTGCCAGTAGACATATTAATTTTGTTCGGCTAGATAGCAGCATGCCCTCAAGCTCCTTTGACCCGTGATGCATGCCGGTAAGGAGTAATTTGTGTGTGAGTGTGGGGGGGGGGGGGGGGGGGGGGAAGAGAAGTGACAGATAGAGGGAGAGAAGAGATAGAGAAACACTCAGTGATACTTAACAGCTTACCAATACAGTGAAGTATCATGTGAAGTCATTATCAGCAGCTGTAGTAACAACTATGAGTAAATACATAGATGATCACTATGCAGTAGACATATTATCAGAGTAAGGAGTAATTATTTTTTGTGGGATGGAGGGAGAGAGAAAACGAGTGAGAAGCCTACAACTATTACACAAACTATTTACCATCTCAGTGGTGTAGTGACTATGGCATCAAATTAAGTCTTGTTAGAAAGGTAGTGAGAGAGAGGCTGGAAAGAGAACCAACAATTAAGAACAAATAGCGGGTGTGCATTAATTAGAGCATGTAGTACACACTTACTGAATACAGGCATGGGCTAGCTAGTACAGTCTGTACAGCGACCATAAAGAGCATAGGCAACGTAACTAGATTAAGTATAGACTAATGTGTAAGGCTTACAGGCTTTTATTACAGTGAACACACTCGAGTATTTACACTTCATGCAAGAGTGTACTAAAAGGCACCTACCTAACTTATGCTGATGCTAAAAAGTACTTACTTCACTTACTGTAACTGTTGAAGAGACACCCAGCTCATCTGAGATAGCCATGATGGCCATGACAGTCGACAACGCAAGAGAGACTTGTGAAATTTTCAAACCAGAAAAGCAGCTGCTCAAATAGTGCGCATGCGCGCGCTACTTTAGATGACGTAATCGAGTGGTAGCCCCACCCCTATCGCACAAACTGATGTCCAGCACCCCTTGATGGTGTACTGTCAGCACCCCTCTCATGCATGGGGTGTTGCAACAGCACCCCACCACCTTTTTCGTATACATGGGGTGTCACTACAACACCCTATTTTTAACAGTGTAGGAACAGTTACCCTGCTCCACTAGAAATGGAGATTCTCTCAAGAGGGTTTCAGAATCTAGTGGAGTTATTGTATGTTCTTCTTCCATTTTTGTTTGTTCTTCCATTTTTGTTGAGAGCTTGCACTAGATGGCATATATCTTGGAGCAGAACTGATTTGCAGTACATGCATGGCTTAGACGTCTCATATATATAAGCACTGTGTCGTATTATTGAAGGTAGCTATTACTAAAACTAAACTAACTGTAAAGTTAGTGCCGGCTGGAATAAACACTACCTGGCTATGACCATTGAGTTTTACAAACAGCTACCATATGAAAAGAAACGGTTAGTAAATGTTTTGATATGTACATAATATTATGCTCTCCCATTTTGAAATTCGATTATGAATTCTGATCTCAAGTAGAATCTACTTTTAATTATCCATGACGATGACTCACCAGGACAATAATATTTTCTTAAATCCAGCTGCTATAGATGTCTAAAAGGCTGCATGCAGGCCACTGTATGTATTCATTGTATTGTCTGTCTCAGAAGCTATTGTTTGTGCCATTTAGCTATAAGTACCATGACTGGCATTGAGCAATTCTCTGATATTGCCTAGTTCTAGCTCCTAAATACTCCATGGCATGGAGATTTGTACTCATGCAGATGAATCCCACCTCCTTTGTATAGCCTCCTGTGTGTTGAGCTCAAAACGTTCCCATTACTGATGAAAGGACCGACGAACCGACACTGATATGGATAGATTGTATCATATAATATTATTATAGGTTCTCTTCACCCATGCAGGAGTGATAGAGTTATTCTCTCTCGCACGCGTGTATAATAATATGACAATTTCAATTGTTATTTTAGCCGAGTGATCACTGTGAGTTGCTTAATAAACAATATTATTGTGGCAAAATCATTAAATTTTATAGTCAATAGTGTTATAATAGGAAAGACAAAGGCATATTGAGGCTCCGATTACAGTAATACTGAGTATTCCAAAGAACCAGATGAGAGAGAATGACAGTCCTTGCATTGCCCAGTAGAAGTAGAGGCGAGCATCCTCCACTTCATTCTCATCAGCAGCACGTTGGGTCTGTACACAGATAAATGCTCTCACCATACGTACATTATTGGAAAGTTTATTTGCTATAATGAAAGTGTGTAACATAATATCAATTATTAATACTTGAAAAGTTCATTATATCCATAGCTAATGAGAGTTTCATTGTTTATCACTAGTCCTTGGCTTCTGTACATGTAGCAGTTCGATTATCACTGTATAATATCGTATAGAGCCGGAAATTTTCGAGGGGTTTTGTAGTTTTTAAAGATAAGCTGCTGTCCACGAGAATTAAACCCGCAAAATAAGCATAATTGTACAGTGTTTAATAATGGGGGGGGGGGGGGGGCATGCGTGATAGCTCGTGTCTTTAAAATTAAGCTGAAAACTTTGAAGACTGGTCATCCATGAAAATTGGACCCCACAAAATTCCCCGCTGTACATGCAGTACACTATTTATACACTAGCGTAATAATTACCTTGCTGATGCATACAAGGAATGGCACAGTGCAGATGAGAGAAAGTGGAGTAGTCAGGATAAACGAGACAATCAGTAGCAATACTGCGAGGAACACGCAGCAGGGCAGCTGGTTGTTGTAGGTATGGTACTTGGTTATTCTCCCATACTTGCTTATTAGCCAGTAAGTTCCAACTGAATATCTTTTGGCTGATACCCCTGGCTGTGCAGATGCAGGCTGGGTTTTGATGACTTCCATGCTACAATACCTTTGCGGTGATTGAAAGTGAAGTATCGGGAGTCCAACTTAATTTGCTGCTATACAGAGTAGCTTGCTGAAAACTCGGTAATTCCTTAATTATGATGATATTTTGCACTTGTTGAGATTAGCACAGTCTGTGCTGATCTAGATTTATTGGACTGTTTTATACTTATCCTGCAACCTCTAAACATACCCTAAAAGCTGCATTCCTCAAAACTAACATCAAAATATGACATTGCATGCATATACCATGCTTGTCTTGTATATTGGAGTGAGAGATCATCTCTATGGCTTCTTCAGTTGGCAAGGGTTGAGCTGTTCTTTTGGCTTCAATTGAACTGCCAGCTATAGGGTCAGATATGAGCAGACTTTCCCTCATCTGTGTTGAATGCATTCCAGCCTGTTCTGACAGTCCCGACAAAGAAATTATTCCTTATGATTGTCACATTCCACATTGCCAGAATATTGCAGTGATGTTGTACAATCATGCATGGTTTGTAACTGGCACAAACAAGACTGTTGATGTTAAGTTTTATTTTAATTGTTTTTGGGTGGATAAGCATAGGGGAAACTTTGTGGTTAGCTTAAAGATAGTCTTCTGCCAACCAAAACCCCCCTTCTTCAAAGGATAGGCCCCTCCCTTGACGTTAGAATACATTGTACAATACTGGGGAATCTTAAGTGACCATGGATGCCTTGGACGAAATTAATGCTATATTATTTGGAATGACATAAGGATGCATGGGAGCAAACCATAATATTCTATATTTTACCGTGGTAATCATACTTACACCGGGAATCATAATTCAGGGAGGCAGTTAAGGGTTTATATGATGGATATACCAATATTATATATGAATCATGCGATTTTTATGTGACATGAAAATTAATAATGAAAATACTTAATAATCAAATAAATTATTACCAAATGACGTCTTCCCCCCTCCCCCCCTTATGCAAACCCATGCACTTGTAGACCAAGTGTCATCGATACTGGCCTGGTACTGAGCCATCAGTCTATGGCGACATCGCTGTGGAGATGATCAGTGAGAAAGAAAAGGAGGACTGGACCATCAGAGAGTTCAAACTCAGTGTGGTCAGTTTTTAACTTAAATGCTTCAGTTTTACGCAAATATATATAATATTGAGTTTGTATCAGGCTTTTGCACTATGCACGTGAGAGGGTGTACATCCCTGCCATACCCAGCATCTATATTCACACTATGCTTTTCCCATTCTAGCCCAACCATATTAAATTTTGACATGTATGCAGCCTATTTGTTATCTCTCTGGTAGATAAGAGCTCCTGATAGCAATTTTATCTGCTTTAATTTTGTCCACAGCCCGACAGTAGAACTCGTCTTGTGCGTCACTACCAGTTCACATCATGGCCTGACCACGGAGTACCCGACACTCCTTTGGCCGCCATTGACTTTGTCAAGACAGTCAGATCTCAAGTGGAACCACACCACGGACCCTTAGTAGTCCACTGCAGGTAGGTTATAGAAACTTAGGATATATTAGCAATCTAAAGCTAGTACATTGAACTTTTTGCGACATTGTCTATGTGGTAGAGGGTCATCTCGTATCTGCTTTGGAAACCCCATGGAGTGACATTTAGTTTCCAGATCCCTCTTTTCAGCAAATGGGGTCTGGGAACGAGACTAGGAAAACTGAACTGGGAATGGGGAACAGACTACACGCACAATAGTCGATGGTGTACTCGACAGTTTATTTTTTTTCTTCAGTACAATAGCTACTATATATTATAGTAGCACTATGATGTCATTTCATTATGCACATGCAGTGCTGGTGTGGGCAGAACAGGCTGCTTCATTGCCCTAGACACCCTCCAGCAGCACGTCCGAGACCACGACTGGGTAGACATCTATGGACTGGCATGTGAAATGAGACAACATCGAAATCACATGATACAGACAGAGGTGTGTATATAAGTAGACCAAGGGACCTTATCAAACTCTCAGTGGTTTTTATTAATCTTGTAGCAGCTGAAGGGCGTACGTGGGTACGAGACTTTCTCAGCTCAGGCTCGCCCCAAACAGGCCATGCATGACACTAGTATTATAATAATATTCTGTAGTATAGAGTGTATAGCCATGATTCCTAATTAAATTTTTGTTTCCACACTTGCAGGCCCAGTATGTGTTCATCCACAAATCCATGCAAGAGATAATCGACAGCGTGGCAAGATACGGCCCTGGAGTTGGACTGGGAATGGGGACAATTGGAAGTGCCGGCATCCACGTGAGACCTGGCTACAGCTCGGTGTTTGCCAACCGTAAGTCTCAAATTATTCATTCATTGCTAGCCAGATACCGTGTTTATGCTAATAGAATGCAAGCTAAAAAAGTATTAAGATTTTAAATTTTGCACGATTTTCTGGTAAAGGTCATCATGCTCTCCATTACGATACACTATGATAAATCCCTTGCGCTAATTAGATCATGAATTTTATTAGCATAAAGACGGTAGCGCAGGAAATTTTTAGAAAGGAACCCAAAAATGCTATAGATAGGTGCTGAATTTTTAGATAAATTTTTTCCTCGTATACGTAATTTATAGCTCCTGATCTTACTTCTCGGAAATTTGTAGCAATCTACACAGGTCAACAAGTATTAATATTATGACATTTTGCAGCTATAATAATATCATTATAGTCATGTGGCTTTTCTGTAATCAGAAGCCTCCTATCTTATTCCCAATTGTTCAAGCAGCCCTGCCCCTACCACTCTTATAGTTTGCTTGGCAATGCAATGTAATTTTATATAGCATGTATGGAGTGCTGAATACTCTATGAAGGTGCTAAGTATATTATTATACTGTACAAGGAGTGAGCTCGCTTCGCTCGCTCACTCCTTTAATATCTCTGTGCCGCATATTATTGTTTATGTGCCGTCGACGACCTTTACCTACATATTTATGCGCATGCGCATGAGCAAGCTAGCACACGTGCACATCCTGCCTAATCATGTGACTTTGTCAATCAGCTACTGAGCTAGCTTGTTAGTTGTCTTGCAGCTTCACTCGCAAGGGCTCGGAAGAGAAGATGCTTAGAATAGAATCGCCTCCTTCTGGAAAGCTCCTATGGGCAACATTGGCTCCAGAGTGTCACCCCTTTGCATTCTCCAGGCCGCCATTGTAAGTGGTACAGTTCAGTCTAATTTTGCCCTGGCGTTTTTTTTAAGCAGCTCACTTTACTCGCTGCTAGGGCTATAGCCAGCCGTGTCAGTGGGCTATCTGTTGTATCGCCCCAAGTCCAGCGATGCCTACAAATAAAACATTTTAGCTCGGGTCGAATCGCTTCCGGTCACCTCCCGCTCGTACAGATGGACAACTATAATCTTAGTATAATGATGTATCGTCCCTCATTGCAGCATTTGCTGAGGAAGCCAGCACTACTCAAATGAGTGACTACTATGGTGATTACCTCAGCGAAGAGACTCACATGTGATCTGGTTGATACATTTGATTGATATGATCAGTCTATTACAACATTTTAACCTCTTCAAATTCACTTAGCAATTATTATAGTTGTTATCACTAAAAATTATAATTTTTTATACGAATCATGCATCAAAATCTAATGTAGAATCATTATGTTATTTATTAATTTTTTGTGATTCAATAATAATTTGTTGTGCAATAATTATTCAATCAATGTACATGTACAATAATAATAATTTTATTATGCTATACACCTTAAGCTTTCTCAATGCAGTAAAGGTCACCATAAAAAATAAATGTCATGGCTTGAACAAGCAATATTTGCCCATGTATAGTACTTAAGCTAGAGTACCAAATTGTGAAATTTGGCACGTACAGAAAATGGTTCTATAAATACTTTCAAGTTTGTCATCGGATCTGTTTTCATGAGCTTTCAAGTTATGCTACTTTAAAGAATTTTAATTTGAGGACTACGTAACATCAAAGTATATATGCAACTTACATACATAGCGACCCTTTACCATAATACAATGGAGCTATACTAGGGATGCTCTGTGGTAATTGCATTAGATTATAATAAAGTAGTAGCATGTTCAGAGCCATATGGCAGCTGCTTTTATCTGCTTATATATAATAATATGAGCTACATTTTGGGTTTTTATTCCTGGCAGCTGTTTCTGTACGTTTACCAAGCGGATACGCTTTTGGCCGGTGTCACAGGCTAGAATGACTCCCAGGCTAGAATGACTCCCCAGTCATTCTAGCCTAAGGCTGAAATGACTCCACCCAGGAGGAAATGACTCCCCCACATTTCATAATGTATCATCTCTGCAGCTGCTCTAGAGGCCAACTAGCCATGAATGATGCATAGGTTATTGAAAATTTCAGAGCCTGACATTAATATTTTTAATTAATTTTGTGATGTTCAACTTCAAAAAGTTCAGTTATGTAGAGGTCAAAGACCTCTTGAACCTTGACTACTCAAGAGCTATCAACCTCTAGCTACTCAGATGTATGGCCCACTGGCTGATTCCGATGGATTGCTGGTTTCTGTTGCTGCTCTACAGCAGCAGTCACCACGTTCCTTCAACTGTGGGCCATTGTGCATTGCGGCAGCATAGCTACCATGCAGCTAAGCTTACTCCCTTTCCACTTGCTCCGCCAGAGAAAACTGTGTGTCGAGCCAAGCAGCAGAATATCCTGATTGAAATCCATTGCACTTGTGGGCGCCCAGACACTTTTGATGACATGGTGGCTTGTGATGGTTGCGACCATTGGTTTCATCTTTCATGTGTGAACATGGAAGATGTACCGCAGGGTGACTGGTTTTGTACAGATTGTGCACAGGAGAACAATGAATAAAAATTATAACTCTTGTAGGTATATGCTCATTGTTATTACATGCATCAGTGATCATTATTATTGTTATTATGAGAAAAATGTAGGGGAGTCATTTTATCCTGGGGGGAGTCATTTATTCCTTAGGTGGAAACGACTGGGGATTCATTTCCACCTAGGCTAGAATGAAGGGGGGGTCATTTGAGCCTAGGCTAGAATGACTGGGGAGTCATTTTGAGGGGGAGTCATCTCCACCTATGACACCGGCCATGGCATGCAGCTGGTGCACTGAGTTCCCGTGATGTAGCTATAACGATAGACATTGAAACACATAATATTATGACATTGTGTTTTACGCAGCTCCCCAGCTCAATAACATAGAAAATTCTGGTATATATTATCGGGGTTAGACCTGGTGCTAAAACTGTCGTATGGTCCAGGCTGGGCGCATGATTAATGGCTTATAGCTTGGGGTTGCCCAGCTGCAGGCTCCTCCCTTGAAAACCCCCATCCTGGATGCCAAGCCTGCTCCACCACAGACTGACTTAATTCGGTCCCCAGTGGCTGTGATACAGAAGCCTAACTGACTGTGGTATTAAATTAATGTCCGCAGTCTATATAGCTATACCTTTCCAGCGTTCCAGTCTAGAGCTTAGAAGGTAAAAGGAAGATGGGGGCTATTCATTCTTCCTAAAATTAAACATTAAATTTTGATATTCAATTGAACTCATCAACACCCAATCCCCCTCCCCCCCCCCCCCCCCACACACACACACACCCCACACTCTCTGGCCAGCTCTACACTTGAACTATAATAATAATTATTTTAGAAGGCTCTGTCTCTCAAATCAACTATAATAATATTATTATGGTATTGCCAATAGCTACTATTGGTCCTCATTTCCAACTCTTGTTGAAGTCAAAATAATTATTGTCAATACATGAGATAGGACACATCACACATCCACATATCCTTTCCGATTGTTCCAAGAAGTAGCTTCCCTCGATGATACAACCCAATAGATATACTATTAATGCTTTCCCCTGAGTATGACAACACTTCTTCAATTTTGCAGTCGGCAAATGGTAGATCAGCATTTTGGTTGATAGCGACGTGTATGATCTTTCCAGACATCGGTTCACTGTGGTTGTAAAGGTATTTATTGAATTGATAGACATCAACAAAGTATGCGATCCAGAGGTGGCCATTTTCTGGGCTTACGAACACATTATCCAATCCAATATGCAGGGGAAGTTTCTGCAATGAGGGAAGACAGCCAGAGAGGATTGAGTGGGAGAAGGACTAAATTTAATTTTAGGGAGAGGAGAGAGGGAGAGAGAGAGAGAGAGAGAGAGAGAGAGAGAGAGAGAGAGAGAGAGAAAGAGAGAGAGAGAGAGAGAGAGAGAGAGAGAGAGAGAGAGAGAGAGAGAGAGAGAGAGAGAGAGAGAGAGAGAGAGAGAGAGAGAGAGAGAGAGAGAGAGAGAGAGAGAAAGAGAGATGACAGAAGATATTAACACAGATATTACCTGTACTAGAGATAGTGTATTGTCACCATTTCTCGTATAGGTATTCACAGTACCTTCAAACAGCTCATTAACAAATATTAGCCTGCATAATTTTCATCAAGTCATTAATAATCATACTTTGGCTTCAATAATTACTCTTAACCTGTTATCATTGCTCATTGCAATTCCATTAGGAAACCTGACACCATTCATGGCTATTTTTACTTCCAACCCCTGTCCACTTCCATCGACGTACAGTATCCTTCCTAGAGGGAGTTTAAGTATATCTTCAACAGTTCTGCCTACTATTCCTAAAAAGTAGTGATCAACTGTGACATAAAATTTGTCCAGATCCACCACCACAAGATCATTTAGGTTGTAGAACACCGGATTCTCAAAAGAGTTTCGATATTTCAGAGACTTCTTCTGTGGATCATAGGTGAACGAATCGACAGTATCACCTCTGCGGCGATGGTTGATGACGTAGAGTATCATTTCTCCATCTTTGGTGACCCAGTGACCCATACCATGAGGAGTGAAGTCAGGAGAATTAGTCTCTCTATAGGAGCCTTCAAATGTTACGTTCACTAGCTTGGACGCAGTGTCATTTGAGCTGAGATCAATCATGTAGATACCAGAGCGGTGTGGTGGCAGTTGATCATCAATTGACCAAATTGTTGGACCCTACATAGTAAAATAGCTAATTATTATCGGATGCACTGCCATAATATAGTGGGCCAATAGTGGCCAGTCATTATATCAGTGGCCATGTACTGTGCGCATGTGGTGCTCAGTATATATGTCTCCCACTACAATACAGGGGATAATTAGCTAATATTATTTCATATGCAAGGATGAGAGAACACAACTATAGTACAAAATAGCAAAAAAAATGTTACTTACACTTGAAATGAGCACATGATCATTCGGCATCAGAACAAGATCTTCAGAACCATCAACTGTATATGCATCATAATATCAAGTTACTTAGTACCCAACTAGTCACTGGCATTGCTAAAAGTAGATCTACCAAGGGCTTATAGATCCCAGAGTTTATAAGTCCTTGGTAGTGCCTATAGACTAGCTGGGACTACTTACTGCCTTCAAATCTGATACACTCTCCAGGAAAATTGTCGAAAGTGCGGTGAAAGATTCCGATCTTGGTCCTGCATTATTAAATTATGGGGCGGGGCACAGAAGTAATAAAGCCTCGGTTGAGGTCATAGCCAGATTTCAATAGACTTACACATTATTTACGGAGTAACACACAATCAGGACCAATAAGCTGGTTAATAGCAACCACCTCATCTCTGAAAGCCGCTGTGGAACTTGAATATTATTAATACTGGGGGTCGTAGCCTTGACTAGTCTCGTATCCAGCCCAGCCCCTCCTATAGCTACGCAGCACGAGATTAAGCGTTGAGGTTCTCCCCCTGACCATAGCCATGATAATTAAAATTATTAGGGACACACGTGAGTGGAGGAATTTCCTCGCTCAGCAATTAGCTAAAGGATATGTACAATACAGGGATTTTGATAGCGTTGCACCACACCCCGGTGTAGAACTAAAAATTTGCACAAAATATTATATCATGATTCTAAATAATAAATTATTATACTACTAGTACTAATACTAGGCACTAACAGCGAATAAGTAATTATTGCTAGTACATGAGATAGGGTACATCACACAGCCACATGTCCTTTCTGATGGTTCCAAAAAGTAATTTTCCTCGGTGGTATAATCCCGTCGTTACAGCATTAATGCTCTCCCCTGAATATGATAGCACTTCTTCAACTTTGCAGTCAGTAAACGGCAGATCAGCATTTTGGTCGATAGCAATGTGCATGACCTTTCCAGGCATTGGTTCACTGTGGTTGTAAAGGTATTTGGAGAACTGAAAGATATTCACAAAGTGTGCCACCCAGAGATGAGGGCTCACTATTATGTTATCATCAGTTCCAATATGCATTGGAAGTCTCTAATGAGAGATGGGAATGGGAAAGGTAGAATTGGAGAGAGAGAGGAGGAGGAGGAGAGAGGGAGGAGAGGAGAGAGAGAGTGAGATCAATGATAAGCCGGATATTCCGTTTTAATCGCAACTAGTACACAGAACAACCCTCTAGCTTATGCATGTGCCAAGGTTTGAAACAGCGCTAGCCAAGAAGTAGTAGCCAAAGTGAAGGACATAGCTAATGTAGTAAAGTACTTCATGCTTATTAAAGACACATAGCTGTAGGCATTCAGAGTTCCTTCATTCAGCTCGTTAAGAAATACCAACCTGTATGCAGGTCACCAGATAACCAGATACCCACTAGTAGGACCCTGCAACCTTTTAGTGCGTACACAATCAGGCCAAAGAGTATGGTGAAGGTCAAAATAAAGGTTTATTGTGTTGGAGAATGGTGCTCCAAGCTCCTCCCTTGAAAACCTCCCCATCCTGGATGAAGCCTGCTCCTCCACCACAGGCTGACTTAATTTGGTCCCCAGCGGCTATGATACAGAAGCCTAACTGGCTGCGGTAATGTCCGCAGTCTACCTTTCCAGCATTCCAGCCTAGAGCTCGGAAGGTAAAGGGAGGATGGGGGTTATGGTATTCATTCTTCCTAAAATTAAATATTGAATTACAACTCACCAACATCCCCCCCCCCCCCCCCCCCCCCCACTCCCTGGTCAGCTCCACAACTATAATAATTAAATTTCATAAAGTTCCATCTCACATAATTATCAACTATGGTATTGCCAATAGCTACTATTGGTCCTCATTTCCAACTCTTGTTGAAGTCAAAATAATTTATCGTTAATACATGAGATAAGATACATCACACATCCACATATCCTTTCTCATTGTTCCGAGAAGTAGCTTCCCTCGATGGTACAACCCCATAGATATACCATTAATGCTCTCCCCTGAATATGACAACACTTCTTCAATTTTGTAGTCAGTAAACGGTAGATCAACATTTTGGTTGATAGCAATGTGTACGATCTTTCCAGGCATCGGTTCACTATGGTTGTAAAGGTACTTGTTGAATCGATGGACATCAACAAAATATGCGATCCAGAGGTGGCCATTTTCTGGGCTTACGAATACATTATCAATTCCAACATGCAGGGGAAGTTTCTGCAATGAGGGAAGACAGACAGAGAGAATTGAGTGGGAGAAGGACTAAATTTAATTTTAGGGAGAGGGTCAGAGGGGAGAGCCAAAGAGGGAGGGAGGGAGAGGGAGAGGGAGGAGAGGGAAAAGGAGAGAGAGGGGAGGGATCAAGGGAGGGAAAGGGAGAGGGAGATAGAGACAGGGAGAAAAGAAGGAGAGGGAGAGGGAGGGAGAGAGAGACCGGACACAGATGACAGAAGATAATAACACAGACATTAGCTACCTGTACTAGAGATAGTGTGTTGTCACCATTTCTTGTATAGGTATTCACAGTACCTTCAACCAGTTCATTAACAAATATTAGCCTGCATAATTTTCATCAATGGTAGCAAATCATTAATAATCGTATTTTGGTCCCAATAATTATTACTTTTAACCTGTTATCGTTGCTCACTGCAATTCCATTAGGCACCCTGACACCATTCATGGCTATTTTTACTTCCATCCCCTGTCCACTTCCATCGACGTACAGTATCCTTCCTAGAGGGAGCTTAAGCATATCTTCAGCAGTTCTGCCTATTGCTCCTATAAAGTAGTGATCAACTGTGACATAAAACTTGTCCAGATCCACCACCACAAGATCGTTTTGGTTGTAGAGCAGCGGATTCTCGAAAGATTTTCGATATTTCAGGGACCTCTTCTGTGGATCATAGGTGAACGAATCGACAGTGTCACCTCTGCGGCGATGATTGATGATGTAGAGTATCATTTCTCTATCTTTGGTGATCCAGTGACCCATACCATGAGGAGTGAAGTCAGGAGAATTAGTCTCTCTATAGGAGCCTTCAAATGTTACGTTCACCAGCTTGGTCGCAGTGTCGTTTGAGCTGAGATCAATCATGTAGATACCAGAGCGGTGTGGTGGCAGTTGATCATCTATAGACCAAATTGTTGCACCCTGAGTAGTAAAACAGCTAATTATGAGGATACACTGCCCTTAGACGAGGAAAGTTATACAACAGTGGTCACGGCTACGTACTGTGTGCAATGTGGTGCCGGCTAATTATAGTACACTAGCTAGTAGCTCAGCCTATGTCGCCCACCACAATACTGGGGATAATAATGTATGGATGAGTGAACATAACCATAGTATTTAATAACAAAAAAGGCTACTTACACTTGAAACGAGCACATGATCATTCGGCATCAGATCAAGATCTTCAGAACCATCAACTGTATTTGTCATAATAATTAAGTTAGTATCTAACTAGTCTATCAGTATAATTTTATTATTATAGTATGTACCAAGGACTTATAGACCCCAGAGTCTATGTAGTATTAGCTGGGACTACTTACTGCCTTCAAATTGGATACACTCTCCAGGAAAGTGGTCGAAAGTGCGGTCAAGGATTCCGATCTTGGTCCTGCATAAGAGTGTATATGGGGCCGGGCACAGAAGAGATCAGATTGAGTGGTTGAGTTGATAGGCATGCATCTAGCCAGACTTACAGATAATTTATGAAGTAACACACAATCAGGACCAATAAGCTGCTTAATAGCAACCATCTCATCTCTGGAAGCCGCTGTGGAACTTGAATATTAATACTGGGGTCACAGCCTTGACACTCCAGAGGGTTCTTCCCCTGGCCATAACCATGATAATTGCAATCCATGCAGGTAAAGGGTCACTTTAATTGTATGTACGTATATACGTACGCGTGGCAAGATTATCATATAGAACAATCATGCCCATGCTACGATAGTAATGATAATATTATGGTACATAATTATATCACATACTTGTACAGTTAAATACTTGCACAAAATATTTCTAGATATGCTACTAATACTAATAGCAAATAAAATACTATATTATTACTAGTACATGAGATAGGGTACATCACACAGCCACATGTCCTTTCTGATGGTTCCAACAAGTAATTTTCCTCGGTGGTATAATCCCGTTGTTACAGCATTAATGCTC
The DNA here is from genome assembly GCA_963930775.1 of Cliona cf. orientalis. NCBI lineage: Eukaryota > Metazoa > Porifera > Demospongiae > Clionaida > Clionaidae > Cliona > Cliona cf. orientalis. The sequence continues at coordinate 1,901,639 of OZ005701.1, read as the reverse complement.
TCCCCTGAATATGACAGCACTTCTTCAATTTTGCAGTCAGTAAACGGCAGATCAGCATTTTGGTCGATAGCAATATGCATGACCTTTCCAGGCATCGGTTCACTGTGGTTGTAAATGTATTTGAAGAACTGAAACGCATTCACAAAGTGTGCCACCCAGAGATGACCGTTTTCCGGGCTCACTATTATGTTATCATTTCCAATATGCAGTGGAAGTCTCTATAAACAGAGAGATATGAGTGGGAGATGGGAAGGGGCGGGGGAGGGGGGGGGAGAGGGGTGGGGGTGGAGAGAGAGAGAGATTGATGATAAGCTGGACATTCTGCAATTGTTTGTTTTAGTAATCAACACAAACACACAGAACAACCCTCGAGCTTGTGCATGTGCTAACAGCCAAGAAGTAGTAACTATACAGCCAAAGGACACAATAACAACTGCCTATATATATACCTAAAAATTCGGCCCTTCTAATTATTCAGCACCCATTACCGAATGATTGAATAATTATAGTCTCTAATTTTTCGGCAAAGGTCGTCACGCGTATATGCTATAAACGGGAATGGAATGCGCACGCAGACAGAATGTCGAATATTAACCTCTAAAAATTCGGCAAAGCTTATTATTTTCATGCCGAATTTTTAGAAGAAATATGGTACTTGGTATTTCTGATTAAGCAGTACTTTATGCGTTAACTTAATTAAAGGTACACAGCATTTTATACCTGTACTAATGTGAGAGTGTTGTCACCATTTCTCCTGTAGGCATTCACAGTTCCTTCATTCAGCTCGTTTAGAAATACCATCCTGCAGGTCATCAGATAACCATCAAGATTAGATACCCACTAGCTATAATTATAGTAGGCCTGACCCTGTAACCTTTTAATGGGTACACAATCAGCTCAAAGAGTATGGTGAAGGTCAGGATACAAGTTTGTTGTGTTGGAGAATGTGGATAAAAAAATGGCCACTAAGAGTGCATAGGTGACGAATTCGAAATTGGTCAAAATTTTCACCTGGAAATACTTCCAGCTGATTACAACAGCAAATACTTGTACATGTAGATTATGAAAATTTATTATACCTATGATCGTTGCTCCCGGCAATTCCATTGGGATACTTCAGACCATCCATGGCTACCTTGATCTTCAACTCCTGTCCTGCACTTCCATCAACGTAAAGTATCTTCCCAAGGGGAAGTCGTAGCAGCTCTTCAGCAGTTCTACCACCTTTTCCTACAAAATAGTGGTCATTGGTCACATAAAACTTGTCCAGATCCACCAACACGAGATTATTGAGATTGTACAGAAGCGGATCCTCGAAAGATTTTCGATATTTCAGAGACTTCTTCTGTGAATCATAGGTGAACGAATCGACAGTGTCACCTCTGCGGCGATGGTTGATGACGTAGAGTATCATTTCTCCATCTTTGGTGACCCAGTGCCCCATACCATGAGGAGTGAAGTCAGGAGAATTAGTCTCTCTATAGGAGCCTTCAAATGTTACGTTTACCAGCTTGGTCGCAGTGTCGTTTGAGCCGAGATCAATCATGTAGATACCAGAGCGGTGCGGTGGCATCTGATCGTCTATTCGCCAAAAAGTTATGCCCTGCATAATATTAATTTTAATATGATGTTGATTGCATTAAGAATAGTGCCGTTGTGGTGATTAATGACATTTCTGATATCATAGTTTTTTAATATTACATGAATGCAATACTTACACTTGAAATGAGCACATGTTCATTTGGCATCAATACAAAATCTTCTGAACCATCAACTGTACGTGTGTGTGTGTATGTGTGTGCATACAGTGTAAAAGTCAATATTATGCCTAGGCGTTTGATTGCGCTCTGATCATCATAAAATATCTACTTACTGCCATCAAACTTGATGCACTCTCCTGGAAAATGATCGAAGGTACGGTGCCAGAATCCAACCTTGATCCTGGGTTGGATAAAAATTGTCAACGTGATACATGTACGTAGTGGTCACAGAGAAGCTTCAACAGGAGGGGCCCAAAAATTAAAACATTATGAATGGCTAGTCTCTCCCCTTTGCTTGCTTCTTTGCATAATTGTATCTCAGTACTTGACTCTGTCCCTACTAAGAGTCTGACAGTCTTCCCCAAATAATTATTTATGTGGCACCATAGCTATCTATGGTGGCTGTCTACAAAAATTATACTTGCAGCTTAGCTGTGACTTACAGACTGTCAATAAAGTAGCATACAAACAGCACCAGCACGCTGCTCAACAGCAACCACCTCAGAGAGATCATCTTCACGTTTTTTGGTGCTCTACTATGACATCTATGGACACACCCACACGCTGTGCATAATATTATAGGCGCGTGCCTCATGCTCTAGGCGTGGCATGCATGATGAGGTTAGGGATATTGTTGTCACAATGTGGGTAGGTAAAGGGTTACTACAGTGCTGAATCCTGCAATCCACATTGTGCATAGATAGCATTAATTAGCCATAGTGCAGCAACTACTCTCAGTACATGTTATTATTATTATTATTAATGACATTGAGAAATGATTATACTAGAAAGATGATAATCATCATGCGGGGCGAGCCTTCGCTCATGGCACGATCAGGTGTTACTGTATTAAACATTTAAATTTTAAGTGACTGCAAACTCTACCACCCTACTGTATGCCATTTAGATGCCACTCTAGCCCAGTAGCAGTGCCAATTAAAGCACACAGAGTTTCAGGCTCTTGTCTGAGATCATGGCACAATTCTTGCCTATCTAGCATTACAGTTCAATTCTTTTTGTGCCATGATCTCAGTACAGTAGTTGGCCAAGCATCTATAAACTGGAGCAGTTAGCACAGGCTCTCTGTCTGATCACAGCATCATTCTTTATATACGTCATTTTAGCTATCTCTTACTGCGAGTCTATGGCTCCAACTCAACATGAACAAGTGACTCTGGTCGTATGCTGCTCAATAGTTAGTCTCGTGGAGCAAGACCCCTATGCGCGGGGAGGGTCTGGCTCCGCGAGACTACTCGATAGTGTGCTCAATGAAGCAGTCTTTGAGCCCACGCTAGCGCACTGCAGTCAGTCAGCGCGAGCACCATGGCTAACGATTCTGGCGTGCCGAGCCTAGCTTCATTCCTCTGCATAAATGACGACCTTTAGAGAGGTCACGATCTAACATTAATACGCGCGCTAAATCGTTCATAGTGATGATGTAATGCACAAGCATATTGCGCATGCGCTATGAGCACGTGGACGACGTATCGCTACATACATACATAGATACATACATACATAGGTACAGCGAATTCGCCATATGTTACTCTTGTATTCGGGGCTCGCTCAGGCTCGCCCCGAATTATCAACAGATAGTAAAGAAATTATGAGACTCAGTACATGAGATAGGGTACATCACACATCCACATGTCCTTTCTGATTGTTCCAACAAGCAGCTTTCCTCGATGGTACAGTCCTGCCGTCATAGCATTAATCTTCTCCCCAGAGGTTGATAGTACTGCTTCAATTTTGCAGTCGGTAAATGGCAACTCAGCAGTTTGATCGATAGCAATGTGTAAAACTCTTCCAGGTACTGGTTCACTGTGGTTATGCATGTATTTTGAGATTTGCATGTCATTGATGAAGTGTGCAACCCAGAGGTGGCCATTTACTGGACTCAAGAATAGGTTGTCTAGCCCAGTGTGAAGGGGGAGCGCCTAAAATGTGTATGCATAGAGTACCAGTAATGGGTTACCTAATATGGAGAGTTTTGATAACAGTAATGATAAGAAAGCAGTACGTGGTACATACCTGGACTAGAGAGAGGGTGTTGTCGCTGTTTCTTACGTAGGCATTCACTTGACCAGCATTCATCTCAGTGACAAAGAGAAATCTAAAGAGAGTTTATTTGGTCCACAATATGACGTAGCTACACACTAGCCAAATTAGCTACTGTATCCTTCACTTTGGCTATTGGACTGAGTTGCCACTTTTGCCATTGTTTTCATTACAACCCAGCTACGTTTGAGAACAGAACAGGTCAGTATATAATGGCTATGTAAGCTTCAGGAGTCCCTGTGCCTGATAATAATATTATTTTTATTACAAAAGTATTGTACCTGTCATCGTTGCTCCTTGCAATTCCATTCGCGTATCTCAGATAGTCAGCTGCCACCTTGACTTCATTCTTGGAGCCCTTTCCATTCACATAGAGGATCTGTCCAAGCGGCAACTTTGCTAAAAATTCAATCTGCTTTCCAAGACTCGTTTGAAAGTAAATATCAATGGTTACATAGAATTCATCCAAATCCACCAGTGCAAGATCGTTTAAGTCATGAAACAGCGGATTCTCGAAAGACTTTCGATACTTCAGGGACTTCTTCTGTGGATCATAGGTGAATGAATCGACAGTGTCACCTCTGCGGCGATGGTTGATGACATAGAGTATCATTTCTCCATCTTTGGTGACCCAGTGACCCATACCATGAGGAGTGAAGTCAGGAGAATTAGTCTCTCTATAGGAGCCTTCAAATGTTACGTTCACTAGCTTGGACGCAGTGTCGTTTGAGCCAAGATCAATCATGTAGATACCAGAGCGGTGTGGTGGTATCTGATCATCTATACCCCACCATGTCAGACCCTGATTAATTCATGCACATGTTTTGCACAATTTTCTTGAAAAATGAGTTGATTAGCTTACACTGGAGATCAGCACATGATCATTCGGCATTAATACAAAATCTTCAGAACCATCGACTATATTGCATATAGAAGCTTTTAACACACAGTTATGCACTTAAATGTGATTACTTACTGCCCTCAAAATTGACACAATCTTCTGGAAAATGATCAAACACACGATGGAAGAACCCACTCTTGATTCTATACAGGGATAAGACAGTCATGCATGTGATCAAGGTACATGAGGAAGAAGAAAAGACCTTACTGCTTACAGATTATTTAGAAAAAACGACACACAGAGGACAAACAAACTGCTGGGTAGCAGCCACTTCAAAGAGCTCATTCTCCACATAATTTCAAGACACCAGATCTGTAGGTAAAGGATCGCACATTCCAAAGGTTGCATACATTATGCGCATGCGCAACCGAGCAAGCACGTGGCCTTAGATCTCGCTATAGACATGGGGAAACCCAAGACCACAAACTCCACAGCTAGTCGCTCGAAAAATGGCAAAAGCAATCCGTTTGCTGTGAAGAAATCCATCAAAAAGGCGAAGAAGAAAGTCAAACCAACTTTAGAGCTGGTGGACAAAACGTTTGGTGATCTTCAAGGTCAACGAAAGATACTGACAGCGAAGAAGTCAAGTGACAAGACACTCACAGTAGAACAAGAGACTGCAGACACGAGTAAATCAGAGAAGTCTATGCCTAATATAACAAACGTTGATCAGCTCGTGAACGACACTGCTCAAGCAAGAATTTAAATTGCATGGTTCTATTTCCTGTATGTGCTTTACATGTTACATGTTTAATTATCTCATGAATATCGTAACATTACCACATCCATGATAGTGACCGGAAACGAGATGACATAGTCAATCAATCACGGAAGCCACACACGTACACGTACGTACACCTACACGATCACTAGTCAGTTCTGATAGATAACTTAACTGAAGTGTTAAAAGCCTTCCTTCGAAAAAGAAGTCTAGTGCTGGCAGCTGTTGTAGATCTGGAACAACCTATATCGAACGATCTGCTCCGCTGCGGTCTCCTGAGGAGTGATCGAGTCTGACCTATTTGAGTGGTAATCTCATTAACTTGCGGAAAGTTTGCCAACAACGGGCAAAAGTACAGTACATTCATCAGTAGACTACCATACCGGTGGTACACCCTGGGCCGCCTGTCTGTGTCAATAATTGAGCGAGCACATAACTTTCATTCCGTGCCTCAGAAACGAGTGCGTGCTCCCGATTGGCACTCGCTCTAAAAGCGAATGATGAACATGGCCTCAACGGGCTCTACTCCTGAGCGGCGAAACAGCGCCGGGAACAACATCATGGGGCTCGTCTTTGGATCGCAAAGGCGTTACAGCCGTGCCTACGATCAACCGATCGTGCAGCAGACGTCGAAAGGACCCATCGTCCGCGTGGAGTCGGAAGACAACCAATCCGAAGCTTCGTCGGGCATGATTAGCGGCCACGGGGACGGTCAGGTACTGAACCCGGAAGCCACCAACCTGGGCAACTATCTGGCACAGGCCTGCCTGTTTGTCTTCATCGTGGTGGGAGCTCTAGTCGGTGTGGGTGGGAGGGAACTTTTGGTCGGAGCATCCCAAGTTTTTGGTTTCATGTTTCTCTTTCTCTGCTCCTTTGTGGTGTGTTCTGGTCTCTTCCTGTGGTGGGGTACCTGGAATAAAGACGCCATTAACCTAAACGTGAAAAAGGTCATGGTCGTTTACACCATTTGTACGACGAGCGACCTTCTCGGTCGACTGATCACAATGTACGCTGCTATCCCTGCAGCCGACAGCCTACCGTTCAACACGAGCTACTACATCTTTCTCGCCACGCTGCTCTTTGCGAATTTTGCTCTCTTTGCTCATCGGGATGGACTCAACGGAATGTTCTCGACGGAGGCTTGTCTCTTTGTCGCTCTCTCGTGCATCCTCAACTTCACTTCATGGTGTCTTTTCGGCGACATCGTTCCCACCCTCCTCCTCCCGCAGCTCGTCTACACCAGCCTGCTAATGGGGTTGACCCTGTCGTTAGTGGGGCACCGTTTCCCGCACGTGTCCCTTAGTGCCGTCTACTGGGCGCTGAGTAATCCCTCCGCCCACCTCCGTGGGAATCGCAGAGGATCTACGCTGCACACGTCAGCACATAGCCTTCGCAAGACGTCGACCATTTCTGACGTGTCGTCGAGCATGCGGCAGAAGACCTCTCATTCGTCTCTCTCCAGTATGATCAGCATCAATCCTGTAAGTCTACTATAGTATCCTAGTCTACTCTTGGTGTCACTGTGCAATGTTTCAGGCTTTATACCATGTCTGCTCCCCCTACCCCGAAGATTTCTCACCCTTAGCTCTGCTTTCTCCCTTTAGCGTCAAGCTTTGCTGACTCTATGTTGATAATAGTACTCTCCTACCCTATCCCAATGGCATCCAGTATTTGACTTAAAAGTATATATATGAAACAGTAGCATACATGTGTAGCTGCAAAAGGGCATAGTCGAATGCACACCAATTACTCATCCTGCGTGCAATTACTTTGTTGGCCCATGGCTCCTTTCATCATCTCCTCTGGCTGGTAGTGGGTATGGCCTATAAGAAAGTGTAATAGAAATTCTAGTAATATGCTTTGCAGCTCACTTGGAACATTTGACGATAATTTGCAATAAAGAAAAAGTTTCCTAGTGAGCTGACATCTAATATGTGGTAGGAATAGAAAATCATTTGTTTATAAACTCCAGTGAAGCTGAAACTATAATCACCCTTAAGCTTATGCTAACAAATAACATTTCTCCTCTCTTGTCATCTAGGACTAATGTTGATATCTAATTGAGTTAGGCCAGCTAATGGCGTTTGTTGTATTAGTACAGGATGCTGCAGCCTGCTTGTTTATACAACCTTAATTTATGCTCTCCCATAATTGAGTGATGGAGGAAAGGGTGGGTGGGTGGGCCTTGGTTATTCTAGGTATATCACTAGCTAGCTATATCAGTGTGGGAGAGAGAGGGGGAAGAGAGAGAGAGAGAGAAAGAGAGAGAGAGAGAGAGGGAGAGGGAGAGGGAGGGAGAGGGAGGAAGGGGGTGGGTAGCTGCATATGATTTTCCTTTTTTTTGTGACCAATCTCAGCAATTAAATGTTTATCTATCTCTGCAATTTGGAGGTGTCATCTACTCATTTGTCACCACTGCAGGACCACAAAGCTGTGGAGAGGGAGGGAGGAGGCTAGTTGTGTATTCCCCTACTCTGTCCATGTTAGTTTAGCAACAGATGGCAAATGTTTGTCTTCATCTCACCAGGAAGTATTCTTACAACATGATAAATAACCTCCCCTACTCCTAGTTGCCTACTCCCCCCCCCCCCCCTTCTCTCTCTCTCTCTCTCTCTCTCTCTCTCTCTCTCTCTCTCTCTCTCTCTCTCTCTCTCTCTCTCTCTTTTCCCTCCCTCCTCTTCTCTCCTTGGTCTTGACCAACTCCAGCTGTGTAATTATGGTTAGTTATTGTCTGTGATCCTCCCCCCCCACACCCAAAGTGTCTGCCCTCAGTGCTCCATATTCCATTATTGGTGACCCTGCAGCTGACCACAATGGCTTATTATGGAAATTTTCTTTTGTGTTTGGGGTTACCTAGTAGCAATTGACCTAAAGACTATAATATTATAGCCAGCAGTGCTAGCATGTTTTGTGGTATATATGGCGCCACATTCTGACCTACAGAACAGCTACAGCGGTTCATTTATGATCCATCCCATATCTTTTGGCTTGTCGGTGTCAAAAGAACAGTCCAGCCATTCGGTCGTGTATTTCTAATACGTTACGTGCACGTTGCCATAGTATTCAACCTTGTAGTACTTTGCTGGTATGAGTATATAGCAGCTTGTATAGTTAAACTTTTTGACCATCGCCTATAGAAACTGAAGTTTTTATAGGCAAATTATAATATTATTACTGGCTATCAGAGTGGTATGGGTGATCATAGGGTACGAGGGGGGGGGGACAAACTAGTTACATGCACTGAAATTAAGGTCTTGCAGCTACTGTATAACGTACATGTACATGCAACGATTGTGGCTTAAAAGTTTAGAAGGTGTGTATCTCTACTTTGATGTGTTTAATTTTGTCTATGGCTCCTTTGCTAATTGAGTTCCTAGCTGTCATATCAGCACTTGAAAGTCGAACTTGTAATAATGTTTGTACTTTTTTGTAACCTTTGTGATAGTCATGTCAGTTCAGACAGAACCTGTGTTACTGGATGTACGTCAGCATTTGTGTTGAAAAAAGAAATACTTTATCAGTTGTACGTAGCCCTACGTCAGCATTTGTGTTGTGATAAGAGTTGCTTTTGCTTTCACCATTCTCACAAACGTGTTTTATATATTAGCGGTTACTGATAACTGGCTCTTAGCTTCTGTCTTTAGTATCAGCAGCCATTTGTAAAGGTTTAATGCAACGTATAAAATATCACCAAGTATTTTGCAAGCAGTTAAAATTGAGCTTAATACGTGCATGTCGCTACAGGTCTATTTCTAGAATTCTGTCCTCAGGTTATTCTCCCGATTCTCTAGGCTGTGTTGCTGGGGGATAGTTTTTGATATACACCCAAGTGTACGTGTACATGTACATGAAATTAATATGCATTTTAGTAACTTGCTAGTCTAGTTCACCTTTGAACCCCTGGCTTCTCCATTTTGGGGGGACAAGCGAGGTATGCAAGACGAATGGGCCATCTTGTGGGTAAGAGAGCTCCACTCTTACATGCTCACCACTGAAAAAGGTATATAGTAGCAGCTTTTACACTTCTATAGCAGTACACCACAACTGAGCATGGTCCACACTGATTCAGAAGAGGATGCAGCATCAGGGAAATTAAATGAGTGTCGAGATAAAATCTACCTACCTACTGTACATTAAATTATCATCATCAACAATTAATTTTGATATCAAAAACCGTGGAGTGACCATATACATGTAGAGTTACAGAAGCTGCACACACAAAAAGGAGAGTTGTTTTTCCTGCCAGATAAAATTTGGAGTAGTGGAGTAAGTTAAAATAGTGGCGCCAAAGGAAAAGGACACAGGGTCATGCACATTATAAAACATAAGCGGCTAGGCTAAAAAAAAAGAGAAAAAAAAAATCGGGCATCCTAAGATTTGGGGTATTTGTGGGAAAGCCACGCACTCCTGATAATCAGATGAGGGATACCATTAGTGTACACAGGGTAGATAGACATCAGGTGTAGCCTGTGGGCATACCCTCTGGCATGGTGGTACCATGGTGTGTAAAATGAGGAGTCCAAGGATGTGAACCGCTACAGGCGGTCTACCGCTATTATCACAACTGAAAGCCTTATTATAGTGGAACAGTAAGAATAAAACTTTGTGGTAGGGGGAAGGCACTACGTACCTCTGCCCATAATGGGCATTGTCTGCAGGGGTTTATCTGCACAGAGTCCAGCAGGGTGTGTTCCCCTCCCCCCCTCCAAAAAGTTAATTGAAATTCAAAAAGTGTTGCTTAAATGGCTTTTTGCTAATATCAGTTTATGCTTTAGCTTCCCGCGCGAGGGGGCACATCCCCCAGTTACTATTCCTGATAATCCTTGGATTTTTCACTTTAATTTTAATGTTTCATTGCATCATATTGTCGAGCACGATACGTAAAACTTTGTGCTTTACAAAATTTGTATGATTTGATCCGCATACTTCTGTTATCGTTTCCGCTTCCTCTCAGAGTTACAACTGCCTGATTAATGCTAACCAAGCGCCTTAGTGTCTGACTTCGCTTTTCCTCAATTGCCTCATGCCGTATTCAAGCTTTGATGGAGCCATGCATTATCTGAAGCTTTTAGCATACGTAGCAGTACGTAGGCTACAGCTACATTGTATCATAATACGATTGTACCTTAGTTTGACCGTCATAGCCTTCTTGATGTGGTCATAAAATATCAGGCGTTGGATTTCCTCTCAACAAGCAAGCCAGCAATCACTTCAACTACACGTAGGTACATGTACATGACGTATATTTCGGCACTATTATAATAATAATATGTGATAGTACTCGGGCCATAGGCCACTCTACCCCGGATTGAGTGTTTGGAGGGTCAGGGTTTAATACGAGATCAAATGAGTCGTGGTATCAGTGAGCGGATACGTCTAGACGGTGAGTATACATAGGGGGACACGCCTACATGTACCTGGAGAAATATGCATGCAGGGACGTGTATCATGGGAGATGTTAGTTTAGGCCATTGATGGTGTTTTTATGAAGCATACTCGGCATTCGTATCATGCGTATGACTATAGCTATTTCCTCCTACCGTGTAGTAGGAAATTTTGGGAGGCTTTTAAAAATTTGGTGATTTTGTGATATAAAAATCTCACCAATTTGTACTTAATGCGTGCATACCTATGGGCTAAGCATTCAGATGTACAGCTGAATTTAAATTTCGTCAATACCAACTGAGAGCTGTTTCGCCAACTTGCATGATGGTCTCCAAAGTTTCCCGTGCTATACAGTACATGGTCTATGATGAAACTGGTCTTTCCCCTGAAATTAGAACTTGTTTTGCACATTGAGAGTCACACTTCAAAATTTTTCATTGCTGTTCGTAGTGTTGTATAGCAGAGGGAGAGAGGAGGAGGGAGAGGGAGGGAGGGAGAGAGGGAGATAGAGAGAGAAGGAGGGAGGAAGAGAGAGAGAGAGAGAGAGAGAGAGAGAGAGAGAGAGAGAGAGAGAGAGGGAGAGAGGGGGAGGGGGGGGGGAGAAAGAGAATATGTGTGTATTTGTAATCTGAGACATGCCATCGTATGTGTAATTGCGTGATTACACCTGCAGCATTCCTTACTGATTCAGAAATGACGTGCAGAGTGCTTTGTTGAAAATTCAACAGGTTAATCAACCTTTAATCGAGCGCTTCAAGCAATTTCAACTCCGGAAGCTTCAAGCTAAATGGAGCATGGCAGCACTAATTATTTGCACTACTGGTATATCCTTCACAACTTTGAGCAAATTAATTTGTGTACGACATTCGTAGAATTTACTCTTGTTCGCCAATTTTCTGGCTGGTGAGCAGAATGATGTTAATAGACTCATCTCTTCAGAATTTTTGCAGATGTTACGACAATCATGACACTTGCCCTGATACAGCTTTGTCAGATGCAAATAAACTTAACTAGCTAAGCACAAATCGAGAGCCTATGGTTGGCAGTAGTCTATCTAGTCTTAGGCTAGACTAAGTGTGGAGTCCCTCGGAGAGTGCTGTCATAATGTTTGGACAGCCATTGTTGTTCATAGCTTGTTTCATTTACTAATTAGTGTTCTAATTGGTGTAGAATGCCCCCCGCCCCTCCCCCCTCACTTTTGTTTCATGAACTCGATGATCAGTTCTGCAATTTTTATTGGTTAGGGGGGTTTTATCCTGCCCTCCCATACTTGTCTTTTGTTCATTAATTTTCATCTATCTTTCAGCGTTTGTAAATCTAATGTAAGATAGTAGCATATTATTATTTGAATGCGGAAATATATTAATTTCAGTACACATGCACATTTATAGCGTGTGTGTACATGATACTGACATTGGTGTTTTGATGTGAAGATATTCCCTAACCAAAACAGCCTATAGCTGGCTAGCTTCTTGGACCTTCACTGTATATTGATAATGCTTAAGAGCAGCTAGTGTACACACGTATATTACTAGTTGTATACATGTACATGTGTGTATTCATGTAAATTAGTGCTCCAGTTATTTTTATCACGGTCTATATAATTTTTAGTGTTGCCCACTTAACAGTTAAAGGCAAAAATTATACATGCTCATGCATGTTGCACAGTTAAAGAGTGGAACCCCTCTCTTTCCATCTAATTTTATAGAGTAACCTCACATGTGTGAACAGCATACCCCCTCTCTCTATCAGATCAGTGTAGATAGTGCAGTGGTCTATATAATATGTCCAGCTACATTTCAGTACTGGGATCTCCCCCCCCCCCCCCCCCCCCCCCCTTTCCAAAAAATATCATGGACTCCACAAAAATATTAATGTTTTGTATCATCCCTTCCCTTCCAAAAATACCAATCTGTGCATATTATGCGTATATTGGGGGTACTATATTCATATAACCTCTAAGTTAAGCTTCCAATCACATCTAGTATTATCTCAAGTGCTTGTGCGTGTGCATTATAATACGGTATTGGTCTCCAACTATTAAATTTAGTATTATCGTGTTGGACAGCTTGGTACGTGGTCAGTGCTGAGCATATGTCCCTGGTTTCGTAGCTTACCAACATGTGCGGTTACGTTAGTGACCGATCATGCCCATGACCATGCACGCGCACAGTCTGGGCAGACTGTGTCTTCGAGGTTGGGCTGGGAATTGAATTAAGGTTTGGTAGATCCGTCACCACGTAAGTGCTAGCGTACGTATGCTACTGCTAAGGTTCGTGTTATGACTGTTGGCATTAAGGGAGGTTATGTGTGTGCATATGTGTATTTTTATCCCATGCCTCACTGATCGAGTTATGCTGTACATTTTAATGTACCTGTGCCCACATTTTTCCCCATAAATTAAATTTGGTGCAAGCATAGTAAACAAGCATGAGCTGCTGGAGTAGTCATGTGGATGGCATATGTTACATGGTGTGCTGCAGCTGGCAAATTGAATGGTGAATTCTTCTTGAAGATTAAATAGCTACTAGCTATAGCTCTTTCACCACCTAATCCCAAGTCAAACTTATCCCACTGCTTGTGCAGGCGAACCTACGTATAGCTTACAGAGAGAGCCATGCCCAGCCTTTAGAACTAGCTATACACAGGGTTGGTAAATAAGTTTATGTTATAAATTTTTAGGGGAAAGTCCACTGTGTTTAATGTTTTATGCTGTACGTTTAGCTATTCATGCATGCACATGTAACAACTTGTTATGTACATGTACATAAAAGTTAATAAGTATTTAAATAGCTAATTGGTTGGTAATGATATTTATTGCTCGATGCAAATAATATTCATATGGAGGGAGATGTGGATGGTAAAGGTGACAATAGGTAGTGCAATGCAGTGGAACTGAACTGAACCGAGAGCCCACACACAGAGGAAGCTATACGAGACAGACATCCAGGCAGGAGAGAGAGAGAGGGAGAGACTAGTTGGGGGGAGGAGAGAGAGGGAGAGAGGGAGTTGGAAGAGGATGGAGAGAAAAAGAGAGAGAGAGAGGGAGAGGGAGAGATAGACAGAGGGAAGGAAAGCTAGCTTGATGGGCATGATCATGAAGTTCACGTAAAACATTTTAGCTTCAGAGAAGAGCGTCTTCCTTACAACAGTGATTACATGTGTGGACAAGTGATTGTGTAAAGTGGATCAAGTATGCATGAACATGAGGCACTTTGGGTAAATTGATAATGTTGAGTGTGACTTACACTTAATTGAATGTGTCTCCTATTCACACCTAATTTTATATTATTTTCTCCCTCCCCCCCCCCCCCCCCCCACCCCTTCAGTTTAGTGACGGTGATTCAATCATTGAGGCTCATGGTTTAGTGGGTGATCTGTTGATCAACAAAGAATCGCTACCTGACTCCACCCACCAGAAGCTAAAACGAGTTAGAGAACTGCTAGCTCCAAGGCTTGACAAGCTAGCCTCTCCGAGAGTCCATGTTGGTGGGTTGATCTCTCTCCCTCCCTCCCTTCCTTCCTCCTCCTCTCCCTCTCTCTCCCTCTCCCTCTCTCTTTCCTTTCCCCTTCTTTCACACACATCACATAAATAAACATACCTCTGCTGCAGCTATGCACACTGATTAGACAACTTGTCCATAGCTCCTTCCTTCTTTCTTTTCTCTTACTCTCTCCTCATTAAATCTTGTTTGTGCAGGAAGCAAGATAGTCGATGACCATGACTATGAGTCCGATGTTTCCTCCTACCCTATGAGTGAGATTCCCTCAGGCAGAACGTCAGCCGCTTCAAATGCATCCCTCCACAAAACCTCTCTACTGACAGTGAGTGCCTATGTAGATATCTTTTTTTTTTGTTTCTCTTCCTTCTCTTAGGGTACTTCTTTCGCCATTACAGTGGCTTTTGTCTATTATGAAAGTTAATGGCAGGGTTTCCCAACTGCCTGCTTCCTCCCCTTGCATTGCCTTCCCTTCCCTGGAACTGATAGTGCCCAATCTAATAATGCTATATATACCTACAACTAGTCTCTCTGGTATATTTGAGTGCTTAAATTGAAGGGCCTTCAGTGAGAAATTTCCTTTGATCCTGAAGTAGGTGGAGCTAAAAAAGCTTTGATGTGGTTATCAACTCTCCCAAATCATACCCTCCCACTTTGCAATTAAGATAATTCTGGGGAGAACAACTCTTACATGCAAATTATGCCAGTTTCTGCCAGTAGAAACCTTTCTTATAATGCCTTGGTTTTCAACTACCTGTTTCCTTCCTGGAACCTGTTGGCCATTTCAGCCACGTATACAGTGTATGCATGTATAATTTCCTTGTTTTGTAGCGTACCAGCTACTTTGTGTAGTTCGCCAATGTTTGTAGCCCTCCCAGTTTCTACTGGTAATGACTGTTGATTTCGTCACTATTTTCGTAGATTTGTTCGATTGTTTGGTGCAAATTCTTATAATGGCTTGGAATGTGCTAAGGAGAGGGAAGGAGAGAGAGGGAGTGAGTACATGTGTGTGTGCCTGTGCGAGAGAGAAAGCAGGGAGGGGGAGTGGGAGGGAAAGAGCGTGAGGGGAGGGAGAGAGAGAGAGTGAGGGGGGAGGAGAAGAGAGGGGGGATACAGTGCAAAAATTTAATATTATACGTAATTACTTGTAATATGCCTGTAGTGCACAGCTGTGGTTAGTAATGAATATCAAGTCTCCCAAGCTTAGGGTAATTCATTGCCTAGGGCCGGATCCCCCCTTGTTTTCTAAGTGCATTCATTGGCCTAGTAATTACATACCACCTTTTGTTTGTTTAGTTAACTTAATTACTAGCTTCTGATTAATTAATATCAGGTGTTATTATGTGTTGTATGTCACATGACTAGTCACGTGACTGCTTTGGACCAGCACAGTGCTAGTGTGGGGTGAAGTTAATGAGAACATCACCACTTACTTTAGGTGACGATTCATTAACATTTTAGCGGTTCAACACCAAGATACTGGCAACCTTTTTATTAATCTTGTGCTAACTAGCACTAACCTGGGAGTGGGTACTTGTATGGAACACTATGGTAGTTTGCTTCCCTGGAATATATTACGATTTCAAAACTTGTGATATTATAATACGTTACTTTTGCCCCCCTTCCCCAATAATGGCTTCTATATGAACCTCTATAGATGTTCAAAGCTGATTTGTCTGTTATGTTACGAGGAGTAAATCTACAAAAATAGCTTTAACAGCATACGTGTACTTTTATGTAATTTGTAAATCTATCAAGTCTCTTCTGACAAAGTGAAGGTTTAAAATTCCACTTCATTAACTCCCCGGATGGAAATTGGTTGCTAAGCATTTGTTTGTACGTGTCATCGCCACATTTCTCAGGGTAACACAGAATATATAAATATGCGCACATAATATAATTATAATAGTGTGCAATAAAACTAGTGTAGAAGTGGTACCAACTAGCCTAGCAACAAGAGTGATGGCGCTGGTTTGTGACGATCATCTCCTGGAGGTTAGTGAAACATGAAAATTAATAAAATAAATATTGATGCTAATTAATATCTACTGCTTAGTGCTTGTGCATGCATGTATGTACATGTAACACTATCGCTATGTTTATGTACATGTTTTTGCTGATAATGTGTATGTAATGGAAGAAGAGAGAGGGGGAGAGAGAGAAAGAGAGAGAGAGAGAGAGAGGGAGAGAGGGAGAGGGAGAGAGAGGGAGGGAGGGAGGGAGGGAGGGAGAGAGAGGGTAAACAAGCAAGAGGAAATATTCCCCTCCAAAGACGTCAGATCCTATGTACATACAAACAGGCTAAAAGCACATGACCCAGCCCTTCCTGATCACAACACGACACTTTTATAACACCAGGAAACTTGGACAAAGTGTTGTTGAGTCAAATCACCACAGGTGCTGACAGAGAGATGAGATAATATGTCTGGTGGACAGGAAAACCTACTGTCCCTGAACAATGCACTTTGCTCCAGTGAATGCCCGGCCTAGCCCATACTTCCTCCCTTCATGATCGGTTCCTTGCATGTGGCCTGCTGTTTGTTGACCAGCATCCATTGTCATGGTGACCTCTTCTCGGCCACTGAATAATCATTGCTGTGTCAGCTTATTGTGTGGACCTCTCTATATTATGTGCAGAGGAGGGGAGAGAGGAAGAGAGGTCCAGTGCAACGAAGAAATCGTTAATATTGCCTAATTATAAGTGCTGATTAAGAGTCAGCAAAATTAATGTTCTTTAGGAAGATAGAATTCCTTGATCTTTGATGTTAGCTTTTGGCATGGGATTCTGTTGGTGGTGATGAAATATCCACCTTTGGCCTAGCTATCCTGTGAAGTTCTCTTCACTGCACTGACGGAATCTTAAACGTTGATTAGATCATCAAAAATGTTATTATAATACGGTGATATACTTTACATCTGGTCCTAATATTATACATGTACATGTACAAAATTGTATGTGCATGTATATGTACATACCACTTCATGTAAAGGTAGTGAATACATGTATGTCAACGTTCCAGTACCTAAAAATCCAATAATTATTGGTTCCAATATAATCTACCATCGTAACGTGATGTGGAATGCATGCGCCTAGTCCTTGAGTTCAAAGTTTAGGTGACTGCAGACTCGCAACAGCGTAAAGTAACATATTGTGTACATCGTACGTATGCTTGTCTGTAGTTATGAGACCCAATATGTTTGTTTATAGCCGCCTATGGCAACCCTTTTGAACTTTGATGTAGCCCACTTTGTTATGGAAATGGCCGATCCTAAGGCTATCTTCCTGCTTACAGAGACAGAAGCAAGCTATATACAGTGTATATGTATGTAGTACTACATGTACAGTGCATATCATAAACATTACGTTAGTACGTACGTGTATGTTAATAAGTGGTATCTCCCCAACAGAAGATGCAACTAGTTTTGAAGTGGTCACGGTTCCTACTTTCACTTTGTCCACGTACTTGTACTTGGTTTTTTTTCGCTGACGTGCATGTAGTTGTGTTTTGTTGACTGTTACGCTGCTGGTTATGTTATGTAAATATAGTGGGCAAGTTGTCTTTGATCGTGTGTTTAAATTAGTTCCTTTCAGGTTTTTCTTAAATTGAAATTCGATAGATAGTCTCTAGATATTTTACACAATTATTGAGACTGAGAGAAGGAGGAGAGAGAGTGAGAGAGAGAGAACAAGAGTATTTAATGAGCTCATATTACATGTATGTCAGCACTTGTAGTATAACCTATATATTGGTATAATAATCGGTAGTGTTTGTGGCATTGAAACCTTGAACTGGGTACTGTCTGAGGGCAAGAGGCTAGTTTAGAGTTTTGTTGTAGAAGAAAGCCTTTAATTGAGCCTTCTTGTTGGTGTAGAAAAGTTTGCAAGGGTGGAGAATCACACCAGAAGAGTGCTGTTTTCAATTGACACGCCACGATTCCTTGCATCTTTGATGTGTCCACATCAATGGAAGCATCCTTTCGTGTGTGTGTGTGTGTGGTTACAAGCTACTAGCTATAGGTGCATTGTAGGTGTGCATGTGCTGTGTGTGTGTGTGTGTAAGGACAAAAAAATCATCCGTCCCATCAGTAGTGCCATGCCTGGTGGGTCTACATGTAGGACTTCGGGTCCTACGTGTGTGTGTGTGTGTGTGTGTGTGTGTGTGTATGTGTGTGTGTGTGTGTGTGTGTGTGTGTGTGTGTGTGTGTGTGAGTGTGTGAGAGTGAGTTAGCTGTCAGCTGGTATTAATTTTTGGTAGCCATAGTATATACTTCCTGTGGTGGTAAAAGTTAAATAAATGAAGAGCTAGTAGTGACAGGATATTGTGCAAGAGCAATTTCTAAATTGGAGTGACTTCCCTTCTGATCTAGACCAGCAAGGATGTTGGTTAATATTGGATTTTTGTGTTGACTAAATTCCCCCACCCACCCATTCAACAGTCTCTCTCTCTCTCTCTCTCTCTCTCTCTCTCTCTCTCTCTCTCTTTCTCTTTCCCTTTTCCTCTCTCCCTTCCTCTCCTGTTTCTCACAAATCTTATTTTTTTCCCCTCTAATAATGTATTTTATGTGATATTATTTTCCTCCCTCTCTCTCTCTCCTCACAGCCTCGTAAGAACCGGAGTGCCAGTGTCATTCTTCGCCGTAGCTCGTCTCGGTTCAGTACCACTACAACGGCGTCTGGTATGCCAGTGCTGGAGGATGAGCCTATGGACAGACATCGCTCCCTCGCCCTCAGAGATGTAAGTCCTTGTGCATGCCACACATACAATGTATGCATTTGCTTGTACGGATATTCAGTAGGTTTATCTTTCATTAAACTTATAATTAATTATAAGGGGCAACCTGCTCAGGCAAACCTAATCCCAGCAAAAGTCAGAGCCACTTGCATGTACGTAGATGCCTAGCCTTGAGAACTCATGATGCACGATTTGAGAACTAGATGGTAGACTGTACATGTTACCTTGTATGTAGGTTAGGGTACAGAGAATTTCCTTTGAATGTAGAGGGCAATTCCTGGGGGCTACTGATCCCATTAGAAAGGTTAATAACCGCATGGGAAGTTGTACTGTCCACCCTGCATTGTACATGTACGTACTTATTGAGGTATTCCACTGTGAATTCACTGCCACAGCAGGGTTATCTGATCAGCAGATAGCGGCCCTTTTTTGGCCTGGGACTATCTTCTGAATACAAAAAGGACAAGCTTATTTAGTATCGGCTCACTGAACTTGTTCTTATCGTAATGGAACAGTACATATAATGAGGTTAAACATGCAAGGAAGGCTGGCCAAATATTCTAAGCTTAAGCTAGCTATCTTGTTTGTGTATCTGTTACATGTATCAGTAACCTAAGATTGTCTGGAATTTGGGAACTAGAGAGGGTTCAACAAGCAGGGCAGGCTAGCTTGGTTATCCATCTAGGGAGCTTGGGAACAGCCTGAACCTGTGCTGCCAATGAGGTTGTGCTAACTACCTACGCCTAAACTCAAAATTTTATTGATGAAAAAAAAGTTACTACTCTACTAGGTAGGAGGACTGAAACAAGATAATATTATAAGCCACACTAGTACTACTTGTATTTGTGTAGCTTCCGCATTAAGTGTAGTATGGTGGATGACATCCATCACTGCTCTTTCTGCCTTACAGCTCCACTGTTACATGTACTATCTTGTTTGGTTGACATCTTAGAGCAGTATATTATCACTAGTGCCACCATAGGAGGAATCATCCACCAAATTTAGACACCATCTCCTGTGCATTGCATGCTTGGTACAGGAAGTCCATTGACCCTTTGTAACATTAACCTTGGTAGTTTGTCTCAGAGCAGCAATATTTAATGATAGTATCCACCCTAGCCTGATATTCATGCCTGTATCATGATCTCTATACGTGTATATGTAAGTCCACATGTGCGGGTGTGTTCGATACAGGAAGTGCATTGACCCTAGGCTATGGCTGTGGTTGGGTATGCATGCTGCTAGTGGTTTCCTTGTCCCCAGTGCCACGCCCACATGTTTGCTAGGTTTTCCCACTGCAGCTACGTATGCATTCCAAGCAGTTTGGTCGGCAAATGATCCTGCCTACATGATCCCCGTTCTAAACTCTCTTCCCCCCCTCTCCCTCCCTCTCTTTCTCCTTCCCTCCCTTCCCCCTCTCTCTCTCCCTCTCTCTCTCTCTCCCCTCCCTCTCTCCCTCTCTCTCTCTCTCTCTCTCTCCCCCCTCCCTCCCTCCCTCTTTCTCTCTCTCTCTCTCTCTTTAGTACAATATAGCATACTTATGTCAATAGATTTTCATGCTTGGATGGCTTTGAATATGGAAGGCTGATAGTGTGACTCTGTCATTGTAATCTTGAGGTGGTGGTGTAACGTTGTTGTCCAAGTTGTTTGCCAATTGTATACATGTAATTTCATACCCTCTTGGCTTGGAATGGATGCAACCTCATTGATGATAATAATAATATTATTATGACCCCTAATTTAGTTTGTAATCTAGAGGCATAGCTGTCTATTCACAGAGGTTGTGTTTACTGGAAAGCATGGATGCCACCTTTTGAGGATCTTATGAGATTTTATTAACCCTTGACTTTAGTAAAAGTCAACTTGGCAGAGGAAGTGACTCCCATGACATTGTAAGTCTGTCCCATGGAGCTCTACTGAACCTTATCCTAGTTAGTAAATTTCTGTTTATCCCTACCAGCAGATTGACAGCTCAGCCAGTGTCTAGCATGGCTGCCAGAAATCCTAGACAACACAACTAGTCAAGCAAAATTAGAAATATACTTCTTGAACTTGGTGTACTTCTTGAACTTTGTATGGTGGTTGGGATTCTTAATTTGACTCTCTTTTTTGGTAGTCTAGACAGTGCAATTGACTGGGTATTATTAAGTGAAGAGGGAGAAAGAGAGAAATTCGGATAAATCCACTACCTGTGTCTCTCTTCTCCAGGTTCGTGCACGTATCTCAGTCCAGCAGAAACGTCACTCCGTTCATAGCAGATTTGGCCGCGATCGAGCTGGATCCCACGATGGGAAATTCCAGATGTTCAATAAACGCAGTACTGAAGTGTCCCCTCTGGTCCAGTCCGGTTCCAGATCTCCGATTTCCGAGTCTGAAACCCAGGTCAATTCCGAAAAGTCAAGTCGGGCAACCTCTACCTCTGCACTGCTGCCTGTGGACGAAAATTATCAGGATCGCAGTGAAAGTGGCAGTACAACATCGATTCAAGAAGATGTGAACGATGGTGAAGATAGACAACCAGTGGCCATTTTAAGCCAAAGTCCAAAGCTAGCTCGGAAGGGTCTTGGACAGAAGGGACTGGACATGATTGAAGAAGGAGAGGAGCCAACTCTGACAGTGCCTACAATGGGGAGACCAAGAAGCCTGACTGATCCAGGTGAGTGGAAGGGGAGATAAGTAAGAGGCAGAGAGGGAGGGAGAAGGAAGGAGGTAGAGAGAGGGAGAGGGAGGGAGAGAGGGAGAGAGAGAGAGAGAGAGAGAAGGAAGTGGGAGGAATAAAGATTGAAACCAGAGGAAAGTGTCTCAGCCTGAGTTGGTTGAAGTGTGTTTGTTGGTAAATTTAGTGGTTCCTTTGATTTGGTATTTGTGGTAATCAGTGTTTAATTGATTCCTTCTGTCTAGTCTAAAGCCAGTCACCATGTCTTGAAGCCCCATTTCTCAGATCCTATAACATTAAATTTATTTATAATTAGTGTACAAACGGTAATAAGATATTTGCAGTATTATGTATCTGTAGTGTGCATGACAATAATTAGCGTCTTCCGCATGAGTATTGCAGTATAATAGCCAGCTATGCAAGTATGATTACTGGCAGTGTATTAATTGATGTTGATATACAAACCAGCTGCTGTATATTAGCGTCCATTAATTTGTTTTGCTACATATATATAAATAATAGGCGCTGTTTGTCGACAAAAGTAAATACATTGATACATTGTGGGTGTGAGTGGAACAGTGGCCTCACTAATTGGTGTGATCAGTGTGTGTGCATACTTTAAAATTTGCTGGACAAAAATTTCGCCAAGCCCAGCGTAGTCAAATATAAGTTTATGGTTTATGTAGCATAAATATAATATACTACATACAGAAACTTTTGTTGACTACTACTGAATATCACAAGGATATACATATCCATCATGAAAGAGAGCTAGATTCCACATAAATGCACTATTTTTTTTAATTTCACTGCTGTATACTTGCACTCATACAGCAGGATTAAAGCTGAGTCCATTTTCAGGCCAATTGGAGAGAAAGGATGAAGAGGCGGAGCCCGAAAGTTCAAAGTCCAGCAGTGTCACTCAGTCGTCCAATCAGCTTGCTTCCATGTCGTCATCATCAATCAACGGAAAGGTGATCTTCAATGCGAACCAGAGACCAGCAAACGGGTACATCGTATTCTCACAGTAAGTGAGATACTTGTAACTTTGATGACCTTTACCAAACTAATACCAGCTATATACTGTACTGGTGTAATTACGTATTATGACATAATGCTTCTCAGGTACAAGCAGCCTCCGTTGGACTATGACCTTTCCCAGTACACGCAGTACGACTCGCTGGAGGTGTTCGACAAGGTGGCAACGTGGGACTTTCCCATCTTTGAGCTCGAGGACAAAGCTAGCAACAATATTCTCAGCCATGTAAGAATAATATCGTAGAGGCCCATACTGTGTCATTAATATCAAAAGTACATGTATCTCTTTGATTTGAGCAGATAGACACAGCTACAGAACAACAGCAGCGGGGGATATTTCGCTCCTTGGGCCTTCCTTGGTGAAATGTCCTGCTGCTTTTGTTCTGTAACTATGTCTATCTAATTACCGAGGGAGAAACCATGTACATGTACATGTACTAACATTTTACATGTGTGTACCTTGTGTTATTGTGTATTCATTGTAATTGTACTTGTACAAACCATGTGCCTGTGTAAACACAATGGAAATTACCTGCTATGAATAAGTGCATGCCATGGCCCTGCTAAAATGTTATGTCTACAATCTTGAGAAATAGGAAATGCTTTTTTATCCCTTGGGAGTCATACTTTCCCCACACGACCAAATGGGACCATACCAAAAAATAAAAATTTAAGTATACATATCAAAATCCCACCTTTTTCAGAAGGTTAAGGAGGTTAATTTTATCAAATTGCATGCACAACTAGATAATTTCTAGCTTTCCAGATAATGGGTTGATTTGTAGCGAGAGTTGCATGAGTAACTTTCTCCCTCTCTCACTCCCTCAGTGCCACAAATATGGCTACCAGAATAGAGAGAGAGGAGAGAGAGAGAGAGGCGGGGAGGAAGGGAGGGAGGGTGAGAGAGAGAGGGAAGGGGGGAGGAAGGGAGGGTGAGAGAGAGAGGAAAGGAAGGGGAAGGGGGGGGGGGGGGAGAGTACCACTTTGTTCTAGGCTTGTGTTTTTATGTACAATCAATAATTGATACTCTCTCACTACCATTTCCAGATGGCCTATGTCCTGTTCCATGAGGCTGGACTGATGGAGACATTTCATGTGCCCCAGAGAGAGTTCATCAACTACTTCAGAGCTCTAGAGTCAAACTACGGATTCAACGTCTGTAAGTACACTCATACACACACACACACACACACACACACAAGGTGATCCCCCGATCATGACATTTGTATCAATATGCAGAACAGTAATGCTTACGTGCTAGTGCTTATATTAACTACGTAGCGAATAAATATCGTCAAGGGCTTATATGGGTCTATAAGCCCTTGATATCGTACATGTAGCTCCTGATACATGCCTGTGGTGCTCTAGTACAGTTCGGCTGCTATCAACACAGGTGTCTGTGATGCTCTAGTACAGTTTGGCTGCTATCAACACAGACAAGTGAGAGTGTGTATGCCCATCCTTGTTAAGCTAAGAACTATCATGCATGAAAATTCAGTAGGTTTATCTTCTACTACCAATCCAAACCTAAGGGGAAAATCATCTCACTGCCTGCTCAGGCAAACCTAATTTAAGCAAAAGGCAGAGCCACATAGGTGCCTAGCCTTGAGAACTAGGGGTGGTAGGTTGAAAAGCATGTATGTGTACTTACTGTACTGGTTGATTGAGTATACATTGTAGATCTAATGATCGCTGGTGCATGTGCTTTTGATATTTTCCCTCTCAGACCACAACAAGACCCACGCTGCTGATGTGCTCCATGCTGTCTCCTACCTCCTCTTTGAAATGATCCCTGAGTTTTCGCATGCATTCACCAACGACAGCTCAGAGAGAGAGAGAAAGGTACATAGAGTATTTGTGTAGGGAGAAGAGACAGTTGTTGAATAGAAAATTGTATTAATGTGTATGAAGAATGGAGAGTTACCTCTCTCTCTCTTTCTCTCTCTCTCCCTCTCCCTCCTCTCTCTTTCTCCCTATCCTTCCTCCTCCAACATGCAGGGTCACTTGAAGACGTCCGGTGGTAACATAGCCTCAGCATTTTCCATCCTTGAGGTGTTTGCCTGCTACATGGCAGCTGCTATGCACGACTTTGACCATCCTGGCAGAACTAACGCTTTCTTGGTGGCCATGAAATCACCCTTGGTAAATTACAGGCGTCAGTTGTCTATGTAATTGTTACTGGAAAAGTATTTGAGATCTAGAAGTGTGTACCGTAGTTAATCTAATACAACACGTGATCCAATTTAACGCAAGAAATTAGCATTTTACAAATTCTCATAACGTTTATATATGGAGCAATTGACGATCTTTACCAGAAAAACGTGCACTTTTCAAAATTGAAAATTTTTTTCCATGCGCTGTATTAGATTAAGTACGGTATGTACCTTTGAAGTTTGAAGCATAGAGATGACTATCAATAATGACCATTAATTTTACTGTAGCTATAGGTAGCCTGTTTATGTTGTAACTGACTCACATAAGTCATTCTCTCTCTCTCTCTCTCCCTCCCTTCCATCCTCCCTCCCTCCCTCTCTTCTTTCTCTTTCTCGTGCTGACCATTCCAGGCCATCCTCTATAACGATCGTTCTGTTCTTGAGAACCACCATGCGGCTGCCAGCTGGGACCTACTCAATGCAGTGCCAGAGAACAACTTTCTTCTCAACCTCGATGAAGCTGAGCTGAAGAGAGTGAGGTTCCTCATTGTGGAGGCCATTCTTGCAACAGACCTAAAAATGCACTTTGACATACTCTCCGAGTGGAAAGCAAAGGTTAGCTTGACGACCTTTACCAAACATATGGCTGCTGTTTGTGATGACTTTACCGAATATAAGCGTTTTGACGACCCATACCTAATTGTACTCCTGAGGCAAATATAGTATTTGCCGTGAATTAAATTTTCATCTCATACATGTATACTACTATTATTTGTCAGGTTAATCCTGAAACTGGGACTGGGATAGACTGGTCGTCCGAGGTTGACCGGTTGCTGGTTATGAAGATGATCATCAAGATGGCCGACATCAACACACCCACAAAGACCTTTGACCTCCACCGATCCTGGACAAAGAGAATAACAGAGGAATTCTACCAACAGGTGAGCTGCTCAAAAAGAGCTATAGGTACATAGAACTGAGATTTTCTTGTCAGATAAAGGTTTAGGTTGCTATACCACTGATTTTTACATAATGCATAATATTGGTGTGTCTGAGCAGACTCTGGGATGCTGTGCTCTGTAGTTGCTGAGTTTATTTCAGGATTTCACTCCATGTACACATATACCTAGTGCCCAAATTCAATTGCCCCCCCCCACCCCCCCAAAGTAACCCCGATTGCTAAAGCACCCCTTCACATACACATGCACACTCACATTTACCCACCCACCGCACACCAGAGTGATGAGGAGACAAGTCTTGGCCTACCAAGTACCATCTTCATGGACCGCAAACACCAAGAGAAGCTGCCTGCCATTCAGCTGTCCTTCATTCAGCACTTGGTCTCTCCTCTCTATCATTCCTGCGCTGAAGCTGGCATCATCCCAGGCATAATGGAGGCTAGTAGCACACCTGGTGAGTCACCTGTACCACCCATTGCTGGAGGAGGAGAGGGATTCATCAAGACAGAAGGTGAGGGGAAGGGGAAAGAAGAGAGAGAGGGAGAATGGAGGGAGGGAGAAGGAGGGAGAGATGATGAAAGAGAGTGAAAGAAAGAGAGAGAGAGAGAGAAGAGAAGAGAGAGAAATAGGAGGAGGCTAGTTAGAAACTCTTAGCATTAGTACTGAATTATTATTGTGACATTAGGCGAGAGCTCAGAAGTTCAAGATGACGATGCCTTGAACTCACTGCGAGATGACGACCTTGATGACGCCTTTGCCCTGGAGGCCGATCATAAAACGGAAAAGAAATTCATGAGCATCATCCTGACCAACCTGCATGTCAACTACGAGGGTTGGAGGGCAGAGCTACCTCAGGAGGAGGAGGGAGAAGGAGAGAAGAAGGCCTTGGAGGATGGGTCAGGGGAGGAGGAAAAAGGAGACGCAGCTGATGAAGAAAGAGTGAGTTGCTTTGTGTGCATGTTGAGGGAAGATAACGGCTACTGTTTAAGGTCTCAGGACACACATTAGCTTCTGCCATTATCAATTTCACACATGCCGAGATTATGCTTCATATTGATACTGAAAATTTAATAAAAGATTTTGTAATAATTATTGGTGTTAGGTTAAAATAGATTGCAAGTTGTGACAGCGGTAGTGTGGGGGGTTATTTTATTGCAGTAAAATTAACCTCTCTCTCCCCCTCCCTCCCCACCCCTACAGCCTGCAGTTGATTCTGAAGCAGACTTGCATTCCACAGATCACGAAGTCACAATGAACATTCCTCAAGTGACTGTTGAAGAAGTTAACACATAAACTAGAAACTCAAGTGTTTGTATGTGTGCACGCTTGTGTCTGTGTGTATTCAGTTTTTTGTTAACACCCAACCTCTGTAATAGTAAACTTTATCATCACAGCTTCATTATTATTTTGTCACACTCACTTTAATAATAATTAAATTTTATCATGATCCGTGATATCCATTGATTTTTTTTTCTTTCTTTGGCTATGTGCTCTAAATTTTACACATGATCAAAATAATAATTTTAGACGTAATGCCTTGTGTGATTATTTATTGTCAACTTTATCATAATACCATATTAGTGCCAATTATTATTATAATAATTACATATTCCCAGTAGCAAATTTCTGCGGTTATGAGGTAATAAGAAGGGCTCAGAAGCAAAGTGGACTATATGGCATTCCAACACTGACAAAATTGGCAAGCTCAAATATATGATCAAACTTGAGTCAGATATATGGTCAAACTCAAATATGTGGTCAAAATTGTTGCCTATATATGGTCAAAGCCAAATATATGGTAAAACGAATGTTATGGTCATTTTGCCCATATATGGTCAAACATGCAGCAAATATATGGTCAAAATTCAAGAAGATCCCCTTACATAATAGTCACGGATATGACGTATCTATTAGTTAATTGGACCGACGTGACGTCAACAGAATCACAGCCAGAATCCGCGTTCGCAAATAAAATTTTTGTTTGACCATGTATTTGAGTTTGATCATATAAAATTTGACTATATATTTGGCTTTGACCATATATAGGCAACAATTTTAACCACATATTTGAGTTTGACCATATATCTGACTCAAGTTTGATCATATATTTGAGCTTGCCAATTTTGTCAGTGTTGGAATGCCATAGGACTAACCCCGAACTAAATGTGGGGAATTGTCTAAAAAGCTCAAAAATGGACTATACAGTGGTACTCTACCAAGTTGTTAAACTTTTCAAAAATATAGCTTATGAAACAATTATTTTAAGCATGTTTTCAAGATTCGGGGGGCTAAGTCAACATTTATGGCCTTGGGTTAGCCCACTTTGCTTCTAGGCCCTTCAATTATTATTATTATTATTTTATTTAATTTATTATTATTATTATTATTATGCATGGTTATAGTGATGATGAGGAAATTCAGGCAGGGCCTTAATTCATGGAGCCTTTCTGAGACTTGATTGAGGTGATGTGGCTTATAGACTGTGCACACTATAATATTGATGACTTTGTACCATAATAATAATATTATATTATGCACCATTAGTCTGTAGCTGCACAGCTACTGGTGTGGTCAAGTTTTTCATTAAGTAATACTAATAACTATTATACCAGTACTATGCAATTGTACACATACTTGACCAATAATATTATAGCTACCCAGCCCTGCCCTGATCTTTCGAATTCTGATACATAATAATAATATTATAATAATATAGTCAATGTACCAAGTATAGAATAACATTGCTGTATGTGCATAATATTATTATTATTGTACAATGTCATAGCACTAGCTAGATTGACAACACCATTAAGCTAGAGTGGTAACCTAAATATAATTCAAGAAATGGAATTTATAATAGTTATAGTTGTTTTCCGTACATGTTGTGTGTTTAGTTCAAACCATTATTAGAGTCACTTAGTGGAACAGTGCCAATGGTGATAGGAATTGACACTGACGAATTCTTGGCCCAAGGAATAAGTGCCGTCACTTTGACAGCGTACCGCATCTTAATGATGGTCGATCCCTTAAAGGATGGCTCAGTGGTTGGGACAACGAGATTATCCACATTCCAGGAGTGCTGCGAGTGGGGAGCAATGTTATCACTGAGAACAGATGCCACTTTGCTTTGTTCCAGCCTGGTATAGCCTTCAGTGTGGAACACGGCTGATTTTTTGATGGATGCTCTCATCTTGATTCGACGCGAGCTCCCATTCACCACGTTGACAGTTACGGGGACGTTTGAGCCGATGCTAAATCCCGTTCGAGTCACGTCTGCACTGTGCTCAATGCTACCAGCAAAGCAGCAACAACCAACCTGTTTCTGAGAGGACTTATGTTTTGACTTGGCAAATTCAGGCAGGTTGACATCTTGGATCACGTTTACCTGAATTGGAATCTCAATTCTAGGGTCACGCTGAAGCAAAGGCCTTGTCCTGATTCGCCCACGCATGACATACTTAATTTTTCCATAGCGCTTTCCTTTGAACGACGGAGGAGCACCTTGGGGCAGCGAGAATCTAAATTTATAACTGTACGTCCCAGGTCCAATGGTTTCACTAGGCGACCCATCTCCGTTCCACACAACAATGGTTTGATCGATGTAAGTCTCCTTGGAATCGTAGGGCACAGTGCTTGCGGATGAATACCCACTGCCGACTCTGCGGCGTCTTTCGGTCCACTGCACATGAGCACCACCGTATAGTTTCACTTCAATGGATTTGTAGTCTTTGGCCTCGTCCAGAGTTAGGAAGATAGTTCCTGATACTCTATCTCCAGGAGAAAAGCCCTATGCATTTTAATCAAGGCACAATAGTAACCCTTCATGAACTCGAGCTTATTATAGGCAGGAAGATTCCGCATAATAATACTAGAGCTCTATAGAGCACATACCCCATGTATATACTCTACTGCAGCGCTATTTAATGATTTGATGACCCTTTCCAACACTGAGCTTGAGCATGCGCAGTTGCATCAGCACATGCCAGTAGAGTGGGTTTGGTTGAAAAACCACAGGCATGCCTAACAGAAAATGCATGATTTATAGTGCTAGTAAGCCTTATTGAGCAATTCAAAGTGCATACAACCCAGTTTTTCATCGATATCTACTGATTGGTTGTGCTTACAACACGCACAGACGCCTAGAATGCGAGATGTTGTGATTTTCGTGCTGATGATGACGACAACAACTGACGGACAAACCGATTGCTTTACCCCTTGCGCATGCACGCGGGGTAGTAAGTGTGAACGAGTTTTATGATATGCCCGCCAGATTCTTGTGACACTGTCGTAACTTTGCAGTGTTATTAGCAATAGAAATACGATGGCAGATGTTCATGTACTATATACTAACCACCGACAGGAAATGATACAAGGAAGCTCAAATAACCACAAAACATCACAATTCCTCCCCTATACAAACATATTAGTGCCAGTACTCCCATACAAATACATGGGCACACATGATTAGCCAATGTGACCTTTTGACCCTGTGACAGTGTCGTACTTCCTCTGCTGTCTGCCCTTCGGGCAACTCTCACCACAGGTATGGATTCCTTTGAATAGGTTAATTTGCAATCTGCTCTCACCACAGGTATGGGCTCCATTGAATAGGTTTGCAATGTGATAGTTGTTTTCCAAGGTCTTGGGCATGACTTCCACGAAGCACCTGTGTCAGGCACATCTAGTGCAAGAAGCAAGGACATCTGGTTAAGGTGTGTGGGAGCATGGGAGCATGCCACCACCCTCCCAGGAATCTTGGTCCAAAAGACCCACTTCGCGATAAATTGGTGAGGAGTCACAATATGTTTACACTCTGGAGCAAGAGCAGATGCTCAACTACCCACATTAAGCTACATGTTGAACTTGTGACACACTTCATCCTTAAATTGGTATGTGGCCAGGGTTGCCATAATGGTGACACGCAACACCACCTTGAGCACCTTTACTAGAACTGAGCTTTTTCTTAGCATGGATTTTCTGTACTGGCTCAGATTTCACCTTAAAGTTCATGCTGGCTGGGCTGCTGCTAGCGAAGTCCAACTCCTGTGCAGGTGCTTTCATTTCCTTCAAGTTTTTATCAGCAGTCTCAGCCCCCTTGGCTATAGTCAGGGCTCGCGTGAGGGTAAGCGGGTCATTCTCCTGAAGTAGCTTAAAGTTTTTCTGTATGCCCACGTCGTTAAGGTAAATTTAGCTATCATGCACCTGTTGATCAATATTGATACCCCTGCTATTGGGTATCTCTTTGCATGTGGGAGAAATTCATGGATTGTCATGCAGTATTGATTGTTAGATTATTGGTTAGAAAAGTAAGTGTAGGGATGTATAGTGGACGTGATAAGTTATACCTACAAAATGTACTTTTTAGCACTGCCATCCCTCAATTTTTATTAAATATATAGCCTCCTAAAGTGCTGAGCTAGCTATAGTACCATTTTTCGGTATCTGCTCCAAAATACATGCTATTCCTACAGGGAATAATTCCCATCAACGGGTGTGACCAGAACCTGACCAAAACTTCATATTATTAAAATTCCTTCACACCATAAATTGCATATGAATGGCTGCATTGGCATGATAATAGTTCTACACTGCAGCAGCAATGTCACTGGCACAGGGTATGGATTTGATCTATATCTATAAATAACATCATAGGCTATGTGAATTCTATGCCTAATAGTTGCAAGTACTGATCTGTAAATCCCTAATTTCTTATTTAATGGGAGGGGCTGGCGCTTGAGACTAAGGAGTGAATGCTTTGCCTATCCAGTGTATTAAAGTATTGATATGCAAAATCCCTCTGATTCTGGGGCATGTTTATTGATCACATTTTCCTGTAATCTGATTGGTCAATAGGAGGTGACTAGAGTAGCTTAGTTAAGTTACTTGTAGGTTTTACTTAGTTACTCTTACTATGTTGTTACTAAGTAAAATATACACAATAATGCACTTCCTAGAGACAAGCAGTGCAATAATATTATTATGAACACCCACAGTGCAATATTATATTATACTGCATGCAGGCCTTGAACAATTAACATATTGGTAGTAAGAAAAGTAAAACTACCAATGGAGAGCCTCGTGAGACTTGTAGCGGGAGATTGCCGGTTCGAAGCGATGCCATGGGCAGAGTCGTCAATCGATTGATCGCATGTCAACACAGTAGCCAACATACACGCTTACTTAGGTAAGTTTACTGCGTAGGCACGTAGCCTTGTTTTTTACCCCGCGTGCGCGCATGCGCAGCAGGGGGTAAAGCAATCGGTTTGTCTGTCGTCTGTTGTCTGTTGTCTGTTGTCTGTTGTCTGTCCGCACAAAAATCGGCAAATCTCAACATTTAGGCAAAAGTAGGATCAATAAATGGGATAAAATGATGTAAGACAGCGAAAAAACACCTTCTGTCTCATTCTTAACACTAGGCAATACCCAGGGAAGCTACAAATCGTGCGAGTATGTCGGACACGCCTACTTCGGACACGCCCACCTAGTACCTCCTAAAGTCTATTGCGCATGCTCGAGCTGCTCTCTATTTCCAGGGAGTCTACTACGCATGCTTGAACAACTCTACAGCATACTTCCAGCTCAAAATTTGTGATCGTGGACCTCAGAAGGGAACGACAAAGTTCATGAGTAGCAAGAGATCCAGAGAAGCTACAAATCGTGCGAGTATATCGGACACGCCCACCTACTAGGGTAGTAGTACCACATGAAGTCTATTGCGCATATTATATACTCGAGCTAATCTAGGGAGTCTACTGTGCATGCTCGATCTGCTCTACAGCATACTTCTAGCGCAAAATTAATGTCATTTGTGATCATGGATCTCGGAAGGGAACGAAAAAGTTCATGAGTAGCAAGAGATTAAACTTCAAAGAATAGAGGTCTCTAACAAGAGGCATGGCCATGGACGATATTGCCATGGCACGCAGGGTATGTGCTCTATGAGCTCTAGTTTTTAGGAAAGTCAACAGCTTGAGCTTTAATTGTTTCTTGCATGGCTTCTGACTAACGATGGTAGCTAGTTCATCGTTAGAGTAGGATGGTTGTAGCTACGTATGTGATTTGACCACACCCCTCGGTCACGAGACGCCCAGAAATTCAATTGACGTTCAAGAGCTTGACTCAGAGAGCGGCTTTGTGTGTGTCCGTTTAGAATAAGATGAGCTTATCTTTCTTCCTGTTTTAGTGTTCTATGCGTATCTATGGTAGCTATGCCCTAGTCTCGTAAGCCACACCCTTCAATCTCCGAGAGAAAGAGGATCTGGTAACTTCATGTTAAGTTTAGATTGCACGGCGCACACTTGCCTATCATTAATATTGAAGCCATCATTAATATAGGTGCGCAATATTTAATAATAACAATGTGCAGTTATTGCACATGCGTGTGACTATCGTAATGCTGAAAAGCTGCCATCTGATTCGTCGCTCCATGCAGGATCTTGGAGCATGTACAACTCAATGTATGCAAAGTTATCAGAACCTCTTTCTCTCGGAGATTGAAGGGTGTGGCTTGCGAGACTAACTATGCCCATGGGATATAAACTAGTTATATCACATGCACTCAGGATGCATGGCATTTATTGCCCTCAAGTTAACCCACAGACACAAGGCCCTTGGGCTTCGGTGCAATGAATAGCATACATCCCTCGCGCCCTTGATATGTTAACTATAACGTAAATTTTTCTTTATTAAGTACTTGTAAATAATTGTATATAACGGTATGAGAGCTCCAAGACAAAATTTAATAGCTGTACTACGTTGTAAAACTTAGCTCACCCTGGACAATGGGATCCACAGTATTTAGCATCCCTTTATTAAATAGTAACACCCTCGCTACGCTCGGGTGTCACAGCAATTGTCTGTGGTCACAGTTTGGGGCCATGTCGGGACGCTAGATACTGTAGATCCTTGTCCTCGGTGGCTAACTATTACTTCGCCGGACCCCTCAGAAAGTATGGCTCTTCCGTGGGGGTGTACACTATTAAATGGAAAAGCCCATAATTTGGTACCTTTTGCTCATCGAATTCATCCAAGACAATATGAAAATTCTTCACCATGGCACTGTCCGACTCTTATTCTGCCACCTTCACAAATTATAAACCCTGCGGACAACTGACAGATCACAAGATAACGGCTGGACATCGACGGTCACTACAATTGAGCGTCGTATCCAGGCCATCCCACGTTTTTCAACGTTGTAAAACATGGGATACGAGGCTAGGTCAATTATATTTCCGAGTAAAGTTACTGTTAAGTAGCCGCTGGTCATGACGAGACTAAAATTAATTATGGATAATAATTATTTAATGTTGAATGTTATTCGGTAAAGGTCGTCGATATGTCCGGACACGTTTTTGATCGTGTAAAGCTAGCTAGCTGAATAATTATTATGCTTTGGGCATAATAGGTGGTTTTGTTATGCCGGCATAATGCCGTGTATAGTAGGGTTAAATTATAAGGTAGTCAGGTAATCGACCGAGTATAATAATATAGTACTTTTGCAGTGAGTAGTGTAGTCTAGTATGGCCGTAGATTGCCTTTTAGCTATCATATTAAAGGCATAGGCGTAGGAAGATGGTGATGGTTGGGGGGGCATTGTAATATTTGCGCGCGAAGCGCGCGCGAAATTTTTGCGACCACGCCCACTTTGGGTATAAACCACACCCTTTTCGCATTAATAACAGTGTCAGGTCGGAGTTTCTTGGTTGTAGCAACGAAGAAACGAACGGTAAGTCGATCAGAACAGACTTTGTAGCTACATATTCTTGAAATTCAATATGATATTTCATAGTCTGGTGTATTACAGCATATACAGGCATTGCTCTGGCTGTTGGGGCACTGGCCCCTTCCTTGCTGGTTGGGGGGGCACGTGCCCCCGGTGCCCCCCCGGTTCCTACGCCTATGAAAGGTACAAGTTTCCGAACGAAGTATCGCAGATTAGTATTATAGAATAGAGGCTCGTGACTGCGTTGTTGTTGACAAGGAAGGGTTGCTGTTGAGTGACAGGTCTAGTGTGCATTTGCAGCTGATGAAGGACCACGGTCCGAAACCGTGGTTCTGCTTCACAGATCTTTCCAACTATGTTCAATAACGCTCAACAGCAACCCCTCCTTAGAGATTAGTATGATTAAAAATTGAGAGAAATCGAGAGCATATATAGGTACAAAACAATGAGCATAATTGGTTTGGTGTTGGAATTAGAGCATAGTGTAATAGCCGAACTTTAAAAAGCATAATGTAATAGCATAGTGTAATAGCCGAACTTTAAAAAGCATAATGTGTGTGTCCCTAGCTCATGCCCCCAGACCTGCACGTGTTGGTTATATATATAAGCATAGACTCCAACTGTCCCTGAATCTCCGGGACAATCCCAGATTTTTGTAAACTGTTCTGGGTCCTAGAAGGCTCCACTACAAATGTATTATTGATTCCGGAAGAGGTCTAGACACTGGCATAAATACTGTAGTAGTATACTACAACTAATCACCTATTGGTGGCAGACTGTCCAACCGTCCCACTTTGAGTGGGACAGTCCCTCTTTCGGACAAATTGTCCCACGTCCCACACTACCCTTATTTGGGACACCATTTGTCCCACATTTAGTCTGTGAAACAATTTACCCTAGTGCTGTTCTCCTGTCATTTAGTATAAACATTTCCATTTTTTAGTATTTTGCATGCTATTAAATTTTACAGAGCTCCATAATATGTGATGTATGTACTAAATCCACAAATTTTCAGTTTTATATCTACGTGGTCAGGATTCATGATCAGTAGCTAAAAATACTGTACACATAGTGGCACTGATAGATGATCATATTATGTTGGGCATGGGCAGCACAAATGTATTGAAATCAATGAGGCAAACATCAATACATCATTATCATTATTCATGCTTGTGATTACGACACTGTAATACACTTATAAATTAGTTATTGCACACACCGGTAATTAAATTAAAAATGTCCCACTTAGTCATGCTGAGTAGGTTGGACAGT
This sequence comes from Cliona cf. orientalis, assembly GCA_963930775.1. Lineage (NCBI taxonomy): Eukaryota > Metazoa > Porifera > Demospongiae > Clionaida > Clionaidae > Cliona > Cliona cf. orientalis. Next base: position 1,865,781 of record OZ005701.1, on the reverse strand, counting down.
CTGTGGTGGTAAATGAACAAGCTGCTTGTGGTAGCACCTTACAAACTTTGGTTTTTACAGTAACAACACTACAAGAGGTCGGCTTGTAAATTCATGCTCTAAAAAGTATATTCCCTACAAATCTTGTTTGTATACTTTTTGGCCCTACCATCCCTACTTCATCTTTTAATATTCAAGTTCAATTCTTTTTTATACTAAATCTTGTATTATTATAGGTGAGAGCTCAGAAGTTCAAGATGATGATGCCTTGCGAGATGACGACATCGATGATGCCTTTATCCTGGAGGCTGACCATAAAATGGAAAAGAAAGTCATGAGCATCATCCTGACCAACCTGCATGTCAACTACGAGGGTTGGAGGGCAGAGCTACCTCAGGACAGTGGTGTCGCCAGGGGGGTGCATGTGGGTTCATTTGCCCCCAATCCATGCACCTGTGCACCCATCCTATGCATGTGTAGCTTTGTTATTTACCTATAGCCTGTCACAATTCATTACACTGTCACAGCCAGTGATGTAGCATGTCATATAATATTATGTAGACTGTCTACGTGGAATAGTACCTATAGGTAATTACACTGTTAATAGTACTACAATGTCATGTACATATATACTATAGTACACTTCCGCAGCTTTATGCATCCACCTATGCAGTCATTTTCGATAACTTGCACCCAGTTAAACAATTGCCTAGAGACGCCACTGCCTCAGGAGGAGGGAGAAGGAGAGAAGAAGGCTTTGGAGGATGGGTCAGGGGAGGAGGAAAAAGGAGACGCAGCTGATGAAGAAAGAGTGAGTTGCTTTGTGTGTGTGCTGAAGGAAGATAAGGGCTACTGTTTAAGGTCTCAGGACACACATTAGCTTCTGCCATTATCAATTTCACACATGCTTCATATTGATACTGAAACAAAGATTTTGCAATAATGATTATTGGTGTTTGGATAACATAGAGTGCAAGTTGTGACAGCAGTAGTGTGGGGGGTTCCTAACAATATTTTATTGCAGCAAAATTAACCTCTCCCCCCCCCCCCCACCCCTACAGCCTGCAGTTCATTCTGAAGCAGACTTACATTCCGCAGATCACGAAGTCACAATGGGCTATTCCATTTAATAGCCATGCACCCCCTATGGATGACTAGTGAGGAAAATTTAACCCCTGGACATAATTAACTAGCAACCATCCCCCCTAGACGGTCGTTAATTAGGTCACTGTTCCCCCAAGACATAATTAAGAACATTACTACTCCCCTTGGATTATTAATCAAATCAAGTTTTGTTCCCCCTGGACGCAAATTAATGCGTTAATTTATGGAAGGGAAATCACCTAAAGGAGCAAAGTGCCCCCCTGGACACCACAATTAATGATCTTTTCACCCCTAGACATAATTAAATTTGACCAAAATACCCCCCTTCTCTTCATTAAAATCAGTGTTTTACCCCCCTGGACAAGCCTCAAAATACCCCCCTGGACATTCGTTAGCAGTCATCCATAGGGGGTATATGCTTATTAAATGGAAGAGCCCAATGAACATTCCTCAAGTAACTGTTGAAGAAGTTAACACATAAACTAGAAACTCAAGTGTTTGTATGTGTGCATGCTTGTGTCTGTGTGTATTCAGTTTTTTTTTGTTAACACCCAACCTCCGTAATGGTAAACTTTATCATCACAGCTTCATTATTATTAATTTTTTTGTCACACTCACTTTAATAATAATTTTATCATGATCCGTGATATCCATTGATTTTTTTTCTTTCTTAATTTGGCTATGTGCTCTAGATTTTACACATGATCAAAATAATAATTTTAGATGTAATTAATGCCTTGTGCGATTATTTATTGTCAACTTTATCACAATACCGTATTATTCTGCAGTATGTAGTCACTGTACCAATTAATTTACTTTCTGCGGTTATGAGGTAATTATGCACGGATATAATAATTGTTATTGATGATGAAACCTATGAGGTAACTATCGGAGGGCCTTAAATGGAAAAGCCCATGGTACCTTTTGCTCAATGAATTCATCCAAGATAAAACCTATATATACAATGTCATTAAATTGTACATGTCAATTATGAGGGTTGGAGGGTAGAGCTACCTCGGAATTAAGGATCGAGGAGGAGGGAGAAGAATTGAGGCTTTGGAGAATGGGTTAGGGGATGAGCTCGAGGAAAAAGGAGACACAGCTGATAAAGAAAGAGTGAGTTGCTTTGTGTGCGTGCTGAGGGAAGATAAGGGGTACTGTTTAAGGTCTCAGGACACACATTAGCTTCTGCCATTAGCTATCAATTTCACACATGCTGAGATTGTGCTTCATAATAGTTAGACATGTACTGTTTAGGAGGTTTCTATGTGATTTAGAAGACCAAAGGGCTCTGTGTAGAATCCCGAGCGAAGCGAGGGTTCTACTGAGCCCTGAGGTCTTCTAAATCACATAGAAACCGACTAAGCAGTGTCTAACATGTTTAGATCATAGCAACAATGCCCAATTCAAAAGCTAGACACATAAACCATAGGCAAGAAAATTTACATGATTTTCTACAGAGCTTTACATGATTTTCTACAGAGCTTAGATATGATTTTCTATGAGGGATAGATACTTCAATCAGATTACAGTATTTATTACAAGTAGGATCTAAATATTATACATAATATTGATACTGAAACAAATATTTTTGGTGTTTATATTATTGGTGTTTTGGTTAACATAGGGTGCAAGTTGTGATAGTCGTAGTGTGGGGAGTTCCTAATAATAACATTCATTGTATTGCAGCAAAATAATTATCAACCTCTCGATCCTCTCTCTCTCTCTCTCTCTCTCTCTCCCTCTCCCCACCCCTACAGCCTGCAGTTGATTCTGATTCATTGTTAAAATTATGGTAACTTGTCACACTCACTTTAATAATTTTCATCATGATCCGTGATATATTTTTTCTTCTTTGGCTATAATATATAAGTGCTCTATATAGATTTTTACACATGATCAACAATAAGTTTAGACATACTGCCTTATGTGATTATTTATGTCACAATACCATATTATTCTGCAATAGTAACATTAACGTAAGAATAGCTATCACTACTGTACTATACAATTGTACACACACAAGGGAATAAGATAATAAATGTTTATATAAGGTATTGATTATTAATTATTAGTTCCTGCTACTACTGATTTATACAATGTCATAGCACTAGCTAGGTTGGCATAATAACCTAAAAATTAAAATTAATGGTTTAAACACACACTTACAGGAACTATGATATTAAAACAAAAAAACATTAACTATGTAAACTCGGTTTCTTGAATTACAGAGCCACTTAGTGGAACAGTGCCAATTGTAATAGGAATTGACACTGACGAATTCTTGGCCCAAGGAATGAGTGCCGTCACTTTGACAACGTACTGCATCTTGATGATGGCCGATCCCTCAAAGGATGGCTCAGTGGTTGGGACAACGAGGTTACCCATGCTCCAGGAGTGCTGCGAGTGAGGAGCAATGTCATCACTGAGAACAAACGCCAGCTTGCTTCGTTCCTGCCTGACGTGGCCTCCAGCATAGAATACGACTATTTTTTTGATGGATGCTCTCATCTTGATTCGACGCGAGCTCCCGTTCACCACGTTGACAGTCATGGGGACATTTGAGCCGATACTAAATCCCGTTCGAGTCACGTCTGCACTGTGCTCAAGGCTACTGGCAAAGCAGCAACAACCAACCTGTTTCTGTGTGGACTGATGTGCTGATGTGGCAAATTCAGGCAGGTTGACATCTCGGATCACGTTCACCTGAATTGGAACCTCAGTTCTAGGGTCACGCTGAAGCAAATGTCCCGTCCTGATTCGCCCACGCACTATATACTCAATCTTTCCATACAACTTTCCTTTGAATGACGGAAGAGCATCTTGGGGCAGCGAGAATTCAAACCTATAACTGTACGTCCCAGGTCCAATGGTTCCACTTGGCGACTCTTCACTGTTCCACACAACATTAGTTTGTTCGACGTAAGTCTCCTTGGCATCATAGGGTACAGTGTAAGTGGTTGTAGACTGCCCAGTGCTGACAGTGTATGTTTCAGTCCAGTGCACATGAGCACCACCGTGTAGTTCCACTTCAATGGATTTGTAGTCTTTGGCCTCGTCCAGAGTTAGGAAGATAGTTCCTAACACTCTATCCCCAGGGGAAAAGCCCTATGCATATCAATGGAAAGGCACAGTTTGAAGTGATACTTCTGATAGACTCTAGCTGCTTGGAAAGTATAATAATAATTATTATAGGAGGATTCTGAATGAGAAAGGATAATAATTATGCTTGCCATATTCTTATCACCCCCATTGGCAGGAAGTCATATTCTATTATGAAGTTTGTCAAAAAGCCCCTCATCTATGAATTAAAATTTAATGATAGTTAGGCATCTATGGCGCAGCGACATAATAAATATGAAATAATTTGCATCTCCACAAGAGTGAAAGCCATAAGCCTATCTGTATTATTAAAAGTATTGATCCGCAAATCTCTCTGATAATTTCTGGGGCATGTTTGGTTAAATTGTTGATCACAATGAGATCAAAATCTCCACCCATTTTTCCAGTAAAGTGGTCTGGGTGCCAGCTCCTTCACAAGAGAAGAAGGGACTAGCTGGCACTCCATGCACTCCGGGGCTAGTCTCGCACGCCAGACCCTCCTACTGGGCGGCTAGTCGCAAGACTACTCCGGGCAGGTCTTGAGGGCAATAGTTACATGGATAGCTGCATTCTAGTCTCGCGCGCCACACCCCTAGCGAGACTAGCTGCATTCATGCTGCATTTTATTAATTTTTATATTTTGGTACCTTTTGCTCATCAAATTGATCCAAGATAATATGAAAATCCTTCGCCATGGCACTGTCCGCGATTCTTCTGCTACCTTCACACAAATATTATCATGAACATCAGGATTAGTCTCGCTAGCGCTATATATCACCTTCCCGCAGCACCGGATGTATGCATCACCAGATCAGATGACATGTCGACATTGTACAATGCGGTCTTACTACCGGTAGCCACATCCTTCAACCTCCAGGAAGGCAGGTCAGCCCCCGCCTTCGCGTCGCGCTCGCGTCCGCCATGTACACGCGAGCTCGAGCACATTCCATGTGACATCGCGTGAGGGTGTGGTTAAACATGGCCATTCGCTCGTTTTGTGATCATCAAATACCCGCAACGTAAAACACAATGGTGAAGGATTTCTCAATCACCCTCTTTAATCAAGACGAGGTACAAAATTATACCCTGGGTAGCTTTTATATTAGCTATATTAAAGCTACCCAGGGTATGTCAACAAATAACAAAGGCTCAGACACTGTTTCAAGGCTATGATAATTTTACTATAGATTATGAGCTAGTAGCTATAATCTACTACTAACTAGCCATAGTTCAATACTCTAGGCTAATTCCTGAATGTAGGTATTAAACACTGAATGGACCATATCAGTGATTCAATGTTATGAATTCATCCTTGAAATTCATCTGTGATCAGTAGCTAGGTAGCCTGTAATATAATAGTAGCTATATAACTTACAAAATCATAATTTAGCATGTTTCCAATGTTGATTAGCTAGCTATCATGTTATCACAATAATTATAGCTCATGATACGTCATGTATCATAATCATGTTTGGAAAGATCTGGGTAGCTATACTATACGTGGGAGGGGGGAGGGGGTATTGGCTTGATCGTAATTGTATGACATGAAGACGTATCTACAACAAAACTACCTAGTAGCTATATATAGCATGCTTGATATTAACTGCAATATGCAATAGTATATATACATGTATGCACACAGACATTCTTTTCTGGAGACACAGTGTCAGGATTGCTACACTTCTCACTGACAAAAGCTAAAAGTTACAAATACATTGAAATAAGACTCTATGGAGGAGCTCAAGTGAGGTGGTCTGAAACATTTCGGGAAACTACTGGCTCAGGATCATCATCAACAACACGCACTCGTACAGTGACTTACCAGTCTAAAGAAACATACATAGATGAGGCTAGAATTCTATGGAGTAAGGAACGAGGCAAAATTGGCCCAGGAATCTTCGATCTGCCTTTTCAGTTTGTGCTTCCTCCCGACTGTTTGAGCTCCTTTCGAGGGAGTGTTGGCTCAGTTTCGTATACTCTCCATGGGCTAATCAAAACTGGTTTGTTTCATCAAGATCACAAAATTCAGGCTATCGTTCCAGTTAGCAGAATCACCGATATCAACATTCCCCAGCTACTGATGCCTGTTCGTCAATCGAAGAAAACGAACATTGGAATAATTTTTTGCTGTCTTGGAAGTAATGTCGAGATCACAGTGAGCTTGAGTCGCACAGGTTTCTGTATCGGTGAAAATCTACCACTGACAGTGAACGTAGTGAATGGGAGCTCACGTCGCATCAAGTTGAGGGCATCTATTCAGGGATTTACTCATTACTATGCTCAAGGCCATGCTTATCACGATCGCAAAACCAAGGTGGTTAGCGTGACCACTCCAGATATTGCTCCTCGCTCAGAACAAATTGTGAATATAGAGGACCTCGTTGTTCCTATGGTGATACCATCAATCTATGGATCACAAATCATTAAGATGCGGTACTTCCTCAAAGTGACAGCTGTAATACCTTGGGAAAGGTCGAACTCTTTTGTGATAATTCCTATCACACTCGGGAATGTTCCTTTTGAACAGCCGGAGTGATAAATCATAAAAATTAATTCTAGTATATTATAGCTATTATTGATCGATGGGCAATATAATAATGGTAACTGTTGTCTTTATAATAATAATATATTATTATAGCTGGCTGCCCATCTATTGTGGAGGTCAGTGGAAACCATTTGACGTCTAAACTAAACAGGCTGTATCTCTGGCGCTGGCTGTGTGTATTTAATGCGATCTTATTTTTATATATGCTACCGCATATTGTCATGACATTATCCTAATGAATCTATATAGCTCTTGTTGACAATAAAGCTTTATCAGCCAAGTCATAGACACTGCATGGCCCTTTAGCTAGCTAGACATTGTCAGTCTTACAGCTAGAGGAACTTATGTACTAAGTAGTTCCATGCACCTAGCTAAGGAGTGCATGTAACGTAATACATGAAGTTCTATAAGTTAAACACCAAAGGCAGTGCTAAGTATGCGTTTTTAACTTACTGTACTGCTATGCCAAACATACACTGGCACAAGTCATGGCTGGTGCATGATGAATAAAGGAACATGCAGGTCAAAGTTCGGGAAGCACATGACAGGAGTTGACATGACGCAACAATTCTCTAGTATCTCGTAGTGCAATTGCATGCAAAACTTGAAGTATTAGCTATATGTGCGCTATAATATAGGGATTGGGAGCTCCATTTTGTAGCTGAGATGGGATTTTTCACCAGTTAATATGTTTCCACGGAGCACATAGTTAATGTGACCACCACGCCCCTCGAAAGAACCTGGACAGTTAACTGGAAGAGTGAACTGAAAATCAAACTCAAACGTTCCGGGACCAATAGTTCCATTTGGAGATTGCTGATGGTTCCATAAAATTGTGGTATGCTTCACATATGTCTCTGTGGAGCCACTGCGAGATGCTATTGCAGTCACAGCACTGCCATGAAATTCCATTGTGATGAAATGGTAGTTCCGAGCTTCATCGAGAGTGAAATGTAATTTTCCTGAAATTGTATCTCCAGGAGAAAAAGCCTGCAAAAGAAAAAAAATTCAATTATGCATGATCGACAGTCTGGATGCTGAGCCTATCGGAATAATGGAAGGATAATACAATACTATGGGGAATTTTATTAAAATAGTGCCTCGGCAATGCATACCTTGTGATTATCTGTATCTGCATTCAGGGTTATCCGAAAATCCTTTGCCATTTTCTTTGCCTTAAGGTTAGTTATGCTGAATCAAAATAATTTTATCCTTTGATCCATAATGGCTCCTTATACGTCTAATTAGTGCACTTGTCTTTTAGCTGGGATCATCGCGAACTATGAACTGGACTGTGGACCACGCGGGGAAATTATTGCGCGGAACACATCAAAGAAGGGTTGGGCCAGATTGCGCAAACATTCGAACCGGATGTGTATGGTCAAAGGTGCCAATAATCATTAATATTCGCGGCTAGTAATTTCCAGTCTTATACAGATGCATGACATTGTGACATTAACGCTATAATTAATGTTTGCACACTCGAGCACTAAATGAAAAGACGTTCTTCATTGTGCATCATAGAGTGTAGCTAGCTGCATACTATAGACTATAGTGAGATTAAAATCAACAGCTAGATCCTATACTGCCAAGAGTAGCTACTATATACATGTAGCTACCAGGAGCTTATCATAATTATTATTGTGAGCGCCGCATAGCTCATGGATACACAGTTTTAATTGGCCAAGTAGCCTCTGCAATAAAACAGCAAGCCTTTCAAGTTAAGTGTTCATGACAACACATAATAATACATGACATTGTACATAAATCTGTCAGCAGTTGCATATTACATGTTATCACTCAGAAAATAAAAATTGAGTACAACAATCTTTGCACAGGATAACAATGGAATTTTATCCATTGAAAGTGCATGAATGAGACTCATAATACCTAAGTAGCAATTGAGTTCAAAGCGCATGCAAGTGCATGTTATCTGAGACAAAATTAATGCACTGGGACAGTGAAGATGCCTTTCAACATAGCTACTCATTAACAAGATACTAGAATAATAATAATATTATAAAGCTGCTCATGGTATACTAAAATTATAGAGACCTGATCAAGACCAATATAATGTGTATAGTATCCTAGATATTCAATACTTCTTATAGTAACTTCTAGAATAGCTCAGTACGACTTCAGTATAGTGGTAGAGTACAGTAGAGAGGAAGTGATGTCAAGTTCACTTCTGTTGCATACAGAATTCCCCAAGTTGAACATGGTCCTAAAGTTCAAACATGCATTTGGGAATCTGAGATAGGATGAGAATGTAATTATCTCAAAAGCAAGCTGCATGCATCATCTGCTATAATACTTAGTTCCATAACAATTATTATGATTCATATACAATAATATTATATAGCTATCTGGATCATGGCCATCAATATCACAGACTCTGAGGTAATAGTGACACATTAATAGTTTATTGTACACATTTAATTATTAAATTCTTTATTACTCATTATAATTAATACTCATTAGCAATTAGCTATAATATTCTGTACTGTTCAATGGTACATTCCCCAGTGTGATGGGAATTTTCACAGAAGAGTTCCTTGCCCAAGGTATTACAGCTGTCACTTTGAGAAAGTACTGCATCTTGATGATTTGTGATTCTGTGAATGATGGTTCCACCATGGGAACGACTAAATTTTCTATGGTCATCCCAGTTTGCTGAGAATGAGGAGCAATGTCGTGAGTAATGACAGCAGTCAGAACTCTTTTGTCATGCCTAGTGTGGCCTTGAGCATAGTAGTAGCAATACCTCTGAATAGTTGCCCTCATCTTGATGCGACGTGAGCTCCCATTCACTACACTTACTGTCAGTGGTAGATTTTGACCGATACAGAAGGCTGTGCGACTCAAGCTCACTGTGAACTCAACGTCACTTCCAAAGCAGAAAAACCCAACTTGTTTCTTCTTCGATTGATGAGCAGGCATCAACAATTGGGGGACGTTGATATCCACTATTCTATTAACTTGAACTGGAACTTGGATTCTATGGTCCCTATGAAGCATGCCAGTTTTAATCAGTCCATGAAGAGAATATGAAATTGAGCCAACACTCCCTTGAAAGGAGCCTAAACAGTTGGGAGGGATCACAAACTCAAAAGGCAGATTGAACGTTCCCGGGCCAATTTTGCCATAGGGTGTCTGCTCACTGCTCCATAGACGTCTACCCTCGTGTACGTACGTTTCTTCAGACTGGTAAGTCACAGTGGTGGTGGTCCGGTTTTCACCAGTACCCGAAGTGTGTTCTTCAGTCCACCTCACTAGAGCTCCTCCATAGAGTCTTATTTCAATGTATTTGTAACTTTTAGATTCTTTAAGTGTGAAATGCAGCAATCCTGACACTGTTTCTCCACAAAGAAATGCCTGTGGTTTGTAAGATTCAAATCAATACATTTATAGTAGCTAGACATAATACTATAGCTAACCATTTTTAGTACTGCCATGCAATAATTATTAATTTTAGATTATTATGGTGTACACATACCTGGCGGTCATCTTGGGTATAGAGTGTGATTGTGAAGTCCTTCACCATTGTTGTATGCTACTATAATAGATCCTTAAATTTCTTTTATTTAGATGATTCACTTGCTTTAAATCTGTCAATGGTACCTTTTATAGCTTCTGCTATACACAGACAGGAAGTGAGTTCACTGGGTACATCCCCCCACATCCTGGCATGAATTTGCACTTAGCACTTTTCCCAACAAGAGTTCAAAGCACATACACAGTGTTAACCATCATGACTGTCATTTGGGAGTCTGTTTGAGACAGGATGCATATGGCTACAGTGGACTACTTAATTGCCAGAGTTATTGATAGTCACGTACAGTGATGTAATACATCTTCTGGCAAACATCCTTGTAATGCTAACTTTGTTGGTTTGGGGAAATTTGCGATTGCTGATCGTACATCCTCAGATATAAGACTTAGTGTGCACACAAGACCAGGATGTATGTAACTTGGCCACTTCCTAGGCCTGCCTACACTTGTGTGTGGCTATAAATACGTGCATGCATGACGGAGTACCTAACCAAATGTTATTGACTTTTTAAGAAGATATCTGAACAAAGAGTAGCTATATAGCTCGAGCAGCAATGGTGAAGGACCTCACAATCACTCTCTACACTCAAAATGACCGCAAGGTAGCTATATAGCTACAAGTAGAGTACGTGTGTGCTAGTCACTTAAAATTTTGATTATGATTCGTAGGAATATCTTTGTGGAGACACAGTGTCAGGATTGCTGCACTTCACACTCACAGAAGCTAAAAGCTACAAGTACATTGAAATTAGATTCTATGGAGGAGCATTTGTGAAATGTAAAGGAAAACATACTACGTACACTGGATCTAGTCAATATCAGAGTATGTACACAGTAACTTATCAGTCGGAAGAAACCTACGTACATGAAGCCAAAATCCTATGGAGCAGTGATCAGTCACCCTATGGCAAGCTTGGTCCAGGAACGTTCAATCTGCCTTTTGAGTTTGAGATTCCTAAGAACTGTTTGGGCTCCTTTCAAGGGAGTGTTGGGTCGATTTCATATTCCCTTCAAGGGCTGATAAAAACTGGCACGCTTCATAGTGATCACAGAATCCAAGTTCCAATTCAAGTTAATAGAATAGTGGATATCAACATATATCCCCAGTTGTTGATGCCTGCTCATCAATCGAAGAAGAAACAAGTTGGGTTTTTCTGCTTTGGAAGTGACGTTGAGTTCACAGTAAGCTTGAGTCGTACAGGCTTCTGTATCGGTCAAAATCTACCACTGACAGTAAATGTACTGAACAGTAGCTCACATCAGATCAAGATGAGAGCAACTATTCAGAGATACTGTGAATACTACGCTCAAGGTCTGGCCAATCATGATGAAAGGAACTTGGCCTGTGTTGGCACTGCACTAATTGCTCCTCGTTCTCAGCAAGTGATAATCATAGAGGACCTCGTTGTTCCCATGGTGGAGCCATCATTCGATGAATCTCGAATCATCAAGATGCAGTACTTCCTCAAAGTGACAGCTGTAATACCTTGGGCACGGAACTCTTCCATGACAATTCCAATCTCTCTTGGGAATGTACCGTTAAAAGACTGCACAAAATTTACTGATTGTAATGTAGCCAGTGATGCTCAAAATAAACTCGATCTAAGTTCACTTCATATGCGATAATTATTATTATAATTTTTATCATAATAATTACTTAATAATTACCCATCGGAAATAATAACATCGTAAATGAGATAAAATTCAAAGGAGTCACCTAATGGTAATGTTGGCTAGGGAATAATGATAATTGTAGCTGCATGCATGGATGAGTTGTCCGTATCACAAAACCTGTACCACCAACAATAATGAATGATACCTCACATCAAATCAAGATCCATGCATCATTCAATGAATTGACACATATTATCAGGGGCTATACATTACCTTTCCGATGGACTAAAAGATAATGTATAGTCCCTGATATTATGTACAGCTAAAATTAATTAAATATAATTATACATACATGCAAGCAAAAGACCATACTATCACATGAGTTTTAATCTTATAATATACTATAATAGACTGCACAGGTTCAGCTTCAACTGATCTAACTAAGCCTTACTTAGAGTGGTTACTATAGCTGCTGGTACCTTTCATTCAGAAATAATGATAATATTGTACTATAGCTGGTTACTAGTTTTCAGGGCTAGCCATGGAGTGGCGTCTCTAGGCAACTGTTTAACTGGGTGCAAGTTCTAAAGTAACTGCACAGGTGGATCGATGCATAAAGCTAGTGGAAGTGTACTATAGTATACATGACATTGTATAGTACTATTAATAGTGTAATACCTAGCTAGGTACATTGTACATGTACTATTCCATGTAGACAGTCTACATAATATTTATATACATGACATGTTACATTACTGGCTGTGATAGTAGTGTAGTGAAATATGCATACTGTGACAGGCTCAACAAAACTGCATAGGATGGGTGCACAGGTGCATGGATTGGGTGCAAATGAACCCACATGTCATGCACCCCCCTGGCGACACCACTGGGGCTAGCTGTGAGCCTTTTCATAATTACGCCTTTCATAATAATAATAATAATATTATTATTATTATGTGCTTGATTTGGGTATAACACTGTGCCTGATAATGTTCTGGGTAGTTTCCCCTAGGATTTGTAGGAGATAAACTTACTAGACTCTTTCTTCCAATAATATTGATATTGGTTGACATATACAGGAGCATGTGTTGAGGCAGACACTGGCTGTTGTGTTTGGGATTGGTTTGAATAAACATGTTCATGTGCTCACCACAGTCCCATCAATAGAACAGAAACTGATTGGTCTTCCGTGTGATTACAGAGAATCACAAAAGCTATCAGATTCTGTTAGATTTTTATGGCAGATACATGAAACTGGATACAATGGCTTGATTAAAGAAGGCCCCTCACTGTTTGCATGTCCAATAGAGTCAGACTCTATGTTATGTTGGCCGACCAATTCAAATTGTGCAATTGCAAGGGCCATCTCAGATGTAGTGCACTTTTTCTGATGCTAAGTATGGCATTCCAACACTGACAAAATTGGCAAGCTCAAATATATGATCAAACTTTAGTCAGATATATAGTCAAACTCAAATATGTGGTCAAAATTGTTGCCTGTATATGATCAAAGCTAAATATATGGTCAAACGAAAGTTATGGTCATTTTGCCCATATATGGTCAAACACGCAGCAAATATATGGTCAAAATTCAAGAAGATCCCCTTACATAATAGTCACGGATATGACGTATCTATTAGTTAATTGGACTGACGTGACGTCAACAGAATCACAGCCAGAATCCGCGTTCGCAAATAAAATTCGCGATCGCGCGCACAAACGATCCTTTACCCGCTATGTAGTTCCTGGACCCGCCCCCTCTGGGGACTTGGCCATCTCGCTCCGCTACAATCCCTCCTTCGTAGGGCTGGCGCGCGAGACTAGGTACAATCGCACATTGTAAGGTAAGTATGAATGAAATTAGCTGAGTTGCCCTCTCTCTATCTTTCATAATAAACACTGGGAGATCGAGAGAGGGCCTGGGGATAAGATAAGACACACCAGGTGCAGTAGGATAATATATTATAGTACATGAATAGCTAGTAGTTCCATTCATGCTTACCATACTGCTTTAATACCATACAATACAATGTCCGATCGTACCTAGTCTCGCGCACCAGCCCTCCCACGTAGGAGCGGAGCGAACTTGAATGGTCAAGTCCCCAGACTCCGCCCTAAAGGGGGCGGGTCCGTGAACGTGACTACATAAGGTAAGGATCGTGATAGCCTCGTCCCCAGGCCCCTCCCAACGCGGAGGGGCCTGGGGACGAGGCTAGGATCGTGAGTGTACGTTTGTGCGCGCGATCGCGAATTTTATTCGCGAACGCGGATTCTGTTGACGTCACGTCGGTCCAATTAACTAATAGATACGTCATATTCGTGACTATTATGTAAGGGGATCTTCTTGAATTTTGACCATATATTTGCTGCATGTTTGACCATATATGGGCAAAATGACCATAACTTTCGTTTGACCATGTATTTGAGTTTGATCATATAAAATTTGACCATATATTTGGCTTTGACCATACATATATAAGCAACAATTTGATCACATATTTGAGTTTGACCATATATCTGACTCAAGTTTGATCATATATTTGAGCTTGCCAATTTTGTCAGTGTTGGAATGCCATAGCTAAGATTACACACCAGCATCTGTTGGCAGGCCGGCGGGGGAGGAAGGGATCATAGAGCAAAAACAATCATTGTTTCTGAAAAGTTTTATGAAACATTTACATGGATGATGTACATTATATAATATTATTATAATACATCGTGGTTGAATACACAATATCATGCATAATATACTTTAGTATAGCTCTTGCAGCTAGCAATTTACCTAACTTTGATTGCAGGGTGATGGCCTACAACTAAATGTATATTATGGATGTGAGGACATTAGTTGGTGAACACTGGCCAGAGATTGACTATCAAAACAAGCATTTGGACACATTTAATTTGCTAATTGTTTAGCTAGAGAATCATTGTAATCAGAACTAATTAAAAAGGTTAGATCTTCTCATGTCATTGACATGTACTACTACATATGCAGGAGAAGTATACATGAAATGCTTATAAACTCTCAGCACTATTATCAGACATTGATGGTCTAAAGGGTATAGGGGTACGGTAAATTATGCCAGCATAATTTTGAGCGTAATAGGGCACACAATTGCAAGTAGCTGTTATAATTGTCCTTTGTCACAACGCCTGGACTACATGTTATGGACTTATAAAGAGTTGATCAATCAGCTGGTGCCCACTTTTGAATCCGAGCACATGTAGAATTGAAATGGCTGCACTCTATGATAGTGTAACTGCGTCTCCTCATGTCTCATATTGGCTTTTGTTAACATTATTTATAGTTGGTTCAACTTGAGCATAATGCGCAATGTATTGGGAATTAGCTATAGGTGCACTTCTGGAGCATTATTAGGGATTTTTTAAGAACACCATTATAGGCCAGAAAATTAGCATAATTTACCTACCCCTACCACTGGGCCTATTGGGCTATATGTTTATGAGCAAGTACTGTTATTAAATACATGATCATGCATGCTAGTCACATTATCCCATGATTGTGACATTAAATATACTTGTTCAAAATTAAAATTATTTTTTTTCCATGCGTAGTATTAGATTAAGTACGGTAATATTAAACTCTCTGTACAATCATTGTCTAGCTCAGTACTCGAGGTACTATTGTGGCTGTTGCTATGCTCTCTCTCTCTCTCTTTCTCTCTCTCTCTCTCTCTCTCTCTCTCTCTCTCTCTCTCTCTCTCTCTCTCTCTTCTCTCTCTCTCTCTCTCTCTCCCTCCCTCTCTCTCTCTCACTCAGTTATTATTGTAAGTATGTGGTCACTGACATCACTCATGGAACAGATATGCATGCGTGTACCAGTACCCCAAAGTTGCAACATATTATCATAATATAATAAGGTATAATTATAGCTACATACACACTTACCTAGCCACATGGAGCAAAGCATGATAGTAATTATGACATTGTGGGATGCGTTTATAACAAGGAAATGATCTCATGCAGTGAATGTCATAACTTATACACCTTGCATGTTTACATGTTTATTGTCAAGATTCCTTTTAAGGTCAATTGAGAATTTGGTTAATGGCCTGACAATTAATACAAGGAAATGGAATATGACTCATTGATCTTGTACACAATTCCTTACTATTAGCAATTATTATGGCATAATGTTTACTCTATTGACAATAATATTATGCATATCCATGTTGTAATAATGCGTCAATCGTTCACACCAAAGCACCTGTCCTTGATCTCATCCAGTAACCACGTGCCAAATTCGAGCATTGAGATGAAACTCATACCGGTATAATATTATGTGTCCTAACCTGAAACACAACCAATTTTATCATGACAATGACCAACTTGCTTTCTACAAAATTAATGTAGTATAGTAAATATACTTGTATCAGGGTATTGACACCAACATACAGCGGATTCAGCTTATTATTATTCCCTATATACACTATTATGAGCTACATACAACAAACATGAATTCCAAATGGTCCCTTTTCTCAGAGCTGGTCACATATACCTAGGATTACTATAATAATGAATGTATAAAAGTTAATTAGATATCCAGGAATTCAATCATCCAGGAAAGAGGATTGTAACATGCTGCTGCTTTTATTCATCATGCACACAGAAAATTGCACTAGAAGAGTTAAAGAGAAGAGTACCTCATGCGAACACCTGGTGAGATAGATCTCTCTCTCTCCCTCTCTTCCGGGCCTCTCCCTCTCCATCCTTACTCACAGCTGGATCCTTGTTTCAGTATAGTGTATTGTTTGTATGGCCATCTGTTTCGATTGTAAGTGTGTGTAAATTTAAAATCTAGTTTGTATATATAAAACTCTTGGTTGAATCCTAAGAAAACTGTATCTTGCACATCTGCACATTGTTCCTCTATACACAAAGAGAACCCATACTCTATAATCTTCTATAATAATATTATTATTATAGTGATCGATATCACTGTTTGCTGAGAATGAGGAGCAATCTCTGGAGTGTTGATAGTAGCCAGAATTTTGCTGACCAATAATTAATTTTAGTCATGCTTACTATGACCGATTACAAGTGTCTTGAATTGACCTGATGCATGTATAAAGAAGTATACCATGCTACTAATTCCACTTGAAATATTATATTAGTGAAAGCGAGTTGTAGGTTAACAAGATACGGCCTGCATGCAGACATGCACAGAGCTACGCTGAAAATATCAACGAAAGCGACTTATCAAAATTAATATTCGGGTATGAAGGTCTTGCAATCTCTATGTAGCTAATCCCTATTGTGCAATGATAATTAAATTTTAACACCAATAATAATTATAATGTTCACCATAATCATTCAATTAACAACCACAAGGTGTTCAGTTTAACATTAATTTTTCATTATTGTTTTAACTTCAGCATCATAAAACTCAAGTTCAACAATAGTAAAGTGGTAGGTGGTGAAACGTTAAATCAGTCGTCAGGCATCAGGTACTTCCTAAGCACCTGATAGACAGTATCATAGTTACCATAATATACATTAGCATCTAGGGTGGAGAGAATAGTCACTTTATTACCCACTCGTTGTGCGACACCAAAACTCCAGACAACAGAGTTTGTCAGCAAAAATGGCAGAGTACTCGTCTTTTCCGTTACAATGTGAACCTCCCTAAGCATCTGTGCTACCTCTTTCGTTTTTAGAGCAAGGCCAGGGTAGGTAGCACTTTTTTTTACTTCTACAATCAACTTTGGCTTATCATCAGTCATACAGATCAAAAAGTCAGTGAAAACAGGGTGGTTTTCAAATGTGGGCTGACACTGTATTTTCACTTTTTGCCCTGTGGAATCATAAATATCCTTACATACTGCGAGTAAGAACTGTACCACTCTAACAGTGGCATCCATCTCAGTCACATTTGAGAAGAACATGTCCACATCAGCTAGAATATCCTTCCTTGGAGTAATAGATGGAAGATTCTCCAGTATTTTATCAGAATTTGTTGTAATATCTACACTTGATAAAATCTTCGTGGCGTCTTTCCAGGTCATGTAAGATGGAGATGGTAATCCACTCTGTTGAGTGTGCATATAAAGAGATGTATATATATAATTATGTGACCCTCCACGAGGAAACCAAGCATAATGCGCTGGATATCAATCTGAGATGGGTGTCCCAATCCAGCACCTCGGCTAAGCATATATAGCTAGATAGATAGATTTTTTTGTCACGCATCAGAATACATCAAGCCAGACAAGTAATAATTACCTATTATGATAATTATTGCCATCTTTAGATAACCGTTCTGGATATGTACCACTTTCTAGATAGGTATAAAGCTCGTCATGCATACACATCTTTATTCAGTGGAATGGAACAATGGAATGGAATGGTGGAATGAAACGGTGGAATGTAATGGAATGGAATAGTGGAATGACCACGCCCACCGAGTGCGTGTTTTGTGACGACCTATACCTATTATATTCAGTGCCCAAGACACGCAGGTCTTCTCTTCTCGATCGAATTATGGCTAGCCAGTGACAGTAATTAAAGAAGGACGAGCACATAAGTATGTTTGATGTAACAATTGACATACATGTAAGCTTATTATAATAATATTATGTCTTTATAGAAGCTTGGTATGTATACTATGGCATAGTCTAACATGTTCAGGACCATGGTAGCTGCTTTCATCTGTTCAAGAGCTACATTTTGGTCTTTGTTCCAGCTCCATTATTATTAAACTAAAACTGATGCAGGAGAAAAATAAATAATTATGGGCACCACAAAATGCATGGGTAGGCTTGTTACGACGCAAATGCGATCTATCAACACTTAGAAAAATTCGACAGGGAAAAAAAATCAAAGTGTACAGCAAGATTTGAACCCGCTCTATTCCATCCCATACATAAGAGCCCAACCACTCGGCCACCACCGTTGTTGCTGCTGGCAGCTGTTATTTCAACTATTTTATAGACAAACCCTACACAACCCAGCCCCTCCCACACTAACCCTGCTAACTATTCACAAACCAGCCCCAGACCTCCCAGCCCCTCCAGTCCACGTATACGCAAACCCTAGAGACTAACTCTGCTAACCATTCGCAACGCATCCCCAGACCTCCCAGCCCCTCCCACACTAACCCTGCTAACCATTCGCAACCCATCCCCTGACCTCCCAGCCCCTCCCATCCATATCGTCCAGCGATTGCGGTGGCGTACGTATCGGCGTATCGCGAACGGGTCGGTTGCGTCATTACAAGGCTTTCAGCTTCCAACATTGAGTGTTAACCTCATGCTGTAGGTACTTTGTGCAACTTGAGAATTATTTGGTGTGTTACCTTTTCCTAGTCTCGTGCCTGGGCACCCCAGGCACGAGACTAGCCTTTTGCATGGGCCAGATTGTGCCTCTTTGGGCTTCATATGTAGGCTAGCCTTTACCGGTATACTCAGAATAGGAGAGGTATTGGCACCTGCCATTCCAGCCACACCAGACTATCCCCCTTCCCAACTGCCTCCTGAACAGAAGTAGGTACTAGACCTGAGTGACCCCCCATTTCGCTAGCTAACCTAGAGGTGGGTGTCTTCAGTACTGAGGGCCTCAGCTAGCTATTATACTAAAATAATATAATTGATCCCTGTATCACATGAATGGGGACACCATGCACTCTATAGCCAGCGACATGGAGGGTCCCATATCATACATACCTGTACACCAGACATTCGAAGGCTTCACTGAGAGTAGAGCTATAACTGCTTCACTTTCAAGAATTTGAGGAGACTTGTATGATGTTTAGTAGACCAAGTATCAGAGTAGGGGCCGGGATAAAAGAGGGGTCTGAGAATGAGGTTACTAATAATAATTATTATGCCGGCTATGTGATGCCATTGTAAATACTTAATAAGCACAGTGCTATCATAGCTGAACTTGGCGACTCTCTTTCAAATTATGACCACAGTTTCAGCCCGGGTAGCCTCGTACCCGCAGCCTGGTTACGAGGCTAAGTTTCAGGGTAAATCTTGAGCCCACACTTCTGATCTCTACTCTTGCTGGATCAGTTCAAGGATCCACTAATACTATTGGCTTGCACGAGTTTGAAAAGACTACTGTGTCTCAATATAATCGGTATAGGTTGTCACGGAACGCTCTCAGTGGGCGTGGTCATTCCAATATTCCATTCCATTCCATTCCATCGTTCCATTCCGCTAAATAAAGACACCCATCTGAGATACAGGCCAAAATAGTTGCCCAAGGTGATTATTATTGTTTTTCACTTTTTGGTATAGAGTCAATAGAGGAATCATTCCTCTACACAAAAATCTGCTTCGTAGCTTCTAGAACGCTATACTTACCGAGTTATGGCTCGAAGAAGTCGGCCGTGTAGCTAACATTGATCGTCCATGATACAGAGCCGTTGCCATAGTTGCAGCTAGGCAAGCATGGCAGCTGCACAGAAAAAACTCTCCAATCACTTCTTTCTTCGATTTTGTATGCTAACGATCTATAGACACGCTTATCTTTTCGTTCTTTTCCATCAAAACGCCGGCTGCTGCTCCCTTTCCAACGTTTTGGCAGCCCGGATCTAGCTTATTGACTTAGTGGGCGGGGCCACGTATTTACCATAAATGGCGAATATACGGACTTCCGCGAGCAATGTACGTAGCAGTGTTCATTGCATTTTTTTGCAAGACTTTAGTACGGGCGACCCGGGTATATTTTTGCTCATATCTCCATGACTACACGGGCTAGAGACTTCAAATTTGCTGGAGCAATAGTTCAAAGGTTGTAGTTGGTAATGGTGGCCTTAACTCAAAATTTTTTCCGCGCATTATGCTTGGTTTCCTTGTGGAGGGTCACATATAATGTTGATATCATTACACGTTTTTCCAGTAATAAGGGAAGGGATACGTAATCAATAAGTATTTCATTAGTAACTCATTCTCATTGATAGCTTTGTTATCATTATGTATACTATTGTACTATTATATTATATAATATTATAATATATAGACCATGTGCAAGTGTTCACTCCAAGTATATTGTTTGAGCAGTGTCATGCAGATGAAAATTGAGTGAGTCTTTACACATAACATTTTGCAATTATAGATTTCCCTCAAGTCTATGGTCTACGCTTAGCATAAAGTATTATGCTATATAGTCAAAACCACAACTGACTTTAGACTATAGTTGACATACCATAAACTCTGGTTATTAAGTGCACCTCGCTATTAAGCGCACATTATTTATTAAGCGCATGCTCTCTTCTCGTAACAAGCTATTGTTTATTAAGCGCATGCGCTTAATAGGCGTGGCGTACTATAAACCTGACCTTGACCGGCTGGAAAGTATGTGGAGTCCAGATATCTTTGGAAAAATGATGGCCATATCAAACAAGAAGATCGAGTTTCAGACAAATCGCCAGCACTGGTCGTCTTGAGCGGCAGCTGTAAACGCTAAAGCGCTCGATCGATCGAGCCAGCTAGCACTAGCGCCTATAGCGGGCCTCACATCCATCACGTGCCCAAACGTTTGTGGGCGTGGTTATGTGCCATATAAGCACACATCCTTTATTAAGCGCATACTGTCGTTCTGTTTACCGCTATAAGTGCATGCGCTTATTAACCAGATTATACGGTACACGAGTAATTAATGAAACATGAACTAGCAAACATGCAAAAGTGATATCACAGTCAGTAAGTGCTACCTTACCATATTTTTGATGGTGTCTACTAATGTATCCGTCCAGCCTTCAATGCCACACTCTTTACAGGTCATTTCCTGGTTACGACGACTAAGTTGATACACAAAATCTCCTGCATTCGGACAACATTCGACGAGATCTCTCATAAGACCCTGCTTGTCAATGGTGATTCCCTCTAGTGCTTCCACCACTTCATCCCACTGTACCTCCCTTTTCCTCTTTCTGGAAGTTGATGTACTTGCAACTGACATAATAAACCGAGAAAGAGATTTTGGCTGAAGCTCAGAATCTGTACAAAATAAAGGGCAGGAAAGGAGGGAGTTTTCCATCTTATTTCTAGTTTACATCCCTTAGCCTATATCAGTCTACATGCACAAGTGGATAAACATGTAAGATCATGCTTTGTGTATTACTCATAATTGTCATCATTAAAGGCACTGTATCAGGATATAAGGGCCTCGTGTTACTATTTTCAGAAATCAAATCAACCGCACACTGTGATATCAGGTGCACGCAAGCACAGGCAGTATCAATGGCCACATGGAACCTATCATGCCACACAGCTGTCGTTCGATCGAGCCATATGTACCCCGTCCAGGGTTCTAGGTTCTATCTAGAAATTTCGGTTTGGAGTGGAAATGGGCATGGCACTTTCATGCACAGTCCCCTCCTCCAAACCATTATTAAATAGGTATTTGTGGGTTTTAGGTGCAACATAGTATACTCTTTGATGTTAATTTAGAGGAATGCTATTTACAGGTATTATCACAACAACCAAATAGTACACGTTCCCCACCTCCTCCCTCTCTCTTTTTGTCTTAGCTACTCTTCTTTTGGGGGAAAAGCTGGATGGTTTAGGAGGAGGGGGGGGGAGCTTCCACCTGCCCCCCCCCCCCCCCCCCCCCCCCCCCCCCCCCCATAGATAGAACCCTGCCATGCTTATGATGGCAGGTACGAAGACTAAGTGAGTGAGCCGCCTGTTTCTTCATTATTCATTTTATCAACTAAAACAATGCTACTGACTAACGTTAGTGTACAATCACTATATAATCTTAGAGTTGTGTGTCCGTCTGTCTGTCCGTTACGGAAGGTTGGCGGAAGTGATTTGACCCCGCGACACAAGTGGCTATATCCCTGGCCCTGGAACATTAGAAGCTAGAACAAGGCGATCTCTGCGAGAGCCAGCCTGGGTACTAGCTACAGGCACGAACACTATAGCTTCTTGGATTGACTGTACAAAACCAAGTAACAAACGGGGACTTACATTCAGCGATCTGCAGTTAGGCAAGCAGTTTGATTTGTGAGAAGTCGTCGTCCTAGTGGTCATTACGGAGGTAGTAGATTCTGATTTTGGCTTCTCGCTTACTCAAGTCTTGCGAGGGGAGCTAGGAGCAACTTAACGACTTTTTTGGACAGTTGATTGATTTAGACATGTGCTCAAGCAGGATGCCATAAATGCGCATGCTCAATAGAATGTTCTAAAACGGATAAAGGGCGGTTTCAGCCACTTGGCTCACCAATTAAACTAGAACTCTGACCTCTGGCCAGGCACCCTTAGCAAAGGTGTCATAACTGGGCATGCTCAATAGAATGTTCCAGAACACAGGACTATCCTCTATTACCTACGGGGCTCTTAAGTATCCAAAATAAAACTACCGAGTAAAGCAGGGGGCGAGCGGAGCGAGCCCCCTGCTTGTATTATTATAATAATATTATGATACTGATTGTTGCATTGGACAATCCTGAAGTTCGATGATGATCGACAAAGTTTGGCAATCTTCATCAACTCGGTAAGGTCAATAAGGTCAATGAGATTCATAGCAATACATAAAATAATAATTTTTGCAATTTAATATGGGTGACGGGTGTGCGCTAGTCTCGCGCAGCCAGACTCTCTCTCGGGGAAAAGGGGGAGGGGGAAGGGGAGGGAGAGAGTCTGGTAAAGTGCTATACATCGAGTTGTCCCAGCGGAACATACTGACGTCACGTTAACGTGACGTCACCAACGAGATACTATTGCGCGCGCGTATTTTTTTTTGTATTGTGCGCGATATCATGCATGCTATTCTTACAGTAATTTTCTCTCCTTCGATGGCGCGGCAGCTCACGATGCAAAGATGCCTTGGTTGCGGATTGGATATGGCGGATATAAATTCTAAAGATAGAAGAGTCCTTATTAAAGCTACAAATCTTATTCCTTTATGGGAGGAAATTTTGCAAATCAAGCTCTATGAACTTGATCCGGATGCAGTAGTGTCTAGATCAACACTGCTGTCCATTCTGGGGTCCGCCAATGATCCAAACCATGGCATGGTGTGTAAGAAGTGTTTCAATTCCTATACAAGGTATCATCAAGATCGTCTCTCTCTACTTGAGAATATGATGAAGGTGCTTAACAATGGTGCACTGTCAGAAGCAATCACTTATTCTAAAGGTGACAATGATGCAGCTGAACACACAACAATAGCAGGCAAGAAGAGAAGCAGGCCATATTCATATGAATTTCCCTCATCTAAGAGGTTATGCCTGATGTCAAGATTTAATGACGTTAAAGCCACAACATCAGACTCTCAATCTGCATCTCCTCCTGCAGTTGTAAGTTATCACAGCTAATAATATAATAATACCATGATGTTGCTTTATTCATTGCATGATGTGTGTACATCACATAGGTTGTGATAGGATACAAGAAGCCAAAGTCCTATCGTTTAACACCTTCGCGAAATAGGCTCGGGAAGTCTCTGGCTCATGGAAGTAAGTGTGCCCTTGTCCGAGAGTGTTTTAAAGATGACACAGTCCGCAAGTACATCATCCGCAAGTTAGGGAGTATGGCACACAATGAGATAGTAACACTCTGTTCTGACAAAGTTAATTCCACCATGCTTAATCCTCATCCTGATCTGCTAAGTTCCTTTACATGGGAAGAGCTGTATTTGGAGATGAACAATCACTGTCCAGTCTTGACTCAAGTGATAAACTATGCGACTAGAACAAGGCAACCAAGAGCAAATCAAAAGGCCATCATCTGCTTATGCGTGGCCATCATGTGCAACAACAGACGTACTTCAATGAGCTTAGTGCAACAAATAATCTCTGTACTTCTGTATACTGGTCATACATCCAAAGAAGTAAGTTGCAAGGCCAACATTGGTCAAGATCAACATTAACACTAGCTGACTAATAACCACAAATTAATATTCACAATATTGCAGGTATATTCCCAGCTGAATAGTCTCTCTCTGTGTACTTCTCACACTAGAATGTTAACTCTAATTGATCAATTGGGCCAAGATTTTGATAAGAAAGTCACTGATTGGAAAAGGAATGTAGAGGATACCACCCTGAATGCAACAAATGAGGTATCAATTAATTTAATGTCTAGCCTATAATAATATTATTATTTTGTATACATCATACGCATAATCATTGTTGTACACACACACACACACAGACTGCTCACCCGTCAATAGATTTGATTGTTCCCAATCTTGACAGCAGTTGTGACCTTGATCTCAGTATAGATGATGCTTTACAAGATTTAAGTTTTTCAGCATTTCAAGATTTAAGCTTTTCAGCTATGACACCTCAAAATGAAGACGATGTGACGGAAATGGATAATGAGAGTGAATATTCATCTATTCCATCACCACCAATCAGCAATTTCTCATCCAACCCATCAATCCCTAGTTCAGCTGCCCCAATTCATGAACAAACACACAAGAATTCTGAATCTCTAGACAACAGCAAGTCTACATTTGGGGTAAAACTGGTCTTTGATAATATAGATAAGAATATTGTTCCAAGGAATATGTCTTTTGAGAAGCAGACTAAATCCTTGCACTACGTACACATGTATGCAGTGGAAGATAGGATAAATATTGCTCATTTATCAGATGATCCTCCCGATAGGACGACTCCAGTATCAATAGCAGAAGTGTTTAAGACTATTCTTCCATCCCCAAATGATAACGAAATTATGGCAACATATTTCAGCAAACTTGTTTCTAGGGTGTTGGCGACACATATGCCATTTTTTAAGTTGACCTTTGCTGATGTTGTGGAATGGCATACAGAACATCAATTTTCACAGGAAATGGCAAAAGAATCTATTGTGGTAAGCTAGCATGCCCATAGGTGTATCAGCACAACAATTATTATCAATAATACTATGCACAATAATTTTATCATCACTGACTAGGTTCCACTGGGAGTACTGCCAAAAAATGAGAATAAGCTAGAAGAGATGGTATGCATCCTGGAGCATCTTCAGAGATATGTACCAACAGCAAGACAAGAGACAAAGCATCAGATCACCTCCACTGAAGAAGAAACCATCTGTTTGGAGAGGTTTCACCGAGTATTATTAGGTGGTGATCAGCTCACTGTTGCTAGGGTGAGAAGTTGCCAAAGAGGAAGAGCAAATTCTGATTCTGCTGTGAACAGGTTCAATGGCCTTTTACCTATTGCTGAAGATTGGCATACTGGAGTAATCCTTCTTACCGTAAGTATAAAATCAATATTAATTTATATGTATCGGTTCTATCTACTGTGGTGGGTCCCTATCCAAACTCTCTGCTTTCTTTCCATCCCTGCCAACACAACCTCGTGATCCTACCCCTTCCCCCCCCCCCCCCCCACCACCACATCCAGGCACCCAAAATGCATGCAGGCATGTGTTTGAGCCACTGTAAGCATGGTCACACATATTATGTCTGAAATATATGGAATGGCCTCCCATCCCTAACCAATAATCTGATATATATAGAATCCCAATGGGTATTGTGTATAGTAGTAAGCACATTTGCACATACTATTATTGTAGGTGATTTGGAAAAGATTGTACAAATCCATTTCAGTGTGCGAGAAGGGCACTCTATATCAATTAAAAAATGTAATTAACCGAAGAAATGTAAAGCCAAATCCAAAGGATAATGTCACTGCTGCTAATGATTTTCTATCAATCATCACTACTTGTCACATTCTTGCTGCCACAATGAAGCTATTTGGAATGGAAGATTTGAATGCAATACCTGTGGATGAAAATGTAAATGAAAATACATGGATGTTACCGGACAAGGACAGAAAGAAAATTCTTATGTTGTTATGCCGCAGAGTCGTCGACGCTTATACTAACTTTAAGTTTGATATACAAAGTCCTCCAGAGCCATCAGACGATCATATTAACGCATATGCTGTAGAAGTGATGAGTCTTGGGCTGTTTTATCTTTCGTTTAAGGATGCCATCAAGTATGGATATGGTGTACACACGTTACGCTGCTGGAAATATTTTATACCAATTTTTAAAGCTTCTGACCGAAGAAATTACTCCATCGAAGCCTTTCTTACACTCTATCAGTACCATTTCATGTTGTCTCCACGTCAGGCACACCAGCTAGTTTGGAGCAGATTTATTAACACACGTGGATTACCTGGGCACAATATAGAATGCGATCTCCATATGGAGCACTTAAACAGGATTTGTAAAAATTCCATAAAAGGAATGGGAGCTAATAAGACCGAGAAGGCTATTCAACGAGCAGCCAAGGCAATAGGCAAAAGTTCAGCAGTCGTAGACAACTTTGCTCGTACAACAAAGCATCCCTCAACATCACAGAAGCACTCTAGTGCCGACGTTACTAAAGATCGTGACCTTATCCTAAAGGAACTTACTTCTAACAATGTATTTGGCAAAATATCCGGACGAGAGCATGCCTCATTCCCTAATTTGAGTAACACCGTTATGATGGGTGTTGGAGAGAAGAAGCTAACAGATTGGATCAAGGATCAAATTTTTTTGTTTTCTTAATTTCATTATTTATGTCCACAATAATTAACACTTGGAAATTATGCAATCTTCACAATCACATTCTAGTATGCATATGTCACAACATGAGCACTTGGTGCCAAAATCAACATGTACATAGTTATCAAAATCTTGAAATAAAAAATCTCTGCGGCAGGTGTTTATGTTTTCTAAATACCTCTTCATGCACTCATCTACAATTATTCGTCGACCAATATGGTGGAATAAGACAGCTGTTGACAGTACTCCATCACAACCAGCACGTCCAGTTTCTTGGATATAACTTTCAATGTTGCTAGGTGGCCCAAAGTGTATGATTCGGTGAATATCTGGACAGTCAATGCCCATACCAAAAGCTATGGTAGCTATCACAATCTTGAGACAAGGGAGAGTGGATTCTGTCGAAGTAAAGGATTGTATAATTTGGTCCTTTACACAGGGTTCGGTGCAGCTATGAAACATCTCTACTCGCCGATATTTAGATATGTCAGGGGCACCTTCTGGATGGGTAAACTTGCTCCCGAGCTTCTTTTTAAAGTAAAAGTAGAGGGTACTACAGTCGTTAATGGCACGGCAAAATATGAGCACTTTGTCCATTCCATCTTGCTTTTCAACTATTTCATCGGCTATAGGTCCAAAGGATTCATCGATTGTTTCCAAGTTCAACACACTGTATTTAATATTCCTTTTATTTGGTGAGATGGAGATGACACGTGCATTTCTCATACCAAGTGTTTTCATTATCCCATTACGCAGTGAGTTAGAAGCCGTTGCTGTTAGAGCCATGATGTTCACACCATCTGGAATGATGCTCCTGAGTTCACCGATACGTGCAAAATCTTTCCTAAATGTTTCACCCCTACAATAGACAGCAGATAATATTCTAGTCATCAGCTCAGTGACTTGCATTGCAGTTAGCTTACCATTTTATTACGCAGTGTGCCTCATCTACAACAAGAGCTAGCCATGAGATGACTAACATACGGCTCCTGTCGCAACAGGTATCTCCACCTTTTCTGATTCAGAATAGCTTCTGGACTAAAGAATACCAGCTGAAAAGCTCCAGAGAGCACCCCCAGTTTCATCTCATGTGCATGAGGAGCCTTCACCAACATAGCCAGCAGGCAATCCTTTACTTCGAAAAACCTTGACCTGATCTTTCATCAGTGCCACTAGAGGGGATATCACGATTACAATAGATTTCGCCTCGCTTCGCAGGCTATCAAAAGCAGCAGGTAAGCACCCATAACACAGGCTTTTCCCATAGCCAGTGGGAAGAGCCACGAACACGTCGTTCCCCTCCAAAAAGGTGAGGATGGCGTCCTTTTGCTGCTCTCGTAAGTTTCGATAGCCAAGGCTACCAGCAGCATCCTCAACAATAGGTACTAGCTCGCTTCTTCTTCGGACAGCCATAGTCGCGCAATCTTTTTTCTGATCAGTGCTGATTTACTTCCCGTTCACAGCCGGATACGCCACCGCAAAACTACGTAATACCATAAAGATGCAATCTGATTGGTCGCGCCTCATACGAGGCGCTGGGACAACTCGATGTATAGCACCAAGAGTAAATAATAAGGAGGGGAAGAGAGTGTCGAACGCGCTATATACCCCGTGTAATATGTTTTCGGCAACTCAGGCGGTCTAAGGACTGGGACACCCATTTCAGAGCATGATTTTAGCTGTAACTTTAGCCACCATATCTCCAGAACACTACATGTTGTGAACAAGGAAGTTGCACCATAAGATAGACCAACCATTTCTCTAACCGCAAACTAATTAATGGCCACGCCCATTAATTAGCTGCCTCCTGGTGATGTCATGCGTAAAGGCTATTCTGAAGACAAGATCGCAAAAGGCGGCGGTGAAGATCAATCTGGACGACTGTCTCTCTAGGCCTTAAATAAAGTTTATATGCCTAACTAATAAATATGACTGGGGCAAGTTGATCTGTCATCGTACTGAGCGGGAATGCCCCAATGTGTGATAAACCTAAGGTCACACGAGGGTTATTTACCTGAATATCTCCCGTCTCGTTCAACAGTTCTTCCTGCCCCAGGGCACTATGGCTTAAAATCGTCGTTACTCGCTTCGTACAACAGAGATATCTTCATAGCTAAGCGTCTTCATCGCCGCCTCAGCCAACCTCTGCCTTTGTACAGCTACTGTATGGCCATGATCGTGATCATGTGACTAAACGTATTGAAGTATATTGCGCGCACGTGACCCCTGTGTGGCGCGCGCGTACCCAGTCCTTAGATTACCTGAGAAGTAACGTGACTTTCAGCCGTGCGCACGTGACTAGCTCAAGGTGCTAAACACTTGATTTTTCTTAGAACTGAGAAGAATAGAGGCTTTTTTCATGAGTTTTATGCTAGATTCTTCATAAACGCTTGCTTTATATTGTGATCTGCTCGTGCTTTCGGTCGAAATCGCGCTCGCGTTAGCTTGCACTCGAGGCCACGCCCACAACGTACCATTTGAATCGAGCGCTCTGATTGGTCAATTTTTGAATTCCTGGCGCGTGACTTTCCGAAAACATCTTGTACGGAGTATATAGCGCGTTCGATACTCTCTTCCCCTCATTATTTATTCTTGATAGCACTTTACCAGACTCTCTCCCTCCCCTTCCCCCTCCCCCTTTTCCCCGAGAGAGAGTCTGGCTGCGCGAGACTAGGTGTGCGCAGCGTGTACCTAGACACCAGTCCACTGTTTACACACTCCCATTAAATATTACGCTGAAACGTTTAGGCTTGCCATACCGGTTGTAGCTATCACAGATTATCAGTATTTACTTACCTTACCGAGGAGTTGACGACGAAGCCCGGGACGGAGCGAACGACTCTGAACTCTGACTGGACTGTGGCCACGTGGACTGCGCAATTCAATGACGACATTATTACCGTGGCCCTCCTAAACTGGCAGATGAAATTACCGTACCCGCGCGCATGCGCAAGTGATACACAAAAATCGCCAGATCTGGAGATCTAGGCGTCTGAGAGGCTCGTAAGTACAGATTATCCTTCGATATCGTCGAAAAACTGGCTTCGTTATGCTTCAAATCGTTTGGCAAGATCCATGAATGTACGTCGGAAATACTGCATTTTGTTGGCCACGCCTATCAACACTACCCACCATGTTTTACTGCTCATGCGCATAACCCGGCGCAATAATTATGTAGGTAAAGCCATAGATAATTAAGACTGCGTAACAGTCTTAATTATCTATGGTAAAGCCTAAAGGTCGTCAACAGACTGGGGCTGGTTTTTATTAGTTGTCCGTACATAGGATAGTGATAGCTTAAACTTATATGAACATAGGTGAGATAGACCTATCACAAGAACTTAGCTGCATAATTATTATGTCTGGATCAATAATATTATTGCATCCTGGCCTAATTTAGCCTTATCTGGAGTATCAAAATGCCCAGCAGGATTGTTTAATTTTCAACAGGGGTGTAAGTATCATGTATGTTTTTATAGCTCCCCAGATAGACTACATGTCAGTGTTCATATGAAGAACTAGTGATCATTTTGCATAGAGGTATGAATACTGTCACAGATTAACACCTACTCACACGTTTCTAGGTGCAATTTTGCTCTAAACGTTACTGGTTTTTGGCTTACTTTTGCTTCTCATTCACAGTAGAACTGAATTTTCAACTATCACAACCCAGAACCATAAAATTCAACCTTTTTGGATCAGTTTGATACTAAAACTGTGTGCTTTCGTTAAAGTTATCTTGCGTCATTTTTGGGTCGAAATTATCCACTACGTACTTTTTTTTACATTATCAAGTATAGGGAATGATTTTGGGGTCATTCAAACTTTATGAATATCTAAAAATATAACCGAAATATCAAAAATCACAAGTCAGTACCATAACATTTGATCTTTCCTGATCAATTTGATACCTCAAGTGTATGAATTAACCATTGTTAAGTTGCGTCATTTTTGGGTTGAAGTTGCCAGATGTATAGTAACAAGTGCAGATCAGCCAAATTAAAGCCACAAAAGAATGGGAAACAGAGAACTATATGATTAGGTTATCAGCAACTGCCTATATTATAGCTACAATGATTCTAAAGCTAGAAAACCATCCAGTATGATTTACTATATTACTAGCTATACTGCCCTGTTCTAGTGTACCATATCACAGCAGTGGCCACACCCCCATAGAGCTTATTAACACGCATTGACACTACAAAGGTGTGATGATCACTTTATAGTACACACTTCTTGATATGAATTTTGCAATTGTGCTTTCATGATTCAATTCTCTGCCATGCACGCACAAATTAAATTGTGACCATAATGAATGCTGATCCATTAAAATTACCAAGATGTATACTTAACATACTGCAAATTTGATCACGACTTCAAAATTATTAGCTATGGATTATGATTCTGTTCAAGAAAAAAATGATCAAAATTAATTGTTTTGTAAAAGATCAAAGGTTGACCTATGTAGATCATCGGCCTAGCAAATATAATATTATTATCCCTTAAATCCCAAGTCAAAAACTACCGACCAATATCTCTTCTGTGTATAGTGTCTAAAGTCTTTGAACACCTTATCTTTATTAAAATAAGTAAATTCATCACAACTAATAATATCTTTTACCATCACCAATTCGGTTTCCGTCAGCATCACTCCACAACCCAGCAACTGCTGATCTTTTTAAGTGACATACTCAGTGCCCTCAACAATTGCAGCTGTTCTCAATGTGATATTATCTATCTTGACTTTAAGAAAGCATTTGACAGTGTACCTCACCAAGAGCTCTTGTTGAAACTGTGGAAGGCTGGCATCGTGGGAAGTCTGTGGAAATGGTTCAGAGAATACCTAACCAACAGATACCAACATGTAAGCATTAACAACAGTAAATCCTCCACTCTACCTGTAGTCTCAGGAGTTCCTCAGGGAAGCATTCTTGGTCCTTTCCTATTTCTCATCTACATCAATGACTTATCCTCTTCAGTGAACCACTCCAAAACTTTCCTGTTTGCTGATGACACCAAATGTCTCCGGCCAATTTACACCCCTCATGACTGTATCCTCCTCCAATCTGATCTTGATGCGCTATCCTTGTGGAGCACTGACTGGAAACTAAAGTTCAATGAGACAAAATGTTCTATGTTATCCATCTCTTCCCATGCCTCCTCCAATCACTGTGATACCCAGACGGATTACCTCATCAATGGTCTATCTATCTCCCCATGTAACCAACAAAAAGACCTCGGAATAATATTATTATTAATATCATCTGACCTATCCTGGTCTCACCATATTTCAAGAATAACTTCCAGAGCCTACAAAATACTATGTCTCCTCCGTCACACATTTGCTTCATCCAACAACGTTGCCACCAAGAAAAAACTTTATATCTCCCTGGTACGATCTCAACTTACCTATGGATCCCAAGTTTGGAGACCACTCCTTCAAAAAGATATGAACCCAATCGAACATATTCAACGTCGTGCAACGAAATATATACTGAATGATTACACTTCTGACTACAGGACCAGATTAATGACACTTAATATTCTACCAATGTCAATGTTGCTTGAGCTCAGTGACCTGTGTTTCTTTGTTAAGTCTTTGAAACTCCATGAGTCACCCAACCAATCATTCAATATCTCCGACCACGTTTTCTTTAGCCACAACAACACCAGGTCTGGCACTTTCAACAAGCTAGTTCAGCCTCCTATTAAACACAATAGAGACAAACAATTCTATTTCTACAGACTACCTCATCTATGGAACTCGCTACCTCCCATTGATCTAAACTTATCATTCATAACGATCAGAAAACAATTAATTAACATCTTCTGGAAGTCATTTCTCACCGAATTCAACCCAGATATCAGCTGCTCATGCTATTTTGCATGTCCCTGCCCAAGGTGTTTCTCCGTTCCGAAATCCAGCTGGCACAAGAGCTGCATCAATCACTTATACTATTCTAGCCTAGAACGATTTACATTATACTTATTATAATATTATCTCTTTGAGTTATCTTGTCAGGCTGTTGCAATCTTGTAGCAGACCTTCAGCTATATTATGGTAGCTGTAAAGCAGTAATAATAATAATAATAATAATATTAATACACACATGTCATATGATCTAGATACTATTAGACTCAGTGACAGCTATATATCAGTTTCAAAACACTTGGAGGGAGTCCATTCTTAGCAAAAATTTGATCATGACTGCTCATATTCAAGAAGTGGATGGCAGTAAGGTAATCTTGAAGAGAATGACGAGAAAAGCTCAGTACCG
The DNA here is from genome assembly GCA_963930775.1 of Cliona cf. orientalis. Taxonomy (NCBI): domain Eukaryota; kingdom Metazoa; phylum Porifera; class Demospongiae; order Clionaida; family Clionaidae; genus Cliona; species Cliona cf. orientalis. The sequence goes on along the minus strand of OZ005701.1, from coordinate 1,832,128 downwards.
AGTTTCACCCATCATGGTGATTCGGCTGTGGATGCAAAGAAGTCCCAAGCTATTATCAATCTCCTCTTGCTGAACTTGAGGAGAACAAAGCAGGTGTACGAGTGCTTCGTACATACAACTGTCTCCATTTTTCCACTGCCAAATACACAAAGCTTTATGTCATAATGATTGCATTCATCCAGCAATAGAACTTCTCTGTACACTACCAGTAATTACTGGTAGTGTACAGAGAAGTTCTATTGCTGGATGAATGGTGAATATTTCATCAGCTACTTGCTTCTTTGAAGGTAGCGATTCTAGACAGAGATCTATAAATTCACGTAGCTTTGGTATCTCAAAACCATCAATAAGTATTCTTCTCGACTTGACAACTTGGCCTATTCCTAGGTATACATGTATATGAGTTTCATCTCAATGCTCGAATTTGGCATGTGGTTACTGGATGAGATCAAGGACAGGTGCTTTGGTGTGAACGATTGACGTAGTATTACAACATGGATATGCATAATAATAATAATATTATTGTCAATAGAGTAAACATTATGCCATGATAATTCCTAACAGTAAGGAATTGTGTACAAGATCAATGAGTCATATTCCATTTCCTTGTATTAATTAATTGTCAGGCCATTAACCAAATTCTCAATTGACCTTAAAAGGAATCTTGACAATAAACATGTAAACATGCAAGGTGTGTAAGTTATGACATTCACTGCATGAGATCATTTCCTTGTTATAAACGCATCCCACAATGTCATAATTACTATCATGCTTTGCTCCATGTGGCTAGGTAAGTGTGTATGTAGCTATAATTATACCTTATTATGTTGCAACTTTGGGGTACTGGTACACGCATGCATAGCTATCTGTTCCATGAGTGATGTCAGTGACCACATACTTACAATAATAATATTATATAGCTGAGTGAGAGAGAGAGGGAGAGAGAGAGAGAGAGAGAGAGAAAGAGAGAGAGAGAGAGCATAGCAACAGCCACAATAGTACCTCGAGTACTGAGCTAGACAATGATTGTACAGAGAGTTTAATAATTATTACCTTACTTAATCTAATACTACGCATGGAAAAAAAATAATTTCAATTTTGAACAAGTAGCTATATTTAATGTCACAATCATGGGATAATGTGACTAGCATGCACGATCATGTATTTAAATGCTGAAAATATCAACAAAAGCATAGACGAAAGCGACTTATCAAATAATATTGGTATGAAGGTCTTGCAATCTCTATGTAGGTAATCCCTATACCATCGATATCAAATTGTGCATTTCGATGATGGCTATACTCATGCCATGTTGTATGACATACGTATACAATGATAATAAGATTACCAACAATTATTGTTTACCATAATCATTCAATTAACAACCACATGATATCTATAATAATATTATACGACCTACAATGATCAATGATAATTAAATTTTAACACCAATAATAATTATTATAATGTTCACCATAATCATTCAATTAACAACCACAAGGTGTTCAGTTTAACATTAATTTTTCATTATTATTTTAACTTCAGCATCATAAAACTCAAGTTCAACAATAGTAAATTAAAAGTGGTAGGTGGTGAAACGTTAAATCAGTCGTCAGGCATCAGGTACTTCCTAAGCACCTGATAGACAGTATCATATTCATAACGCACATTAACCTCTAGGGTGGAGAGAATAGTCACTTTATTACCCACTCGTTGTGCGACACCAAAACTCCAGATAGTAGAGTTTGTCAGCAAAAATGGCAGAGTACTTGTCTTTTCCGTTACAATATGAACCTCCCTAAGCATCTGCGCCACCTCGTTCGTTTTTAGAGTAAGGTCAGGGTGGATAACACTTTTTTTTACTTCTATGATGAGCTTTGGCTTACCATCAGTCGTACAGATCAAGAAGTCAGTGAAAATAGGATGGTTATCAAATGTGGGCTGACACTGTATTTGCACTTTTTGCCCTGTGGAATCATAAATATCCTTACATACTGCGAGTAAGAACTGTACCACTCTAACAGTGGCATCCATCTCAGTCACATTTGAGAGGAACATGTCCACATCAGCTAGTATATCCTTCCTTGGAGTAATAGATGGAAGATTCTCCAGTATTTTATCAGAGTTTCTTGTAATATCTGCACTTGATAAAATCTTCGTGGCGTCTTTCCAGGTCATGTCAGATGGAGATGGTAATCCACTCTGTTGAGTGTGCATATAAAGAGAAGTATTAGTTATTATCATTACACGTTAAATTTTATCCAGTAATAAGGGAAGGGATATGTAATCAATTTCATTACTCTAATTGATAGCTTCATTATCATTATGTATACTGTTATACTATATTATTATATAGACCATGTGCAAGTGTTCACTCCAAGTATAGTATCATGCAGATAAAAATTGAGTGAGACAAATCTTTACACATAACATTAAATTTTTGCCATAATTATAGATTTCTCTCAAGTCTACGGTCTATGCTATAGCATAATATTATATTATTATGCTAGAACTGACTTTAGACTATAGTTAACATTCACGAGTAATTAACCAAGCAAACATGCTTAACGTGACATTACAGTCAGTAAGTGCTACCTTACCATACTCTTGATGATATCTACTAATGTATCCGTCCAGCCTTCAATGCCGCACTCTTTACACATTAGTTCCTGCATATGACGAGTATGTTGATACACAAAATCTCCTACATCCGGACAACATTTGGTGAGATCTCTCATAAGACCCTGCTTGTCAATGGTGATTCCCTGTAGCTCTTCCACCACTTCCTCCCACTGCACTTCCCTTCTCCTCTTTCTGGAACTAGTTGATATACTTGCACTTGACATAATGAACCGAGAGAGATGTTTGGCTGAAACTCAGAATCTGTACCAAATTAAGGGCAGGAAAGGAGGGAGTTTTCCATATTTCTAGTTTACATCCCTTAGCCCATATCAGTCTACATGCACAAGTGGATAAACATGTAAGATCACGCTTTGTGTATTACTCATAATTGTCATCATTAAAGGCACTGTATCAGGATATAAGGGCCTCATGTTACTATTTTCAGAAATCAAATCAACCGCACACTGTGATATCAGGTGCACGCAAGCACAGGCAGTATCGCTGGCCACATGGAACCTATCATGCCTACAGCTGTCGTTCGATCGAGCCATATGTACCCCGTCCAGGGTTCTAGGTTCTATCTAGAAATTTTGGTTTGGAGTGGAAATGGGCATGGCACCTTCACGCACAGTGCCCTCCTCCAAACCATTAATAGGTATTTGTGGGGTTTAGGTGCAACATAGTATACTCTTTGACGTTAATTTAGAGGAATGCTATTTACAGGTATTATCACAGCAACCAAATAGTATACGTTCCCCACCTCCTCCCTCTCTCTTTTTGTCTTAGCCACTCTTCTTTTGGGGGAGAAGCTGGGTACTTTAGGGGGGGGGGGGGGGGGGGAGCTTCCACCTGCCCCCCCCCCCCCCCCCCCCATATGCATAGATAGAACCCTGCCATCCTTATGATGGCAGGTATGAAGACTAAGTGAGTGAGCCCCCTTCTTCATTATTCATTTTATCAACTAAAACAATGCTACTGACTAACGTTGGTGTACAATATTATTAGGCCACTCCAATATGATTCACTGTTTCCCCTTTCATCAGAAAGCCTGGGGCATGCGGGCGGGCGGTTCATTATTCATTATTCATTATCATTGTACATATTAGAGCGCCAGTAACATTGACGACCCGTGCCAAAGCTACTGTTAGACAACGAAATAAGAGCGGGTATACTAATACACTATAATGAATAAAATCTGGAAATTGTGGAAAGGATGCGGGCGGGAAATGGGAAACAACTAATCATATTGGAGTGGCCTTATAATAATATTATGATACTGATTGTTGCATTGGACAATCCTGAAGTTCGATAAGGCCAGTAGTAATAATATCCTTGTTTCCCGTCACCATCAAGATGCCAAGAGTATGCGGGCGGGCGGTTATTATCTATTATTGCCTAAAAAATTATTATTCATAGGCCACAATACTGCAGAATTATTATACGACTGCTTCCTCCATGAATATCATTAAGGGCCACCTGCTAATGAGATTCATAAGCCTGAAAATTCAATAATAATTGTAGATGCGGTAGCCTAGAAAGGATGCGGGCGGGTGACAGGAAACAAGGAATCTACAAAGCTTGGCCTAATGATCGACAAAGAAGTGTGGCAATCTTCATCAACTCGGTAAGGTCAATGAGATTCATAGCAATACATAAATTATTATAATTTTTGCAATTATGGGTGACGGGTGTGCGTGTACCTAGGCCCACCAGTCCACTGTTTACACAAATATTACGCTGAAAAGTTTAGGGTTGCCATACCGGTTGTAGCTATCACAGATTACCATATCAGTATAATTTTACTTTAATACTTTACCGAGGAGAGAGTTGACGACGAGGCCCGGGACGGAGCGAAGGACTCTGAACTTTGACTGGACTGTGGCCACGTGGACTGTGCAGTTCAATGACGACCATTATGCCCTCCTAAAATTTAATTGGTAGATGAAATTACCGTGCCCGCGCGCATGCGCAAGTGATAATTTTGTCGCACAAAAATCGCCAGATCTGGAGATCTAGGCGTCTGAGAGGCTCGTAAGTACAGAATATCCTTCGATATCGTCGAAAAACTGCCTTCGTTGTGCTTCAAATCGTTTGGCAAGATCCATGAATGTACGTCGGAAATACTGCATTTTGTTGGCCACGCCTATCAACACTACCCACCATGTTTTACTGCTCATGCGCACAACCCGGCGCAATATGTAGGTAAAGGTCGTCAACAGACTGGGGCTGGTTATTTCCTCTTTTTGTTAGTTGTCCGTACATAGGATAGTGATAGCTTAAACTAATCTGAACATAGGTGAGATAGAACAAGAACTTAGCTGCACGCACAAATTAAATTGTGACCATAATGAATGCTGATCCATTAAAATTACCAAGATGTATACTTAACATACTGCAAATTTGATCACGACTTCAAAATTATTATGGATTATGATTCTGTTCATGAAAAAAATGATCAAAATTAATTGTTTTGCAAAAGGTCAAAGGTTGACCTATGCAGATCATCGGCCTAGCAAACATAATATTATTATTACACACATGTCACATGATCTAGACAGATGATAGCTATCAGTTCTAAAATACTTGGAGGGAGTCCATTCTTAGCGGAAAGTTGATCATGACTGCTCATATTCAAGATATGGATGGCAGTAAGGTAATCTTAAAGAGAATGACGAGAAAAGCTGAAGTAGCTAGCGAGTTTCACCCATCATGGTGATTCGGCTGTGGATGCAAAGAAGTCCCAAGCAATTATCAACCACCTCTTGGGGTGGGATACCCAACTCGGCAGCCGTAAATAGTGGTGCTTTCACGGCACCTTTCTGAATAGTAGCAGAGTAGGCTAGTAGGCACATCTGCTTGAATGAGCTTTTTATCTGAGAAGGTAAAGAATCTAGATCAGTTAGTTTGAATGCCCGTGAGAAAGCCTTTTGATTAGTTCGTAAGCACATGCATGTGTCGAATAAGAAAATTGCTCACAATGAAGTGATAGAGATCAGCCATGTTAGAAGGCACACTGTCGCCTACTGACTGAATCATGTGGGTCATAATGATTGCATTTACTGGTAGTGTACAGAGAAGTTCAATTGCTGGATGAATGGTGAACATTTCATGAGCTACTTAGCTTGCTTCTTTGAAGGTAGCGATTCTAGACAGAGATCTATAAATCTGCGTAGCTTTGGTATCTCAAAGCCGTCAATAAGTATTCTTCTCGACTTGACAACTTGCTTCATTTCCACTCTGATACGAGAATTTGGTCGTGTAGTCATGATAAAGCTGAGACTAGGGAGACAAACCCGATACTTCAAAACACTGCTCAACAGAGATGGTGTAGCTTCGTCTAATCCATCAAAGAGAAAGCAAATCCCCTCCCCTTTCCGATCGCGTATATACGAAGTTATTTCTTCCAGTTCCTTTTTCTCGGCATTAACAATAAAATCATCCAAAGTGGTTGCCGATTGGAATTGTGGATCGCTTAGTAATAGATGTGCATGAATAATAAGGAGATGGAACTGTTGTAGAAAGTGGCCCTTTGCCCACTCTCTCTTCAGATGCCAACAGAGTGTCGTTTTTCCAGAATCAGCCACTCCTTCAAAAACAGCCACCTCCCTCTTTCCTTGTCCCTTTTGGCTGCCAAAAATTTCCCCAAGAGAAACAGCTTTTGATGATGAGCTCTCACGTGGCTCTTTATGGGTACTGAATTCACTCCAGGGAGATTCGTGAAGTTTAAGGTCAACGTACACCCTACATCTGGACGTATCTGACGATATTGTTGGCCACTGATCACAAGATGGGTGTTGTGCATTGCTAAAAGTATCAATGAGCTGTTGCGATATGTGGTTACATGCCGACGACTCCGGTCCCTTCCTTGAATTCGTCGGGTGAAGTTAGCATCTTGACCACTCTCTCTGCAAGAGCCACTTGCTGAACTTGAGAAGAACAAAGCAGGTACGTGTATGGGTGCTTTGTATGTACAACTGTCTCCATTTTTCCACTGCCAAATACACGAAGCTTTATGTCGTTGATATCTGGGCTTGTCTGGATGATCCTCCTTGATTTCCATCTAGATCTCTCTCTCTCTCTCTCCCTCTCCGCTGGATCCTTGTTTCAGTATAGTGTGTTGTTTGTATGGTCATCTATTTCGATTGCAAGTGTGTGTAAATTTAAAATCTAGTTTGTATAGACCTCTTGGTTGAATTCTAAAAAAACTGTATCTTGCACATCTGCACATTGTTCCTCTACAAAGAGAACCCATGCTCTATAATCTTCTATAATAATATTATTATTATTATAGTGATCACGGTTTGCTGAGAATGAGGAGCAATCTCTGGAGTGGTGATAGAAGCCAGAATTTTGCTGACCAGTTAATTTTAGTATGACTGATTACAAGTGTCTTGAATTGACCTGATGCATAAAGGAGTATACCATGCTACTAATTCCACTTGGAATATTAGTGAAAGCGACTTGTAGGTTAACAAGTTACGGCCTGCATGCTATGGCAATCCAAAATTAATGTGACAAAATTATCATGTAGCCTTGAAAGGATGCGGTTTGGGCGGGTGACAGGAAACAAGGAATTTACAGCAGGACATATCCACCGGTAGCATGATCTCACTAATTATCGCGCTATTAATTAATTTTGAAATGACGTCATTGAAAATAGTGTTGCGCGCGCTGTGCATTTAATTTGCGCACGCGCAATATAGCAATGCGGAGCGGAACGACTGGTCACGTGCAAATCAGGTGACTAGAATCTTGGTGACTATTTGAATTGTCGCTCGCTTTCTCGATCTCCTCGCTGTCCACTCGTACTCTCCTCCTCGAGCTCGTGGTCAGTGAAGTTCTCTCCTCGGCAAGAAGTAAAGATGTAATTGATTATTTATGTTGAGGTTATGTATTGATGGGCTCTTCCATTTGTGAAGTGCTTGAGTGTCCTTTTGGCAATATGCGATTTTAATTAATCTTGTGGGGTATTTAAAAGCAGATTCCAGAGGGATCAAGCAACCACATTAATTTCCAGAGGGTATTTCAGATAAATTTAATTGATCCTAGGAGGTTCAACTATCCAAATTAATTATTCTTGTGGGGGGGGGGGGGGGGGGCAAAACGAGTTAATTAGTTCCTGAGAGGGGGGTCATTTCATAATTTTCTCCTTGCTGGAAAAGTCTAATCTCGGTTTGTGATGCTATAGTTGGTTCCCGTCCACTACCCGCATGCTTTTCTAGCCTAGACTCAGATGCGGAATAGTCTCGTACCCAGACCCCACCTTCTTACGAGGGAAAGGGTCTGGCACACTTGGAGCATTTTCTTGTTCTTGCTGAGCCAATAGTCTTAGATCCGAGACTACCAATCAGATTGCAGATCGTCATGTGACTTACTAGCCTCGTTCCCAGGCCATTCAAGAGGAGGAGGAGGAGGAGGAGAAAGGGCCTGGTACACACTGCACGCGCATGTGCCAGGAGACCCTAGAAAAATGTGGGGTAATCTGATACTATTGTATACTTTCCATTTATCACCCATAGAGATGTACCGTAAATCAAGAAATTTGTGTTGCATTAAAGTCATGCGATTCAGTGTCATTTTGTTTAAATTAAAGAAGTAATGTCATCAAAATCATGCGCATTTCAACCTTGAGATACTTCCCAGAGCAACTATTTTTTTAGCTAGAGCAGCTATTCTTTAGCTAGTCTCAATCAGAATCACCAATGGGTAACCAATTTCACTGATCTTTTCAGTATTACTGCATGACACTCAGTTTATTAGCCTCCTCTGTTTCTCTCTGCCTGATTCATATAGCTAATAGGCAGAGCTTCCTTTTTAAAAAATACTTTAGCAATCTTATAAGTTACAGTTACAAGACCTTAATTGGGGTGCATGAGATGCATGGTCGAATACACACCAATTAAGGTCTTGTAACTGTCTTATTGGCCCATGACCCCCCTCTCATCATTGGACTACCCTATGATCACCCACACCCCTCTGGTAGCTGGCAATTTACCTATAAAAACTTTGGTTGCTAGGCGATGGCCAATAATCAGTAGTGCAGGTAGCTACACACTAGCACTAGCACGCATTGGTGTGTGACCTTGTGGTAAACCACTGGCGCATGGTGTGGGTAATAATTGCGTTGGTTAAAATACCGTAGAAACTGGTTGTTAAGCGCTGCTCGCTGTTAAGCGCATACTTTTTATTAAGCGCATAGTTTTGTGCGAGCCTTACCGCTCTTTGTTAGGCGCATATGTCCAGCAGGCCACCTGAACGACGAGCGATCGGTTACATGAGCCCAGAAAGAAGGATAGAAGTATACTGGAGAAGAAAACGTCGAGAATTACGCTCTCTGGTCGCTTCTTGGCCATCGTTGTAGGTCTATCTACCCTCGACACGTTCTTTACGCACGCCCCACCTACCGTGTTTTAGCACTTTTAATTAAGCGCATGCTTCATGTTAAGCGCATATTTTCTTGCTGCCGCGTGTTATAAGCGCATGCGCTTAACAACCAGTTTCTATGGTAATGTAATTTTATTCATGCATGCGCCTAGGCTATACCACGCATGAATAAGATGCACGCATAAATTTCATGATTTACGGTAGGTCATGCAGAACCCGCTAACGATCACTATGACTGGTCGCTATGCAGACCCGAGCGCATGTGCATGCAGTGTGTACCAGGCCCTTTCTCCTCTTCCTCTTGAAGGGCCTGGGAATGAGGCTAGTGACTTGCATGTCCATTGACAGTTAGTACAGTGCTAGTGTACATGTGCATAGCACATATTGCTGTTGATTGCATAATATCGATAGTAAAACACCATGATGTAATGGTGGTGCACAAGATCATGAAAACACTCTTAAGTATGCCAGACCCTTTCCCTCGTAAGAGGGTGAGGTCTGGGAACGAGACTAAATGCAGAAGCTCTTAATTTTGTCTAACGTTTTTCTCAAGTGCATGGCCTGGTTGAGAAAGCCAAGACTGCAGTTGAAGAAGGTGAGAAACTTATTAATGAAAGACAAAAACTTATAAGAATAGCAGATAGGAGTGGGCCACAGTAGAGGAATATGAGGAGGATGAACTAGCGGAGGATTCGGATGATGAAAAGAAACTAAAGCAGAGGCACAAGCTGGAAGGAAGCTCCACCAAAAGCTGCTGCATACCCAATTATTGAAGAATAATCAATGGCAATGTAGTATTGCATGGAGGGCTTAAATGAGAGTCGTTCTGTGTGTGTGTGTGCGTGTGTCTGTCTGCTACCAAGCTAACTGCTACATAGGTGCAGTGCTATGAAGTTCCTTATGGCGTTCCAAAGGCAGGATTTGTATGGATTTCTGCCAGTTTTGGCATCATTTGCCAATTCTTTTTGATTTTGCCCGAACTAGCGATAGCATGACTTTATGTATAAATAGAACGTTGTGTGTTGCACGCTATATGCGGTCAGGAATAGATAAGGGGATAGGAGTGTAGAACTGCATACTACTGCGTTTCGGAAACTTGATATTACCAGTTAATTGTGTCTATAAAGTACTGATTGCTGTAGTCTTATAATCATAACATTGTACTATCTATTGATGATGTGGGCAGACCACATTAGCACATGTAGTATAGTAGCTAACTGCTTCAGCTGCAGATCAGACAGTGCAGTGACTGGAAACTCAAATTAGCGTTTGTCTAGTACCATGTACTTGTTATGATGGTGACATCAATAATTGCTCCAGGTACTACACTACTGATATCAAGTTTCCAAAAGGCTACAGTGCTCCACGCAAAGAGAGTAGATTTTGAAAATAGGCCCAGAATATTGATTTTGTAATCCAACTAAGTACACTGCCCATCAAGATATTCATTTGAAACTATAGGCCAATAGAGTCACTTTGGTGGTACTAATTAGTCCCACAAACCACACCCTTGGCCGGGGCACACCTTTTAATTACTGTCCTAAAATCCCAAAATCAGAAATTTTTGCTATTTTTTTGGACATTATGGCTCACCAATTCTGTTCTGTATAACATTAAGGTCCCACATTTGAGAATATGGAACTTTAGGGACATGGCTAGCATGTTCTAGGAAATTAGCCCTTAACTACAGGAATCATGGGAGTTTGGATCCTAACCGTTTTGGTCCTTCAAAACGTACAAATCTGTAATTAAAACCTCAATCGTCAATAGTTAAGACCCCGCATTAGGCATCAAGTTTCTTTGTTAGTTGGTCCATGTGTATGCAACATCTTAGCCCTTAACTAAAAAGAGTGTAAAAAATATTATCCTAAAATATTTTTCCTGTGAGTGGTCTTTGAGAAGCCATAAAAATCACAATCCTTGTGGTTAATGGAATTTGACTGCAGAGGTAGATAGGAGATATATAGAAGAGTATATATATGAAGTGTGAGCACCCAAAACCATTGCAGAAGAAAGTTATGGTCCAAAATGTAAAAAATTTCAAAATCTACTCTCTTTTCGTGGAGCACTGTAATTGCAGTAGTTCAACACTTCTAACCCTTATCTACTCCTGATATGCTATCTACGTCAATTATTAACCTTCTACGCGTGCAGTTTAGGCATGGTTTCAAAAATCATTGACCCAGGTCACCGCCGCTGCCGCCTTCCTCGCTCAGTCCACTGGCGAGCTTTCAATGATCATGGATGACAGTAGCTTCTTTTCAACTTCAAGCTTAGCTGCCAATTGCCATGCATTCTTGTGTTCAGTGTACTTCAGTCTTGCCCCAAGGCTTTGTATCATAGTCCTGATCGGAAGAACCTAGCTAATGATTAACACGGTCCCCAAGAATCGGAGGCTATGTGAGGGAAGTTGTGTCGATGTCAGCACCACAGTACAGAGTTCAGTACAACACACCAAGGTTATTGCTGCTGTGAGCCTTGAACAACGCTGCTATGCAAGTATAACATTAGCCTTGTACCCAACCCTTAATGTTATAGTAGCCCCCCCCCCCTATATGCAATCCTGAAGCATGTAGCTAATGCCATTCAACACGCCGAGGGTTTTGTGCTCGAGAGAGCTCTAGTTTTCTATGTTTTTACCAACTTCCTGTTTTCGATCTATAATTAACAAGTATAAAAACAATTGAATAAAATTGAAGAATGAAGTAGGGATGGCAGGATCAAAAAGTACACAAACAAGAGCTAATCGCATCTACTATACATCCCTACGCTTGCTTTTCTCTACTATTGTGCACCTATTAATGGTTGACATGTTTGTTGAGTGCGGTATGTGGGAGATATTCGTGCAGGTTGTTTCCTAGTTGTCACGATGGTTCGGATTTATCAATTTTGATTCAATCGCATTAATATTACTGGTTATTTTTGCACCCCTCAAAAAGCAAGCGTAGGGATGTATAGTAGATGCGATTAGCTCTTGTTTGTGTACTTTTTGATCCTGCCATCCCTACTTCATTCTTCAATTTTATTCAATTGTTTTTATACTTGTTTCTGTTCTTTTTTTATTGCACTTAGTGTAATTTATCACTGAATGTCATCTTACATGGTTTGCTCACAACTTCTGATTAAGTGGAAGATGGGAGGTGCGCAAAATTCTTTGCCACGCCCCTCATTAACTTGCGTTCATAAATATCAATGACGGTGAATAGGATGACAAAGAAGGCTGCTTTAGGCGGCCCAAGTAGTGATGAGACTTTTCCGCTTAGGGAGAAAACCAAATCCTAAGTTTTACTGTTGGCGGCAGCTAGCTACCCGGCATAATTAAGGATCTATACGTTTAATACCGCTGCTCGACTCAGCCTTGCGCCTTCGTATCTATGATCGATTCTGCGTCAGTAGCACTAGCGCTGCAGCGCTAGCGAGTAGGTCGCCTATGCCTAGCACCTTACCGCTCCTCGAGCCTTGAACCTTCATATCCATGATCGATCCAGCGTGCCTTTGCACGCGCTAGCGATGTACGAGCTAAGTAATAGCTCGCCTATTAATAGGCCGGCGCCTAGGGCCAGGCGCTGTCACATGATTTCACCATGGCAACCTATTCCGAGCATGCGCATTATTATCACAAAATGGCGTATCAGACACACCCATTCGATAATGCGCCGTACACACCCACTATTACGTAACTGTCGAGATAACGCCAAACTAACGTGCCACTGCACTGCGCGCTACAAAATAGAGTGGATTTATACGAGAACTAAGGTGAGAGGTCCAGACAGTCTTGAGTTAGCCCTGGAAATGAGAAAGAAAGAAGAAAGATTGACAAATGGCCCATTTTTTGAACATCTGGTTCTGACATATACAATTGTTTTGATGAATGATCTTGGTCTTGTTAGATGCACAATTTGCTGGAGATTCTGATTTTCACACTTAGAAATTTCACAAAATTACCTATTTTGAGATATTTGGGTATTTGTAATGTGTTATATATATGGCATATCCGGGCCATCCTTACTTATAGAGTCTACCGACTCTATGATACCGTCATTTCCGTCCCGCCCACCCCACATGCACAGGAAATTAGAGACTGGACGGGCATCAACTATGTAATTTGTAGTGGCCTAAGCCTCAAGGGATAGTGCCAGATGACCTCCGAATGTACCAGGAGTGCATGGGTACCTCTCTAGTATCATGCTCTTGTCCACCATATTGTTTTCACTTTGATTCACTTCACAATCCTTTAATATGTTTGCTTAGGTTGTATGGCAAGTCCTCTACCACTACCTAAGAAACCAAGGATGGAAGGTAAGATTCAATGTGGGGGTTAGTGTTGATCGTAAGCAATAAGAGAGTATCATACACATAGTATGCGCTGTTGAAACTCAAAATTCAAAGTCACATGATCGGAAACGTTGAATGTTGCTTTGTTTTGCAATTGCATAATACAGTACATTTACATGGGATGTACATGTAGTTAGAGCACTACTGACGCTGACAACGCTGGCGTGTTGCTAATGTTTCCAAATGAAGTGCTACGCTATGGTCTGCAATAGTTGACACTGGAGGCTTCAAATGTCAAGTAAGCTGTATTTACACATTTAGAACATGACGTATGTGCCCACATAGGATGCACATGTTCTATTCAGCATTTTGAGTTTCAGAGTTCAATACTTTCTCTTATTATATACTCTTGTAACTAACTCTGTATCTATAATATTTGGCTGACTCTGAACTCACAAATTTGAAAATGTATGATAAAACTGTGCCAGACTTGTCAGAATAAGTGCAGGGTTTATTTCAGGATTTTGCTCGAGGGGGGGGGGCAACATCTCGTACCAAAATTTACGGAGGGGCGAGTACAAGTATAACTCACAGTTCATTGAGTGGTGTGTGGGATTGGTATCCAAGTCAGCCCTTGGTTTCACATGCATTACTCATAATATGTGACCGGATTTGGGAAAACCCTCCGTATGGGATTTTTTCAGAAAATTGAGTTTTGCATGGTTGATAAGCTCTACCATTGAGCTAACCCGCGTTCAAGTCTTAGGCCGATCGTGTGCTTGGTTGTGGAGATACAGTGCTTTGTTTGCGATCGCGCCACACCCCCAATAATCGAGAAATTACGGTCTAAAGGCGTTGCTATGCACGCGTATGGCGTTTCCGCATACTACCGTGATTCGGAAATCAATGAAATGGACCTGGGCGGAGCCGTTCGAAATCAACGTAAAGATCGAGCAAGAGTTGAATTTCGTTGTTGACAATGACAGCCGATTGTTCTTAGATGCCCAAGAAGCTAAAAAGGTGAGTGAACGTACAGTAGATCGATGAGTCTAGCTGTCTCTAGGTAGAGAATTCTAATTACCGCCCGTAGCAACGGGCTCCGTGTACGGCGGCTGTGCCGACTAGGTGGGTCAAAATGAAGGCTTATTTCGCCTTCGTATAGCATGACTAGCCTCCGTAGAAGACGGCAACAGTTAGAAGAAGGGTTGTTCGACATAAATCTGGACTTTCATAGATTTCGACCTGAGTTACTAAAAACGCGCATTGCGCGAATCACGCGCGGATCCCATACGGAGGGTTTTCCCAAATCCGGTCACATATATTATTATTAATGAACTCTTCAATCCACAGGATTTGAAAATCATCATTATGTACAACTATTCTTTACGGTGATATATCTCCATATCACTTACTAATACCTTGTTTGTGTACTTTTTGGCATTACCATCCCTACTTCCTTGTAATTTTTTTATACTTGTGATAGTTTTCAAATGTGTGCTGTTTGCAGGAGGACGAAAGAAGCAGTTGAAAGAAAATTTCCACAAGCGACTACAGCGTGAGAGCAAAGATCTCTTAAGGAATGCTTTAGACAAGGCGTACTATGTGTCACCAACACAATTGATAAAAGTACACCCTCGTAGTATACCTGCAGGAAATCTCACCATTGGCATGGACAGCGATCATCATTTCACTATGGAACCCTTGAAACAGTTCCTTGATGGTCCAAATGTGGTGCTACAATTAAAGGATGAAGAGAATTTGAAGAACTCTGATAAGTTTCAATGCTATTTTAAAAAACTGATTGACAGGAAGCGTACGCCAGAGGTTTGGTTTTTTGAAAGACGTAAAGTTGATATAATGACCAAGCTGGATTACTATGATGGAGAAATACAGTCTGAAGCTCAGCTGCGATACATTGTGGGTGACCCACTCCTAAGTCTGATGTGTGAGCGTTTTGATCTTCAGGTAAGGGTTTTAGAGATTTTATGCACTCTCAACAATGAAAGCACTATAGTGCAAAACCCTCAGTGTAATATGCTTAGTACCATTAGTGATTGCGTAGAGCTGGCAAGCCTAGGGTGAATGTGTGCTATAATTTTCGATTTACGAGAATGCCATTGAGCTAGCTAGGTGTGTCATGAAGAGCAGTCACTTTTGTGTATTTCCTAGATTGTTTGCAAGAGCCATCGCTTAACATGTTCATTCATTGCTAGTCTTTTCCAGAACCATTGGACTTTACTTCTAGGAGATGGCTACATGTAGTTGTTGACTATTATTCAGCAAGCAATCGTCGAAGCTATCCCCCATTTGTTATGCTAGTGTCTCTGAAGTTTAGGCGAAAGTGGTAAGCTACATTGTAGCTGGCAAGAATGTGTTTATCTCTCTTAGTCTACCAGGAAAAAAAGTCTTCCTGTTTTTGAAAGCTTACCGCCATCCTTTTGGGTACAAATCAGGCAACGAGACAAGCATAGCACTCGGACTCCACTATCCAAGGATTCCGCTGGCGCCATAGGCTATGGTAGGTGCTTTTCAAACACTTTGCACGAATATTATTAAACAGTCATTGCACCATTGCTTATAATGACATTCATTGTGCCCGTGTCAGAATATATCGCGTACGTATGGAACCAAAATTGCATGAATACGCGTTTCACCAGACTCTTTTTCCGCGTGTGATAAAGAGGCTTGGCACGAGACTAGTAGGGGTAGTGACAGCAATTATTCAAACAAAGGTGGTTACAGGGATGATAACAAATTCAACCGGCATCCTATACATTACACACACACATTTCCTTTTGCAATTTCTGTAGTTATTTTTTATATTTGTTACTATGACGTTCTGGGGGGAACTCCTGGGTGTGACTTGAGTTTGCATGAGCCATACAGTTCTACGTTTTTCTACCAAATCATGATGCTTCCATAAGAAAAGCACTAGCCTTAGCTTGATCAAAAGTGTATGAAAGAGAGAGTATCAAATTGCACATATGCTAACGATGAACACTGTTGGGAAAGGGGTTGTGCATGCGAGAATTGCTGATACAGCAATGATTGTGAAATAGAAAATGTAGCTAAAACGTACTGGTAACGGATTGTATCATCAGAATTCTCGAAGACTAGCATTCAGGTTTGATAGGTTGGCAAGCTGTCTTTCAAGTGTTTGCGAGTATCACTAGTCTAAGAATAATGGGTTACGTTGTAAGTAACGACAGTGTTCAGAGTTATACTGCAAAAATATCACGCGAGTGTCATCCAAACAGTATTCACCATTGGTATATGTATCATTTGATACTGTCCTTATTTAAGAGGACGGCCTCATGCTCACGTGCTCACACCTGCCAGTGCTCTGGCTCTGCCCATTGAGAGTTTACACTTACGTAATTTTTTTTTTCAAGGAGACCACACACTAAGCAGAAAAAAAGAATTGTCCGAAAACTGCCTCAAAGATGCATGTTAAAGTCATACAATGAGCCTGTATGCCAATTTTGATCAAATTGGGTAAAGGTCGTCAAGTTTATATGCGCGCACGTAGCCCCACCCCTCACATAGCCTGTGGGTGGAAAACATTGCAAATGCGTGGCTTCCCTGTGCAAACATATGGGAAAACTTCAAAGGGCTGTAACTTTAATTCAAAGGTGTGAATCAAAATTCCTCTTGGTCAGATCTCTAGTTTCAACCCATTCTGCGTGCCCATGTAAAAATTATGTTCCCAAGTACTCCCAAACCCTAGATTATTTATTTAATTACAAGCTAGCATGCACACTAAGTAGAAAAAATGTCCAGAAAACGACGTAATACACCCAGGATGCACAGTAGAGCCATACAAAGCAAGCAAACAACCTATACTCCAATTTTGAGAAATTTTCTAAATAATGCACTCCACGGGTATTCCCTGTTTTTCATGTAGCACGTGGGCGGAGAACATTGCAAACGCATGACTTCCCTATACAAACATATGGGAAAACTTTAAAGGGCCATAACTTTAATTCTAAGGCGTGAATTACTACATGTACTACATGTATCTCATTTACGCCTAAACGATGGGTTCCAGAGATGTTTTTGGTCTTGTAAGATAGGGAATCATGAAAAGATGAAGGCTATTTGACGTTTAAGGCCTTTTATGGTGTATGGGTGTGTCTATGATACATGGGGTGGGCTTGTTAGATTATTATTTTCATGCCCTGGATTAATCATTGTATACATTTTCCAGGCGAGATTAGAGGAATCTGTTTCGAAGCAACTTGAGCAGCAGTCACTTCTTGAGACAGGTAACTGGTGACATTTCTTTAACCAAGAGTAAATAATAAGGAGGGAAAGAGAGTATCATATACTCCGTACAAGATATTTTCGGAAAGTCACACGCCAGGAATTCAAATATTGACCAATCAGAGCGCTCGATTCAAATGGTACGTTGTGGGTGTGGCCTCGAGTGCAAGCGAATGTGAGTGCGATTTCGACCAAAAGCACGAGCAGATCACAATATAAAACGAGCATTTATGAAGAATCTAGCATAAAACTCAAGAAAAACGCCTCTATTCTTCTCAGTTCTAAGAAAAATCAAGTGTTTAGCCCCTTGGGCTATATAGTCACATGTGCACAGCTGGAAGCCGTTATAATAATTATAGCGCGTTCGACACTCTCTTCCCCTCCTTATTGCTTTACATGTAACCAAGAGTATATAATAGGAAGAGAAGGGAGAGTATCCTACTCCATATACTACTGTGCAAACGCACTGCGGATAATTAAATTTGAGTGGTTGACTCAAACAAGCTGTGAAACCCACCAGTACAGTAGCTGGGTAGTACCCAAGTGGGCTGTCCTAGACCAATTATTGTCCAACACTCACTTGACTACAAGGTGATATGTGGAGTATACTACAGTTTACAAGGATATACGGATTTAATTATCCGCAGTGCGTTTGCACAGCAGTATACAGAGTAGGATACTCTCCCTTCTCTTCCTATTATATACTCTTGATGTAACTCAAAGGGCCTATGCTGAATATATGGTGTGTGAATTTAAATTCTGGGCCTTTTGTGTATTTAGATCCTAGTTGTAACAAATACATGTACTGTGATCTGATTGGTCAGAGCAGGTATACTATTCCTCATATAAAACCTTGTACAGTTGATATAAATCCTTGTTTTGCTGTGCTCTGGGTGTGAGGCTCTCCTTGGATACAACTTATCAAAACAAAGAAGGTATAGCTGCTGTATGCTAAGCTTTGCTGACCCAGAGTTATAAGTATACCAAAATCAATGGCTTGGCTTGATTATATACACTGTAGAGCTCTACATAGCTTGCAACGATTGGGCAGGGTTCACACGTAAAGGAGGTGAGCAGCTGAGATCGAGATCAGTCAAAGCTACGACTACATGTAGGTGGCATCATTCAATGAAGCTTGAAGACTATCAAAGCTACAATTGACAAAAAGAACAACAATGAAAGTCTTAAATTTTTGTTATCTGACTTCGTGGTTCTGGCAATGCACAAGGCGCTACAAGCTTCAGGCATCATTGCTAGGATCAAAGATTATTAGACACTGTTTAGTTTGTTTCCATGTGATACCGTATGGCGGATAATTTTCGTGGGGCGCTAATTTTCGTTATTTTCGTGGTTGACTTGTAGTCACGAAATTTCCCCACCCACGAAAATTAATGCCTGTAGTGATACGGTACTATGCGCGCGAGTCCATGATAATGGGCGTGGCCACAGACACTAATATTCTTCTATCTCATGCCTTTTGTCCAAGTCTCTGTAGGTATGGCTTAGCAACAAAGAAGATCGCGTGTGTATCAATTACATCATCGCTTATGCAGCAGTGCCATGCCGCTAGACTGGTTGCTGTCACGAAATTTAAAACCACGAAAATTAATTTTAAGGGCCTTTTCGGACTTTTCACAAAAATTAGACCCCATGAAAATTATCCGCCATACGGTATACAAGACTTTAGGGCTCTAACCGATCAATATTGGCGTCACGTACGGACAGTACATTGTATTAACGGCGATAGACGCCATTTGGCATCAAAGCCACTTCGAAGGCATCTACATTTCAAAGTTTGGTGGTACTGTGGTATGCGGTTACCTATAGACCACCTCTACTCCAATATGGCTTCAGGTCACCTATCGAAAGTTACTAAAAAGGTTATTATGTAGATTGATAGTGATGGCAAGTGATTCGATGGTAAGTTTGATGCTTTTTCTACCACATCACCAAAGCTATGGTTATGGCCCTTGGCAGTGGCGTCCCCAGGATTTCAAGGAGATGCTAGGACATTTGCACATGCAAAAATTCTAGCCACGCCCCCAAAAGTGTTGACCATGCCTCTGATTAAACGCATTATCTGTAACAATATTATTTATGACCGTCCAAGAGAAACCATGCATAATGCGCTGAAAAAATTGATTAAGGCCACCATTACCAACTACAACCTTTGAACTATTGCTCCAGCATATTTGAAGTCTCTAGTCCATGTAGTCATGGAGATATGAGCAAAATGAGCAATTTGATGAGCTAGCAGGCTGCCAAATGATCGAACGAGAGCAGCAGCCAATGTTTCGATGGAAAAGAACAAGAAGACGCGTTTCTAAAGATCATTAGTACACAGAATCGAGGAAAGAAGTGGCTGGAGACTTTTTTTGTGTGCAGCGGCCATGCTTATCTAGTCTGGCGGGCCAGCCCTTCGCAAGAGGGAGGAAGGGTCTGGTGTCACGCGACTTGTACCGCTGCAGCCAGGAATGCAGCCCAATCAGATCACTCCACGTCACCACTAACATTGTGTGGCTACTGGTATGCAGGCCGACCAATCAGAGGCCCACTCTTCTTGTTCAATAAACGGTTGGGGTTGTCCCTACCATGCGTTTTGACCAACCAGATGCTAGATCTTCATGAGCCTGGCGATTATAACAATTTATTAAAAACGAAGAGCAGGCATCTGATTGGTCAGCCCGAATATTTAGATAGCTCCACAATAATATTGGTGGTGACGTGGCGAGATCTGATTGGGCTGCACTCCTGGCTGCAGCGGTACAAGTCGCATATAGGCATGACACCAGACCCTTCCTCCCTCTTGCGAAGGGGCTGGCCCACCAGACTAATGCTTATCCAGCTGCAAGGGCTTCGTATCATGGCCGCTCTATGTAGTCACTCGCCTGACTTCTTCGAGCCATAACTCTGTAAGTATAGCGTTCTAGAAGCTATGAAGCAGATTTTGGTGTAGAGGAATGATTCCTCTATCGATCTATACCAAAAAGTGAAAATCGATAGTTATCACCACAGGCAACTATTTTGGCCTATTGATATCCAGCGCATTATGCATGGTTTTCTCGTGGACGGTCACATTTGTCATTGAGCTACTGAGCTGGCTGTTGTGCCAGAGCTGATGGGGGTGCTCCAGCACCCTAAGCACCCCGCTGGGTATGCCACTGCTTGGTACATAGTTAGTTGAGGTCCTTGCCAGAATACCGTATTTTCTCATTATTAGGAGCATCTCGCTTATTAGCGCATATTCGTTATTAAGCGCATGCCATTTTCCTGGCCTAAGTACTCATTGTTAGGCGCATTTTGCATACATGTATAAGCGCATATTGACCCTTGACCTCGATATCTGCATGCTTTCTTGCTAGCCAAAGGTTCTAACTGTTTCAGGTTATTCGAAATCACAATGGCTACTATCAATTCTCAGGTTCTTCGAGCTATGAGTGCCATTTCAAGGTGGGCGGAATGCAGCAACACGAATGATTGTGCGACCGATCGATTGGCCACGCCCCTAAATGATACCGCAAACGCGCATGCGTTCTTAGATGCAGCTATTCTTTGTTAGGCGCACTTCGCTATCAAGCACAGGTTTTCTTCCTGTGGAGATATAAGTGCATGTGCTTAATAGCGGGAGCTTTTTCTACAATGCATGACTGCTCTAACATAGCTTGAACAATGAATAAGAAGCTCAGGAGAGCTTACATCTACTTCAGGAAAGGGTTAGGCAGTTCACGCGCTTATCATACTTTTTGATGAACACTGGTGAGTTTACTGAGCGAAGAGAGATAGTAAAGGATTCACTAGGCATAGATAAGCTTCCTATCCTCTGTATTTTTTCATGACGAGTCTTGGGTACTTGTGAAAGTGATCGCGAGCACTGTCACCCGCCGAGGTATGAGACTTAGAATGCTTTAGCAAGCTTGTTGAGGGAAGAGAGGCAGTAAAATTATACCTAGCTCATAAACTAGCTATATTTTAATTTTTTGCTGTCGAGTCGAATACTTGCGTGTGCCCGCACGAGCGCGTGCACTTGAAACGGGTACTTGGTACACGTGGTTGTTGGAAATTGACGCGCGAGCAGGCACTACACTATACACGCATGTCACTCGCACTCGTTTGTCAAGTTACCTGTGAGCTGTGCTGTACCTCTTTTGATTAGTTGAAAATGCTTTGTTTAAAGTTGTATATTTTGATATCAGGTGGAGAGTCGTTGTCAGTAACCCCCATAAAATACACAAGGAAGGAACAATGTACTCCTGGTAGAGCCACTACTCTTGCTGTGACAACGAAAAGTCGTCCAGATTACACTGGCTATTATGTTTGTTCCACACTGAGAGAGGGAGATAAAGGAGATAAAATTGTGGCAGTCATAATAGAAACGAAATTATTAAGTAACGAAAAATATGTCTACGCTGTGGCACAGGCAATAGGGTACCACATCGCTCTGTTAACTGAAAAAACTACACCTCCCCTTGTCTTTGTACTCTCTGAGGAATATCTCGAGATTATTTTATTTCCTTTTCAAGATGGACAAGGCAACCCTCTAATAAATGCTGTGAGGTTGGACAAAATATCACTCTGGAAGGAGACAGACGAATTTGATATAAATGTCATGCAAATTCTGTTCACCTTTCTGGAAAGAACTTTACACTCCGATGACCCCATGTTCTCTACATACCAACCTGGTCCACTGTTTCTCACCCATGATAGTTGTGTACCAAAAAGGTCTCTACGTCATAATGTACAAACATGGAAGAGAGCTGAGGCACAGGAGATAGAGACTCTAAAACAGGCTCTACAACAGGAGACTAAGGACAAAGAGGCTGCTCTAAAGGAAAAAGAGGCTGCTCTAATGGACATAGAGGCTGCTCTAAAGGACAAAGAGGCTGCTCTAAAGGCTGCTCTAATGGACATAGAGGCTGCTCTAAAGGACAAAGAGGCTGCTCTAAAGGAAAAAGAGGCTGCTCTAAAACAGATTAGGCAACTGACAATGCAACTGCAAACACAAAGAGACAGTAGTTGAACTCGGGCACCAGCTCTATTATCTTAAGATCATAATATCGTAACAACTGCCATACTTATCTATTACTACGTATTGGAAAAATATTTCTTCAATTTTGAAAAACATGCACTTTTCAGGTAAAGGTCGACGTCGTCAATCACTCATAAAATTTACACGTTACAAGAATTCGTACGCAATGCCAATTTCTTATGTTAAATTGGATCATACATTGTATTTGGTAGTATAGATGTATCATAGAGTCGGTAGACTCTATAAGTAGGGATGGCCCGGATATGCCATATATGTAATACATTACAAATATCCAAATATCTCAAAATAGGTAATTTTGTGAAGTTTCTAAGTATGAAAATCAGAATCTCCAGCAAATTATCTATCTAACAAGACCAAGATCATTCATCAAATCAATTGTATATGCCAGAACCAGATGTTCAAAAAAATGGCCATTTGTCATTCTTTCTTTCTTTCTTTCTTTCTTTTTCATTATCAGGGCTAGCTCAAGACTGCCTTAATCGCTCATCTTAGTTAGGGTTTCCACACAAAAAACTGAAGTTTTTCAAAACTTCTCAAAACTCTGGTAGGACGAAGATGTTCTTGGACTGACACTAATTCTCACTCCAGGTCACGCCCCCATGTTCATTTGCCGAGATATCGAGACTTTAATTATTCTCCAAATTTTGGCAAAATTCGTCAAAACGTGGGGTACCATCGTTATACAGTATGGTAAACGCTTCCTCATGCTGTCACTGGATGAGGACGATCAATTTAGTAAGGCAGCCACAATAAATCACAGGTTGGAACATATTAACCATCTGGCGCGACAATTTCGCCAAAAAACGCCAAATTTTTGTATCTCCATGTAAGAGTAATTTTGCACAGTATCATTCGAGATTTAGGGACCGTCCCAGTAGGCTAGCTAAATGCCGCAAAATGAGCAGCTTTTGGAAAGTTTGATTTTTTCGTTGGATACCCTATCTTAGTTTGAGTATAAATCCACTCCATTTTGTAGCGCGCAGTGCAGTGGCGCGGCACGCAAGTTTGGCATCATCTCGACAGTTACGTAATAGTGGGTGTGTACGGCACATTGATAATTGGGTGTGTCTGATACGCCATTTTTATGATATAATGCGCATGCTCGGAATATGAATGTGTTGCCATGGTGAAGTCATGTGACAGCGCCGCGCCCCAGGCGAGCTAGCTACTCTCTAGCGCGTGCAGCAGCTCGCTGGATCGATCATGGATAAGAAGGCGCAAGGCTCGGGGAGTGGTAAGACGCTAGGCATAGGCGAGCTACTCGCTAGCGCGTGCAGCACTAATGCTCCGCTGGAAAGATCATCTGAGATATTATAGGCATACGAAGGCGCAAGGCTCACGGAGCGGTAACGTACAGATCATAGAATTATGCCGAGTAGCTGCTGCTAACAATAAAATTTAGAACTTGATTTTCTCCCTAAACGGAAAAGTCTCATCACTACTTGGGCCGCCTAAAACTGCCTTCTTTATCAGCCTGCTTCATCACATAGGCATATGATCGCAAGTTAACGAGAGGCGTGGCTACCGTGAAACTTTGGCACCTCCCATCGTCCATGCACTTAATTACACTGGATAGAAATTGTGAGGAAGCCATGTAAGATGGCATTGATAAAATGCACTATGTGCAATAAAAAAAGAACAGGAACAAGTATAAAAACAATTGAATAAAATTGAAGGCTGAAGTAGGGATGGAAGGATCAAAAAGTACACAAACAAGATTTGTAAGGGATAATTGCATCTACTATACATCCCTACGCTTGCTTTCAAGTTGAGGGATGCAAAAATAACCAACAATAATGCATGTGATTGAATCAAACTGACCATCCCACCATCGTGACAACTAGGAATAACCTGAATATCTTCCACATACTTCACTCGACAAGTATATTGACATTAATAGGTGCGTAATAATAAAGAAAAGCAAGCGTAGGGATGTATAGTAGATGCAATTATCCCTTACAAATCTTGTTTGTGTACTTTTTGATCCTTCCATCCCTACTTCAGCCTTCAATTTTATTCAATTGTTTTTATACTTGTTATAATGAGGTACAAAAATAATGCATGCAGCAACCATGGGTATATAATTATAGCTATAGATAGCCACCACTTGCCTGTAGTTAGATCCTGTGTGAGATAGTATGCCACTGTAACATCCTCTCCGGCCACCCTAACCTGGGTGCTAGACACCAAGTTGCCAAGCGAAAATTTTGCCGTGGGACAGCAGGTATTCACTCTGGTTCCTAAACACACCTTACTGGGAAAATCTGCAGAATAAAACACACATGCATGCAGCTATTAAAATATAACGGTTAGCCATCACCTTTATGCCTTATGCGGCGAAACGGTAACATGCATAACTTATTAACCCCTCCCACTTTTTAATTGGTTGCTTGTTGCATTTCTCTGGTTCTGTATAGAGTAGTGTATATAAGATTATATAATTTATTATAGTGACAAAGAGTTTAAATTTGAGTGTATAGCCTGACCTACAGCATGTACACGTCATTATCGCTAGTAGTCACTGCACATAATATTATATATTATGATTGTGGTGTGAAAGATAATAATTATACTTACTGCATACTCCATTTACTTCATTAAGGCTGGGTTCACACTGACAACATTCAGGAGCAGACATAAATCCAGCCTTACATGTGGCACATCCACTACTACCCCTAACAGCACAGTTGCTTTTGCAGAAAGCTATAGAAAAAATTATAATATAAGCTTACCTGAATTATAGTATTTTATCAAATTAGAAGTACTTACGTTTGCATTCTCCAGATGGGGTCTTGTAAAAGGCATGAGTTGCCTTTCAGGCTTCAAGTTGGCATCACACTCTGTATGAGGTGCAAATTTAATTTTTATTACCAATGCAAGGAGGATTATTACTATACAAGCCACACAACATTTCACTATAGACCAAAACTAAGATTTCCTTTATCTTGTTTACCAAAACATGATATTCCCATAATTTTGTCAGAGGATAGGACAGAATTTTAAATGAAATATGTAGAAATTTTGCCCTATCCTACATATTTCCTACATGCATGAAATCCATTTTTTCATCTAGTTAGGCCACAGCAATTTAATATCCTGTTTCTCATCCACCGCCCGCATAGACTCCCAGGATATTGACTTGCAAAAATACTCATATATAGCCTTGTACAAAGCACCGCATTGAAAATGTTAGAACAGCCACTTGAAAAACACGACGAGTTCCTCCATGCAAAGATGCGTAGTCGATAGAACTAGCTATATAGAGCTCTCGCACCACCAACTGTCACACAAATAGCTCACAAACTTGAATGCACGACGTCACTGTAATTAAAGCGCACTATTAAATAACGTCAATTCAGTGTCCCTGTGGATCACGTGCTGTGTTTTTTCAGCTGTGTTTGTAAACAATGCCGCCCGCCCGCATTGATTTTTTATATTGCATTGGATGAGAAACAGAATATTAAATTACTGTGGCCTTATTTATAGTACTGCAATAATTATTATGTTATGCATGTACTTAGTCTACAGCAGAGGAGGTTGGACATTGTCCTATACATAATGAAGGAATTTTTGGAATTAGGGAATGAAACTTCGCCAGTAAGTCTATGTTGACAAATAATGTCAGAGCCCAACTGAAGCCCCATGAGAAAATCAACCATGGAATACTTATGAGCTGTTTTATGTACAATGGAATGCAATTAAGCGACAAAAGTATAGTGCAAATATGTACTCCACTATATAGGTAATACTGTTTTGATGATCTTAACAGGCTAAGATGTAATATTTCATCAGTATGGAGTCACTGGCAAAGTATTACCCCTCAATTCAAAGATTTTTGTCTTTATGTATTGAACTATGCATGTCCAACCTCCTCTGAGTCTACAGTAGCAGTAACAGGATTCTTTTCGTAGAGCAATTTGTTGCCGGGTCAATTGACATGATGATGTACTAACCAGTTTGACTACATGCAGTGGATGCATGTGGCAGTTTATTGTTAACTGCTACAATCATGCAATCATTTACGGTATACAGAAACTGAATCAGATTGGAGTTTAAAGAACAATAATATACATCATGTAATAGGATTATTATACAGTAACTATAATTATTACTATTGTAACAGGGTTAATTACTGCAATGTCATTATCCTGTACAATAGCCTCGTCCCCAGGCCACTCCCACGTTTTCAATGTTGCACGCAGAAAAGAGGGAAGGCCTGGGAGGCG
The DNA here is from genome assembly GCA_963930775.1 of Cliona cf. orientalis. Classification (NCBI taxonomy): domain Eukaryota; kingdom Metazoa; phylum Porifera; class Demospongiae; order Clionaida; family Clionaidae; genus Cliona; species Cliona cf. orientalis. The sequence continues at coordinate 1,805,311 of OZ005701.1, read as the reverse complement.
AAATCACGTGAGCGCGATTGCGCAATCGCTTTGTACACAAAGCATAGAACCGTACCCGAACCGTGAAAAACGATGTTTTGAAGGAAAGTGCGGGCGTTATCTTCGCTCACCTGGCCAGTGCACGACTACATTTGACATCCAATACTCGAGATAACGTCGATCGTGACTAGAAACTTCAGACTAGATGATCGATCCGAGCGGCCACAACAGACAAATCGACACAGCGATCGAGTTGAACACTTTTAGTAGCTGTAAACGTCTCGAGTGACTCCCCTGAAACAGTAGCAAAGGCTACCAAACGGCGAAATAGGGCCGTTTGTGCTATCGGTACGGTTCGGGTACGGTTCTATGCTTTGTGTACAAAGCCATTGCGCAATCGCGCTCACGTGATTTCGCCTCCCAGGCTCTCCCTCTTTTCTGCGTGCAACATTGAAAACGTGGGAGTGGCCTGGGGACGAGGCTACCTGTACAATACATGCAGGATGCGAATTTTTTTTTGGGCCCACTTTCGACTTAGACTTTCGCAGATTCCAGGGTTAAAGGTCACGGTGGGTGAGTTTAACCCTTTGCTGATGCAAGTGCACCTGCAGCATAAACTTCGACCTTGCATTAAATTGACTACATAAATTTTATTTGGTACCTCTGATTGAGCAGCAGGAAAGAAGGGAAGGATTTAACTTGTGATGATCAATCGGGCCACGTAAGCTTATGCATATAATTGCAGGTACCCTGAAACGGGCCTTGCCAAATTTATCTACCTGATCTCATCATTTGCCTCGTTACCCTGAGTACCTTACATACACTGTATGGGAACCTTCCTATGCCTGTGCCGCACACTTGCGAAAAGTTTATAGCACCAACACTCGTAGCTATAGAGCCTGGATTGTAATATTGATTCAATGTGGGGGAGGGCACCCGGACTAACACAACAATACTAGCTCAGATCAGACTTCAACTATATCGATCACGATAATTTTTCTGGAATCTATGGATAATTTTGCAGATGAAAAAAGCAGCTACTATGCACTAGCTCACCTTCAACATAATAATATAATACATTTATACTTTATTGCCAACCATTACTTGAGACATTAGGGTGGAGATACATTCACATTCAATGTGGATCTGTTTATGGTTTTGTTAAATACACTTTCAACTAGGGGCATCATAGTAAGCAATGAAACAGATAGGTCTATTATAAAATTATAGCAAGTTGCATTGACAGAAGCAGAAAGAAGACAGCAAATACAACATGAGAGTGTACATGAGAAATGCAAGGCAATCCTCATGCAGTGTGTGCATCTAGTGACCAAGTCTCGCAGTGCCAGCCCACAGGTGTAAAGAGCCACTGGGTAGTGGTGTGCATCCAGGTACTAGACTTAGTAGACTGTCAATAGTCATCACTTCAGAAGGGACATTTTAATGGCGTGGTGTCAAGTTTTCCTCATATAAAAATCTACATGAATAATGAAGTTATTCAATCAGTGAGGCTTTTGCCCCTGCGATCTACATATCAGTGAACTTGGCTATCAACTGTCAGATAATATATATCATGCTCAGGGACTGATCCAAGGGGGGGGGGGTGGATAGGGCGGCTAGCCACCCCCTTCTCTAGTTCTTTTATGCAATGTAGTAGCTATAGGAGATGTCTACCATTGTTAACCAGCCACCCCCTTGCACCAGTATAGTTTTATACTATGGGTAGCCACCCCATCAGCCACCTTCCTGGGTGCCTGGATTGAAATTTCTGGATCAGCGCCTGTAAGTCCAGTCACCCCCCCCCCCCCGAGTCAAACTTAGACCAAAGCTTTGAGGTGAATTTCAACCAATACTCACTTAAGTCACTGTCAGTCCCATACAGCGTGAAAAAGCAGCCATTTCGTGTCTTTGAGCTGATAACTCGACTCGAAGTGAAAGTTCATACAGCTCCGGCTCCCCATGTAGTCTCGTCCCCAGACCCCACCCCCAAAGGGAGGAAAGGGTCTGGGGACATTGGCGCTGATTCTTGGTTCTGCAAGCTCAGCAATCATGTGATTATTTGCATAGGTTTGTATTGGAGCACGTGCAGTCACGTGATGGTGCGCACGACCAAGAAAAGGCCTCCAATGTCCCCAGACCCTTTCCTCGCGTGCGTGATGGGGTCTGGGAACGAGACTACTCCCCATGTTGCACTGACGTCAGCAAAGGGTTAAACGCACCGATTTAACCTTTGACCCTGAAGTCTGCGAAAAGTCTTAGTCGAAAGTGGGCCCAAAAAAAAAATTCGCCCGGGACGGAGCGAACGACTCATAAAACCTGAACTCTGACTGGACTGTGGCCACGTGGACTGCGCAGTTCAATGACGACCATTATGCCCTCCTAAATTGGTAGATGAAATTACCGTACCCGCGCGCATGCGCAAGTGATAATTTTGTCGCACAAAAATCGCCAGATCTGGAGATCTAGGCGTCTGAGGGGCTCGTAAGTATAGAATATCCTTCGATATCGTCGAAAAACTGGCTTCGTTATGCTTCAAATCGTTTGGTAAGATCCATGAACGTACGTCGGAAATACTGCATTTTGTTGGCCACGCCTATCAACACTACCCACCATGTTTTACTGCTCATGCGCACAAGTACATCCCGGCGCAATATGTAGGTAAAGGTCGTCAACAGCTTTCTATTAGTTGTTCGTACATAGGATAGTGATAGCTTAAACTTATTTGAACATAGGTGAGATAGACCTGTCACAAGAACTTAGCTGCATAATTATTATGTCTGGATCAATAATATTATTGCATCCTGGCCTAATTTAGCCTTGTCTGGAGTATCAAAATGCCCAGCAGGATTATTTAATTTTCAATAGGGGTGTATCATGTATGTTTTTATAGCTCCCCAGATAGACTACATGAGTGTTAATTTTGCAATTGTGCTTTCATGATTCAATTCTCTGCCATGCACGCACACTGAATTAAATTATGACCATAATGAATGCTGATCCATTAAAATTACCAAGATGTATACTTAATATGCTGCAAATTTGATCACAACTTCAAAATTATTATGGATTATGATTCTGTTCAAGAAAAAAATGATCAAAATTGATTGTTTTGCAAAAGTTCAAAGGTTGACCTATGCAGATCATCGGCCTAGCAAACATAATTATTATTATTACACACACGTCACATTATCTAGACAGATGACAGCTCAATCAGTTCTAAAACACTTGGAGAGAGTCCATTCTTAGCAGAAATTTGATCATGGCCACTCATATTCAAGACATGGATGGCAGTGAGGTAATCTTGAAGAGAACGGCGAGAAAAGCTGAAGTATCGAGTTTCACCCATTATGGTGATTTGCCGGGCTGTGGATGCAAAGAAGTCCCAAGCTATTATCAACCTCCTCTTGGGGTGGGATACCCAACTCGGCAGCCGTAAATAGTGGTGATGTCACGGCACCTTTCTGAATAGTAGCAGAGTAGGCTAGTAGGCACATCTGCTTGAATGAGCTTTTTATCTGAGAAGGTAAAGAATCTAGATCAGTTAGTTTGAATGCCCATGAGAAAGCCTTTTGATTAGTTCGTAAGCACATGCATGTGTCGAATAAGAAAGTTGCTCACAATGAAGTGATAGAGATCAGCCATGTTAGAAGGCACACTGTTGCCTACTGACTGAATCATGTGGGTCATAATGATTGCATTTACTGGTAGTGTACAGAGAAGTTCAATTGCTGGATGAATGGTGAATATTTCATGAGCTACTTGCTTCTTTGAAGGTAGCGATTCTAGACAGAGATCTATAAATCTGCGTAGCTTTGGTATCTCAAAGCCGTCAATAAGTATTCTTCTCGACTTGACAACTTGCTTCATTTCCACTCTGATACGAGAATTTGGTCGTGTAGTCATGATAAAGCTGAGACTAGGGAGACAAACCCGATACTTCCCCTTAATGAGCTCAAAAACACTGCTCAACAGAGATGGTGTAGCTTCGTCTAATCCATCAAAGAGAAAGCAAATCCCCTCCCCCTTCCGATCGCGTATATACGAAGTTATTTCTTCCAGTTCCTTTTTCTCGGCATTAATAATAAAATCATCCAAAGTGGTACGTTGCCGATTGGAATTGTGGATCGCTTAGATGTGCATGAATAAGGAGATGGAACTGTTGTAGAAAGTGGCCCTTTGCCCACTCTCTCTTCAGATGCCAACAGAGTGTCGTTTTTCCAGAATCAGCCACTCCTTCAAAAACAGCCACCTCCCTCTTTCCTCATTCCTTTTGGCTGCCAAAAATTTCCCCAAGAGAAACAGCTTTTGATGATGAGCTCTCACGTGGCTCTTTATGGGTACTGAATTCACTCCAGGGAGATTCGTGAAGTTTAAGGTCAACGTACACCCTACATCTGACGATATTGTTGGCCACTGATCACAAGATGGGTGTTGTGCATTGTTAAAAGTATCAATGAGCCGTTTGCGATATGTGGTTACACGCCGACGACTCCGATACCTTCCTTGAATTCGTTGGGTGAAGTTAGCATCTTGACCACTCTCTCTGCAAGAGCCACTTGCTGAACTTGAGGAGAACAAAGCAGGTGTATGAGTGCTTTGTATGTACAACTGTCTCCATTTTTCCACTGCCAAATACACAAAGCTTTATGTCGTTGATATCTGGGCTTGTCTGGATGATCCTCCTTGATTTCCATCTAGATCTCTCTCTCTCTCTCTCCCTCTCCATCCTTACTCACAGCTGGATCCTTGTTTCAGTATAGTGTGTTGTTTGTATGGTCATCTATTTCGATTGCAAGTGTGTATAAATTTAAAATCTAGTTTGTATAGATCTCTTGGTTGAATTCTAAAAAAAACTGTATCTTGCACATCTGCACATTGTTCCTCTACAAAGAAAACCCATGCTCTACAATCTTCTATAATAATATTATTATAGTGATCATGGTTTGCTGAGAATGAGGAGCAATCTCTGGAGTGGTGATAGAAGCCAGAATTTTACTGACCAGTTAATTTTAGTCATGGTTACTATGACTGATTACAAGTGTCTTGAATTGACCTGATGCATAAAGGAGTATACCATGCTACTAATTCCACTTGGAATATTAGTGAAAGCGACTTGTACGTTAACAAATTACGGCCTGCATGCTATGGCAATCCAAAATTAATGTGACAAAATTATCAAAATTCAAAACTCAAGGGTACAAAAGTATAGAGCTGCATATTGAAGGGTGCAAAAGGTCAAACCTGCAAAACTCAAGGGTGCAAAAGTACAGAGCTACATATGGAAGGGTGCAAAACTCAAGGGTGCAAAAGTACAGAGCTACATATGGCAGGGTGCAAAAGGTCAAACCTGTAAATTCAAGTTTATCTTTTGATTTTGTACTTTATAATAATAGCTTAATGTGCCATCCACAGCTTTTGGGTTTGCAGGTTTGAACTTTTGCACCCTTGAGTTTGCAGCTTTGACCTTTTGCACCTTCAATATGCAAAATTTGTGGTTTTATACCCTTGAGTTTGAATTTTGTCAAGTTTGGATTGCCATAGCATGCAGACATGCACAGAGCTACGCTGAAAATATTAATGAAAGTAACGTATCAAATATTGGTATGAGGTCTTGTAATCTCTACAAGGTGTTCAGTTTAACATTTTCATTATTGTTTTAATTTCAGCATCATAAAACTCAAGTTCAACGATTGTAAAGTGGTAGGTGGTGAAATGTTAAATCAGTCATCAGTCATCAGGTACTTCCTAAGCACCTGATAGATAGTATCATAACCACCACGCACATGAGCCTCTAGAGTGGAGAGAATAGTCACTTTATTACCCACTCGTTGTGCGACACCAAAACTCCAGATAGCAGAGTTTGTCAGCAAAAATGGCAGAGTACTTGTCTTTTCCGTTACAATGTGAACCTCCCTAAGCACCTGTGCCACCTCTTTCGTTTGTATAGTAAGGCTAGTGTAGATAGCAGTTTTTTTTACCTCTATGATAAGCTTTGGCTTATCATCAGTCACACAGATCAAGAAGTCAGTAAAAATAGGGAGGTTTTCAAATGTGGGCTGACACTGTATTTTCACTTTTTGCCCTGTGGAATCATAAATATCCTTACATACTGCGAGTAAGAACTGTACCACTCTAACAGTGGCATCCATCTCAGTCATATTTGAGAAGAACATGTTCACATCAGCTAGTATATCCTTCCTTGGAGTAATAGATGGAAGATTCTCCAATATTTTATCAGAATTTGTTGTAATATCTACACTTGATAAAATCTTCGTGGCGTCTTTCCAGGTCATGTTAGATGGAGATGGTAATCCACTCTGTTGAGTGTGCATATAAAGAGAGATAATGTTGTTATCATTACACATTTTTCCAGTAATAAGGGAAGAGATACGTAATCAATAAGTATTTCATTAGTAACTCATTCTCGCTTTATTATCATTATGTATACTATTGTACTACATAACATTATATAATATAATAGACCCTGCATGTGCAAGTGTTCACTCCAAGTATATTGTTTGAGCAGTGTCATGCACATGAAAATTGAGTGAGATAGTCTTTGCACATAACATTTTGCAATTATAAATTTCCCTCAAGTCTATGGTCTATGCTTAGCATAAAATATTATGCTATATAGTCAAAACCATAACTGACTTTAGACTCTAGTTGACATACATGAATAATTAATGAAACATGAACTAGCAAACATGCAAACGTGATATCACAGTCAGTAAGTGCCACCTTACCATACTATTGATGGTATCTACTAATGTATCCGTCCAGCCTTCAATGCCGCACTCTTTACAGATTGTTTCCTGGTTACGACGACTAAGTTGATACAGAAAATCTCCTGCATTCGGACAACATTCGATGAGATCTCTCAGAAGACCCTGCTTATCAATGGTGATTCCCTCTAGCGCTTCCACCACTTCCTCCCACTGCACCTCCCTTTTCCTCTTTCTGGAAGTTGATGTACTTGCAACTGACATAATAAACGGAGTAAGAGATTTTGGCTGAAACTTAGAATCTGTATAAAATAAAGGGCATGAAAGGAGGGAGTTTTCCATCTTATTTCTAGTTTACATCCCTTAGCCCATATCGGTCTACATGCACAAGCGGATTTAAACCTGATATACAAAGAGGGCAAAGCAAACAAGTCACAATAATAATTATATTATAAGACAAGCGATGCTGCACACCTGATCGAAGCGTAGAAGCTGACCTGGTCTTACCGCAGCGCCAACTCCAAAGTGTGCCTTGTAGGCTTCAGGATACGGCTTCTATTAGAATAAATATGGTGTGTGGTACGTCGTATGTACATGTGTCAAGTTGTAGAAGCATGACATGGTGTGACTGTTGTTTTGCTCCTGTGATATCCTCAATCCTGGTCCCCTACCTGAGAATGATATATGCGGCATCCTGGACTGAGTGCTGGGCTAGGCTAGCAAAATATCTCTACACTTAGAGGGTGGGGGGGGGGGGGGGGGGGGGGGGGGGCACTCCCATAGGTGCTGTGTCTACAACTGCGACTGCAGTCAAGTTGCAGTCAAAGGGTCAAGGCACTTTTTGGAATTGGCCAAATGGTTCAGCAATGTTCTGGGCCCTATAGTATATATATATCCATCACTGCATGCTGGCAGTCAAGAGGCGTGACCAAGATTTTACGGATGTACAGTTAATCAACAGTCAAAGGATTGACAGGAAAAATTCACTGCGGTCAGGCAGTCAAGGCCATTTTTTGGCAGTCAAAAATCTTGACCGTGGTTACAGCTCTGGACACAGCACCTATGGGAGTGATCGTACACTGGTATCAATGACAAATTATGTATGGCAAGCAGGATGGCCAAGCCTAGAGATCAAAGGCGAGTCAAGTAATTCAGTCTAGAGACAAGCACTGGCAATGCTTTGGGCATAATAGTTAAAGGCACTGTACCAGGATATAAGGGCCACATGTTACTATTTTCAGAAACATTTAACTCGAACCGCACAATGCATGACATGTGATGTCAAGCGCACGCAAGCGCAGGCAGTATTGCTGGCCACATGGGACCTACCATGCCCACAGCTGTTGTTCAATTGAGCCACACGCACCTAATGATGGTAGGTAAGCACAGAAATGAAGACTAAATGTGACCGTCCATGACAAAACCAACCATATTGCGCTGGATATCAATCTGAGATACAGGCCTATTTAGTTGCCCAAGGTGATAATTATCATTTTTCACTTTTTGGCATAGATCGATAGAGGAATCATTCCTCTACACAAAAATCTGCTTCGTAGCTTCTAGAACGCTATACTTACTGAGTTATGACTCGAAGAAGTCGGCCGTGTAGCTAACATTGACCGTCCATGATACGGAGCCGTTGCCATAGTTGCAGGTAGGCAAGTACGGCAGCTGCACAGAAAAAAACTCTCCAGACACTCCTTTCTTCGATTTTGTGTACTAACTATCTATAGACACGCTTATCTTTTCGTTCTTTTCCATCGAAACGCCGGCTGCTGCTTTCTTTCCAACGTTTTGGCTGCCATCTGGCTCTTTAACTTAGTGGGCGTGGCCACATACTTTGCATAAACGGCTAGTATACGGACTTCCCCGTGAAACGTACATAGCAATGTTTCATTGTGCTTGCTGCACATTTTTATTACGGACGATCCGGGTACATTTTGGCTCATATCTCCATGACTACAAGGGCTAGAGACTTCAAATTTGCAGGAGCAATAGTTCAAAGGTTGATTTTGCTAGCTCTCTCACCCAATCACGGGCACAGTACACCAGCTGGTCAGGCATGGGTAAGTGATGTGATCCCGATGTCACTAAACATAATGCATGGAGTGTGTATATGGATGTTCCCATTTTCCTGGCCCAGAATAATATAAAAAAACGTAAGCGTTTCTACTTTATCTCCTATATGCTGATACAGTAGCGGTCAATAACATTCAATTTCGTTGTCCGATCGTTTTGATATGTGAGCGTTTCTGTTTTTATACCGTTCAGCGGTACAGAGAGTATAATTATATGCACACGTGCGCATCCATCATTTTTATGTTTGTGCAAACACTTCATTGGTAGGCATGACTGACTGCAATAATTGACCGTTCTCGATGCCATCCGGAAGAAGAAAGCCATGAGCAACAGAGAAGATCAATCAATCCTCGTACAGACTCGATAATGTAGCAGATATTGAAAGAAAGCTGTATTTTTTAGTCATGTTGATCGCCACATACGTTTGCATGAGTAGTTCAAGTGATCACCTTGAGCAAAAAAGTTATCGGCTTGGCCTACAGCTAGCGGCCACATAGAGTCACCTAGTGATCGTAAAAGCCAGCAGAGCAGGCTATCTTGGTATGCACCGTGATTTCTAAGAATATTTCTTACCTGCTAAAAGAACGCTTGTCACCTTTTGTCCGTACCATTCAGCTACCATTTCGTTTTCATTTTTCTCACAGTTCAATGATTATAAAATTGTGCGTGTACCTAGACTCCAGTCAACTGTTTTAATATACACTCTTATTACGCTTCAGGAATTTTTAGGCTTGCGATACCCGTGTCATAGGTGGAGATGACTCCCCCTCAAAATGACTCCACAGTCATTCTAGCCTAGGCACAAATGACCCCCTTTATTTTAACCTTGGTAGAAATGAATCCCCAGTCGTTTTCACCTAAGGAATAAATGACTCCCTCCAGGATAAAATGACTCCCCTACGAAATTGATGTAAGGGGCCTTGTCCAAAGTCCTTGTGGAAAATTAACGTCATGATAATTAACATTTTACCCCCCTCCCCCGGCCTCTCTTAACATCACAGCATTTCAGCATAGATTCAATACTGAAACTCTGATTCTGCTCCATTTAGCCTATACACATTCAGTATTCACTTGTAGTCCTACAGTGCTAGCTACGTCTTCATGGATTCATTGCATACCTGTGCTTCGTTGATAGTTTCTTGCTTTGCCTATAGTTACGTGTACACTTTTAGCTATATACGTAGTGCTTGACACAGCTGTCACTAAAACGTATATTTGACACTGCTGAAGTCATGTCTAGACTTGTTCAATCACAAGAATGCATATAATCACAACTAAAGCTAAAGTCTGCTGATAATGCAGTTGTTAAAGTGTCATGGACCAAGACCCCCCCCCCCCAACATCATAACGACGTTAATTTTTCTGCAAGGACTTTGGACAAGCCCCCTAACTAATACTGTAAAGGATTCTATTACTATATATATCCCACCTAAGTATACCTAAGTATTATATCAGCCGGGGTATAACTAGGATATTTTCCCTCCCTGAGGGGTACAAGGGAAAATATGATCCATATTTCCCTCCCTCTGGCTATTGCTTTGACCAATCAGAGCCATTGTTTTAGTTCACACAAGCAGTCACATCATCATACCTACTATATTTGCGTGTGCATCAGCACAGTGCCACTACTGATTGCACCATGGTTGCACACACACTCCACTGTACATAGGCAGTAGACATTGTTTACACAGACATGGAAACACACGCACACTAATTGACACTAATCAGGAACCAATTAGCTATCACTCGATCTGTCAGTTCTACCACGTGGCAAGTTCAACTGCAAGTGAACTGTGTTAGCTGCTGGTCCAAGTCTCAATAGCCATTGCCCGAGTTTGTTGAACAGTGAAACTATTCTATTTGTTTTCGAAGCTACCTGACTGTAGGGTTTCCACACAAAAAAAAGAAATTTTTCAAAACTTCTCAAAACTCTGGTAGGACCAAGATGTCCTTGGACTAACACTAATTCTCACTCCAGGTCACGCCCCCATGTTCATTTGCCGAGATATCGAGACTTTAATTGAAGGCCTCAGAGTCAAAGTGGTCTAACCTACAAGGACCTCCATATCCAAAATAACCATTTAAATTTACATGTATATTATAAAATGCACGCTAATCATAAAGCCACACCAATCCTTGTATGTACCCATGGATGCCCTAGAAATGTTATGACTTCTTGAAGAAACCACAAGAATGTGAGTAAAGTATTCATAATCTTTGAAGTGTGGGCAGAATAGAATAACAATATCATTAGCAGTATTGTAGGCAGAATAGAACAATATTAGCAGTACTGCAGGCAGAATAGTACATCAGCAGCATGGTAGAACATGGGTGGTATAGTGTTTAGTCCGTATCACTGTCCTGATCACTTTGCTCACTATTCTCAGACTCACTGTGCTCATCTTCACTGTCCTCAGTGCCGCCTCCACTGAGTAGATCCCGGTAAAATGCATGATGGATAGGAGGTACAAATTCTAGCAGATCCATGAGATCCTTCTTCTTGGCTGCCTTGATCGGTCGTGGACGGCTGTGAAGCTCTGTTGGTAGAATGCGACCCATGTCCGGTGGTCTACCTTTCGTTTTTCTCTTAAGATCAACGACCTTCCATTCTTCCAGTGTATTGTGTGAATAACGGAATCTGAACTGCAGTGGTTTGTCTTTAGACACTCTGATCCATCGAATCTGAAGCCAATCGACTTTCTGTTTCTTTGTGGTGACTTTGCGATTTACAAACGCCTCGGGCAAGCCGCGAAGTGATACAAAATCATTCCGAGCCATATCTGTAACAGTGAAGGGATTTTTTCGTCGGCAATTTCTGATCAGATCAGACCAATCAGTAGGAACATACAAGTGACTTGCTCTACGTCTGGCAGTTTCAATGGAGCCAAAATCCCTGTCGTTAGGTAAGTAAGAGTGTCCTACAACCATGAACTTCTGATCGATCGTAGTAAAACTGTACTGGTCACTGGCGACCATGTGCAGCCACAGTGCTAGCAAGTAAATATTACGATTTTGGCCGCCACAGGAATCACTGAAGGTGATAAGGTGAGTTTCGGTTGGCTTGGTGACTTGTATGTGTTTCAGGATACACGAGCCGATCTCACTCGACCCTCGTGAGGCTGTGCCCTCATGCCAGACGTACATGTACCCCTTGCATGACCTGCAGTCGTGCACCCCAAGATTATAAGTCCAGAGTTGGCGTTTGTAAAAAACGACGTTGGTCGTCAAAACGGGGGTGGGTAGAGACTGCTGCAAGTCAAAGGTCACCATCATGACATTCGGGTCGCACTTCGAAACACCTGCGTCCTCCTTGAGTTGATGGTGGGCACGCTCTGCTTTACAAAGGTGCAATTCCCATTCCCCTTTTAGTTGGGCAAGAGTAGCTTCATCCTGTTCTGCATCGGTCTGAACTTTGTATGAGTCACACTCCTTGCAAGTATCCGATTTCGGCCTGTGTGAGGACCACATAAAGTAAAATGGGAAAGGGGACACAATATGAGAGGAGAGAAAGGCTTAGATGTGGGGGAGAGCGGAGGGTGTTAGGAAGAATAGGGAGAGAGAGAGACACACACACACACACACTCTCACACACACACACACAGGTAAGTGGGGAAACTGAGATGGAAGGGGAAGATCTATTTTAATGGTAAGTTTGTATGTATAGTACCTTCCGAAGGAAAGATTGAAGTCCTCGTTAAAAACTTTCCTATATATCCCTTCGCTGACTGGAGATTTCTCCTCAGTAGAACAGACATCCTTGTATAGAATATACATCTTTGTGATTGATAGATCTGGATTTAGATACTGCCGGACAGGGTTGTCAGCTCTTGAATAGTGGCTTTGGTACTTCGGAAATGACTGTATGTGTTCTTTTACGAATGCTATGTCGGCATCACTTGTCTTGTTTGCTGGTGTGTGTCTGCCCCTCCGATCTCCCTGTGGAGAACCATAGTTATCTGCGGAAGCTTTCAAAGCACGGGTGAGTCGACCATTTGACACTGCGTGTGTCCTCAAAAACGCTGTCTTGCACACACGAACATCTCGTCTACCGTCATTCATGTAGTATACACGGGTGTTTGAACGCCTTGACGAAGACCCTTTAGATGTATACCGTCGGGAAATCTCAAGCACTTTTACACACCCACAAATATACGCGTTCTGAACGTTGAAGTCAGATGACCTCCAAAATCCATCAAACAGTCGTTGTCTTTGCTCCTCAGACACCTTCTCAAAACAGCGTAGAGCACATCCACACGGTGTGTTGTCGAATTGTTTTGCAGGAACCTACATGTAAAATAAAATGGATATCATGTTAGCTTGAAAAAGGAGGGAGAGAGGGAGAGTGAGAGAGAGAGAGAGAGAGAGAGAGAGAGAGAGAGAGAGAGAGAGAGAGAGAGAGAGAGAGAGAGAGAGAGAGAGAGAGAGAGAGAGAGAGAGAGAGAGAGAGAGAGAGAGAGAGAGAGAGAGAGAGAGAGAGAGAGAGAGAGAGAGAGAGAGAGAGAGAGAGAGAGAGTAGAGAGGCAAAAAGGACGACAAAGAGAGGTCAGCGATATAAAAGCATGCCTAGTGCTGAAAGGCACCTATGGTAATGTGGCTGACACCACTTTATTTACACGTAAAGCATACCTCTTTCTTCTTCTTTGTAGTGTAGCCCTTCCCCGAATTACGCCGCGTCTTTCTCTGAGTCTTCTTCCACTCACTCACCCGCCTTACTCTCTTTCTGGTTCTTAATATGCGTGGTGTATCAGAATCGCGATCAGTATCGTGATCAGTATCAGCAGTTGTTGCTCCAGCAGAGGCAGACGTCGAGGCTTCAGCCATGGCTAACTAACTCAGATCAGAAGTAGAACGCACATGCGCTTGGCCCGATGACATCATTTATTTAACATTTCATTGGTCGATTTTTGGTTAGACCACTTTAGCGCTAAAGAATTATTGCATTTCCCGTGACCCTTGGAATGGGCGGGTCACAACGTCAACGTCATTAATGCGTTGAAGTTCTCACTTCCGGTATACTCTGCACTGATCAATTGCAAGTGCATGAGCATTAAAACTGCATTTTGGCCAGTGTGTGGGTAAGACCACTTTGACTCTGAGCCCTTCAATTATTCTCCAAATTTTGGCAAAATTCGCCAAAACGTGGGGTACCATCGTTATACAGTATGGTAAACGCTTCCTCATGCTGTCACTGGATGAGGACGATCAATTTAGTAAGGCAGCCACAATAAATCACAGGTTGGAGCATATTAACCATCTGGCGCGACAATTTCGCCAAAAAACGCAAAAGTTTTGTATCTCCACGTACGAGTACTTTTGCACAGTATCATTCGAGATTTAGGGACCGTCCCAGTAGGCTAGCTAAATGCCGCAAAATGAGCGGTTTTTGGAAAATTTGATTTTTTCGTTGGATATACCCTACTGACTGTCTTCTGTTCATGGAAAGCTGAAGCACTGGTTGATTTAACTAGCCATGGTTCCGTGACTCAAGCCATCCGTCATCGGTTGCTTCTTTGCTGGTTTGTTTTTACTGTGCAACTCTCTTTCTGTTCAGAACTATTGTTGCTAGGTTAGAACGGTTGTTGCTATGCATGTAGACTATGGTGCGCGTGACTTTTAGCCAATCAGGTGGGATATATAATAGTTATAGCACGGTTGCCAGGGATTTATGGCGACGTAAACCACCCTTGTCCTCGGGCTACGCCCTCGGACTCGGGTCGATTTACTGCCATAAATCCCTGGCCCCGTGCTATAACTATAACATGAACACTTGACCATATCCCCAGTAGCTACACAGTGTAATGGTGCGTATGATAAAAGGTCGTCAATACAATGTGTACATATTAATACCAGTGCCAGAAATCATGGAGATGGAGTCTAAGACCGACTCTCAACCTCGATAGTGACAAATTTCGATGCTTCAATCGCAAAGACGAACTCGACAGCGCAGTATACCTTCTGAACTTCAGGTTGGTCACGCTGTAGTCTCACATGGGCCAGCCCCGTCACAATAATGCGTGCTATATGTAGCGCAAGGCTAGCTTTATTCATCCATGGCATTACGTAAGCCAAGAAAACACGTGAAGTCAAACCAGCGGTACTTCTCAAAGAAAGTAACGCTCGGCTTATAATCTATTCGCTGGATAAGATACTCCACTTCTCATGCTTACTTCATAGGTTGCATCATAATTTCATTATAGGTTACACCATAATTACCTCATAACCACAGTAAAGTAAATTGCTACTGGGAATATAACTAATGTCATGTATAGCTATATACTCATTTTCTTCACAGTTTATATCAATCACCCTGTGGTGCATGTTGACGCATGCAAGGAAAGTAAGATAATTGACAAACCACAAAGAAATATTCCAGGGATGGATTTTACCTTCAAGATGAATCAGAAACGTTCTCAGAAGGTCTAAAATCAAAAATTTTCCTGGGGAAGCATGCCCCTTGCGCATGCGCACATTGTTAGTGCAACGCCCACTTAAATTATCTGATCACTCAAAATTTCGTGGCTACGCGTATACGGCCCCTGTGGATGCTGAGCGAAAGTGAGGGGCTCAGGTTTTAGAGGCAAAGGCCAACGGCAACTTATTTAGGGGAGTCTGAGGCTTCTTTGTATTATGGTACTTCACTTTTGATGCACAGGGGCCTCTTTGTCCAGAGCAGCTGCTCAGCTGCAGGAATGTGAAGACAACTCAGTGCAAATGCCGATTATCTGGGGGAGTCATTTCCGTAAGTTATTTACTTACTTACCGAGGAGAAAGTTGACGACGAAGCTCGAAGCGAACGACTATATACACCTCGTGTAGCGGTACCTGTGTGCAGCTCAGGGGTCAGCTGAGGAAGGCAGTGCGCACGCGCAAAGGCGCATATGTACTAACGTCACAGTGACGCTAGTAAGGGTATTTTTAGTAGTTCTGTGCTGATAGTTCCAGACTAAGGTAAATTCCCCACCCCTGGGGCAGCCACTCTCCACTTACAGTGCTACTGATCACTGCGTGGTTTCTGCAGATTTTATCTCTGAATCTTGCATGTATTCAGTTTTAATTTTTTACACAGTTAGGTCAATGGTTCCTTACAAATCCCGACCCTGTTCCACTAGGGTAGGTGGGGTCTTAATTTGGTTTAACGTGGATCCTGACCCGAGTTAAGGCCTACGTGTAAATGGGGCTTGATAGTACCTTTCATCGCTAGCTGAAGACGTCCCAGCTGAGTCCGACCCTTGAGGCTTTCTTGAACCTATCGCATTCTGCTATATAATTAAATTTTTTTAATGATTATCATGGATTATCAAAAAATGGTTCTTTCTCCATGTAACCTTCTTAACATTACATCATCAGATATCCATAAGTACAGTATAATATAGCTTGCTACAGTATTAAGCTGTATACAGGTGTCTTATGTGTCCTTGGTGACATAGGTGTCGTAGGTGTCCTTGGTGTCGTAGGTGCCCTTGGTGTCCTTAGTGTCGTAGGTGTCCTTGGTGTCGTAGGTGCCCTTGGTGTCCTTGGTGTCGTAGGTGTCCTTGGTGTCGTAGGTGCCCTTGGTGTCGTAGGTGCCCTTGGTGTCCTTGGTATCGTAGGTGTCCTTGGTGTCGTAGGTGCCCTTGGTGTCGTAGGTGCCCTTGGTGTCCTTGGTGTCGTAGGTGTCCTTGGTGTCGTAGGTGCCCTTGGTGTCGTAGGTGTCCTTGGTGACGTAGGTGCTCTTGGTGTCGTAGGTGCCCTTGGTGTCGTAGGTGTCCTTGGTGTCGTAGGTGCCCTTGGTGTCGTAGGTGTCCTTGGTGTCGTAGGTGCCCTTGGTGTCGTAGGTGTCCTTGGTGTCGTAGGTGTCTTTGGTGTCGTAGGTGCCCTTGGTGTCCTTAGTGTCGTAGGTGCCCTTGGTGTCGTAGGTGCCCTTGGTGTCGTAGGTGTCTTTGGTGTCGTAGGTGCCCTTGGTGTCGTAGGTGTCCTTGGTGTCGTAGGTGCCCTTGGTGTCGTAGGTGTCCTTGGTGTCGTAGGTGTCCTTGGTGTCATAGGTGCACTTGGTGTCATAGGTGTCCTTGGTGACGTAGGTGCTCTTGGTGTCGTAGGTGCCCTTGGTGTCGTAGGTGTCTTTGGTGTCGTAGGTGCCCTTGGTGTCCTTAGTGTCGTAGGTGCCCTTGGTGTCGTAGGTGCCCTTGGTGTCGTAGGTGTCTTTGGTGTCGTAGGTGCCCTTGGTGTCCTTAGTGTCGTAGGTGCCCTTGGTGTCGTAGGTGTCCTTGGTGTCGTAGGTATCCTTAGTGTAGTAGGTGCCCTTGGTGTCGTAGGTGTCCTAGGTGTCGTAGGTGCCCTTAAATTGATATCCTTCGTATCTTAAGGTGTTCTGGATGCCCTAGGTGTCCATTGTGTCATACGTGCCCTGGGTGCCCTAGGTGCCCTTGGTATCCTTGGTATCTTAGACTTAAGGTGTCCTAGGTGTCCATGGTATCATAGGTGTCCTGGTGCCCTATGTGTTTAAGGTGCCGTTGGTATTATTTTCCTTGGTGGACATAGCTATAGCTATACTGGGTTATGTCCTATAGGTTGCATATAGCTAGCTTGTGGATGTTGCTCTTTCATGGTGCGCTAGCTATTTGCGTAGCTAGTATTAATTCGATAAAAATTTAATATTAATGGATGTTGTGATTAGCTGAAGTGAATCATAATATTATTATGTGCAAATATTAATATTGCATGCAACACAGCAATAGTGTCACAAGTAGAAGTAGACGGGTTGCTCAATGATTACTTGTAAGACACTATACAGTGCGGCTTATATTTTACCATTTCTCGAACTTCTTGTCTACTGTCCAAGTGGCTACCAACTTTGATAACCCAGCCACATGCAGAAGATACACTGTAAGTCACCATCAGTCAATAAATCATCAAGTTGATCAAAGCTATCCTGCTCTTCATCGTCAGTGGGGGCTATTGGGGGATTACGGAATGGAACAATACACACTCTGGATTTTATTCTGGTATTAGATTGAAAACAAAATTATCATCTCATTAATTTTGATAAATCTTGCCTGACCTGTCTTCATTACTGAGTTCATAGTTTGTTGCCAGTATCGGAGCAGATAGTGGAATAACTGATCCTTTCCTCAGCGTACCTGTGACACCTCGGTTGTAGAAGTCAACAACTAGCTCATTAAGGTTGCAGCCTTTTGATGGTTTACGACACCAATAGCACCTACGTCACCAAGGACACCTACGACACCAAGGGCACCTACGACACTAAGGACACCAAGGGCACCTACGACACCAAGGACACCTACGACACCAAGGGCACCTACGACACTAAGGGCACCTACGACACCAAGGACACCAAGGGCACATATGACACCAAGGGCACCTACGACACCAAGGACACCTACGACACTAAGGACACCAAGGGCACCTAAGACACCAAGGACACCTAGGACACCAAGGGCACCTACGACACCATGGACACCTACGACACCAAGGGCACCTACGACACTAAGGACACCAAGGGCACCTAAGACACCAAGGACACCTACGACACCAAGGGCACCTACGACACCAAGGGCACGTACGACACTAAGGGCACCTACGACACCAAGGACACCTACGACACCAAGGGCACCTACCACACCAAGGACACCAAGGGCACATACGACACCAAGGGCACCTACGACACCAAGGGCACCTACGACACCAAGAGCACCTACGACACCAAGGGCACCTACGACACCAAGGACACCTAAGACATCAAGGGCACCTACGACACCAAGGACACCTACGACACCAAGGGCACCTAGCTACGACACTAAGGACACCAAGGGCACCTACGACACCAAGGACACCTACGACACTAAGGACACCTACGACACCAAGGGCACCTACGACACCAAGGACACTTATGACACCAAGGGTACCTACGACACCAAGGGCACCTACGACACCAAGGACACCTACGACACCAAGGGCACCTATGACACCAAGAGCACCTACGTCACCAAGGACACCAAGGGCACCTACGACACCAAGGACACCTACGACACTAAGGACACCAAGGACATCTATGACACCAAGGGCACCTACGACACCAAGGACACCTACGATACCAAGAGCACCTATGTCACCAAGGACACATAAGACACCTGTATACAGCTTAATACTGTAGCAAGCTATATTATACTGTACTTATGGATATCTGATGATGTAATGTTAAGAAGGTTACATGGAGAAAGCACCCAAAAAATGAATGGTCAATTTTTTGTAAGGTCAAAGATTGACCTATGTAATCACCGGCCTAGCAAACATATTACACACACATTATCTAGAGAGATGACAGCTCAATCAGTTTCAAAACACTTGGAGGGAGTCCATTCTTAGCAAAAATTTGATCATGACTGCTCATATTCAAGAAGTGGATGGCAGTAAGGTAATCTTGAAGAGAACGGCGAGAAAAGCTAAAGTACCGAGTTTCACCCATCATGGTGATTCGGCTGTGGATGCAAAGAAGTCCCAAGCAATTATCAATCTCCTCCTGGGGTGGGATACCCAACTCGGCAGCCGTAAATAGTGGTGATGTCATGGCACCTCTCTGAATAGTAGTAGAGTAGGCCAGTAGGCACATTTGCTCGAATGAGCTTTGTATCTGAGAAGGTAAAGAATCTGGATCAGTCAGTTTGAAAGCCCGCGAGAAAGCTTTTTCATTAGTTCGTAAGCACATGTGTCGAATAAGAAAGTTGCTCACAATGAAGTGATAGAGATCAGCCATGTTAGAAGGCACACTGTCGCCTACTGACTGAATCATGTGGGTCATAATGATTGCATTTACTGGTAGTGTACAGAGAAGTTCAATTGCTGGATGAATGGTGAATATTTCGTGAGCTACTTGCTTCTTTGAAGATAGCGATTCTAGACAGAGATCTATAAATTCATGTAGCTTTGGTATCTCAAAACCATCAATAAGTATTCTTCTCGACTTGACAACTTGCTTTATTTCTGCTATGATACGAGAATTTGGTCGTGTAGTCATGATAAAGCTGAGACTAGGGAGACGTACCCGATACTTCCCCTTAATGAGCTCAAAAACACTGCTCAACAGAGATGGTGAAGCTTCGTCTAATCCATCGAAGAGAAAGCAAATCCCCTCCCCTTTCCGATCGCGTATATATGAAGTTATTTCTTCCAGTTCCTTTTTCTCGGTATTAACAATAAAATCATCCAAAGTGGTTGCCAATTGCAATTGTGGATCACTTAGATGTGCGTGAATAAGGAGGTGGAACTGTTGTAGAAAGTGGCCCTTTGCCCACTCTCTCTTCAGATGCCAACAGAGTGCCGTTTTTCCAGAACCAGCCACTCCTTCAAAAACAGCCACCTCTCTCTTTCGTCGTTCCTTTTGGCTGCCAAAAATGTCCCCAAGAGAAACAGCTTTTGATGATGAGCTCTCATGTTGCTCTTTATGGGTACAGAATTCACTCCAGGGAGATTCATAAAGTTTAAGGTCAACGTACACCCTACATCTGGACATATCTGACAATATTGTTGGCCACCGATCACATGATGGGTGTTGTACGTTGCTGAAAGTATCAATGAGCCATTTGCGATATGTGGTTACATGCCGACGACTCCCTTCCTTGAATTCATCAGGTGAAGTTAGCATCTTGACCACTCTCTCTGCAAGAGCCACTTGCTGAACTTGAGGAGAACAAAGCAGGTGTACAAGTGCTTTGTATGTAAAATTGTCTCCATTTTTCCACTGCCAAATACACAAAGCTTTATGTCGTTGATATCTGGGCTTGTCTGGATGATCCTCCTTGATTTCCATCACCTCAGCATCGGTTAGTCCAAGGAAGGGAGCTATGTCCTCCCAGTCTGTCAGATCTGCTGCAATCTCAGTGATGTGAAAGTCACTGATACGAGATTTGAGGGATTTCGGGTCCACTCCTTTGCAGATGTCATCAGCTAGCAGTGGCCATCTTCTTGATCTCGTACATAAATGCCACGCCCAACTTCTCGTATGTATGTCCGGTTCCAGTTCCAGATTCCCAGAGTCCGGATCTAGATCTATAGAATAGAAGGTAGGTGTGGTCCGATACAAGCGGCGCGCGCAAAACCCTCAAGTGCAGTGGGAGTGGCACATTGCAAGGTTCTACACAAATCGCGAGGATGGTGAAGCTCTTCAAGATAGTGCTAAACGATCAGACAGATGAAAGCAAAGTAAGAGACCGTCTATACGTTTGAAAACTTTCTTTGACGTCGCTTAGCTTATCCATTCACAATGTCATAGATCTGGTGATTTTTGGTAGACACTAGCGGGTTGAGCCTAGTAGGGTTTCATGGGTGTGTGCTCGTATGATATGTACTAGGTTTGTACTGTATACGTACTACGTATATGTGTATTAAAGCAGTTAGCTTCGAGATGTGCGAGATAGATTGATATCTGATAGATCTATATCTGATTTCATTGATTCCTGAAAAGTTGTATAGTCAGAGCAGTAGCCTCACAGTGACATTAAACCTAGAGGGTGGTTTGATACAAGTAAATGGCACTGCCGGAATCTGATAAATTTAACATTAGGCCAGTCTGAGTGGGAATGAAGCTGACAATTTTGGTAATAGTCAATGCTGTGATACACTATGGCTAAAATCGTCAACTTTAGACATAAAAGGAGCATTGATTTCATTGCCACTGCCAACTTAATATCATGCTCGATCAGGTACACACCCTCAGTAACACCATACGGTAGAAATGTGTTAAAGTGAACAGACTACGTGATAACTATTTTTTGTGTGTGTATATGTGTGTGTGTTTGTTTTTTTTTGCCTACAGGTCTACTATTCTGGTTCAGAGATCACTGGAGTCTTAAAGGTTGGAGTAGCTGAAGCAAAGACCAACTACAAGAACATTCAGATCAGCTTGAAGGGCAAGGGAGTAGTAAAATGGACCCAAAATACTTCTGATACTGGGGTCGTTGTCTGGACATCCGATGAATCCTATACTGATCAGAGAATTGAAGTATGGAACAAAAATCAGACAGCGGATGCAAAATTTCCACCTGGAACTTACGAGTACCCATTCTCGTTCAAACTTCCTGATCGCTGCCCTTCTTCATTCGAGAGGGATAAGGGATCCATAAAGTACTACCTAGAAGCACAAATTGCCAGCACAACACCATTTTCCGATCATTCGGTAAAGCTAGGCGTCAGAGTGTGCAACCTTGTTGATATTAGTCGGGAAGAGCTTCAAGTTTCAGTAGAAAAGGTACGACAGAAGGAGATTGGTTTTTGGAAGTTCAAAGCTGGTGATATCCATTTCACCGCTACCCTACCAAGGACAGGGTATTCTGTTGGTGGGTCCGATTCCATTCCACTGCGAGTCTTCACAGAAAACAGAAGTTCAAGAGGTGTAACAATGAAGGCAGCTGTTGTACAAAACATTAACTATGTCGTGGTTGGAAATACCACATCAGATAAGAAACAAATTGTGGCCGTTTCCAGCGAAGAGATAAAGCCTAGAACTAATTTAGGTTGGGAGCCTAAGGAGTTCACCGTGCCACAGAATACTGATGTGACAATGAACGAATCACATCTAATTCACGTCAGTTATGTGTTGGAAATCTGGGCAGATATTCCATGGGCACGCAATGCGTCTGTGTCCATTCCTATCGTTTTTGGAAATTAATTTAATTGTGTATACTATATACCCAAGTATTTATTTTTAGTTTGTATAAAGTTTTTACAGCCAAAGTGTCACACTGTGTGTGTATCACCAAGTCTTGTATTTATATAAACATTCCCTAATTATATTATTGGTTGTCGTGGTTGATCATGTATTTCCTCTTCTTATGCAAACTTAGGTCAGATGCAAACCACAAAAGTGAAAGTAAGTTTCCTCCATCACCCACGGGCCTGCAGCATTTCAGTTCATGCCTGTATGCACTAGCTAGTATAGGCCCATTCCCAGTATCTGTATTCATAAAATTAATGGTATGATTGTAGTATTAATACATAGCTTCATCCCATGCATACAGTGGGTGAAAATTTGGCCATAATGGATAAGCATAATTTTACAGCTATGCTGCCTGAATTGGAGAAAATTTCTTTGACTCAAAAGGAGCTTCAGGAAGTCTTACACATTTCCGAGGCATGGTTGTTTACTCTACTTGCACTACATGTATGTATAATAATTATTAGAGTTCATTGGTAGTCCCATTGATAGCTAATAGACTCGGATGCCATGGCTCATGAGCACAAAAATAATATTGTAAATATAATTCATGATCACGTACAGTTGGCATTATAAATTTATGTGTGAGGCCTATTAATAATGTCACTAAATAAATGCATAGTTAGCTACTACAGTACTATAAAGTGCAATGTCAGCGTGATTCTTTTTGTAATACAAACCCTTTTCTTGTTATCCCTTAAACCTCTTCAGCACATTCGCCACTGCCGCAAGAATCTCTTCCTTGAAACTCATCCGATTCTGAGAATCCAATTCCAATAGCAAAGCTTCTAAATATCATTAATATGATGATAATAACAATGTCAATTTGTGGCATTCATTGGTGTCTCTAGGCAATTGTTTAACTAGTCTCACAAGCCACACCCTTCAATCTCCGCACGCGAGAAAGAGGGTCTGGTTATTGAACATAACTGCACAGGTGGATGAATAAAGCTAACAGAAGTATATTATGGTTTATAACAACACAATGTCATGCATAGGATGGGTGCACAGGTGCATGGATTGGGTGCAAATGAACCCACATGCACCCCCCTGGCGACACCACTGGTGGCATTGCATAACATTGTCACAGTGGATGTTCTCAAGACTTATAATAATTATGGTGTGTGTATGCCTCAGCCCTATAATAGGCCAGTATACACATTAATAGTTTATACTTTTCGGCATGTGGTACTGAAAACCGGGGTATAATTATGGGACTTGGGACAACACTTTAAATTTTATAGTAATTATTAGCTATACCTTGAGTTGTGGCAGATGGAACACCAATGGAGACATCACCTAGAAAGTGAAAATAGATAATACGTAGTCCCTTCACCAAGAGGAGAGACTCCAGAGTAGTGTAATAATAATATTTTTACCAGAAGAGGTTGGCCACGGATCATGATGCGTCATATGCACATGACTAAATTAGCATTCCTGCATAAATTATTAGCAACTTAGTACCACACTTATTTCGATCACAGACTTAGTCAAAGACAACTTTTGAGGGAGAACAGACGAATAAAGCCTTAATCAGCCTGAAATGCTGATTTTTGATTGATTATAAGCAACAACAAAGCCTCAGAACTCGCTTATTTGACTCGCTCAATTGTCAAGGCTCACCAAGTTCTTTCCCAAGGGCATCCTTTACGAGGCACACGAGGGCGCGATTGATACCTGCCATAAGTTTGTATACATTTTATGTTGGTGCACGTGACACATTGACATTGGGGACATTTGATGGCACATGTCCAACCTCCTCTGATTTTTTACCAGGAAAATTTACCACCCATGGCCACTCTCAGTGGTAAATTTTTTTCGTACCCGTATGGGCAAACATTGCAAATGCATGGCTTCCTATGGAATACTTCAAAGTGAATCAAAATTCCGTCTGGTCAAACTAACTGTTTCGACCCATTCTGTGTGCCCGTGTAAAAATTATGTCCCAATTAAGTGCTCCCAAACCCCTCATGAATTAGACTATTGTGTATAGTTTCTTTGTTTTTTCCTAAGTGTGTAATATCTCCATGATAATATTATGGGATTGTATGATTGTTGATCGAGAGTGTCAGGAAGCAGTTCACATGCAATGTTATCCAGGGATCTTGTAAGTATGCATGTAAATAGTACCGGTAGTAGCTTTTATGATAATATAATAATAATATTATACTTACCTCCACATGTAGGATACTTGATCCTCCTTGGATTGCATAAGTCTTTATTCATATTTCCACTTCTATGACATGTACAGAAGTGGTTAAGTGTGGATGCTTGATTTGGTAGATTTATTTGATCTCCTTGAGCATTATTGAAACTAGCGGTGATATTATCAGCTGTATATTTTGATAACATTATTGCCAATATCAAATCCCTAGCTAGCCAATAGCTTTATATACTTTCAAGTTTGCATGAGTTTGATATTTGCCCACAATCATGCAGTTTGGCATATTGCAGGATATTGCTTACAATGACATAAACTAAGTCTACAATACCATGCACCTACATACATAGTGATCATTAAATTTTTATACCCTATAATATACACTAATTCAGTGTATTATACTCCCTCTAAAATTAATTTCAATACCATGATCCTTGCAAAGTATCCCTCTCTCTTCCAGTTTCCTCACTATCGCTATACCAAGTTCCACAGGTGTTTCTCTAATCACAATATTGTTGTCTGAAGTATACCTCTTCAGATTTTCCCTATCAGTTCTATCCTTAATCCCAGCTGCGATAAATGTATGGACTCCCGCTGAATTGAGATTTTGTAGCACCCTTGCCCGATCATTAGAATTGTCCATTATTATTCCGTCAGTTAACATCAACACAGCACTTTCAGTGGATCCGGAGCTACTTCTACTAGAGGCAAGGCGATAAATCTCCTCGAGACCTTTAACTGCTGACGTACCCTCTCCACATGAGGATGGAAAAGCAGCTGAATCGTAGTTACGACCTTTGTCGAGACATTTCCCAAATTCAGTCAACAATGAACGTAAGTTCCCTTGTATAGTTTCATTACAGGTAGTATTTTTATTAAAGACGGGACTAGGTCCCCTAGATCTTGCAATATCTGGGAATAATAGTGCATGAATCTTTGTACCGGAGTTTTCTGAGGGATTGAAAGCAGCCACCAACATTTGCATGACAACGATCAGGGGACAGAAGTCTTCAAAAGTGTTGCTATCAGTGGCATCAATATAGAAGTAAAGAGTCTGTTGCTTGTTACATTTCTCTGGTTCTGCACAAGTAATAGAGCAGTGCATATAATATAATAATTATAGTGACAAACAGTTTAAATTAAATTTTGAGTGTATAGCCTGACCTACAGCATGTGCACATGTCATTATCGCTAGCTATAGTAGTCACTGCACATGTCATGATTGTGGCGTGAAAGATAAATTGTTAACTTACTACATACTCCATTTACTTCATTAAGACCGGATTCACACTGACAACATTCAGGAGCAGACATAAATCCAGTCTTACATGTGGTACATCCACTACTATCCCTATCAGCACAGTTGCTTTTGCAGAAAGCTATAGAAAAAAATTATATGCTTACCTGAATTATAGTATTTTATCAAATTAGAAGTACTTACGTTTGCATTCTCCAGATGGGGTCTTATAAAAGGCATGAGTTGCATTTCCAGTTGCATCACACTCACAGCAGTCTGGTTCGAGAGCACCTTCAGTACAGGTGCCGTCAAGCTTCAGGTTGGCATCACACTCTGTATGAGGTGCAAATTTAATTATTATTACCGATCGCAAGGAGGATTATTACTAGCTACAACGCCACACAACATTTCACTAGACCAAAACTAAGATTTCCTTTGTCTTGTTTACCAAAACATGATATTCCCATAATTTTGTCAGAGGATAGGGCAGAATTTTAAATGAAATGTGTAGAAATTTTGCCCTATCCTACATATTTCCTACATGCATGAAATCCATATTTTCATCGCAGTAACAGGATTCTTTTCGTAGAGAGATTCTTGCAATTAGTTGGTCAATTGATATATCATTGATGTACATTGTATTAAGTTCAGTTTGACTACATGCAGTGGATGCATGTGGCAGTTTATTGTTAACTGCTACAATCATGCAATCATTGTATACAGAAACTGAATCAGATTGGAGTTTAAAGAACAATGTCAATAATATATCATGTAATAGGATTATTACTATTGTAACAGGGTTAATTACTGTAATGTCATTATACTGTACTATAACAATACATGCAGGATTATTACGTTATACTATACAATGTCATGCAACTTAATTATAGGTTTGAATTCTTGGTACTAATATGCGGCACTTACTGCACTGTCCATCAACTTCAGTTTTGCCAGGTTCGCACTGACAGCACTCTGGTGCACCAATGAAGCCAGCACGGCAAGTTAAACACCCACCAAGATTACGAGGTCGAAATATATGACAATTGTCTTTGCAAAATGCTACAAAATTAACACAGATACAAGATGGTCACTGACAGTTCATTCATTCATGCAATTGCGGCCATAATAATTAATAGTATAGCTATAGGTATACAATTATAGGAGCTCTATATCATGGATATAGGATGATGCTTGATCTATTATAGTTCAAATGTTACGGTATTAGCAATAATTATTATTATATTATAGCTGCAAATATTTAATTTACTCACATCTGCAATCAGGTAAGTAAAAATTGTCCGTGTCGCATTCACAGCAGTCTGGTGGAAGATAGCCTGTCTTACACTGACAAACACTGCCATCACAGCTTGAGCTATCACCAGTCAGGGTATTATTGAAGCAAGCTGTTTTAAATACAACACATACACACACATCACAAAGTTTAACACACACACATACAATAATATACACAACATGAATGTGTGAATCATACAGCAAATTTAATTAGATTAAAATGTGCTTCATGAGCTATTTTTTTGAAAATGTTGGCAACTTAATTGGTAGGCTATAGAGCATAATGTATGGTTTTTAGTCCCATACACATTAATTTTTTGAACTTTTACATTCCCCCACATTCAATTTTAGGTTAGACCATTCTGGCTCTGAGCCCTCACAATTAATTTTTAGTCTGTTAGCTACTATTACTCTATGTGATAATAATCGGTTTCTTGAGCCGTCATAGATTATTGGACCAAGACACTGAGAATAGCTTGTTTGAATCATTTGCAACATATGATTAATCACCAGCTTTAATAGGCCACGTTATAATGAATTGAGCATGCATGCAACTATACATTGTCAAATTTACCGCATGGACAACTCACTAGTAGTGATTACTGAACAAGGTGGCAAACACGGAATGTTCTTGAGTCTCGATTGTGAGCATGTCTCTGCCCTCAGGTGAGCCTCATCAAGTCTGAAGCAAACACCTGCAGCATGCATGGACATGGACATGCATGACTGCATCACTGCACAAATTTAGGTACTATCCCATGCAATGTGCATGCATGCATAATAATTATTAATGATGCTGCCCGGATAATAATATTATTATCCATTAATTATTACCTATAATAAGATTGCCACTAAATTATATCTGTAGCTAGCTACAATCGAAGTGGTATCAATGGTAATCTATAGTGGCATACTGAGGCTTGATCATATAGCTAGCTCTAGACGAGCCTGAATGCATGGGACGAGGCTCTAGCAGCCAATGCTTTGATTAATTAACCCAAAACTAAACATATGCATGCAGCAACCATGGGTATATAGCTAGCTAGCTAGCCACCACTTGCCTGTAGTTAGATCCTGTGTGAGGTAGTATGCCACTGTAACATCCTCTCCGGCCACCCTAACCTGGGTGCTAGACACCAAGTTGCCAAGCGAAAAATTTGCCGTGGGACAGCAGGTATTCACTCTGGTTCCTAAGCACACCTTACTGGGAAAATCTGCAGAATAAAACATATATGAAGCTATTAGTATAAAAAATCAGTAATATAAGTTATCACCTTTATGCCTTATGCGGCGAAACAGGTAAGTTAAACATGCGCAACTTATTAGCCCCTCCCACTTTTTTAATTGGTTCGCTGCAGAATCGGAGGAGAACCGTACGTCCCTATATTATTGGCTCCTCTAATTTTGCTTTCAAAGCGGGATACAGATATATTGCGTGCAGCGACGTACCTTCTGGATCAGCTATGCAAACGCGCACCCTATAAGACTTTCCATCCTTCATCTCTGTAACCGTAGCGCAGGAAGACATTTTCACATCAGCCTGAGGCTGACTCCTGATGCGAGCACCAATCTCCTGGACTCTGGAAGCTAAGAGGTCGTTCCAGCGATGTCGGGCTTGGTTCCACTCGTTGTAAGGGTGCGCACTCGCCACCACCACGAGAATGAAAAACGTCGCAACGATCGATCGCAATTTGTATACCATCTTAGATGATCCCCTCTAAAGCTTCTTTCTTGGATGGGTGATTGTAAGAGATGTAGTATTGACTGCTTGTGATGCTGTTTTATAGTCTTGTTCTGCGCGCGATTAATTCTTGCTTCCGTTGACACCCCACGTGCACGCGCACATAATTTTGCGCGCGCTTCATGCACCTCAGTTTCCGCGTATGGTTGGGGTTTTAGCTGAGGAAATATTATTAAATAACAACACAACAAAATATCAATGTAAATTTGTACATCCGTTAGTATTTGAGTTTGGTTTGGGTTGACTTTATAGCGGAGGAAATATAATAACAATCCAACATATAATATCAAGGTACATTATGATTACGTCTTGTACATTAAAATTTTGTACATTAATTTATTAAGTTGCATTTGTGATCTCTGTGTTATTAGACAGAACTTCACTGGATGAAAATTATTTCACATAATAATATAGTGTAGGAAATCTAATAATTATATATTATACAAGAAAAGGTGAGAAAATAATTATTATCATGATAATTAATTATAACAGTGGCTACTTTTGGTGCACTACATGCCGCTAGCTACCGGTATCACGGCAAATAAGGTCCAGTGGACTTTTTTGCTAGCACAATTCAGTGGCGTTGCCAGGGGGTCGTGACATGTGGGTTCATTTGCACCTGTGCACCCATGGATCCTATGCATGTGTATATAGTTTAATTGTTCACCTACATATTAATAGCCTGTCACAGTATGCATGTTTCACTACACTGCCACCGCCAGTAATGTAAGTTAAACATGTCATGTATTCTAATAATTATATTATACGTAGACTATCTACGTCAAGTATTACCTGGGTTATTACACTCAGAAGCTAGCAGAAGAGTACTGTGACTACTAGCTATATAGTACACTTCCGCTAGCTTTATGTATCCACCTGTGCAGTTAGCTACTTTCGGTGATAATTTGCCCCTCTCTCTTGAACACTGGTATAATATAGCCAGCCTTCAGGTACAGGGTAGCTACAGAAGTAGCTATCCCTTAACATAACATCAAGAGTTATGGTATACTCTTGATAATATAAGGAAAAAAATTAATGATCTGCATAATAATTATAGCTACCATTCTTTCCTTCCTTTTCCTTATTTTTTTATTCATAGATATTAATTGGTATTCGGCGCTAATATCCGGCACTGATTTATATTGTTGACTTAGCGGTCACGAGTTACGCTATTAATGAAATAGTCCCTACCAGTAATGTACTCCCGTCCCTACTCTGCTGGGGTCCCACGTTCTCAGGCTGACGCGCGGTCTGGCAAGCCACAACCACGCGTCCATTGTAGTAGTGGCAGAGAGATGGCGGACTCATTGCAAGTTAGGATTGTAGCTACTCATGCAACCATGCAAGCTCAAGGCGGCCAGGCTACTTTTTTTTTCTTTTTCATTATACTCGTACTGTTGTATTATCTATAATATAACCGCGAGCAGTGTGTGGGATAACTGACAGGGAGTGTCACAGGACATAATATACGTATCCTCCACTGGTCGCGCGATCACATGCTGCATGCATGCTAATTATTTGCGACGACCTCTGCACCGCACTTCCTGTTGACGTGACCTTCCCACACATCAACATCATAATTTCTTGTACTGGTGAACCCGGTAGTTTAAGCGTGGACATCAATATCATCATATTAATGTAGATTGATGTCGTGAAACCACGGCTGAATTTCGCTCTAACCTGGTAGTACATGTTTATTATTTGAGATGGCGGTAGCTGGAACGGCGCCAGAGATGAAATTGTTCCTCACTCAAATCCAGGGACAACAGGCAAGTGGCATACTATAATTCATATAGACCTGCATAAATTCTAGTATAGTAGCTACCTATCCATTTAAAACATGAACTTTGAAGAAATTATATCTGTAAATATTGTTCAAACCTCCCTCATTTAGGGAAAGTCTTAGACTAGAGACTAAGTCACTTAATAAATAAATCATCTTGCATGGAATGGCCAGGCTAGCTAGTCCCAACACTTGGCTCTATGTCCTAAAATTTAACGTTGGGACTCCGTGTCCTGTATTCATGCGACTCTCTTGTATAGTTAACTTATTGTGGGATTACTGTTACTGTAATATTCTTTGGTTCAGACATACTACCCCGGTCAGGTGATAACTGGATCTTTTCAGATAACTCTGACAGAGCCTAAGTGGTACCAGTATATAGCTGTTCATCTGGAAGGCAAGGGGAGTGTCCACTGGACTGAATCACATACAACTGGCACGGGTGATGATCAGCGTACTGAAACAAGGCTTTACTCAGCAAATGAAACATTTGCAGACCAGTCAATTGTAATCTGGGGAAACAAAGAGGCACCACAGCCAACAAAAATTGATCCTGGTACATTTAATGTTCCGTTTGAAGTCACCATTCCCCCGCAATGCCCTCCAAGTTTTGAAAAGGTCACTGGAAACATTAAATATAAGCTACAGGGCATTGTTTCAAGCCAAGTGCGTGAGTACAAGATTGAAACGCCCCTTATCATTGATAATTTGATCGATCTAAACCAACAGCCACATCTTTTAGAGCCAATTAATCAATCAGCAGTGAAAAAGATCATAGTCTGTTGTTGTTGCGATGCTGGTGAAGCTCAGCTTATCGTGACCATGCCAAAAGCTGGATTTTGTGTTGTACAAGAACGCATTCCTGTTACAGTTGAGTGTAGGAATGGCAGTTCGCGGCAGATCACGGCAAGAGTTGAGGTTGGACAGAAAATCGACTACAAGGCCAATGGCTCCCATAAAAGTGATTATAATAAAATTGGTAACTTTTCATTCCAAATTCCACCATCAAGTTCTGACATTAAGTCAGCCGAGTTTGATCTCCCTCCCTCTCTCATTCTGGGCTTCACTACTGAAATAATCACCGTCTCTCACTCAGTGATTCTGTGGATAACTCATTCTATGGGCATATTTGGGGAATTATTTGGAACGTTACCAACTTCAGTTCCAATAGTGATAGGTAATGTGCCATTTCATGATGTAGGGCAGCCTCCTCTTCCTCCCAGCTCCACTCAGCCATCAGCTGTTGCACCACCTTCACAGCAGCCCGGCAATCCTCCTCAAGGGCCAAGAGTGACTCCTGTAGCGATGCCTCAACCTAGTGTTGTTGATACCCCTCCCAATGCTGAACTACAGTCTCAAGCTCCTCCAACTTACAATGCCGTGATATCTGGTGAAAACTTTTAACCACGTCTGATTTTGAATGCCTTAGTCATAATTTCATTAGCTATAGTTAGCTGGTGCTGCAATAGCGGATTTGTGTAGCTAGCTACAAGCAATTTTATTATTTATGTCCAAACACTTCGTGTTGTGAATGTGCACCTCAGCATAGATAGAGCACATAATAATTATTATTATTATCTCCCCAGTAGCAATTTACTTTTCTGTGGTTATGAGGTAATTATGGTGTAATTATGATGAAACCTATGGTGTAATCTCTTAGGTAATCTATGAGGTAATTATGAGAAAATTCAGGGCCTTGCTGGAGCCTTTCTGGGACTTGAAAATCGGTAAATATGTAGAGTATCTTACGCGTGTATCCAGCGAATACATTACAAGCTGAGCGCTACTTTCTCTGGGAAGTACTGTTGGTTGAACTTCACGTGTTTTCTTGGCTTACGTAATGCCGTGGATAAATAAAGCTAGCCTTGCGCTATATATAGCACGCATTGTCACAAGGGGCTGGCCCGCGCGCGACTGCAGCAGCGTGACCAACCTGAAGTTCGGAAGGAATACTGTACTGTCGAGTTCGTCTCTGTGATTGAAGCATCGAAACTTGTCGCTGTCAAGGCTGAGAGTCGATTTAGACTTCATCTCCATGATTTCTGGGGCGAGCATCGATCGATGTGTACGCATTCTATTGACGACCTTTTACCACATGCATCATTACACTATGCAACTACTGGGGAGATGGTCAAGGGTTCATTCTAAAATAAAAGTATTAAGGGTGCTTGTCCAAAATCCTTGTAGAAAATCAATGTCATTAAGACATTAGGAGGATTGAGCTAGGGGGTCTTAGTTCATGACATTTTACGTACAATAATGCATTATCAGCTGACTTTAATTGTCATGTGATTATACATTCTTGTGGTTCAACAAGTGTAGACATGCCTTCAGCATTCATTGACTTCAGTGATAGCTGTGTCAAGCACTAAGTAGCTAGAAGTGTAGCTACAGACAAGCAAGAAACTGACAAAGAAGCACCATACTGCACAGATATAATGAATCTATGAAGATAATAATGTCATAGCACTGTAGAATACAAGTGATCATGAATGCCAAATATGTAGTACATGTATATAGGCTGAATCAAATAGAATCAGATTTTTAGTGTTGAATCTTGCCTGAAATACCATGACATTAAGAAGGGGAGGGAAGGTAAAATTGTCATAATGACTTAATAATAAGTTTTCCACAAGGACTTTGGACAAGCCCTTAACACATTTTCCATTAAGGTCAAAAATACGGTAATGTCCTATATAAATAGCTAGTGATGGAGGTTGGTGACAATTTACATAAGATGACATCTTAAATGTTTGCGCATGTGCAATTTATAACTAGTGGTGATGAAAGTCATCTGTGCGGGGCGAGCCTTTGCAAAAGTCACAAGATTTCTTTGAAAGCATACAGGCACGCATGCACACATTGGGTTCGTATACCCCAATAGCTAGGCCTGAGAAGCTACCACGACAGTGAAAGTATCAGATTGCTAGTATGGTAGCTATAGTCCAATAACGTTGATCACCTATACTAATTTAGTATAAATCTACATGCCATGACCATGAGTCCAAGTACCTGTAGCCAGGCTCTGAGAGGATAAGCCTCCATGCAGTCATACTTATGTTCAGGAAAGTGGAGTCTACCAGTGATGTTAATCGTGGACCTGAGCCTTACCAGAGTGGTACAGCACTCACCTTTCCAATTTTATGCCTTGCCTACACCATAGATATTAGAGCGCTCTAATATCTATGCCTACACTCGAGTTGTCTCTGGTACAGTGCGGGCGTATGCGCATGCGCATGCGCATGACGACCATTACCTTACGCGTTTTTGTTTTTTTCAAGCTACCGTGCACACTAAGCAGAAAAAAAAAAGAGCGGCACATAATTAGCAATGTGCATATACTAGGCTCACATAATACTCCTATGTGCAATAAGTAGTGAATGTCTAACGTACAGTGTATAATATTATGGTTATTAGTGCTGATCATTGTCCAGAAAACCACATAATACACCTAGGATGCACAGTAGAGCCATACAAAGCAAGCAAACAACCTATACTCCAATTTTGAGAAAGTTTCTAAATAACGCACACCACGGGTATTCCCCTTTTTTCACGTAGCGCGTGGGCGGAAAACATTGCAAACGTATGGCTTCCCTATACAAACATATGGGAAAACTTTAAAGGGCCGTAACTTTAATTCTAAGGTGTGAATCAAAATTCCGCTTCCAAGAAATTTCCAGGTATGATCCATTCTGCGTGCTCATATGAATAGTTTGTCGTGAATAGCTTCCCAGAGTCTTAAACATTATTTACATTAAATCTTTTTTTTTTTCTACCTAGTGTGTAATGTCTATAATACTTCATGTACTATAATATGTACATAGGATACATGAATAGCTGAATAAGCTAATTTAGAACACATACCCTTAATAATAATATTATTATGATGATAAACAAAAATAAGTGCTATTACTGTGATAATATGGTGGTATTATAAGCTCTCTTAAATGATGTGGTAGAGGTAGCTGACACCACCTCAGAGGGTAAACCGTTCAAAATTTAACTCTCTCCTCACTGAAATGATCACCCCACAAACATATAATATATATACATATAAAACCGCTTCCTGTACCTCGTGTATTCGGGGCTCGCTCAGGCTCGCCCCGAATGACATCCTTCCCGTGCCCAGACCCGCTGTCATAAAATTTTGAGGACCCCGGGTCCCTATAATAATATTTATACTAGTGGTGATGAAAATCATCTGTGCGGGGCGAGCCTTCGCAAGTCACAAGATTTCTCTGAAAGCACACAGGCATGCATGCGCACATGGGGTTGGTACCTCCATAGCTATAGGCCTGAGAAGCTACCACGACAGTGAAAGTATCACAGATTGCTAGTATAATAGCTATAGTCCAATAATGTTCATCACCTATACTATATTTAGTAGTCTACATGCCATGATCATGAGTCCAAGTACCTGTATATAGCCAGGCCCTGAGAGGATAAGCCTCCATGCAGTCACCTTCATGCTCAGGAAAGTGGAGTCTACCAGTGATGTTAATCATGGACCTGAGCCTTGCCAGAGTGGTACAGCACTCACCTTTCCAGTTTTATGCCTTGCCTACACTCGAGTTGTCTCTCAGATCAATGGTGCAGTGCGGGCGTATGCGCATGCGCATGACGACCATTACCTTAGGCATTCAAAATTTAACTCTCTCCTCACTGAAATGATCACCCCACAAACATTAGTCTCGTCCCCAGACCCCACCCCCAAAAGGAGGAAAGGGTCTGGTACACATCGAGCGCTTTTTGGGTCTTGCTGACTTGGCATGTCTGAATTCTGTCGCACCAATCAGATTCACGCCATGTGGCTTGCATGTGATTAGTGTGTGACCCGCGCGCTAGCCGCCTATTGCTGCACGTGAGAGCCGCTGATGCGTTGCCATGCCTATACGATGCGTTGTCATGACAATCACATGACCTGCTGCATCCTGTGCGCCCCAAAAAGCGCTCGATGTGTACCAGACCCTTTCCTCCTTTTGGGGGTGGGGTCTGGGGACGAGACTACACAAACATACATACAAGTATCAGAGGAGGTTGGACACGATCACGTGCGCACAAAAAGTGGGCGTGTTGCCCCATATACAATACTGTACAAACTAGTGGTGATGAAAATCATCTGTGCGGGGCGAGCCTTCGCCAAAGTCACAAAATTTCACACAGGGTATGCATGCGCGTACCCCAATAGCTAGGACTGAGAAGCTACCACAACAGTGAAAGCATCACAGATTGTAGCAAAAGCTAGTCCAATAATGTTGATAGTCTATATGCCATGACCATGCAGTACCTGTAGCCAGGCCTTAGGGGATAAGCCTCCGTGCAATCATCTTCATGCTCAGGAAAGTGGAGTCTACCAGTGATGTTAATCGTGGACCTGAGCCTTGCCAGAGTGGTACAGCACTCACCTTTCCGGTTTTATGCCTTGCCTACACTCGAGTTGTCTCTCAGATCGATGGTGCAGTGCGGGCGTATGCGCATGCGCATGACGACCATTACCTTACGCGTTCAAAATTTAACTCTCTCCTCACTGAAATGATCACCCCACAAACATATAAAACCGCTTCCTGTACCTCGTGTATTCGGGGCTCGCTCAGGCTCGCCCCGAACTATAGGGACCCCCTCGTGTGTTTAAGGACCCCCCGAGTCCGCGCACGCATGCGCTTGCACGGTTGTATACTAGTGGTGATGAAAATCATCTGTGCGGGGCGAGCCTTCGCAAAAGTCACAAGATTTCTTTGAAAGCACACAGGCACGCATGCGCACATGGGATTGGTACCCCAATAGCTAGGCCTGAGAAGCTAGCACGACAGTGAAAGTATCACAGATTGCTAGTATAATAGCTATAGTCCAATAATGTTGATCATCAATACTATATTTAGTAGTCTACATGCCATGACCACGAGTCCAAGTACCTGTAGCAAGGCCCTGAGAGGATAAGCCTCCATGCAGTCATCTTCGTGCTCAGGAAAGTGGAGTCTACCAGTGGTGTTAATCGTGGACCTGAGCCTTGCCAGAGAGGTACAGCACTCACCTTTCCAATTTTATGCCTTGCCTATACTCGAGTTGTCTCTCAGATCGATAGTGCAGTGCGCGCGTATGCGCATGCGCATGACGACCATTACCTTACGCGTTCAAAATTTAACTCTCTCCTCACTGAAATGATCACCCCACAAACATAATATATATAATATTATATATATATATATATATATACATATAAAACCGCTTCCTGTACCTCGTGTATTCGGGGCTCGCTCAGGCTCGCCCCGAATAATATACTCTTGGTTGTACCTAGACCAGTCTTTCTTTGATGCAATTAAACTTTGCTATCTCTGAGGATGGCACTACTCAAGTGCTGTCAATGTGACTCAGTCAATAAAAGGGGGAAATTCGGCCTCGAAGCTGCAGTTCAATATTAGGAAGGATCAGAAGTTCTTTTGGAGAATACCGCTCAAAAGCAGCGCAAAGGAGGGAAGCTTGACGATGTGTGGCTTGGACCCTACAAGATCCACCGTCAACTGGGGAAAGGGATCTATGAGTTGGCAAATGAGAAAGGAATGGTCCTGAAGAAGAAAGTAAACATTAACAGACTCAAACCCTTTAAATGTCGACATCCTGAAAGCGATAACGATTCTGATGCTCAGTCCCCCAAAAAGCAAGCCAAAAAAGAAGAGCCAGCTGTGATTATCAGTGATGAGGAACCTGAAGAGGAATCCACTGCAGTGAGAAAGAATCATATCAGGCGTTCTGATATGCGTTGCATCACTAGTGGTCGGTGGCTTAGTGATGTAGTGATTAATGCAGCACAACAACTCATGAAAGAGGACAAGGATCTCCTTCCAATTGGTGGCCTACAGGACCCAATATTGGGACAGCGATGAGCATTTGATGTACAAATAGGTGAGTTTGTACAGATTCTCCACTCCGGTGGAAACCACTGGATAACTGTTTCCACCGTGGGAATGGACCGTGCACACGTCCGAGTGTACGACAGCCTCCTGGGTACACTACCAGCCGATGCAAAGAAGCAAATTGCTTCCTTGTTAATGACAAAAGAGAAAAAGATTACTATTGAATATGCCAACAATCAGGTGAGTAAATACATAATCTATAAAACATGAAATTTAATATTAATTTTCTTTTAACATTCTTTAGAAGCAGTCCAATTTGTCTGATTGTGGGCTCTACGCCATAGCATTTGCAATGGCCATCTTTAATGAAATGCGGCCAGAGGAGCTACTTTTTGATGAAAAGCATATGAGGCCTCATTTGAAAGCTTGTCTTTTAGATGGGCAGATGAGGCATTTCCCATGCAAAAAGAGGATCATCTCTCTCCTAGTGTCGCGCACCAGCGGTCACCAGATCAGTCTAATCTCGCGCGCCACATCCCTCAATCGCAATTGAGGGGGTGTGGCGCGCGAGATTAGGATCAGTCACAGTGCTAATGCTAGTGCCAAGTTCGCCATGGCGACAACAGGAGCACCAGAGATGAAACTGTTCCTCAACCAAACCCAGGGACAGCAGGTCAGTTCACTCTATGCTCAGGATATGATTCTTGAGAGTTCGTGAAATTTTATTTACCAGGCACTGGTATTCC
Organism: Cliona cf. orientalis; assembly: GCA_963930775.1. Lineage (NCBI taxonomy): Eukaryota > Metazoa > Porifera > Demospongiae > Clionaida > Clionaidae > Cliona > Cliona cf. orientalis. The sequence goes on along the minus strand of OZ005701.1, from coordinate 1,767,011 downwards.
ATTGGCAATCATGGCTAGCTGAAATAATAGTTTATATTAAAACGCAACAAAGCCACTGAGCTCAGTGTAGTTTATGTATGCGAGAGGATGCGTCATAGTTAAGTAGTAGAGCTTGCTATTCATTGTATATAGCTAATCCTGCATGATGACATACCGTAGATCGCGAAATTTTCGCCGCTAAAATGTTTTCGTCGATGACCTTTTCCTAAACATGCGAAATAGTTTGTGTAATATCTATGTCAACCTATACCTATTTTGGTTGCTTAAGTTCACTGGCGGTTAGACTACGCGAAAAATTTACAAGCAAAATATTTTACAGGCGAAAATATCCCAATGAAACTTTTAATTTGATACATGTATAATATTATTATATTATTATATTATATTAATAATATTATTATGTAGCTACAGTGCATTACTTCAGTGAGATGTAGCTATTAATTAAAGAAGGAGGAATCTGCATACATGTACATATTATATTAAACCGTATGCCAATAGCTACTGCATAAGGGTGTTCCTTTGATTCAGATATACTACCCTGGTCAGGTGATAACTGGATCTATTCAGATCACCCTAACGGAGCCTAAGTGGTACCAGTATGTAGCTGTTCGCCTGGAAGGCAAGGGGAGAGTCCACTGGACAGAATCACATACAACTGGCACGGGTGATGATCAGCATACTGAAACAGAGCATTACTCAGCAAATGAAGTATTTGCAGACCAGTCAGTTGTAGTCTGGGGCAACAAGGCGGCACCACACCCAGTACAAATTGATCCGGGTACGTTTAACTTTCCGTTTCAACTTACCATCCCACCGCAATGCCCTCCGACTTTTAAAACGGTCACTGGTAACATTGATTACAAACTATATGGCATCGTCTCAAGCCAAGTGAGCGAGTACAAGATTGAAACACCCCTTGTCGTTAGCACTTTGATTGATCTCAACCAACAGCCGCAGCTTCTAGAGCCAATTAGTCAGTCTGCTGTGAAGAATGTCACTGTATGTTGCTGTTGCAATGCTGGTGAAGCTCAATTTACCCTGAATATGCCAAAAACTGGATTTTGTGTCGTGCAAGAGTGCAGCAAGAGTTGAGGTTGCACAGTCAATTGCCTACAATGCCAGAGGTCACCACAAGTATGGGAATGATACAATTGGCAATTTTTCATTCCAACTTCAGCCATCGGGATCTGACACAAAGTCAGTTGAGTTTGATCTCCCTCCCTCTGTCATTCTGCCCTTCACTACTGAAATAATCACCATCTCTCATTCTGTGAGGCTGTGGATAACTCACTCTTTGGACGCTTTTGGTGGATTGTTTGGATCGCCACCAATATCAGTTCCAGTTGTGATTGGTAATGTGCCGTTTCATGGTGCAGGGCAGCCTCCTCTTCCTTCCAGCTCCACTGCTCAGCCATCACACTACTACACTATCTTTGCTTGAAACGTGTGGGATAAATATTTGAAATGTATATGAACAATAGAATGATGTTTGAATGGTGCTTGAATTTATAAGATGTCTGGTGCTTCTCTTGCAAGTCGTTGTTTGAATTTTTTATTTATTGTTGGAAAAATATTTGAAACATATCTTGCAAATTATTATGTGTGTGAAAAATATCAAAATTTATACTAATTTCATGTGAAACTTTTCAAATATTATTTTGTTGTATATGAATAATATTTGAAATGTACTTTAACATATGAAAAGAATTCAAACAATAATTGAGGTGTATATGAATGATACTTGAATTGTACATCACTAAAATAATTATGTGAAACTTTTCAGTGCATAGATCTATATGAATAATATTTGAACTGTACTTCTTTCAGTGCATGTATGAATAATATTTGAACTGTACTTCAACATTTTTATGTATGAAAAATTCCAATTGCAATTGAATTATATTTAAATCATTCCGACCATAATTTTGTGTGAAAAATATGACATCATTGTCAATGCTAGTATCACGTGATCAGGAGGGAAGTTTAAATTTTGAATTTGAATGCAGCCTAGGCATGCAGCAGGTAGCTATATAGCTTGCTACATGATGACTGTTTGTATAGGTAATAGTGAGGTTGTATGTTGAATTTGGGTAAAATAGCACTCCGAAATAGGTGTTTGGTTCAAAAATTGTACGAGCGATAGCGAGTACAATTTGATGAACCAAATGCCTATTTCGGAGTGCTATTTATCCAAATTCAACATACAACCTCACTATCACAGGCTAATAGTATACATACACAAAATCAGATAGGTATTTCAACTCAGAAGGGTATTTCAAACTCAGGTGCCTATTTCATTTGTAATACTTGTAATTGGTATACAAGATTTGTACACATCAAAGTACAAGTATACTATTAGTGAAGAAATGGACGGTCAACAAAGAAGGCTAGTAAACATCGAGAGTCTCAAGGTTTTCATTAAACTATCTAGCCGATACGGATAAAGCGCCACCGATGTCAAGGAGGTTGATTTACTAAGCTGTGTGATAAGAAGGAGTTAGGTGCAGTATTGGCTTTTAGCATAATAGCACTATAATAATAGTACCTTGCTATTACTATATGTTTCCATACTAATTTATGCTATTAGCACTTAAGTGCTATTTATGCTATTGCACACCATAGTTTTGCTATTTTGCTATAAGAACAATTCTGTGGATTACCACTGGGACGCTTGCTATTTTGCTATTTATGCTATTTTGCTATTCCGTGGTTTACCTGGCACTGGGACGCTTGCTATTTTGCTATTATGCTATTTTGCTATTCTGTGGTTTACCACTGGGACGCTTGCTATTTTGCTATTTTGCTATTCTGTAACTACCACTGGGACGCTTGCTATTTTGCTATTTATGCTATTTTGCTATTCTGTGATTACCACTGAGTCACTTGCTATTTTGCTATTTTGCTATTCTGTGATTATTACCACTGGGACGCTTGCTATTTTGCTATTTATGCTATTTTGCTATTCTGTGATTACCACTGGGTCACTTGCTATTTTGCTATTTATGCTATTTTGCTATTCTGTGATTATTACCACTGGGACGCTTGCTATTTTGCTATTTATGCTATTTTGCTATTCTGTGATTACCACTGGGTCACTTGCTATTTTGCTATTTATGCTATTTTGCTATTCCATGGTTTACCTGGCACTGGGACGCTTGCTATTTTTGCTATTAATTTTATGCATGCTATTTTGCTATTTCGTGGTGTACCTCGGGGACGCTTGCTATTTTGCTATTTATGCTATTTTGCTATTCTGTGACTATCAGAAACAATACCACTGTATGGGATGCTTAAGGACCACTGAAGTGCATAAGTAATGATTGCTACTAAATTTTGCTTTGGTATATAGTACTATGATTACCGGGGCCACTAAAATACATAATAACATGACATTATGAGTACACAGTTTATGATAGCATGCATATATAATATTAATTGATGAGACACAGTGATATTGGGAGCAAAAATCCTTCTGGAAAATGTGAAATTCATGGTCGATCTATGTCATTGCAACAAGCACAAGGAGCCAACATGCATGCCCCCCGACAATCCTAAGTGCATTTACCATCCTCATTTACCTGAATTCTCAGAGATTCATGGAGTGAACTCTGAATGTGCCGAACAAGCATTCGGGAAATTCAAATTCATGACAAGAAGAATGACACGACAGCGATTTTGCTTTTTTCTGTGGAAGATGGTTAAACTCCACAACCAAAGAATCTCAAGAAAGCTGGTACTAAGCATACCAGGATAGACGAAAGAACATTATCTGAACATCCTTAAAGGATCGATAGTTCATAATATTACATGCAGCCAAGTAAAAACTATACTATATACGTATTATTAAACAAGAATGTTGTGACCAGAACATATAGCTACACAGTGTGTTTATGTTATTAGATGTGCTACATTGAATATCCCCAGTAGTGCATTTCAATGTGCTGTATACTATATTACTATTATGATACATGCAAGGCCGTCAATACTATAGGAATAATAGTGAAAAATAGCAAAATAGCAAAAATAGCATGCTGTCCAGGAGTAAACCAGTAATGATGGGAAAATAGCAAAATAGTAAAATAGCAAAAATAGCATGCTGTCCATGAGTAAACCAGTAATGATGGAAAATAGCAAAAATAGCATGCTGTCCATGGTAAACCAGAAATGATGGAAAATAGCAAAATAGCAAAATAGCAAAAATAGCATGCTGTCCATGGTAAACCAGAAATGATGGAAAATAGCAAAATAGCAAAATAGCAAAAATAGCATGCTGTCCGTGGTAAACCAGAAATGATGGAAAAATAGCATGCTATCAATGGAAAATAATTATTAGTGATGATAGCAAAATAGCATGACAATCCAGCGATGAAGCAAAATAGCAGAATTAGCACAAATAGCATCCCTAAATCTTTCCTTGCTATTTATGCTAATAGCATGGTTTTGAAATAGCATAAATAGCACTGTCAATAGCACGTGCTAAAAGCCAATACTGCACCTTAATGATAAGAAGGCTCTGGACCGAAATCAACGTTGAGATCATCAGTCACAAGCCAAGAAGTAGCCTGTAAGTATAAATGTAGATAAATACGCTAGCAATCCTCAGTCAGCTCTAAATTTGTTAGTTTGTCCTTTATTTTCTAATTAGTGCCCCCTCCCTCTCTCTGTCTCTTTCCGGGCTCTTTTCCCCCGGCATGCTTTCCTTGGCTTTAGTTCTTGTGATGAAATACAATTGGTTCTTAGCCTCGTACCCAGGCCCTTTGAGAAGGAGGAAAAAGGGCCTGGTACATAGCTACTGTGTGCATGTGTTATTAAGGTAGCATTAAATTGCGTGGGCGTGAGGTGGGGATATGACACCTAAACCACATCAAAGTCATTAGTGAGGTGCATGTTGTGTAACCACGCCCTTTTAATTGCACAGGTCTCAGGGGTGTGGCTGCTAGAGCCGGAAGTGTTCATTTAATATCCTCCATGGACCGGAAGCCGAGCCGGAAGGGAGGGGCCAGGCCACGCCCAAAACAGCCCCACCCTGTTCCCCAAGGACCACCATTCTCAATCAAGTGCCTACTAACCACCGGATGTCCACCGGAAGCCCACAATCAATCCCAATTAAAACACACAGCTTCCTCAAGGCCAAAACACACACAAACACTTGGAGGCCGTTCTGCCACACCGCCCACACAAGAGCTCACCTCATTTCCTGTGTGGGCGGAGTAACAACACGTCATCGCAACCACATCCGCTTCAAACCATCGTCAGCTTCCGTCCAGCCGTACAGGCCCCTCGATCGCACCGCCGTACAGTGCCTCATTAACAGACATGGCCTCACCTTTGACCTCCTGCCACGCCCCCAAAGCCTCCTCGCGGGGTTCAAAGGTCACCACCGCTTCCGGGACACGCCCACCTATCGCCGAGGCCAAGTCCCAGGCGCCGATATCCAAGCACTGGCCCGTGAAGCCACGCCCAATCGGAAGCAATAAAACCTGCATTAACGCACACGCACACACTCCACACAGTGCCAGGAACACGCCCACATGCTTAATTAGGCCTAATAAGCTTTTTTTTTTTTTTTTTTTTTTTTTTTTAAGTCGTTGCGGTTAATAGTTAAGAAAGAATGCTTTGATCTTGCTTTGATGTGGGCAATTACCGGCCTTTTCTTCAGGGGCCACTTCCGGTCGCTAATTACACGCGCATAATCATCCCTGGCCGATTCTGGACACGCCCACCTTCGACCAAAAGCACTCGTATGGCCTCTTCGGCCACGCCCCTTCACGATTCGCTAATTGAATTAGCCATTCCTGACGCTCACGCCCACGCAATTAAATGGTACCTTAAATTTTACTATGGTAAAAGCTGGGAATTCGTATTTTTGTCCATAACGTGAACCTTGATCTACTACTTGAAAAATTATTTTTGTTGGCAGCATTTCGGGCTAAAGATGCCTGCTATGACCAATTTAGCTATATAGCACAAGCGAGCAACATTGACAGAAGAACAATAAAGAAACTAGAAGGACACGTACTCACATTTAGTAAGATGAATAATCAGAAGTATCGATACCGAGGCAGTTATCCAACGGCAGCGAATTAAGGGACTTTCATGATCAGATCTCTGAAGCTCAATTTAAAGTCATATGAGAGCAAAGAAAGTCTGCCATACGATACTCTACAGAAATATCGAGTCCCTCTTTGGATGCTTAGTATACCTTGTCTGTACTCATCCGACCACATGATAGCGACAATATCCGACAAATTATACTAGGAAATGCTCCAGTATACTTAACACATGCACGTACAGTGTATACCATGCCCTTCTCCTCCTCCTCAAAGGGCCTAGGTACGAGGCTACATGTAAGTTGGTTCCCTAACTATAGTAATATTAATTCTTCTATGTAGGGAATGAAGGAATGTCTGCTGGGCAAATTGTGTTGCAGTGGCACTAATCATGATGTGATGACAATGATTTGATGAGGAAGGTGATACCAACTAAAGGTATATTGCATACTGTATTATCATCTGAGCGGATGGGGTGGAAAGAGAAGGGTCTGGTAGCTACTAGCCTCATAGCCAGGCCCTTTGAGGGGAGGAAAAAGGGTCTTGTACCTATTACACACACATGTACCAACTACCCCAAGAAAACCTGGGGTGCCACAAAAGACTGTATGCCTTTTCACCCACCTCCCGTGGGCAATGGTACGAGGCAATGCCATATTTGGTGTAGCCTCGTATACTCTAGCTATAGGCTGCAGGAGGAGGGTAAAAAGTGTACAGTCGTTTGCAGCATCCCGGGTTTTCTTGGGGTAGACTAGTTGGTGCATGCACATGCAATACCTTTTCCTCCTTCCAGGCCGAAGCTAGGTAGCTACACACTGAATGTGCATAAAACTTCCTCTGTAAATTTACTGATATTAGTGATGTCAAGGCTGCATGAACCAAGAGTCCATATAAGCCTTTGCAATTGATGTATATTTTACTCAATGGATTAAACTTATATCATCCATAATATTATTATTATTATTATTATACTGATCAATGCATAACCTATCTATATGCAGAGAAATGATAATTTCCTCTGGAAAAGAGAAAAAAATCAGATCAGTTTCCACAGCAGGAACCAGTATTGCAACCAGGAAGGCCAGCCATGAACGGATGCTGCCCAAGAGACTGTATTAGGCGAGTCAATGGTACTAATTGTCATGATTAATATTTTAATCCTCCTTTTTTACATGATTCAATATTTTACCACATTTTTTACATAATATTATCCAATTCAAATATTTACCAAATTTTTCTTGTGATTATTATCCCAACATTTTTCACTTGATTCATATGTATTTCATCTATTATTTATCTATAAATATATTCCCATGTCTATTATTTCCTATGGTATTCATCTGATATTCATCTGATATTAAAACATATTTTGAGCCGTTTTCAATCAAAAATGTGGCACAATTTCATGTGATTTTCAAGCGTTTTTTACACTTAATGGAATTATGAATGAATTGGTCTAAAATCCATGTATTTTTCAAATACAATTTGCACATGGATTTCCTAGTAGTATCAGCTGCTGCACCACCTTCACAGCAGCCCGGCTATCCTCCTCCTCAAGGACCAGGAGTGCCTCAACCTGTAGCGATGCCTCAGCCTGAAATCCCACCCAATGCTGAACTCCAGTCTAAAGCTCCCCCAGCTTATCAGGCAGTGGTATCTGGTGAAAAGTTCTAACTAAATTATTATTATACGGTTTAAGTTTGAGCTATCTAACATGAATAACCTTTCATAGAGTTTCTGTAGTCATTAACATGCAATTGTAGAGGCTTAGTCCAAGACTCCAAGTTGGAAGCCTCAGATTTTATAGCATTATTATTCCATAATAGTATCAAGTATTGTAATAATTATGTTTACCGCGTTTTTATGATGTATACACCTATCAGACTAAAATTGCTTTGATTTTTAAAATTATTATATATAGCTATAACCATTCTTTTGCATGGCATTGTATAGTCTATGTATGTGCTTATGTCACATAGCACTAGTGAATACAACTGTGTAGGATATTATCATATCCCGTGATAGTGATAGGTAATGTGCCATTTCATGATGCAGGGCAGCCTCCTCTTCCTCCCAGTTCCACTCAGCCATCAGCTGCATGCTGCACCACCTTCACAGCAGCCCGGCAATCCTCCTCCTCAAGGGACAGGGGAGACTCCTGTAGCGATGCCTCAACCTATAATGTTGTTGATACCCTACCCAATGCTGAACTACAATCTCAAGCTCCCCCCAACCACGATATCTGGTGAAAACTTGTAATCATTGTCTGATTTTGAGATTTTGAGTGCCTCAGTTATTTTATTTTTAAGCCCCCTAACACATTTTGACATTTATCCATTAAAGCAAAAAATACATATAATAGCTAGTGATGGAGGTTGTTGGTGACAATTTTAACAAAAGATGACAATTTTTGCTATCTTAAAATTTTTAATGTTTGCGCATGCGCAATTTATAATGACATTGTAATCTCGTTCCCAGAATTAGTCTAAGGCTCCAGGAGCTAGGCTGGAAGCCTCAGTGAATTTATATAGACTCGATAATTAATTTTACAATTTTTGCTATCTTGCTAGGTTGAAAATGTTTGCGCATGCGCAATTTATAATGACATTGCGGGGGCACTAGTCTCGTTCCCAGACCCGCCCCAAAAATGGGATCTGGGAACGAGATTAGACATGAATTTACTCCCCGACGTATCTAGTTTGGGCGTGGTCACCTAACAGAATACCGTAGTTGCTATACAAGTGCTAGTCCCAAGTTCGCCATGGCGTCAACAGGAGCACCAGAGATGAAACTGTTCCTCAACCAAATCCAGGGACAGCAGGTCAATTCAACTCTACGCTCAGGATATGATTCTTGAGAGTTTGTGAAATTTTATTCATGTTTCAAGCAGCTAACAGGCACTGACATCCCATCATAGCTAGCTGAAATAACTACTTGATTATAAATTCAAAGCCACTGAGCTCAGTGTAGTCCATATAGGCGAGAGGACTCGTCACAGTTAAGTAGTAGAGCTTGCTATCTTCTTGAAGCCTGAGAACTAAAGACACAATCTATCCGTCGTTATTAGTAATCCTGCATGATTGACATTAGACTGATGGTTCTTTTACTTACTTGTATATAGCTACAGTGCATTACTTCAGTGAGATGTAAGAAGTAGGAATCCGAGTTCAGTACATGTAGCTATATTAAACTGTATGCCAATAGTTAGGCTGATAAATTTTGAAAGGTGTATTCATTTGATTCAGGTATACTACAATGGTCAGGTGATAACTGGATCGATTCAGATGACCCTCACGGAGCCTAAGTGGTACCAGTATGTAGCTGTTCACCTGGAAGGCAAGGGGAGAGTCCACTGGACTGAATCACACTCCACTGGCACGGGTGATAATCGACGTACTGAAACGAGGCATTACTCAGCAAATGAAGTATTTGCAGACCAGTCAGTTGTAGTCTGGGGCGACAAGGCTGCACCACACCCGATACAAATTGATCCGGGTACGTTTAACTTTCCGTTTCAACTTACCATCCCACCGCAATGCCCTCCGACTTTTAAAACGGTCACTGGTAACATTGATTACAAACTATATGGCATCGTCTCAAGCCAAGTGAGCGAGTACAAGATTGAAACACCCCTTGTCGTTAGCACTTTGATCGATCTCAATCAACAGCCGCAGCTTCTAGAGCCGATTAGTCAGTCTGCTGTGAAGAACGTCACTGTATGTTGCTGCTGCAATGCTGGAGAAGCTCAACTTACCCTGAATATGCCAAAAACTGGATTTTGTGTGGTGCAAGAGCGCATTCCAGTCACAGTTGTATGCAGGAATGGCAGCTCACGACAGATCACAGCAAGAGTTGAAGTTGCACAGTCCATTGCCTACAATGCCAGAGGTCACCATCGGTATGGAAAGGATACAATTGGCAATTTTTCATTCCAACTTCAGCCATCAGGATCTGACACAAAGTCGGTCGAGTTTGATCTCCCTCCCTCTGTCATTCTGCCCTTCACTACTGAAATAATCACCATCTCTCATTCTGTGAGGCTGTGGATAACTCACTCTTTGGACGCTTTTGGTGGATTGTTTGGATCGCCACCAATATCAGTTCCAGTTGTGATTGGTAATGTGCCGTTTCATGGTGCAGGGCAGCCTCCTCTTCCTCCCAGCTCCACTGCTCAGCCATCAGCTGCTGCACCACCTTCACAGCAGCCCGGCTATCCTCCTCCTCAAGGACCGGGAGTTACTCAACCTGTAGCAATGCCTCAGCCTGAAATCCCACCCAATGCTGAACTCCAGTCTGAAGCTCCCCCAGCTTATCGGGCAGTGGTATCTGGTGAAAAGTTCTAACTTAATATTATCATAATACAGTTTGAAGTGAGCTGTCTCATATAGAGTTTCAGTAAACATTATTATTGTAGAGGCTTAGTCCAAGGCTCCAAGCTGGAAGCCTCAGTAAATTTTATAGTATTTTTATTATAGTTATAATATAGTTTATATAGCTATAGATGTTGATGTCTTGTTTTGACAAATGAGTCAAAAGTATCATAATATAATGGTATAATTATACATAATAATTATGCTTAGTACTGCATGTGTTTTATAATGTATTATACCCCATGATCAGACTAAAAATTGCTTTGTAAACACATTTTTAAACTGATTACTAGTACTGCCATTCGTTCACCCATGCTGCTTTGCATGTACAGTCTATGTATGTATACTTATGTCAACAACTGACAGTGTGTAGGATATCATATCCTGTGCTGCTATACACCTTACAAGGACCTCAGTTGCAGCCCCAGACTTATGGCTACGTACATGCAGAAAGACTACTAGTAGTTACACTCTGCAAGGTAGCCCCTAGAAGCTTGTATAGCTACGTACGCTTGTGTCATGCATGCCATGATGTGTATATGCTTACGCAAATTGATGCTCAATAAGATTTCCTACAATCATGTCTCGAACTGCTTTAATACCAAAACATCCGACAGAGCACAGTATTATTCAAAAATGAATTTCAACAATTTTGTATCTCGTGGATCAATAAAGGCAGCAACATGAAATGTGGACTGTCACATAATATTTAATATGATGTAATGCACAGTAGCACTATAATAAACTTATGGCCCACAATATTCATACTCATAATAATATTATTATAATAATAGACATTGGTATTCGCTATGCCTATTCATAGTTGACTTAAGCGGTCACGAGTTACGCTAATTAAACCAAAGAAAAGTCCCTGCTCTGCTGGGGTCCCACGTTCTGACGTTGAGAGCAAGCCACACCCACGCGTCCATTAAATAGACTGGCCCGATTGGGGGATGTGTGGCGCGCGAGACTGTTGACTGACTTACTAAGCAGCAGTGGCAAAGAGATGGCGGACTTCAGGATTATACTCGACCAAGCTCAAGGCCAGGCGGTGAGCAGCAGAAATTAAGCATAGTAATGAAAATGAATACTTCCTTTGACTGTAATTAGCCAGCAACAACTGTGCATACGTATACTGTAACAACACAACAAAGCAAATGGTTTAAAAAACAGTGTAGTGAACAGTCTAAATATTAGTTAGACACTGTTTAGGAGGTTTCTATGTGATTTAGAAGACCGAAGGGCTCTATGTAGAATCCCGAGCACAGCGAGGGTTCTATGGAGCCCTGAGGTCTTCTAAATCACGTGGAAACTGACTAAACAGTGTCTAGATCATACTAGTAAAACACTGTAATAGCCCAAGGATACAAAGTTGTAGGGGTTCTATCAAAATCTTGTAGGGGTTCTATCAGACTTGTAGGGGTACTATCACATATAGATACCTGCTAATGACCAATCAGATTGCAGTAGTTGTTACAACTATGATCTAAAATAATATAGAAACAAGTTCTCAGGTAGATGATACGTTCTGACCAAGTACAAAGCGTAATAATTTACAGAATCAAGGGCTTTGATATTAATTGAATGTATCAAAATTAATATCACTGTACTGTAGGTTTATTTCAGTGGACACACAGTGACTGGGTCAGTGGAGTTAACTCTTGCCGAGGCCAAGAGCTACAAATACGTCCAAGTTCGACTTTACGGCCATGCTCACGTCCACTGGACCGAAACACGCACAACGGGGACAGGTGAAAACCAAAGGACGGAAACAATCAACTACACTGCAAACGAAGTGTACGTTGAGCAAACAGCTGTGCTGTGGAATAGTGCGCAGACCCCTCATGGAAAAATTGGTCCAGGATCTTACCGTTTTCCGTTCCAATTCACCATCCCCCCAAACTGCCCTTCTTCGTTTCACGGATCGGTGGGGTACATTCAATACCTCGTGCTTGGGCGTATCGGTACTGGACTATTCAAGTTCGATCGGCGCATAAACGTACCAATACAAGTTTGCCAGATTGTTGATATCAACCAGCCTCAACTTCTTGCTCCCATTCGTCAATCGCAGCACAAACAGGTTGGCTGTCTCTGCTGTGCATCTGGCAACATTGAGTTCACCATTCAACTACCTCGAAGCGGTTTCTGCATCAACGGTGATCGTGTCCCCCTCTCTGTGGCGGTGGAGAATGGAAGTGGTCGCACTATTACGATGAGAGCCGAAATTGCAAAAGTGGTCACATTTTATGCCAGGGGCAACCGACGTGTTAACCGTAGCACCATAGCCCTGGTCGGTAGTGAGGCCATTCTTCCCCACTCCTCCGACACTTGGAATCCAGAGAATTTTGTCGTTCCGTTGGTGGAACCCAGCGTAACAACCTCACGGATAATCAATGTTCTCTACACCCTGAAGGTTTGGGCAGTGGTGCCTTATGCTATAGACCCGTCTATCAACATCCCAGTTTTGCTGGGGAATGTCCCCTATCAAGGCACATTTCAGACAGCAGTTGCTGCTCCGTCGATTAATTTTGCCTCACTTCCTGCAGCTGAGGATATCCCGTGGCCTGAAGCCTAGTGAGTGGCACATGCATCGTACTGTATGCATTTAAAACCTCAACAAAGAATCCGTACAGTGTGTTATATAGCTTAATTTGTTTAACACAACACGAAGGTAGATTTGGAAACATGTTAGCAGCTGTGTATGTATGTACAATATACATTTGACATTTGTGACAATGCCAATATTTTTCAAGAATGGTTTGTATACTGATTAAATTTAAATAGGTGGAGCAAGAATACATAAGAACTGTAAACCTGCCAATTCTTCTTATGTGCTCTTGGTAGAAATTAAAGATGTATAATTGCTTCAGTGAAAAACGTTTTGAGTAGCTAATAATAATTATATAACTTAGTCTACTGCCAGATGTTGAAAATGAGTGGATTTGAGTGAGTGTGAACATAAAACAGTTATTGATACAAGTATTACCTGTTATGATGATGGAAACACCTATAATATACACTGCACATGATATAATAATATAGCACTATCATACCTTATTTAACAACATTATTAAAACATCAGCCTATAAATAATGTCAGGAGTAGATTAGATTAATCTACTCCTGATAACATGAATGGGGCTTTCAACAGTCACTCACATCTGTGTTGATATATAGCACCCAAGTGCATTGTCATAATACTATGAGAACACCATAAATCCTTAATCCCTTCTGTAATATGTATACCGTATAGCGGGAAACTTTCGTGGGAGAAAACTTTCACGAATTTCGCGATTTTTCCGCCATCCGCGAAAATTTTCTCCACGAAATTCTAGGCATGTCACACCCATTATGCGACCAGTTTTAACATTCCGCGAAAGTTTTCTCCGCGAAATGCTCCTTTCCTACCGATCCGCGAAAATTTTCTCCCTCGAAAATTTACCGCCATACGGTACATTAATTTAGCTGGATCCATGAAAACACCATGGCCTATGTTAAAGCCTAATGTATGTATAAGGGATCACTCCTTCAATGGACTTGGCAGATTGTGCTGTTTACTGGTATTATAGGTGATGCCGAGCTCCTATAGTGTGCATGTGTAAAGTGAATCCTACTCATATTTCATTGTTTTCTTGCAAGCATACCATCACTACCTTCCTACATCAGTTATTTCTTTGATCTTTAATAATAAGCTTTCACTTGTTATCGAACTATTACAGGGAGCATGTGTGGTTACTATGGCATGCTAATTTGCCGATATCGATCTGGCATCAAAAAATCCCTACTAGCTTGCCACACTATTAAAGCTATTACAAGTAGATTGGTCATGCAGCTAGCAGTTCAAGTTCTAGTAAATCAAAGCAATGACGGACTTTAGGATTGTTCTCAACCAAGTTCAAGGCCAGCAGGTAAGCAACCTGCATGATTATTATTATGCTAGAGGTACTATTTTATTAAAGATGATAGTTACTGTAGCCTTGCAGTTAGTACTAATGCACCATGCTTACGGTGGCGTATTCAAATTTTTGTGTCCACCCATGGAGTAAACTAGTTTCACAATAACCAAAATGTACTCTGTGGTTCACCGTTGTGCATAATTGTAGTGATACATTCTGATAAATTTTGTAGGTTTATTTCTCTGGCCAAAGATTGACAGGGTCATTGGATTTAACTCTTGCCGAGGTGAAAAGTTACAAATTCATCCAAATTCGACTTTATGGCCATGCTCATGTGCACTGGACTGAAAGGCACTCAAGAGGAAGTAACAGTGCAGAAATAATCAACTATACTGGAAATGAAGCGTACGTTGACCTAACTGCTGTACTGTGGAAGAGTGAGCAGACCCCTAAGGGGAAAATTGGTCCGGGGTCTTTTCGTTTTCCATTCCAGTTCACGATCCCCCCTAATTGCCCCTCTTCGTATCACGGATCAGTTGGCTACATTCAATACTACTTGACTGGGCACATAGGAACGGGATTATTTAAGTTTGATCGTCACATCAATGCTCCTGTCCAAGTCTGTAAGATCATCAACATCAACAGGCCTCAACTTCTTGCTCCAGTTCGTCAGACTGTACACAAGCAGGTTGGCTTTCTCTGCTGTGCATCTGGTAACATTGATCTCACTATCAACCTACCTCGTAGTGGTTTCTGCATCAACGGTGATCGTATCCCCCTCTCTGTGGCAGTGGAGAACGGAAGTGGTCGCAGAATTTCAATGAGAGCTGAAATTTCCAAGCATATTACATACTCCGTCAAGGGTAATCACCGATACAATCAAAGCATCATTGCACGAGCAAGTAGCGAAGCCATTCTTCCTCACTCCTCCAACACATGGAGTCCAGAAAACTTCATCATTCCAGCAGTGGAAACAAGTCTATCTACATCACAGATGATCTCTATTAAATATAATCTCAAAGTCTGGGCAGTGGTACGTTTTGCTTTCAATCCTTCTGTCGTGATCCCAATTACCCTGGGGAATGTGCCATATCAAGGATCATCAGAAACAGCAGTTGCTGCTCCACGGATTGATTTTGCCTCCTTTCCTACCACTGGGCAGATCCCTATTGCTACCTGAAAACAAACAGTGCAACTAAATTTAGAGCATGGTGCAACAGAACATGCATGGAACAAGACTGTAGCTAGTAGCCACTGAGGTATACATAGAATATGTACTTTTTTAAGCCACAATAATAATATTTAACAATTGTTATTGAATTTTATGCTCTCCTATAATATCAATAATTAGTTAATGCCTTAGGCCACTGTTTGTTGTAAACGTGTTTCTGGTCACATCAGAGCTCACTTAGCCATGCGGGCGGGCGGTTATCATTATTCATTATTCCATTATTTTACCTCAGCATATCCTGTACAATTTGAACATTTCCTGGACAAACCACAGACAGGATGGTGACATTAATTTTGGTAATTGAACTGAGCATGCGCAGTGCCAAATAATGGCAATAATGGCCAAAGCAGGCGGCCTCCAAAATAGCATGCGGGCGAGTGACCAGAAACACGTTTACAACTAACACTGGCCTTACCAACGGAGTAGCAAATTACATTGGGAGTGAAATCTCTGTAGGACTCCCTAAAGATTCTCAGATTAGTTAGCACTTTAATTTCATGCACGCAGTAAGTTACATGCATGATGTCACTTCCTGTATTACTGTGCACAAAATTCACAGTACATATAATAATTATAATAATTATTATGTATTGTGTGGAATATCGGTTGGTATTCTCAGCAATAGAATGGCAGGAGGATCAATAGAACATGAACTGCTCAAATATAGAAATCTCAGGGGTACAGAAATGACAGAGATCAGGCTAGGGCTAGCTATAGGTGCATAGAAATCAGGGCTAACACACATTCAGACAACACAAGACTATTACACATAATTGTTTATTACATGACATTGTTCAATGGTTCTGCTTATACTGTCTGATCATTTAATACATGTGTATAGCTATGATGTTATGTGCATGTGCACACAGCATGCATGTACAATAATTCACCATTTCTGCCTTCAAGCAATGCATAAGGAAGTCACATGTGTACTTAATGGCTTCAGTGCATTTTTGGGATTCACAATCATGAGTGTACCGGTAGTCGTGGTGCTAAAGTTTGAAAGGTTATGACCTCATCAGCAGGTCCACAGGTCAATACTACTGGTTTAACGCTTCCTTCCTTGCCTTTGAGCAGTATCCTACTCCACCAGCATTTGACGAATTTTAGTTTGCTATTGAACCACTTGAACAGACCTAATAACCAAGACTACTATCTGTTATGGCTCAGCTGAAACTCTTTCTGAACCAGACTCAGGGACAGCAGGTAAGCTACACAGTTACTGTAGCTAAGAAATCAATTTTGTTATCACAGTGTGTCCTCAGACTCCTCAACTGCATGGTCTTGATACCTTGCAGGGCTTGGTAGCTAATTACAAAAACATACCCTGATACCTGATACTGGGTCATTGCGCATACTATCGCTGAGGAAGCAGTATAATATTATTGTGGATACCGGTAGCTACCATAATAATATATAATTATTCAGTAGCTATTATGAGGTATATACCAACTATAATAATAATGTGTCAGTGGTAGGCTATCAAAATAACTATCTGTGATACATTTCAGGCGTACTACCCTGGTCAGTCAATATCTGGATCTGTTCAGCTGACCCTGAGCCAGTCCAAATCTTACAAGTACATATCCGTGACTCTAAAAGGCAAGGGAAAGGTCGAGTGGACTCGTGAAGTGACGCGTACTGTCCGAGAAGGTGACGAGACAAAGTTTGTCACGGAAACGGTGGAGTATGATGAGAAAGAGAAATATGCAGACGAGTCCGTTGTAGTGTGGGGCGACAAAGATGCACATCACGAATCGAGCATTGGCCCTGGCACATTCGACTTTCCTTTTCAACTTACCATTCCTCCTCGCTGCCCACCAACATTTGAGACAGATACTGGAAAGATCAAATATAAGCTGGCTGCTGTTGCCTCACGAGAAGGAGATGATGATAAGGCCAAGACACCACTCATCATGGGTAGTCTGATCGATCTCAATGCTCAACCAGATCTATCACTGCCAGTTGAGAAGTCTACTGTGAAGGAGATCACAACTTGCTGTTGCTTTTCGGCCGGTGAGACAGAAATCAATTTCAAAATGCCTCGTACTGGGTTTTGTGTCGTGAAGGATCACATTCCTGTCACAGTCGAGTGCAAGAATGGAAGCTCAAAGGTCATCACTGTCAGGGTTGAGTTGGCTCAGAAGATAGCCTACAGCGCTGATGGACAACACAAGCCAGATAATAAAACCATCGGCGATTTCACGTTCGAGGTTCAGCCGTCGGAAACCGACACAAAGTCCTCTGAACTTGCTCTCCCTTTGAATGTTGTGCTGGGGTTCTCCAGTAAGATCATCAAAGTTGCCCACTGCGTGAGATTGTGGCTCGACCACTCTTGGAACCTGAGTGGAGTGTTTTCTGAACCACCCGTGTCCGTTCCGGTGGTGATTGGTAACGTTGTGTTCGACGAGGCTGCCCCACAAGGACCCGGAGCTCCACCCGATAGTGCTGCTGCTGCCTACCCTCCAGTACCACAATCATCTGGTGATCCAGGATATCCACCTCAAGCTGTTGGACCCCCTGAGCAAGGCCTTTACCCACCTATGCCAAACTAGCTAGTAGCTAGTGATTCAGAAGTGCAATAAAAAAAGACAATAAAATTATTAATACTACCTTTTTTTATAGACAATAACTAGAACATTAGTACATGTATGTACATTTCACCTTATTGCCTATACACATTCAATACATGTATAATATTATTACACAGCTACCTTAAGACTAAAATGACAAATTGGCCGATACCATAATTATTAGCTATAGGCATAGGCTTGAACCATGATTATGAAATTTCCCACTCTCTATATAATATAATATAGCACTTCCTGTATACCCGTTAATTGTTTACTTCGGTATTTTTTTAAGTTTTTGTCCCCTTGTCAGTGTTGCTACTGGTTCCTCATATTCAGCAGGTTCAATAACTGGAGTCGCAGCGTGAGAATTTGACGCTCTCTGTTGTACATGTACTCCGGCAAAAGGCAGTGTCGCTCGCTCAGGCTGTTCTGTATCTCTAGCTCTAGATCTTGTAGTCCACTCCGATCTCACTATGGGTTGTCTGTGGGGAGTCACTGGAACTCCACTGACAGGATCCACATTCTCATATTCGGGGGTCGTCACAGTGGGAGGCTCAAATCTGTGGACGTTGGACGTCTTCTTAATGTTTTCAAGCACCACAGAGGAGATGCTTGAAATGACATAGTCTGGTGACTGCACTTGTAGAGAGGTGCTGTCATTCTCACTTGACTCGCTTGCCGTCTCAAAGGGTTTCAAGTGCAGGCCATGGCCACCCTTCACTGGAAGGGCTACAGATGGTGCAAATAATTCTGGATTTTGTCGATGCTGTTGATCAGTTGAGTTTGATTGGCTCACTACTATAATGTCATCGTATAGATAGAGACTTGCTTGCTCTGCTGATTCTTGATGGTTTGTATCTGTCAGATCCGGATTTAAGCTGGTGTAGCAGACGTTCAACTGAAGAGCAATGTCATCAACATTAGTGCCTCCTCTGAGAGTGATGTAGGAATGGGGTTCCCTGTTCTGATCATTCTGTCTCGTTCCAGGCATCGTATCAAAGTGGCTCTTGTGTTTATGTATGCTCCATACTATCACAATGCCAATAATCACACATATTAGTCCAACAGAGAATAAGCTTATGCCAACACCAAGGGCAATGCTTCTTATTTCTGTAGGTAAAATTATCATTAGAAATTGTGCTGCTAATATTAATGCCTCTCTCTCTCCTTCTCTCCTTTTCTCTCTCTATCATTCACTGTCTCTCTCTCCCTCCTTTTCTCTCTCTATCATTCACTATCTCACTCTCTCTCTCTCCTTCTCTCTCTCTATCATTCACTGTCTCCCTCTTTATCATTAGCTTATAATTTTCTCATACCTGGTTGTTTAGATGCTAAACTTGATGATGGTGTAACCAAGTTATGTTCCAGTGGAATTCCAAAGCTGTGAAGTCTCTCTCCTCCCAGAAGGCTGAATGCTTCCACAACATAGGATGTACTGGGCTCAAGAGAAGACAATAATGCAGTGACCGTGGACTCTGTAGCATTCCTTTGTGTCAACACTTCATGCTTGTCTCCTTCCTTTCCTAGTTTCTGCCACTGAACCAGACAGCCATCGGACTTAGTACCCGGAAGAAAGTGGCACAGTATGGTAGCTCTGTCACAGTTGATGAATCCAGTTGCAATTCTCTGCACTGACGTGGTTACTGTGAAATTTAATAAAAATACGACACTTGAATTTGTGTTATTTTTGTGGGGAAAATCTCTATCTCCAATGCTTACATATTATGCTTACTAAATAGGTGCATGATTCAATTTCATTGAGCAAAAGGTGAATTATTCACTATGCCGTGTGCAGAAGACCAGTGAATCAATCATCCCAGAAAAAAACATGCATTAAGAACTACTGAACACGTGGACAATGTATTGCTGCACACTCACATACACACACAAACATACAAAACTACATAATGATTCATGTGAGTGATTTGTGTGGGCTCACTTACATAGTGAAAACGGATCTGATAATACATTTGACGATTGGCCGGTATTGTTCACTGACTGGAAAAGTGTGGTGTAGTTGACATTTTCATTGAAGCTGGTAATCGAAAAGTATACATCATTGTTAGATTGAGTCAAAAGGCCATTCAGTGGTACTTCAATTGGATCCAAGACTGTGTCATGTGGTTGTGCTCGTATACTAACATCATTTGCTTTTGTGAAATTATCATACTGTTCCTGCATGGTATATATAATAGCAACAGAGAGAGATCATTATGGAGGGGAGAGGGGAGAGAGAGCTATAATAGCTAGAGTGATATATAGTTAACTTACAGGTGATATTCCAATGTGAAAGTCAACTCTTACTAAGTCTTCCTCCACATCAGAGTCCACTACTTGCATATTTTCAAGGGTAATCGGATACTGACCTAAAAGGGTATGATAATAGCTAATAGGCTGTGCTGTCCTATGGCTAAACCCATTTTGCTATATAGGCTCATTTTTTGAGCCGGCACATGAAACTACAGATTACTGTGCCATTGCATCACAAAATTTATAATAGTTTAAGTGCATGGTTGGCCCAAGAAATTTAAAATTCAGCTAGGAATCTAAAGCGAAGAATATGATCATTGGATATGATCACTGGATTCACCCTCAGGCTGCTTGAAATTGCATACATAATATTATTGTACACTTGTGATCAAATCACTTACCAAGAAATAGTTGTGCTTTTATGGTTAAAAACTCTGACCTCATCACCAGGAACATAATGCACGCAGCAACAAGCGTCTTCATCTTAGCTCACAGTACTTCTTAACTTCACTGATGAAAATTAAGTAGCTCTATTATAATATTGCATGCTAATTTAGTACCAGTATGTTATTTTATTCACTGACAAAGGTGCTCTTGTAGATTTAATCTTCCTGTTTCCTTCCTTACTGTCAGAGCCATTGAGGCGTCAGTTGAGGATACACAGTGGAGTAATTATCAGTATTGCTTGAATGCAATTACTTCCTTTTTGTTGATGGGTAAGTCATGACAACTGCCATGGAGTCAACATTATCGACCTTTATTATGATTCCTTTATATAGGTTAGTATATTATAGGCACTATTCTGTACATAATAATGTTATTATAGCTAGATTTTCTGTGTGTGTGTGTGTGTGTGTAAATAGCTAAATGTGGATCCTAGCATATAATTTTGTTTGCAGGCTATTCACACGACTAGCTATAATATGTGTTGTGATTTCAATATCCTGTAATCAAGATCAACATGCATTGCTTGCAATGGAACCACAATGTATAGATACCTTGGTCTCCATCAGAACCACTGATGAAACCACAGATGATTCAGAAAGCATGCAATTGGCTGATATACCTTAAGAGGGAGATATACCTACGCTACCATGGTCACGCTACTGTGGTTTACCTACAGTTTCATTATCCCACCATGCACCTGTTTTCCTATAGCTCTTCCTGCAGATACTGTATTGCCAACATAATCAACATGCTGTGCTAGGAAACATATAAGGTCACTGGGTTAGGTTATCCTTTTAGAAAGAAAATATTTTATATACACACCATTAAATATAATAGAAAACCTGATCAGTATACAATTATATGCTCAAGAGGTGCTACATGTACTTGATGATAACTAAAAGTAGCTGATTAAAGCAGCACAGCCCGGCTGACAGTAATACTTAAGTATTATAATGTGACAGCCATATTATTATAATAATTAGATATGATGTCACCATGCTAAACTAGACTACCCAATTTTTTGTCTAATGTCCCTGGTTTCGGTTTCTTTGATAGAGTGTTGACCTTGGCGTAGACCGCATTGGCTCTCTTGAGATCTTCCTGGGACCACTTCCCTTGCCAGTGTGTTACAGGGGATAGTTTAGAGTAATTCACGTCCCCAACAAACCTGTGAACATTATTTGATTCTGATCTCTTATTACAACTGTGCAATTGTTCTGGATCCATGTATACACACGGACTGAGTCTATCGAAAATGTAGTCAGGGTCAACATCCAATTGGGCTGTATCTATTGCCGCATCTGTTTCACTGGCATCAAAATCTCTTTTGATTCCAATATCCATACCATTTTGACTACTTTTCTCCATACTCAATTGTTCTGGATCCTGCATGTATACACACAAACGGAGTCTATCAAAAGTGTAGTCAGGGTCATCATCTGATTGGGCTGTATCTATCACGTCTGTTGTGCTGGTATCAAAATCTTCAACCTCCTTAATATTATTATGACCAATTTTATCCATGATAATATCGGCAGAGTCATATACATGATCTTGTGGGTTGCTACCAGCTGCTGATAATAGATTATGGAATCTTACGATACCATCTTCCCGGCCTTCAGATACAGAGCTGCTTTCATGTTTCATGTCAATACTCAAAGTGGGGGTAGTACGTTTACCCAGTAGTGTACTTTGATCTTGATGCGACACCACTAGTGGAACATTCCCTTGAAGCTCAATAGTATCATACTCATGAACAACACATGTACTTTGCGAAAGAACACTCTTACAACCTACAGTTGAGAGTTGAAATTTCAATGGCTGTTGCAATTGATGAATGTCCTCTGGTGACTCGGTCACAGTAGAATTTGTATCAGTATTCAGTTGTGGGCTATCTGCAGTAGCATGGGAATTTGAAGAAGTGGAAGTGACAATAACATGTGGAACAAGTTGTAGATAATCTAGATCAGTCTTGACGTAAGTATCATCATCTATCAACAATTCTTCTGCTAAATTCACCTCATCAGCGTTCTCATAGTCGTCAAGGTCTGATGGTGAATCATTAGTCATCACTTCAGGTGGAGATTCAACACTGTCGGTGAGATACTCTTGACGGGTGGTGTAAGCTGGATTGGTATTGTAGGTAGTGAGAGATTCCAAAGGTCGCTGATTACCCAAAGTAGAAATTATTATTACATCATCATAGTCACCATATTCCGACTCGTGATCAATAGTTATCTCAGTAGTGTTGAATCTTTCTCTCTCCTTGACTGGAGTGACTTTCGATAAGGTGGCAACATTGATTATGTCATCATAATCATTGTCGTCAACATATTCTCTACTGTGAGCTGTACTTTCACTAATGGTAATGGCTTCTGAATCAATCACTGAGTACAAGTGGTCATGATCTTCACTTACTGCATCCACGTTGCTTCTATTAGACATCTGATTTTTCAGATGTGAAGAGCTGGCAATAGTGTCATTACAGGAATTGCACATGCCTGTCCTTTTTGCACCATTTGTGGGTATTTCGCCCTCTCTTCTCTGCTGAATTTTAATTCTCTGAGTCTGTCTCTTTTGCATACAGAATAACAGAAACAGAATCAACACTCCACACAGTACGAGAAAGCCTAGTATTCCTCCAAGTGAATCAGCCGTGCCAGCTAGCGCTGTGGTGGTTAATGGACACAAGAATGTTAAACTATAAAAAAATAGCTACAATGATAGTCTGTTATTCTATTACTACGAGTAATTTAATTTCTACTCTCCACTTTAGTAGCATTAATATACTATCACAAAAATGTAGCTACAGGTCCCCGGACCCAGCGACAAGTTAGCTATTGCTTATTGTTTACCTAGTTTTGGCACTTACCTGTAGTAGCTTCACATGTCGCTAACCTAGTAAGATAGGCAATTAAGAAGTATTGAACTCCCATTGATCCAGGAATGGTATGAAGCATCCTCACTGATATAATTGAGAGCAGAATTATACTGAACTATGAACCCTTGACCATCTCCCCAGTAGCTGCACAGTGTAATGGTGCATGTGGTAAAGGTCGTCAATAGAATGCGTACACATCGATCGATGCTGGCCCCAGAAATCATGGAGATGGCGTCTAAGATCGACTCTCAACCTTGATAGCGACAGGTTTCGATGCTTCAATCACAGAGACGAACTCGACAACACAGTATTCCTTCCAAAGTTCAGGTTGGTCACGCTGCTGCAGTCGCGCGCGGGCCAGCCCCTTGTGGCAGTGATGCGTGCTATATATAGCGCAAGGCTAGCTTTATTTATCCATGGCATTACGTAAGCCAAGAAAACACGTGAAGTTCAACCAACAGTACTTCTCAGAGAAAGTAGCGCTCAGCTTGTAATCTATTCGCTGGATACACGCGTAAGATACTCTACATATTTACTGATTTTCAAGTCTCAGAAAGGCTCCAGCGAGGCCCTGAATTTTCTCATAATTACCTCATAGATTACACTATAGGTTTCATCATAATTACACTATAATTACCTCATAACCACAGAAAAGTAAATTGCTACTGGGGAGATAATGAACAACTTGGAGACTACGTCCAGAGTCCCTCATGAACACGCCGCCACAAATTCGAACTAGGACACATCGACAAACTGCGCATGCTCCGTATACGCGTATAATATCGGGGCGCGCGGCTTGAGCCGGTTGACCTTCACCTGCCACGTGTTCGACTGAATAGGGAAATCCCCCCGAGTGCGAGCTCGCCAAAGAAAGCGAACCGAGAAAATCGCCATATCTCATCGATAGTCCACGATGTCTTCTACGCTAGGTTCGAATTCTGGGTCCCAACAACCTTTCATGCGCGCTAAACATTTTGAAACAGTTTCACAGGAATTACATCATAAGTTTCATCATAGGTTTCATCATCATTTCATCATCATTTCATCATAATTTCATCATAGCGAGAGCCGAATTCTTTGTTTCTAATTGGGACTCTGGACGTAATTAGTATGAACAACTTAGAGACTACGTCCAGAGTCCCTCATGAATACGCCGCCATAAATTCGAACTAGGACACATCGACAAACTGCGCATGCTCCGTATACGCGTACAATATTGGGGCGCGCGGCTTGAGCCGGTTGACCTTCACCCGCCATGTGCTCGACTGAATAGGGAAATCCCCCCGAGTGCGAGCTCGCCAAAGAAAGCGAACCGAGAAAATCGCCATATCTCATCGATAGTCCACGATGTCTTCTACGCTAGGTTCGAATTCTGGGTCCCAACAACCTTTCATGCGCGCTAAACATTTTGAAACAGTTTCACAGGAATTACATCATAAGTTTCATCATATATTTCATCATAGGTTTCATCATAGGTTTCATCATAATTTCATCATAGCAAGAGCCGAATTCTTTGTTTCTAATTGGGACTCTGGACGTAATAATAATAATGAACAACTTAGAGACTACGTCCAGAGTCCCTCACGAATACGCCGCCATAAATTCGAACTAGGACACATCGACAAACTGCGCATGCTCCGTATACGTGTACAATATTGGGGCGCGCGGCTTGAGCCGGTTGACCTTCACCCGCCATGTGCTCGACTGAATAGGGAAATCCCCCCGAGTGCGAGCTCGCCAAAGAAAGCGAACCGAGAAAATCGCCATATCTCATCGATAGTCCACGACGTCTTCTACGCTAGGTTCGAATTCTGGGTCCCAACAACCTTTCATGCGCGCTAAACATTTTGAAACAGTTTCACAGCAATTACATCATAAGTTTCATCATAGGTTTCATCATAGGTTTCATCATCAATAATTTTCATCGTAATTTCATCATAATTACCTCATCGCGAGGCCGAATTCTTTTTTGCGAATTGGGACTCTGGACGTAATAATTACCGACCCTATTAGTAGGCTACAATGCTTCATGCAAATCCCTACTGTTCGTTCAACGGAAGTGGCTGAGCTGAATGAGCATGCGCACGAAGTAAGGTAATTAACACGTGGTTGCATTGTTGCGCGCGCATGCTCAAAATAGTGCCAGTATAAAGGTCGCTAAATAATAGTAACTGTTGAGCTAATAGTTATCACAACAAAAACGAACATTATGCATACAAGGAAGCTAACATTGGTTCTCTATATTCCATGTTTGACAAACTCTCTTCAAGAACTCTCTTGTGGCTGTTGGCATCAGCATTCAGTGACACTATCAGATCCCCATCTTCTTTAGCATGTTTAGCTTCTTGATCAGTCACATGACCACTGTGTGATATCACACCCTTATCTGTCTTTGTAATTTGGCTGGATGGAAATGTCTCTGTTGGGCTTAGAAGTCTGAGTGAGCTCCATACTAGTGCCGGCAACTTGGCAGGACTATCAGTGGTGGTCTCAGAATCTTCTCTATTACGAAAAATAAATCGAGCCACAAATTTCAACCTTGAATTGGGTGTGTGTGCACACATGTACAACAATATTATATTCATAATGCACTCAAGAGTCTGAACCATCTGAAGACATATATACAATAATTGCAAGATGTCATGCATAATATATTACTTACATGCATGGCATTGTATGTATACAGTGGAACATAAACTCCTCTATTCCAGACACCCTAGCCTACGGATAGCACAAAGTGTCTTCATTAAAGGAGGTGTCCTCATTTCAGGCCCGGGTGTTCTTAATTATAGAGGTGTTCCACTGTATTCATACTCACACAATATATAGATTATAGTACAGTACCAAGATATTATGTTGTTATCACGTCATAATAATATTATTAAAATTTTGAGTCTATTGAATTCAAATAGAATCATCAGAAGTTATGACACAAAAAAGATACAGATAAAAAAGGTTTCAATGATTTTTGTCCTGCTTTGGATGGCAAGCTGATGCTAGTGTCATGGTTCCAGTAAAGATTCTCGAAGATCTGTGAAAGAATCATCTCTGACACTCAATCTTGGTCCAGAGTTATTCCCATCAGAAGATCGTTGATCAGATTGGTTCGAGTTATTGACAGTATGATCGCTATCTCCAGAATAAGCCACATAGGTCAAATCAGTTCTGTGTGGTGATTGATTTGGATTTATTGCGAACAGACGAACTGGCTCGTTGTCTTGTTTTGAAGATTTCATGAGTTTTTGGCCAATGTTCCTACTAAACTTTTGAAGAGATGATTCTTTGAACTTTTCAGTGAAAACGGTGCTCCTAAATTACGTGATTGTACAACAAAATTAATGACAAAAGAAAACAGATCATTTCAAAGTAGAGACCATGATAATTATGATATACACTCTCAGTCATAAGATGCTACCAAGAGTATAATAATGTACTCAATACTCTTGCTGCTGTCATTTATAACGTACAGCTGGAAATACAATAATATTATCATGATGTTGTCAGATACGGAATGTACAGTATCTATAGTAGTTTCTTAAACAATCCACATACCATACATATCTTGAAATTCTCCACAGTATGTACGCAAAGCAATAGGCGAACGGCAGAAGCACCAATAGTGTTGTGAGCCACTGGGGCACATGGTTTACTGATGGATTAAGGTAGACAACAGTCACGGCGGCCAGATTCAGAAGAATAAGGGTCTCAATGATATTGATGTGGGTTTTCACGTAGGGTTTAGTCAGAACGTGGGTCATGAGAACAAACACTGCACTCACTATCATCAAGAACTGGGGGAATAGTGTGTTGTGAGTGTGTGTGTATGTGTGTACATGTGTGTATGATCATGAGTGTGCATAATTATTATTTTGCATGTGTATATATGCACAATATTTATTATTATAGCTTTTGAGCACCCACAAACAGTTGTAATGTCATATTTTGATTGTATAGCAATCAAAATATGACATTACAACTGTTTATATATCATATTGAAAGGTTCCATGGACAGCCAAGTATGCACACACATGGTGATCATAACATTACAACATACAAGGACTAGAGACGGTCTTGCAACTCCAAGAAAGTATCCAAAGAAGACAAATGGGAGTCGCCTACCAATGTCCCACCCTCCGAACCACCGATGCTGCTTCTTCAGCCCCTTGGTCAGGATATCAGCATAGTGCTGAAAGTACTGCATGAAAGGAGGAGTAATGTCACGTGTATATATAATATATAGCTGAATGTGCACAGTTAAGTGAAAATGCAGGCAATTCATGGAGCTTAGCTGCTATATAATATATGTATAAGGATTAGATTTACCAGTAGTCTTTTTC
This sequence comes from Cliona cf. orientalis, assembly GCA_963930775.1. Taxonomy (NCBI): domain Eukaryota; kingdom Metazoa; phylum Porifera; class Demospongiae; order Clionaida; family Clionaidae; genus Cliona; species Cliona cf. orientalis. The sequence continues at coordinate 1,738,977 of OZ005701.1, read as the reverse complement.
GGCAAATGTAGCCAACGGCCAGAGGTGCAGGAGCCACGAAGAATATGACAAGAGCCAGACCCACAAGTACAAAGAGCCCAAACTCAATTCCAGTGCAACTGAGGGTTCCATCATACTGAAATACCTATGGAAGTAATAGCAAACACTTCATGTGATCGTTCTATAGCCATATATACCCATATCTTACAACAGATCCAACAAAAACCTCTTACTGTGCATGCTCGCATTCAGTGTACACGATACCTTTACGATTATATTATAATTATTGCTACACCAAAAACTTACCAGACCAAAGCTTGTGTTATTGCAGCTTATCAATATGAAACTAGTGTCAGCAATATACTTGTAGATAAAGAGAAATAGGAACGTTATCCCCTTCAGAGCTGAGCGACTGCCCAATCGTTTGATGAATCTAGCCCTGTATACGTATAAAGCAATAAGATTAACAGTCAGTGATACATATTATTATTATCATTAATTTTATTTACGCCACAAGATATCCTACAACAGTGAGGAGGGCAAGTAAGGGTGAGATGTATCCCAGCAGAGCAGCGTGATGTGCATGGAGTGATTCGGACACACAGAGACTAATGGGCACACTGAATCCAAGCAGATTCAAGATGGTTCCCAAAGGCTGCGTGTTAAATAATAATAGATCACCTTGCATGATTGTAAGTATGTAGCTATGTAAAGTACTGTAGAGATGCTTACATCAATTGCACTGTCAACACTTTGTAGAGCGATAAAGGGTCGATAGATGAGACCAATTACCTAACAATGATACATGAACAGTTTAGAGCAGCTATCAAGTGGTATGCTATTCAGGTGAGGGTGAAGGTACAGAGGGGTGGGGGGGGTGGGGGGAAGTGAAGGAGGGAGGGATAAGGAAAATACCTGAGCATAAAAGATGAATCCTTTAAGTTCGTTGGGTACTTCAATATTGAAGAACAGAATTAATAATGACACAATGACAACTAGAAAGCCTATAATAAACATACAATAAAATAACTGTATAGCTGATATTTTACAATATTATTATGATCGGATCTTACAAAGAAAGAGAAAAAGTGCGAGTCCAGCTGCACACTGGCTGGATGGAGAGCAAGCCTGGAGATCCAATGTCACTCCATAGCCATCATCACACACTCCACACAAACGACCTACAGTGGATCCGATAAATGCGGAAAGTAATCATGAGAATCTATGATTGGTAAAGAATCTTATACAACCCATACTATAGTATCACATCGTATAATCACGACACAAGTTTGCAATATATTATTATTTGAAGTGGTGTTAATATCTCACCAAGTCTTCCCACTCTGCACTGATCGTCTGGTCTGTTTGTATCGAGAAGACACCCTGGAAGCCTCCCCTCCTGCGAGCACTCAACATAGCTCGGAAGGACATTTGCTGTTACAAATGTCTTTTCACTATTAATAGTCTCGACACCACCCCATACACCACTCTATATAGGTTTGGTAGCATATTAATATTATATATAATATAGCTGCAATCCATACGTAGCTATCATATGCATATAATTATTATACGTAGCCTCATCCCCAGGTCATCCCTTAATTTTTTCTTGCATGTAGCTAACATAGTAATTATTATAAAAGCTGGGAGGGCAGGCTAATATCACGTACTTAAAAGAAGAGGTTTTTTTTAACTTACTCTAAGGTAGATGAATCTTGAAGTATTGGTATCACAGCGGATAATGTCACTATTCTTTTTGTCGCAAACACACAGACAGCTGGTTGGATCAAGGGTATAGCCAGGATGACATTTAGTGAAGTTAAATTTCTGCGTCTCAATCAGTCCCTGCAAAAATGTATAACAGGGTCACCATGCATGCTTTAGTGGGGACTTTGGTGAGTTGGCATGGAACAAAATCCAAAGAATATGCATGCCTATGATCATTCAAGAATCCATTTTCCCAATTTTGTTGATACTCGCCAAAAATGTTTCCCACTATACACGTAATAATATTATTATTATCATCGTACATCAGTGTAGTAATGCAACGTAGAACTATAATATTCAAACATACCAGTGTTCCCGGTAGGGTGAATGTCAGATTAAAATTTTGAACAAAACTAGTGTCACCGACTTTCCTCTGGACCACCTCACTGCTGCACTTCTCTCCTACTTCTCTTCCCAGTACAAGGGACTCAAAATCTGGCACAGAGTAGAAATAGACCTCATTAGTTGTAGAGATCCCGCCAAGAAACTGCAGTAAATTTTCATTACAATTTAGACTTGTCTGTTAGTCCTAACAAGCTACATGCCATACGGAATTTCCATGGGGACCATCCAGATTCCAGATTGCTTCACGGCTGTTGTTGACTTGGTCTCTTACAGTTATTGTCAATGGTAGTCTCTCACCAGGCTGAACAGTCTCTTGCTGAATGTGTGCATAATTATTATCATGAGTGTGCATGTGATTATTAAAACTTCAGTATTGAATGCACATAACTTTAAAGTAGATCGGGCTACTGTCGTGAATGGATAATGTTACTGGCTAATAATTAGCTAGCTCACCTCTGGCTCTACCGATATCTGATACGGAGCGGTTGCTATTGCTGTATTATTTTGTCCACTGGCTTTTAGAGAATTATTCCTGAAAAAAACCCAGAAAATTAAATTAGATGTACTAATCAAGGGAGGATATACTTACAAATATAGAAACGGTGACTGATCCTGAATTTCCCTGGGAAGTTCAAAGATGGTGTACTCATCAGTGGGGTAGTCGTTGCCTATCCAAGAGCAAAGGCGCAAGTCCGATGCATAGATGGCAGCTCCCTTCAGTCCTGCGGTGTTATTGATAAAGTTGATGCTCACTCCTGCTCTCTGAGATGATATAAAAATTTAAAAAGCATGAATCACTATAACTACAACTCTTATTCAAGTCATAAAGATCGATAGATACAAACACTAGCAATATTACTATTGTTGTAATGTCATACATTAGTGTCTTATTTAATTACTTGTCATTGATCATTATAATATTATTATACTGTTGGTTGGCTTACCTTCCATTCCATTGGGGGTATGTCCCTGCCATCAATCGGATGATTGTACTGAAGGAAACAGTGTCGATTGAAGATGGTGGTTGTGTAGCGGATGGCAGGAAACTCCACATGAATGCCCCCACCACCTTCCTCAGCATAGTTGTTAGCAAAGGTCACATTAGCTCCTGGCCTTACCTCTATCTATATATAGCAATATTTTTTTTTTTAAATATTATGCACGACTATGGCTACGTATACTCAAGGTTGTGCCATGTTAGGTATCAGTTCATGTATTTTCATGTTAGGAAATCCTATTGTGAATGTCACTACAGTTCTCTACCTCACACGACCCAAACATGGCAACTGAGTTATTATACTATGAGTAGTTGGGACACACCCTATGAATGTGCACAGCTAGCAACACCTAGACTTCCCCAACATTATACAATCATGACACATGCAGCTTAATAACCTTTGAATAATAAACATTAACCCATTGTGTACATGGTATTATTTTTGCAGTTACTTCATGCACCATGCAGTGCTGCTGATTTAAAGTTGTATAGTACATACCAAGCATATATCATCGAGTGCCATCCCAGCTCCATAGGTGGCTGTATTGCTGTCCAGTAGCAGCTCCCCAGTCACTGTCAGAGCACTGTTGAGCAATGATATCCCACCTCCAGTGTTGCTAATGAAGTGGTTAAAGCCACTGAGATGAACCGGGAATCGGAATGAGACAAGAGCACTAACATGATCACCAGATATCCCCAATGCCACGTTTTCTCTGAAAGTACTATGGGATCAAATTGATGCATTCAAATATGATTACAGGTAGCTACTGACCGTCACGTTTTATGCTAAAATGTAAACACATTAAGAGTAGCTAATCACCGTAGAGCAGGAATCATTCGAGGAAGAAATCTTTCGTGGATCGATCAGTAGGAAGTGGGCATTTTGCAGCGAAAAATTTTACAGAAGCTAAATCACAAGAGGTATATAGGACACACCTATATTTTGTGGAAAATTTTTTATAGGTGGCTCTTACACCGCAAATTTGTGAGTATTTTCTCCACGAATGTTTCCTAAATTTAAATGTAAGGAATGTTGAAAATCATTATTTCACTCACTTACCAGTTGATAAAATTCACTGGAAAGCCAGACTCATCCACATGCACCAGAGAAAACAGACCAACAGCTGTACCCTCATTCACGGCAATGTTGCCATGGAAACTACAGTTCTCCAAACTTGCTGAGTCAGGTAGATCAAAACTATCGATTGTAGTATCGTAGAGCGCTATCCCCAGTGCTCCACCGGAATCAGCCTTATTCCGTTCAAATTCACAATCTTGGATGATGAACGAATTATTGAATGAGCCTCTGTATGAGTTGAGGCTAATTGCTCCACCTGACGATACCAGAGCAGTGTTATTCACAAACCGACTATTTCTAATTGATATTGAGCTGGAAGAGAAGTTCTCAGACAAAGAGAAATATACAGCACCTCCATCAACTTCAGCAAAATTGCTCGAAAAGTTAGAATCAGATATTGATATTGATGCAGCATTGATTTTACTAAGCCTTATAAGAATTGCACCACCATGGCCGTTAGCTTTCAGTAGAACCGGACGAGTATTGTTGATGTTATTTCTCCCAGCAGAGTTATTGTAAAATGTACACTTTTCAATCACAATATTTGCATCCTCAACTCCTCTGCTGTAGAAGGTGAAAGCTCCCGATGTCGTGATGGTAACGAAGAGACGGTCAATTGTGGTGTTTTCAGAGTCCACACCAGCTGGGATCTGATTTTGGTTGTGAAGAAAGCTGGTCCGGAGGAGAGTAATGGATGGAACAAACTGAGACCACAGTGGTGCTCCTGTGTTGTACCTGCATTAGGATAAGGCAGCAATTATCACTCAATAATAATAATAATTAACATGGGTACGGAAATTAAAACAACCATGCAAGCACTAAGAGAATGTACATATGCATGTACCTCTTAATGGTACTCATTTATACTACTCAATGACATACAAAAATCCCTCAACTAGCATGATCATATATGTATACATGATGATAGGGGAATTATAGTTGTCCATCACAAATTTAAATGTAATGTCACGCACACAGCAATCAATATACTAATAATGCTATTATTAAATCCAAGGTGGTAACCTGTAGTCATCAAGAATTACCTCTAATAGCTACTTAGTCTAATTAACTATCAATTGACTTACGCAAACACACAGTCTTCAAAGAGAATGGCTGAGGAGCGATTGAGGAACACAGCAGCTGGGGAGTGGGATCCGCAGCGCTCAAACCTCACACCCCGAAACGACAGACCATCCGATCGACATACTCGTATTCCATCCCTCCGTCGGCTAGGGACCACACTATCAGGCATGTACGCACACTCTATAGTTGCTTGACCATCGCTTACTGCCTCCACAGTCACATTTCGACCGCCATCAATGGCAATGCAGTCAGTCAAACGGTGCACACCGTCATACAGACGGATAGCCACATTCTGGAGAGAGCTGTTGTTTATTTCTCCATATCGACAGCTTCTATAGCAGTCTACGTTTCCCAGGGCTCGGTTGAGAGTTCTACAGGGTGTGTTTCTTGCTGAGAGTCGGGCATTGGGAGCCTCGGTTTCTGTGACGTTGAAGTGATCGTGAGCTGTTTGTAGTTCTTGAAGAGAGTAGCATTCGGAATCGTTTCCGTTTACCGAGTCAACCTCAACCACTAGCACTCCGTGTGACCGTTCAGTCAGGTCCAGGACTGTGACCAGCACGATAGCTGAGAGTGCAACCAGCCCAACCGAATTCGTATTCCTGGACATAGCTAGCTACATACGCTACGCAGTGAATCTGATACCGCACTTGAACGGTAAGAAAACCACGTACACATTAACCTTTGCCTTTGAGGAATAATTGTGGTATGCATGCGGTTGTGAGTAGGCGTGCACTTTAGACTTTCAAGCATACGTACAACAAGGCGCATCAAGAACTAGCTATGCTTCTACAGAGGGAGAGAGTTTTCAGACGTACCTATGCGTTAGTAACGACGTGTCTGCTATCAGCATTTGGATGTATACAATCAAGCCCACAGTCAATAGTGATTACTTTAGCAGAGCAACCTCCTCAGGGAAACAGCTGTATCAACCTCAATGATTCAAGAGTGACATGCAATGATCTTCAGTCAGCCATTGATTGGACCTCCATAATATTTTTCAATGATGAAGGATCAACTCAGACTAATAATATTGTTGAGATACAACTTATGGATGGCATTCACACAATAAACAAGCAATCTGACTTGCAAAATGCAAACATGCACCTTGTTGGGCTCAGTGACAGCGTGACTGTGCAGTGTGACTACTTCGCTGATCCAAGATTCAACGAGTCACGGGAAGTACACACATGGTATTTTGATCGTTCTGATAGTGTCACGTTCAAAAATGTCCACTTTAAAAGCTGTGGATTTCCATTTCGACTAGATACCGTCAGAAATGTTGACATCAGCAACTGCACGTTCAGGTCAGCAGTCATAATTAAAGTTTACTACAGCCCACTAATTACCACCAGTAATTAAGCTACAAGGGAGGGATGCATTTTTCAACTCATTAAGTTTTCTATGGATAATCCATCACTCTAAGAACAAAATCTAATGACCCAATCCTGTACCTGCCTATTATGCCGGTGTTGACACAATGCTACGCCCAAAAATGAACGTGTATTCAATACTAGCACAAGACCTAGATGTGTGTGAGTGCATTACCATTACTGTGCAGTGGTGATTCCCCACTCTATGCTTGTTTGCTGACCCCATAATGTTATTTGGATAGCTATAGGTGTCACGTTACACGGTCAATGGTGATATTTGATATGCAGGTACTTTATGGAAGCCGTCCTTGACATCTACAACTGTCAGAATGTTACCATCGCTGATGTAGCCGTGCAGAACAACTCGGGCACTGGTAGGCTAATAGAATCATTCCGAGGCAACTCGGGTGGCATTGCAATTGGCTATAACACTCTCCCTGATGATTATTTCAACCCAACGGTTCATATCTCAAACTCTGTGTTTCAACATAATCGAGCGAATGGTTTTCGCACTCCAAATCGAGCAGTTGCCGCCAACGTCTATCTTGGTAGAGGAGGTGGACTGGGAGTGTTTTTGAACGAAAGCTTGCACAACCTTACACTGACCATATCCGACTGCATCTTTGAGAATAACTCAGTGAGACTGTTCGGTGGTGGCCTATTCATTGTGACGCAAAGCCACCCCAATAATCAACTGAACATGTTGGTTGAACAGAGCGTCTTTCGAAGCAACAACGCCAGCTATGGCGGTGCAGGTGTGCAGCTGTCTTACCTCAACAGTGGTAGCAATGGAAGCCCCGACACTGTTTCGTTTAGACAGTGTGAGTTTGCGAATAACAGAGGATCTGCTGGTGGTGGAATTTACATTTTTGTCGGTCAGTAAGTGATATAAGTATTATATCAGCGTGCATGGTATGATATCATTCATGTTTGCATACCTTACAACAGCATGTAGCTACATAGCAATCACATAACTTTGTAGCATAAACACACATGGTAAATGTGTGGTTCCTTTTGAAGCTCTTCAATTATGTATTTTTCTCCGGTCTATGCACTTGAATGGATACATGTTATAGGTGATGATGGGAATCTGGCAAAACTAGATCACTGCAACTTCACAGGAAACACGGGTTTTGGAGGCCAGCTAGACTTTGGGGCGGCTGTGGCTCTGTCATATCTGACTGTGTTTCGTCAGCGAGTAATTTCACCCAGACATGAGATTAAAAATTGGTGATTTGCTGCATGTGATTGATCCAGCATTAAACCATGCTTATGTGGCTATAGTTAGCTAGCACTTAGTGATTCAGGCTATAGTCATTAATTTTATCTAACTGTCAATGAGTCCATTTTGCTTCTGATAAGCACAGTGAGTATTATTTGCATGCATCCAATGTAAGACTACGCTGTATTCAAGTCGTGAGGGTTAGCTTAAACTAGTAAGCTGCTATTTACCATGCGAGTAATATACCTACCTTCACAGTATACGCAAGTTGTTAGCACAGAATTCCCACATTGTTCATTTCAGCGTAAATTTGTAGCTGTGATGTCATAAACTTTCACCTTAATCAAAAGCAAGCATGGCCCGGATATTATCAACACTAGCTTGAATAACAACACATGTGGTTCTTTAATGTATTAACTTTATCATTTATTATTCATTTCAGTTTCTTCGCTGACAACCATGGCCCCAATGGGATCGTTTCCATTGGCTATGCCCCAGCAATATTTAGAGGACTTACGCATTTCTCAAATAATCTAGGAGCAAGTCTAAGGGTATGTCTGTGCTAGCACTGTGTAATTGTTATTATAGTTGAGCTAGTCTGGTAACGTTAGCTCTGAGGGTTAAAATACATCTGTATTGGGCCTTTAATTGTGTGTACGTACCATTAAATTTTGTTTACCGGGCTCTATAGCCACTAACCTGACACTAAGGACAATATTAATGTTTCTCCTTAGATTTAGAATTCATACTAGTTGCAGATAACCGTAATACTAAATTTTTTGTGCATTGTCTGGCTGCATGTCCTTATGGCCCACAGATAATTGGGAGTGTTGTTGACTTTGAAGGAGAGACGATCTTTACTGGGAATCGTGTGGCTGAGTTTGGAGCGCTGCAACTGCTCTCCTTCGCACAAATCAGATTCATGAGTGGCAGTAGAATGAAATTTGTCAGAAATGTAGGAAAGTACGTAAGATGTAGCCAACAGGCCACAGTATACCTGTTTTCAGTGTTAAATATAGAAACTGGGAATGGCCTGGAGATGATGCTATGTAAGATACATGTACTATTTTTACCTCAGGATGTGCTTTTTACTAGGTTAGGAGCAAGTATTGTAGTGGACAGCCCAGCGGTGCTTTCCTCTTTCAGTGATCTACTATTCAATCCTAAATGCTTTGCACTTTATGAGGACAGGGCAGCACCTCCATCAGAATGGAACAATGTAAGTCACATAATATATGTACCCTAACTATATAACCTTGACTAAAAATTGAAACAAAATATAATAATATACACACTAACTATAGCTATTAGTCATATCCCTGGGCTTTTTTTTCTCAGTCACAGTTTCCTTTTTATTGTATGAGCAAACTCTGGGAAATTGATAAGGCCAAGCAAGATCATCATCATACTACCCATATTTTTATCATAAATCTTCGTACCGTGTGCATGATGCAAGCTTAATATAGTAATGTCATGCACTCATGCACTTACAAGTAAAAGTGCCATGTTTAAATAATTCTTCTACAGGTAAATGTGACATTTGCTGGCAACCAGGCTGTGGTGGCTTCCTCTGTGTATGTCTCACAGACAGACCCCTGTTCTTGGTTCACTGACACTCCCCCCTACTTCAACAACACACACATTCCTGACTGGCCAATATGGACATACACGTAAGCACAAAATTGTATGATCTAGTGTAGTCTTTTGTGGATGCAACATTGCAAATTTCATGGGGAAGAGCTCGAGCCTGTGGATGAGGCTATCACTACATAGAGCATCTAGTCGAAATGTCTGTATGTTTTACTGAGCAGTTAAGTTGTCCGCAGGGAATATCCGTTTTATCACTACATTGTACAATCAATGAGACTTGGGGTGGGTTATTTGCTATTAGCACATGCAACATTAGAGTACAGCAAATGTGCGAGAGATACGTAGTAACCCATGAGTTTATCTACTGATCTGCTTCATTGTTTGTTTAGAGACAATCACAATGATGGCTATGAAGATCCTCTTGATCAACAGTTTAGCTTTGGAACTGCAGCCGTAAGATTGTCCACAGATGTTAATACAGTAAGTAGCACTGGCATGCTGCAATAATGTTTTTGTTAGTACAACATAGCTTACATCAGATATACAACAATTAATAATTGATTATGATGCCACAATATGCAATGTATTCTGTGTGATTCATGCAGTTCAGTGCGTGGCCAGGGCAGAGGGTATCAATGCCTCTACAAGGTCTGGACCACTTCAATCACTCCACCTCTGTGAATGCTCGCTTCTTCTTTTCATCCCATGAAGCTTCTGTGAGTTTGAAGAAACTATAAGCGATTATATGTACCACTAGGCTAAGCTTGTGTACAAGTCCAAAGATGTGAGTTACAATGTGTGAGTGCGATCCCAACTCACCTGAGTTGTTGCTTTTTTCCATAAAATGAAATCGTGGGGCCACAAAAAAAAATCATGGGACCGAGTTGGGACTGATGGCTAAAGCATCTAGCTGAGTGCCACATGTGATAGCATTGGTGTTGAAAATTCATTAATTTTAACATCAATTTTTACTATTGGGTATAATAATTAATAATATTATTATAGGCTAACTTGATCATCATACACACATGCAGGCAACAGCAACTGTGAGATTTGATCCCGAGATAATAGTGATAGCGGGCAAAGCCAGTGAGCCTGGTGGACAGGAGCTGCTTCAGAGGAATTTTCCATTGATGTATACAGTTGCAAACAACACCATCCTGGACAATGGTGGTGAACCACTGGGAAATATCAGCATGGAAGAACCTTTTAATTCTCACCCGGTAAAAGAGTTTGTGCTATGAAATACTGTAAAAGGTAGCCTAGCCATTCAGTACAGTCTGACAACATGCATATGCTCATATAGCATCATACGGATACTTCAATGTTTACTTTTGGATTTTGTTCAAGAAGGGACAAATATCTAGTGCCGAAATTCTCTGGGGGAGGGGGGGAGGGGGCAATCTAAATCCAAGGGGGTAATCCAGCCAATTGCTAATGGGGGGTGGGAATCTGGCAATCCCAGGGGGCAAAAAGCACCCCCTGGCCCCCTGTAACAATCTAGACTTTGTTGGGTTTATTTGTTTTTTTTTTATCTCTCAGGTTGAATCAGATAGCTTTGTGTTGAGCCCCCTGCCTTGTCCTGCTGGCTATCGTCTCATCCCAGTCTCCCCTAACCAAAGGGATTCCATGCAGCACTGCACCTGCCTTGAGAGTGCAGAGGTCATCATATGTGAAGACGACCAAGACAACGTGATCATAAGAGTAAGTGACCTCATGATCACCGACTGACAACTGATTCTTGTGGAGGCGGCATGATTTAATAATGAAGTGGAAACTTAGTCACGCAGCCGTCTCCTAGTTCATATCAATAGCTAGATTTGTCTTCCACTACATACCAGTCCTAAGCCAAGGGAAAAATTCCAATACCTGCTCATTGCAGGTAAACCTATTCCTGTGAATCGTGCAAATCTTAAGGCACTCACTTAGGACTAAGGTGCCCAGCCTTTGGGAAATAAGGCCTAGAGGTGGTAGCTACAAAGTCATGCAGCTAGAATTGAGCAAGACATCATGTTACAGTTACTGTACCAACCATTGCAATGCATATTTATTATACTCTACAGAATGACCTCTGGGCTGGATATGTCCCTTCAAGATCTCCCAACCTGTTCATTTATCCGTGTCCATCAGGCTATTGCCGCTGTTTCCAAAACACCAGCCTTGGCTCCACACTTTGTGCGTCAACTTACTCTCATAGCTCTCCTGATCTGCAGTGCAAATGTGACCGAAAAGGTAGCTATATTAAAGTGCATATACCAACCTTGGATTATTTGCACAAGATAGAAGTTACAGTGACACACAGAGGCAGGTGCATGAACCATTGAAATTAGCTATACTAATATCAGATTCCCAACTTAGAGGTTCTGTGATGTAAAGTAATGTATGTGGATTTATTATATACCTTAGGCATTCTATGTGGCAGCTGCAAGAACGATTCAGGAGTGAGTGTGTTGCTAAATGAATGCACCACATGCTCTAATGCATTTGGAACACTGATTGGAGTTCTAGGTAATGAATTCCCAGCCCTATAATAATATTATGACCTTGTGACGACAAAGATTCGTATTTCAGTTGTGCTTGATGTGATTGCACTTATGGCTGTCACTCTTCTTGATAAGCCATTTCCCACGTGGGCCTACTCCTTCATCTTCTACATTCAGGTGGGAAAATTTCCTTTTTAGTAAGATTAAATTTTATGATGTTGTAATGGTGCACCTTCATTCTCAATAGATGGCTCCTTATGCATCAGAAGCATTCATACCGGGTTTTGATGCTGTTGGAAAATATGTAAGTCGCATGACACATTAAAAAGACTCCATTGGAATACATATTCTTCACTTTTTCAGCTTTATTTCATCAATAGTGCAACAAGTTTCTATTTCGTCTATGACTTCTGTCTTCATAGCAGTCTCAGCCCACTAGTCTCATACTTCCTCAGATATCTACCACTGTTTGCTGCACTCATCATATTCCCAGTCATATGGATCATAAGGTAATAATATTCTAGCTAAGCTAAGCTGTAGCTATAGCACAGCTAAGGTAGAATGCTAAATTTGCCACTAGGAAAAGAGCTAAGCACGCTACAAAGAAGTGGAAATCGCTGAGAAAGCATGGCTACTGGTGGATGATCACTCTCCTCTATTCGCACGTTCTGCACACGTCCATGTCTATCTTGAACTGTCCAATGATTCCTGACTCCAGCGGCAATGTAGCACCAGTAAGACTAGTCCTAGTCTTGTCTCTGCATAACATTGTTAGTTTCTCGTCCATCTCTGTTTTGTGTAGGTAGAGTTGTGTCATATATATTCAATAGGTATTATTTTGAGGATATTATATAGCATCCTTGATAAGTATGTGGCTATCATTTCAAGCAGAATGCAGTAGGTTGAAACAGAGACGGGAAGTGACGAGAAACTAACATTCAAGTTTCTACCCTAATTTGTCCTAGCTAATTGTTTTCAGTGATTTATAATTACCTAAGCATTGTATTATGTTCTCTATTGCAGAGATGGTATGTGAATGGAGATATACAGTGCTTTTCTGGTGGGCACATTCCTTTAGCACTGCTGGCCATACTGATGCTGGCTCTGTGTGTCTTTCTAATCCCCACTCTCATTGTCCTGGTAATAAAGGTACATCTATTACTACCGATATGTAGAACATACGGAGATATTATGTTACTAGTCACAAAAAAATATTTGTTGTGCAGAGGCCACATGACATAAGGTACTGGATTGATCCACTGACAGCTGGATTTAAGGACGAGGTAAAGTGGTGGTCTGGAATGGAACTGGGACGCAGACTGCTCTTTCTACTGTTCATTGTCTCATTTCCAAAGAATACAGTAAGCAATAATATCGCTATTCCATCGATCACTGAACAGATGTAAGTATATTATATACTGGTATGCTTTTAAGCACGGTCTCTATAGTGTCCAAACACATGAAATTGGTGTACAGCTGGCAATATAATGTTGAACAGTGATCATAATGCTTGCATAACATTGTACAATATAATTAATTTTATTCTATCCTATAGTTGATATCCTTTTATGCGTGCAGGTATATGGAATGCTTATTCTAGTGATATCCATCATTCTCTACACCTACATGCTGCCGTATAAGAGCAAGGTGGCGAATGCTCTTGAAATTGCTGTACAGCTGAACTTTCTCACTCTTCTTGTTTTGGAGACCACTCCTCTCTTTCAAGACACCCTCTTCATATTCCCAGCTCCAAGTGAGCAAGACTTGGAGAGAGGTAGCCAAGAATGTCTGGATAGTCCAAAGGATGCCAGCCTATTAACATGGCTTTTGCTGCCCTTCTACTATCTACCAGTCCTGGGGTTCTTAGTGACAGCAGATGTCCACTTAATACTCTTCTTGATGTGAGTGATCGTAATTATTATTAGTCGACAAGGTATTGCTGGAGATGAAATTTTCTCACCTAGCTACACAGTTGCGTACCTTTTTTTAATCTACTCGAGCTCTAGATAGCGTGAGCTAGCAATGATAGCAGTCCTTTTTGTTACACTGGTTATCCTTTTCCTGTATTGCACAGCTGGGAGTCTGGGATATCAAAGTTAGTATTGGGCAGTCAGCTCATACAAGTAACTTCATATAAGGCTTCTTCCATACAATGTCATCACAAAATTTAAAATTAATGTTAAACATGGTGTGGGGAGCTAGCTATGATACCGTGGTCTTGTGATAGCTAAATGTAGCGAATGTGACAGATTCCACTTCATACAGGAGGAAAGCCAAGAAGCATGAAGCCACTGGAGCAGTTGAAGAGGATCCCTATGTCAAGCAAGCTACACATATCACCACACAGGTGATGGAGATTGACTTTTCCAAGGAAGAGGGAGAGGTGGAGCTGCATGATCATGATACTCTGCCACAAGGCTCTGAACCTAACTAGTAAAACTAGCACAATTAATTCTTATCAGCTTATTATTTTGGCTTATCAATCTACAAAAATTAATGAACATGAGATCTGGGGCATGGAACGAGACCATGCCTGGGTATGAAGTTATTCCAGACCTGGATTTTGATGATCAGGCTATACTGTACATGTGCACATGTACCATACATAGCCAGTCACAGTATTACCTTTGTATATGTGATGAGAGCAACTGATCATGAATTCATCAAGGTATCCCATCCATCATACCCAGTATTCCCTTGACACAGTGACATAATAGTATTAAACTACGTGTACCTATCCAACCTGTCAGTATTATAAATCTGTAGTGTTTCTATAATATTATTATAGTGTTGAAGGAAAGAAGTTCCATGCATGCCTCCGCAGTGTACAGTGAATAATGTCACTGTGTACACAAGGGAGAACTAGATGTTGATGTGCAGGTAGCTACATGTACTTGCTACGACATAAATATTATGAATAATTTACGTTCAAACTCTTGATGTCCCAGAGTGGATCAGATCACTCAAGATGCTTCTGAGATAACTACTCAATAGTATAATAATATATTATTATTATAATGAGAAATTCTATTAGCTACTGCTAATAATTATCTGCATGAAATTCATGTTTGATTGTCAATAGGGGTATAGGTAAATTATCCCGGCATAATAATGTGAGCATAATAATTATAATACCGGTATTATAGGTGTATAGGTGAACTTCTTAATCACTAATGTATCACGGTTAGACCTTGCAAGTAATCTATCAGATCACCATCCGCTTAAATTTTGCTTTAAAGTTTTAGGTGCTTTTAGTCCTGTATCTAGCCCCCCTTCAACGGTACATCACAGTCACGATAATGTTCCTACATTCAACTGGTCTTCTGCGTCGCCTTCAGATCTAAACAAATTCTGTAGGTTAGTGCTTTATTCTCTCCCCAAACTACCGGAGGAAGTTGTCATGTGTTGTGAGCCTAACTGTGCTGTTCATCAGTCATCTCTGGACGAGTTCTGTAATAAATTATTTGACTGTCTGCTGGAGTCGGCCAGTGCTTCCATCCCCGTATATTATAGTACAGGTCGTACCAGAATTGCTGGTTGGAATGACTCGGCAAGACCTTTGAAGGATAAGGCCAATTTTTGGCATAAGGTATGGATTGAGGCTGGTTATCCTTCTGCAGGTATCTTGGCTGAAATAAAGAAATCTGCAAAGGCAAGATATAAAATTAATATGCTGTGCGCAGATTAAAGAGGCGTCAGGCTCATATAAAGAGGAAAAAGTTGGGTGAGGCTTTTACATCTCGCAATACTCGTAAGTTTTGGAATGAAGTTAAGAAGATCAAGAAGTCACCCAGCACAATCAATTGATGGTGTTTCTGGTGATAATGGTATTACAGAGCTTTGGGCATCTAAGCTCCAGGGTCTTTTCAGCAGCCAGAATACTGCTGCCTGCAATGAATTTTATGCTGAAGTGTCTCAATGCATTTCTCCCAGTATTCTTGCTGATGTGACTGTCTCCTCTGCCACTGTAGTTGAGTGTCTTGGTCACCTTAAGCATAATAAGTCTGATGGGTCTGCTTTAAGTTCAGATTTCTTTATTCACTCTGCCCCTGTCTTAGCTGATTCACTCGCTTCCTTCTTTTCTTCAGTTTTGCGTCATGGCTACATGCCCACATGTATCCGTGACTGCATTTTAGATCCTATCCCTAAAGGCCAGAAAGATGCCTCCAAGAGTGACAATTATTATCGTTCCATTGCACTTGCACCTTCTATCAGCAAAATCTTGGAGTGGGTCATTTTATACCAGTACTCTGATGCTTTTGTAACTAGCGACTTACAATTTGGTTTTAAGAGAGGTATGTCAACATCTCTTTGTACTGGTTTCATAAAGTGTGTTGTCTCTAGATACATGCAAAATGATTCTGCTGTTTATGGCTGCTTTCTGGATGCAAGTAAAGCATTTGACTTAGTCAATCATGAAATTCTATTTAAGCGCCTTATGGACAGGAAACTACCTACCCCAGTTCTGCGCCTTCTTATGGCATGATATCGAGAACAGCGTATGAGGGTAAAATGGAATCAGACGCTCTCAGAGCCTTTTTCTGTTTCCAATGGTGTTAAGCAAGGTGGAGTACTATCCCCCGTACTGTTTACTGTGTATATGGATTATCTCCTTGTTCAGTTGAAAGAACTTGGGATAGGCTGCCACTGGAATCATCACTTTGCTGGTGTTGTATGTTACGCAGATGACCTAACATTACTAGCTCCGGATCCCTTACCTTCTGCTCTTAGATTAATGCTTCAAAAGTGTGAGCAATTTGCAGAGTCTCATGGTCTTAAGTTTAATGCTAGTAAGACTCAGCTAGTACGTTTTGGTCGTACGCCTGTACTTGGATGTTCGCACAAATTTATTTTTTGTGGTAGTGTTCTTCCTGTTGTGGCTTCTGCTGTGCACCTTGGTCATATACTTCGTGCAGACCTGGATGATTCAGATGACATACTAAGGGTGGCAAGAGATATAGCTAGAAAAGCTAATTGCATGCTTGTAACCTTTGCTGGTGTGGACCCTTTTGTGAAGACTAAACTGTTCCAGTCTTTTTGTTTGCCATTATACGGGTCGGTTACCTGGAATCTTTCATGTAGGGGGTTTAAAACTGTGGAGGTAATGCTTAACAACTGTCTGAGGAAGATCTGGAGGCTGCCAACCAACTCCCACACTGGGATTCTACATTGTACTGCCGGGCTGATGAGCGTTGCCAATAATGTTTTTCATAGATCGCAAATGCTGTTACGTAGTGTTAATCAGCTTACACCATCATCTGTTGTCCGCTCTGTCTTTCTTGATTCTTTAAGTTCCCTTTGTTTCACCTTTTTTGGTCTCAATTGCATGCACGGCTCTCGATACATCAAGAAATATTTTACAGAGGATCATGTATGTGCTAATGTGATACGGCAGTATAGGCGTGAATTTGGAACTACTTCTCCCTTTGAAGATGTGATTAGGACTGTCTCCTGTGACTAATTAATTTTCTGTCTTACTATTATTTAATTTATTTTTTGTGCACCTTTGTTGGTGTGTGATGCAAATAATAATAATAATAATAATAATAATAATAATAATAATAATAATAATAATAGCATTGTAGGCATCAACTGGCATAATTTTGAAAATTTTAGGGGACACAATTGCAAGTATAATAATAATAACATCTCATATTGTTATCATCCTGCATGGCGATCAATACATTTCACCTTGACATAATATTATATACTTTTGTGCAGGGAACATAGTACCTGGTATAGTGCAGGCAGCTTCCAAGCTCATGGTGGAAAAGAAAATCAGCAATGCATGGGTCATCAATATCTCCAGCATTGAAGCAAAGGTACTCATGCATGATTCTATGGATTAAGTAACCCCTATTATTATTAGCTTAGCCTAGCCTATAGCTGTTAATTGACCTTTGTCACAATGCCTGAACTTGTAAAGGGTCAATCAATCGGCTGCAATGGTACCCACTTTCAAATCCAAATACTGTTGTAAAATTGAAATGGCTTCACTCTATGATAGCTAGTGTAACTGAGTCTCCTCACGTCTCATAATATTATCAGTTTTTGTTAACGCTATAGTTGGTTCAACTTGAGCATAATGGGCAATGTATTGGGAATTATAGGTGCACTTCTTGAGCATTACTAGGGATTTTTTGAGCATTTGAAAATAGCATAATTTACCTATATACCCCTAATTATCAATCTTATCTGGTGCAATCTGTCAAATATTATATTATTCCTCTTTGTCAGGTAATGAGTATAATATACTAACACAAAGAATCCTCATCTTCTCCATTCCATTTCTTGATGGTGTCGTCATATTTCCATTGCAGGCATTCACAGAAAATAGTAGGATCTGATACAAGTACAAACGTTTGCAACTTCTTATCCTCAATCCGCTTACTACCTTCTTTGAGACGGGTTTCAAAAACCTCAGCTTTAATGCTCTCTCTGAATTCAATAATGACATCCACTCTACTTCGAGTTGTAGGTGGTGGACCGGGCAAATAGACACTCTGAATACTCTCCTTTACAGGACGTACTGCAAGTATAGGTATATCATCATCATCATCCGCAAATGTATGCAAACCATCCAACCACTGATGAAATAGCCATGTTCCAGCTAATTGGTTGTTGATCTCATGTGTAAGCTTAGCAAATCGTGCTCTGGGCTTAAGGTGGCAGCGATATGGTTTGGTACCAGTAACAAAAAACTCCTGTGGACGTTCAAGACACTGATATTTATAAAGAGGATCATCCATATCAGACACAATACTAATTTCAGAGGATACTGATGATGGTAAAGTCATAAACTCAACGAAAGACTGGAGAGGAGAATCACTCATTTCAGCTACATAATCCTGCAATCGCACAGCTATGAGGTTTTGACCACTGGGAATGTGCACTGTTGCTAATTCTTTTCCCACTACTACATCTCCACTCTTGATGGCCAATGGATTATTCAAATACCACTGATCAAGAAAGGCACGAAAACGATAGGCACGCTCTTCACTGTTAAACAATAGCATAATCTGCAAGTCTTCACTGCCTTCATCGTACCAGATTGATCTAGAATGGTTCAGTGAGTACATAGCAACATGCTCCTCTGCATTTCTGTAAACAGCAGCACGTATCCCTTTCATTTTTTTAGCTCCAATAATTTTTGCATCAACTTGAAAATATATCCTCTTAGAATCTATAGTGATAAATCGAAAAGATTTCTTGCTTATTTAATTTAGTGCATGCATGCGGGATATGTATATACAGCAACATAATACCACATTCGCTCGATCAGACGCCGCTCTCGATTAGTCGCCGCTCTCAAATAGTCGCCACACCTCCAGATGTGCTGAACGAAATAGTCGCCGCTCTCGAATAGTAGCTGCACCACGCCTACTATTCGAGAACTCCAGCTAAGCAGAAAAAAATGGTCCCAAAACCACCACACAGTCGTGCTAGATGCAGAGTAGAGCCATACAATGCAAGCAGGCATCCAAATAGCCATATAAACAATGTTTGGTAAAGGGTTGTCAACGTACCCCGCGCCTGTAACTTTTTCTGTGGGCAAATATTGCAAATGCATGGCTTGCTATATATACAAACATATTGGAATGCTTCAAAGTGTCATAACTTTAATTCTAAGGTACGAATCAAAATTCCCTGCCATCAAAATTCTAATTTTGACCCATTCTGTGTGCCCATGTAAAAAAATCTCCCCAAGTGCTCCCAAATCCTCTGTGAATTACATTTTTTTTTCTATGTAGTGTGTAACAAGGAGACCGCACACTAAGCAGAAAAAATTGTCCAGAAACCACCACATAGTCGAGCTGGATGCATAGTAGAGCCATACAATGCAAGCAGGCAGCCTATACATGAATTTTGACCAAAGTGGGTAAAGGTCGTCACCTTAAAGTGTGCTCATGGCCCCGCCCCTCACAGTGTGTGGGCTGAAAACATGACTTCCTATACAAACATATGGGGAAATTTCAAAGGGCCATAACTTCAATTGTAAGGTATGAATCAAAAATCTGTCTGGTCAAATGCCTCGCGACTTGTTTTCGATGGCAGGTACACGATGACAGTCTAGAACAAGTTTTAACCTTCTTCTACATCAGCAAAGGGGCCAAAATTTCCTAGATCAGTGGTGTCAATCGAGCGTTTCTCTTAAGATTGCCTCACTGGCAGCTACTGGTATTAATAAACGCCGCTCTCAAATAAATGCCACACAAAGTTTCACTTGGGTGATGAAATAAATAGTAGCCGCGGCGTCTGATCGAGCGAATACGGTAGTTTTAGCATAGGTATCAGGGGTGCTGTGGCACAGAACCAAAAGACATACAAAGCCTGAATAAATCCTCAATAATCACTCTACAATGAACACCATACTTTTTTGCTAAACCCTCAGTGCTCTGTTGTAATAAGAAATAATAGTGACACAGTATCAAGCTCTAAATGCTGAAATATTTGCAGGAATTAAATTTGGGAATTGGGCAGCAAATTGGCTTCATGAAGGATTCAAGTTTTGGCAGTTCTAATATGGGATCACTGTATATGTGTGAAAAAGGGCTTTTTTTAGGGAAGCCTGTACATGAATAGGAAATCCCAGTGCACCAACCCTATGCATGAAATACCACATAATATACATGTAATTGCAAAAAATATGCATGCAAACTTAAGAGCTGAGATAGATACAGCACACATTAATAGCTACCAAACATGCACATGTACAAAAGCGCTGCAGAGATCTAGGTAGGTAGCGTATGCATAATAAAAAAAAAGGTCAGCCACACTGGGTATGTTTTAGAATCCACAATTTTAGTATTGAAGTCACCAGACCAAATTTGAAGAGCAGTTTATGCCTCCTACTGTATGTATATTGCAAGATTCAGAGAGTACATTATTTTTTACAATTAGCCAGTCATCTTGCCGGATCTACCGCTAACTATACATACCCTTCGAGTTGAAACGAAGCCATTGCTGTTTCTTTTGTCCATCGAAAGCTAACCAGGGAGCAAGGAAGGCGGCAGTGACCAGAAAATGATTCAGAACTTTTGAATGGAGCATTTCAGTAAAAGCAACATGATAAAAACCTTGTAAACACCATGCATAAAGAATCCTATAACACCTCGGTTTCCAACGGCATGCAAATGAGGTAGGCAGTTCATTTCATAGTAACAGACACACACACACACAGATAGAATGATTATTGTAATCCTACCATCTGAGAAGAAAATTATCTAGTTATACTGCTGATATAATTTTTATGGTATATCGTTAAGATACATACCCAAGGGTGGTTGAAGTTGTAGCTCCTTCTTTTTCTCTACCAGTAGCAGCTCCCTTAGCTGTTCCTCCTTATTCCTTAGCTGTTCCTTCTCTTTCCTTAGCCTGTCCTCCTTCGTCCTTAGCTGTTCCTTCTCTTTCATTAATATTACCCATTTCCCTCTATCATCACCGGCTTCCTCCACTTTCTTCTCAACTTTTTGTATTTCCTTCTCAGTCTCGCATATTTTCCTATCAAGATTTTCTACAGATGAGTGGATTGAATAAGTGATAACCATAGCTATCACCTATAAACACAATAATTTATACATACCAATCTCACTAGTTCCACCAGCAGCTATCTCCATTGGTTCACCTGACTGTGCTATCCCTTTGTCACTCATCTTTGGTACCTTAGCTGGTGGAGTCGCTGCTGAAGACTGAGCTTCCATAATTGTATACCTACACCTGATTTAATACATCAGTCTATTAAATCTCTATGCTGACAATGGAAATATTTCTGTTAGAGTCGATCATAACCACTGCTGTTGTCGCTGCAGGCAGTCATTATTTTGCTGATTTTATAGACCATACATGTATAATTCTGAATATGGCGACAGCTCAAACAAATCCTGGGGACTACCCCTGCCATATAAACCCTGGAGACTAACCCTGTACCCAGTCCCTGATCGCCCGTACTAAAGGATTGTAAAAAAATTGCAATGAACATTGCTACGTACGTTGCACGCGGAAGTCCGTATACCGTAGGATTGGTATGTTATGCCATATTTACCCCACGCGCATGCGCAAGGGGTAAAGCAATCGGTTTGTCTGTCTGTCGTCGTCGTTGTCGGCACGAAAATCGCCAGATCTCGAGTTCTAGGCGTCTGTGCATGCTGTAAGCACAACCAATCGGTAGATATCGGTGAAAAACTGGTCTCTACGTGCTTCGAATTGCTCAAAAAGGCTTACTAGTGCTACAAATCGTGCATTTTCTGTTCACCATGCCTGTGGTTTATCGACCACACCCACTTCTTTAGCATAATATTTGTATGCTGATGTCACTGCGCACGCTCAAGCTCAGTGTTGGAAAGGGTCGTCGAGTCATGAAACAGCTATGCCTCAGATACTACGCTGCAGAGGCTGCAGAGCGCGCGGGGTATGTGCTATACAGAGCTCTAGTTTTAGTTATGCGATTATGCGAATTTTAGCGAAATCGCACAATTAAAAATCGCAAAATAAACATGCGCATTACATACATTGCGCAATAGGGCGGCCGGCTGAGGCGCGCGCCGCGTACACGTGGTCATATTGCACGCGCGATCGATCTGCTAGTAGCGCTCAGTCTGTTTGGCCGAATGATACAACAGTTTGAGTCCGGAAAGAGCCAGGGAGAAGTACGCTTCCGATATTTACGGACTACTGGTGAGTATTTTTAGCGTTAATTACCTCTACTAAGGGCTGATAGCTCTTTCCTCTACTAGAGCGAATAGTCTCGTGCCCAGACCCCACCCTCGAGGGTGGAGTCTGGCTCATGGTATTATCGCATAAATAAAAATCGCATAATACTTTTAACTAGAAAATCGCATAAATTTAACCCCGCATAACATACCAATCCTACGGTATTCGCCGTTTATGGTAAATACGTGGCCCCGCCCACTAAGTCAGTGAGCTAGCTGGCTGCCAAAACGTTGGAAAGAGAGCAGCAGCCAGCGTTTCGATGGAAAAGAACGAAAAGATAATTAAGCGTGTCTATAGATCGTTAGTATACAAAATCGAAGAAAGAAGTGACTGGAGAGTGTTTTCTGTGCAGCTGCTGTGCTTGCCTAGCTGCAACTATGGCAACGGCTCCGTATCATGGACGATCAATGTTAGCTACATGGCCGACTTCTTCGAGCCATAACTCGGTAAGTATAGCGTTCTAGAAGCTACGAAGCAGATTTTTATGTAGAGGAATGATTCCTCTATCGATCTATACCAAAAAGTGAAAAACGATTAGTTATCACCTTGGCCTGTATCTCAGATTGATATCCAGCGCATTATGCTTGGTTTCCTCGTGGAGGGTCACATATTATGGCAGCTCTACAGGCTCACTTGTAGTCCTGTACCCAGCCCCCAAATTCCCGCGCGGGGAAGGGTCTGGTGACATTGGAACGATTTCTTGGTTGTACAGGCGCGTGAATTCATGCCGATATTATGCAATCAATCACATGCCAGTCCCACGTTGCTACGCAATGCAATGCACAATCAAAGAACTGCGTTCTCATTGGCTAGCGCTAAACCGCCAGCTGACACTGCACGATCGTTGCTGCGCGACCAGATGCAAGGTCACATGAAAATTGTGGAGCTGCAATCTGATTGGCTTTCGCAAAAGTAAGAATGCTGAGCTTGCAAGAACCAAGAAAGCGCTCAAATGTCACCAGACCCTCTTCCTCCTTTTTGGGGGTGGGATCTGGGGACGAAACTAGCTCACTTGCACCAGTGAAGGGTTACACCCTCTGTGACCTTTAACCCTAGAGTCTGCGAAAGTCCAAGGCCCCAAAAAGTATACCGTAAAAGTTCTAATTACAGCGCCACTCTAATTTAAGCGCCACTTGGCATTGTATCATACTTTTTCTGTTCTAAATATAGCGCCAATCTCCAGTCAGAAATATTAAAACTGGCGCTTATAATTAGAACGTGGTAACTGCTGCGTAACGGCCACTGCATAAGCATCGTCGGGATTTGTACTGTGCTCCCGCTGTGTTGCTAGTGCTTCTCCGACTGTAGGAGTCCAAATAGCTTGATACACACGAAAGCCACGTACCACAGCATAAAAGCTGACTTCAAAATCACCCGGCATATCTGTAACCGGTAAGTACAGGTACAGCACGATTCTAAGCACAGCTAGCTCGTTCTAATTAGTAAGCGCCGCCCTAATCTAAGCGGCGCCACTGGCTACTTAACGCAATTTTTTACGTTCTAATATATCGTGTTTATGCTAATAGAACGCAAGCAAAAAAAATAATTTCAAATCCGGTTTGCGCACAATTAGAGTCAAAACAATTCCAGGAAGTGAATTTTCTTGCGTTAATTAGATGTTGCGTTGTAATAGAACAATTAGCGTAGCTTTGAGCGACGACGAATAGTGGCTATCGATGGTATCGTACGGTACCTGTGCCCCTGGCCCCGATCATCGCGAGGGCAACCTGAGAAAGGCCTTCTGACAGCCGCGCCGCATGGTTAGCGATGCCACTGAATAGTGCTGATCGCAGCCTGGAGTGCAGTTCCAACTAAGGTCAGTCCCGAGTGTGGTTTAGTACCCTCATGAACGACGAACGACACTTGCGATTTGGTTAACTATATATATAGCTAGTAACGAGTCCGAGAGACAGAGCGAGATATAATATAGAGGCTTCCAGAACGGTTTATTACCTAGCAGGTGTGGTTCAACCGTGAAGCACGCGTACGCAATAGCCTCACCTTAGCACTATTGCGCTAATTGGATTCATAGAAAATAATTACAGACAGTCGCTTCCGTTCTATTAGAATACAAACAATTCCTGGAATTGAATTTTCTTGCAGTAATTGGATCATGCGTTCTATTAGCATAAACACGGTAAGCGCCACATGAAGGTTAGAATTATTTTTTTTTTGGCGCTGTAATTAGAACTTTTACGGTACTGGGCATTCACCTCAGTAAACTATATTGATCAAGAAAATTTCTGGCATCGGAGAAGCCATCAAGCTATAAAATTTAATGTTTTTAGTGAAAATCAAGCGATCAAGAAAGTCTTCAAGCTGGAATCAAACGATCAAGGCTCAAAATAGGCCCGATCAAAGTTTGATACCGGTCGCGGGTGTCAGTACAGCAGGTAGCTATAGTAGTGACCACCCGGCCTTGACTAGAAGACCTGGCATGCAAAATAATAATACACATTAAATATACGGTACTTCTTAATAATTTATGTGCTTACCACCGCTGAAACACCTATGAGCATAGAGAACTGCTGCCAGGGGCTTTCTATAAAAATATGGCAACTTATCGGATACCAGTGTGTTGAGCCGCGATTTTCTGCGCCGTTGGAGAGTCAAAGGTCACAATTAACCCCTTTTAGGGAATTATATTAAAATTAATGGGTGGGGTCTTGGCACGAGACTTAACCGTCAGTTCATGGTCAAAAGCTAAGATGCTTCGAACGTCCACAGCGATGGCTTTCTTGTTGGCCAGTGCAAGTACTATTAAAACGTGACTCCCTAGCCAGTATATATATCTTCCTCTGCAGCTACTCGAGCTCCAAGATTCGCCGACTCAACATCCAGTGTCCGCCCACTTATGGCAATTAACCTTCAACCTCACCATGAACCCCGGGTCCCCATTTTCATTTTGATTTTGGGGACCCTTCCGTGAATATGGAGACTCCCCAGTTTCTTTCGATGTTCATAGTAAACTTGAAGAATCTGCCTTTGCCATGAATTTACTAGGGTCAGCAGTCGGAGCTCATTATTGTTAGGTCTGAGTGGCTGGCTAGAGAACTATGGCTTAGCCGCTAGCCTAACTTGTCTAAACACGAATCATGGAAGTCTGAGCGATTTATTTTTGGTAAAGGTCGTCAGCGCTGCAGTCTGAAAAGCCAATCTACTCTTCAGTGCTTTATGACTGTGTCAGGGTATCTCTTGTGTATAAATCTACTCTGGCTTGTAACATAACTACTGCTTGTTGGCAGAGTAGTAATAGCTAGAAACAAAAAAAATGGAGTCCAATGATGGCCAGATACGGCATGTAACCACAACCCTAGAGCTTGCTAGTCTGGGTGCCAGATCGTACAACTATAGGTATATGGATCTTCATGACAATGTATTTGTATTTCATGACCGCATGAGTATATCCTTTTTGTGACAAGGAAGACATGTGAAGTATCTCAGTGGCACCCAGACTATTAGCTGCTAAGAGCTTGCATGATAGTATAGTTGTACTACAAAATTAGCTATTAATGCAGGCTGAGTCATGTGCTGTCTAGTCAATGTTTATGCCTACAACTGTATTGCACTGGGGGTCCCCATTTTCATAAGAGGGTCCCCAAAATCATATGAAAATAGGGACCCGGGTCCCCATTTTTCTATGAAAATGGGGACCCGGGGTCCCCTATTTAATTTGGGGGATCCCTATTTTCATATGACACCTGTCGTACTGTCACTGACAATGCAATTGCATAGTTGTTAAGTAGCAGTACAGTCCTACTAGTGTGCCCTGAGGTAGTTAGCTATCAGACCTTGTATATAAATACGTTTGATAAGTGATTTATCAACCTCATAGAAATCTGATTGGTCAGAATCTACAAGGAAAATGGTTCTATAAATATTTTTAAGTTTTTTATTTTCAAAGCATTTGATAATTACATAACATTACGTATGCTACTTATATACAACCATGGTATATACAAGGAAAATAGTTCTATAGATATTAAATCATTTGATGATTACATAATATTAAGTATGCTATACTTACATACATAGTGTCCTTTTACCATATTATACATGTGATATATAATCGTTTCATAATTATGCAAAGTGGTGCATATAGCTAAACGATGCTTGCCAGAGGTGTAGGAAGACAATCTGGTAAATGGATGCTGTGGTGCCACGTTTACACTAGCTAATCAATAAATATTTCAGAGCAAAGTATGACATCATGTGCCATCCACTCAAGCTAGCATTTGCACTGAGGGAGCACACGCCCTATGTAGCTCCTTCTCTCAGAGAAAGGATCCTTGAAAAGATTGTACATGATAAACTTAATTCTAGAGGGTGGCCATGATCTATATATTATTATAACGTACGTAAGCTGTCTGATAACAAAAGCAAAGAAATTTTCAAACCGGCGATGAATTGCATAGTATTCAATGTTAAACTGCTCAAAGAGATAGACCTTGGCCTTCCCTCGATCTGTACAGTGTCTGCGACCCAAATCCAAAATATTTGTACTGTAGCTATAAATTAAATATTATTATGCTGAAATTTAAATGTGGATTATGGAGCTAGTATGTATTTGTTATACAATCATGACTGTGGATATCCAAGTTATACTCAAGCTATAGCATCGATATCAGCACTGTGACATGTATAATAATATATTATTATCAGTCAATTAATACTACACAAGCTAGAGACTAGCAGCTGCAGCTAGCTGTAGTGAACTTTTTGTATGCATGTCAGAAGGTCTTCCTGTTGTGGGGTGGAGTTGGTAGCACTTCTTTCCTACCTATACTTCCTGATTGCCATTAATAATTTTATTGAATCTGATGACATTTGCAAGCTCATAAGCAATCATGATCATCTCACTAGTTATCAAGGGTGCCCTTGTTCTTATAGATCTACTACTCCTTGGATTAACACTGGGAGATGTAGGTAAGTACTCACAGTAATAATTTATAATATTATTATGAACAGCTACAAAGTCCCAGCCTTGTTTGCATTGATATTTCATCAATAGCTCCCCCTGTGGATGTCCAAGCTACTCAAGCTAGTGTCTCTGGTCCAGTTGAGATCAGCTGGGTCTCTCCAGCCTCTTCTAGTACATGCTGCAATACATCAGACCTCACAAATATCACTGGATACAGGATCTTCTTCAACAATGGAGAAAGCATACTACTACCTTTGATTATCACCTCTGTCGGTGTACTGTCTGATGGCATAGCTGTTGGCCAACAGATTTCTATTCGTTCTGAAGCAGAGCAAAAACAATTCAGTGAACTAGTTAATGTGACAATCGGTACGTAAAATGAATAATATTAGTGGCTGTAGTCCGTAGCTAGATCTATTATAACTCACAGGTGGCAATAAAATTAATTTTTATGGTAATAATAATATTATTATTATGCGCACCTGCAGGACGATCAGGATCAAACAATGGATCAGGGCCGAATGAGAAAGCTGCTGCCATTGCTCTTGGTGTTATCTTGGTCTTTGTACTAGGTTTTGCCAGCACACTTGTTACACTGCTACTGCTTAATAGGTAAATAATAATTCATTATTATGATGGCACGATCAGTCATCAATTTGTTATTTGTTACCAACAACATACAGTTCCCAGTTAAATTTATTTTTTTAGGAACAAGGCTCTATAAATGTTATTGAACCTGTGTACAGTGGTCACTGTGCGCAGCCACCTCCTTGCTTTAAGCATACCCACTTGGTTCCAGCTCGAAACCGCAATTATTATTAAAATGTCTATCTCTTGAGTTATAGACCAGCATTGATTTTTGGCCCAATTGTTTGGTGACCACTATAGATAGAAAGCTCAGGTCACACTAAAATTAATAAAATGATACAGTATAATGATATTGTAGCTATTACATAATTCACTCTATAATCTATGATTGGACTACAGTGCATGCATAATTATTATTATTCAAGAAGGCAGTAAACAGTTGACTTGAACTAACAAGCTAGAGTGTCAGAATTGTTGTTCTTAAGATGACAACTATGTGTATACAATCATGACATTGTAGGCTCAACAATTGCAATTGCAAGGCACAGTCAACAATGTCACTGCGTAGATCCTATTACAGACTGAGGAAGCACTTTGTCTTCAGGGACCCAAACACATCAGATAATGTTGCGTATGGAAGTGTGAATATAAAACCATCAGAGTCCACCTCCGAACTGGTAATAGAGGCCGGAACTGAAGATGGCAGTGGGCAAGACGCCCAACCACACCCTACCTATGAAAATGTAAACTACAGTGAACTGGTAGACTAATGTGTTGACTAGAAATAGGAAGTGTGTACTCTAATAGTGTTGCCCAATGCACTTCAATGTATTCAGTATTAACAACCTTAGCCTGTTTAAGGATCCAAGTGATTCATGTCTGGCAATTAAGTATTAGTATAATATACAGGTATAATAATTATAAATTTAACATTATGTACATGTCATAGTGTTAGGATGCATTTGAGCTAGCTTGAGCTATTGCCAGTATGTGTCCATGCATACATCAACAGTAGCCACTTAGTCTTATTGTTGGAAAAGGTCGTCACAATTAATTTTGAAAAGGTGCATGCCTTTTTCAACACATTTCGCAAGACTACACACAACTGATTCAGTATAATTATTATATTTCACCACAGTAATCCCCGGTGATGTTTCACGATATTATACTATTGTCAAAATACAGTGCATGAAATAAATTATCAGACACTTCTCACAATAATACACAACACAAACTATCAACAAAGAAGAAGAAATGGCATAATAAATTATTATCCTCTCATAAATTTCTATCTCTTTTTTTTTTCAGTGCATGCAATTTTGTACATTCACACAATAATAATATTTACAATACACAAAGATATCTGTAAGAGTGTAGAGAAAGGGTGTATACTGTACGTACAGAGAATAAAAACAAACTTTACTTTTACACTTAGAGAGAAAAATCATTATTAATTTTGTTGTATTTCTTTGCACATTATTATTTTCATCACAAACGGAAGAGAAGAGAGATACTCACATTTAAATTATGAGTCCTGGTTTTGGACTTTCTCGAATTGTTCACATACATCTTGTGCCTCCGCTCTAAATACAAGAACGAAAAAAATGTCAAACGGTGAAAGCAGTATACTATAGTTTTTCTCGGTAAAATGTGGCCTCCCTTCACATTACCCAGCCGCTCCCCCCCCCCTCCCCACCAAACTAGATCATTCTCTTCTGCAGCAATGCAGCATTAGTGAGTGCTGTAGGAAGGGACTGATCTGGTTTTCAAGACACCCCCTCCCCAAACTTGAAACAGTTTAAACCCCAAAGCAATAATTCATCTTTGTGCATTATCTAAGATCATACAATACACACACACACGCACCTTTTTTGCTCTAATAACCGTGACTGATCGTCTATCAAGCCATCTTCCTTCTTTGAGTCATCTTCACTACTTAGCATCCCCTTAGATAGAAATCTGAAATAAGCACAACAAACCATTATTATAAACTCACACAACCCACCGCAAAGCATAGTGAATAATAAACCTGTCTAGATACATGAAGTGTTCTTTCACTCTGGCTTGGGCGGCAGCCATTAAGCCAACACCCCCCCCCCCCCCCCCCCCAAAACCCATCTCAGTTAAACACTTGTCAGCAGAAAGCTGGGAATGGGACTTGGGACATTCACAACACATGTGTAGCTCAATTAACCCGTGACTATAAAATAACATAGCAACTTCCACTACTCACTTGAAGTTATCCTGTAGCTCCTTCTCGCTGTCCATCTCTCCATCTGGTAGCCTCTCTTCGCTATTCACCTTCCTCCCTCCCCCACTACTACCTGCCTCACTGTTACACCCACTATTACCAGTAGTAATAGTGACCTTAGAGTCTGTGCAATTGTTCTCATTGCTATTGAGCACTTTTCTCTGCTCTTCCGGAGACGAGGAACTGTCCGATGATGATGCAGAGGTAGCAGCGGGAGCTTCCAAGCCGTTGGAAGAGGGCGTGGCAGTTGGATCATGTGACGTAGAGGGAGTGGTAGTATTGTGCATTGTGGAGTCGTGCTTGGATTCGTCGCTGTTCTCTGGTTGGCCGATGTCCTTATCGCGGCCGGGGGAGTTCAGAAGTAGATCACCGTCTGAGCCAGTGGATGTGTTTAGGGTGTACTTGCCAGACCTGTACATAATAAATACATACGTATTACCCCCACAGTATGCACTGCTACCTAACTATCAAGGAATACGCAATGGGTTACAGCCAATCTCATACGTTGTATTCCATAATATGCAAAAAAAAACCTCTCATTGTACCTTTCTTCGTCTGAGTCGGAGCTAGTGTTGTTCTCCTCATCACTGGAGTCAGCCCCACCCACAGACACCTCAATGCTATCAATGTTCAATGGAGAGGCTTGATCCTGATCTGGAGACAAAGGACTGACGGGAGAGGGAGGAGAGGGAGAGAGAGAGAGAGAGAGAGAGAGAGAGAGAGAGAGAGAGAGAGAGAGAGAGAGAGAGAGAGAGAGAGAGAGAGAGAGAGAGAGAGAGAGAGAGAGAGAGAGAGAGAGAGAGAGAGAGAGAGAGAGAGAGAGAGAGAGAGAGAGAGAGAGAGAGAGAACTTAGCAACAGCTCATGTGCACACAAATTTATTTGAAAGCGCTGCATAAAGATCACTGGACACATACAGACTCAGTGAGTGAGCACACCTTTTGACAGTAACTAAGCTACTTATATACATGTATGTACCTATAGTTGTAGCCCGCCCTCCGTTGAGGTGAGTCCATTAGGTCATCATCTCCTTCGCTGGACGGGCTCTCCTGGCTGGTCCGGGAGAGGTAGGTCACAGTGATGTGGCTGTGTGTACCAGGACTCGTCGGCTCAAGGTCCATGTCCTGAGGGCTGTTGCTGCTGCATAGACACGTACACAACAATAGCATCACTACTAGCAGGGGTTCCCGAAGCTTACAAATCATCTAGCCATTTCCCAAGGTAACACTGACCAGTGCTGACTTTAAAGGTAGATTGTATAGGAAAGAATGGCAAATATTGGCTACTCAATCCAGGGACCAGTAGCCAAAGTGAAGGATACAGTAGCAAGTGGTTAATTTGGCTAGTGTGTGGGGAACCCCTGACTACAATGACTAATAATACATTTCGGGATTTTTCTAGAAATTTTCTGAAAGGGGGGTGGGATCGATCGAAAGGCACGCCCTAGACCTCACAAATAATATTATGTCAGCATGGCATAACTTGGAAAATTCATGGATGTTGGCCGCTTGTACATTTACATGAAGCATATAAACTTTGAAGTGGGGAAGATAGCCATAAATGGATAATTTTCGCTTATGCACATGATCACACACATAATACACCATACAATCATGCCTATTTCATGAGTCTAATTTTCGCCGATAGTAGCATATCTGCGAGAAAACTGAAAATTGGACCCCTCGAAAAAAATTTCTCACTACATAAAAATGCACAAAGATACACATGTATGTAGCAACTTACTCTTTGGAACCGAATGCAGTGTTGAAGTCTGCCCAGTTTGACTTGGGACTCTGCTGCTGGTCTCCGCTGCTAGGGCTGTCTGGCTCCTTGGTCCAGTCACCTCCAGTGTCCATGGCCGACACTCCAGACAGATCCTCAGCTGTGGCTATGTCTGTCCGCCAAGACAACATACCACCTAGATAAATACAATGCAACTACAGTGTTCTTCCCCCACCCTCCCCCCAGTATACTGTATATGCCTAAGCACCTAAGCACTTAAATTTGAGAGCAGTCTTCAATTAGGTGGAACTCAAAAGCTTTGATAACTCCTCCCCTCCCTCCCACTACGGCCGGGGCTGGTCATCCAAATATAAACTAGACCTAAGCTATAGGAGGTGGTAATGGTCGTCATAAGAAAATGTATCTGGTAAGAGGTCGTCATGCATGCTATGCTCAACGTACAAACTTCGGTACTATCTTCCTCATGTATAAATGTATGACACAACTTACCAAATGAGTTATCAATCTCCATCCTGTCAGGTTCAGTGTCCTTCTTGCTGGTGATTTGAGCCACAGTGTTGGCAGAGTACAGAGCCGCCCTCCGACTGGCAACAGACGCATCCTCATCATCACTGAGCAGTCGAGAGAGAGAGAGAGAGAGAGAGAGAGAGAGAGAGAGAGAGAGAGAGAGAGAGAGAGAGAGAGAGAGAGAGAGAGAGAGAGAGAGAATAAAAAGTGAGTGTCCATGATTCACGTGTTCTCTCCACTTCACCCTATTTCATGTACATCTCCATCCCTTACCTTGATCCAGTCTGGATCTCTCTTCTTAACTCATCATCCTCTCCGCTGCTCATACTGCGAGGACTCCGACTACAGTCAAATACATACACACATTCATTGCAACAGTCATCTATCATAGTGAGGTCCTAATAGTACTTTTCCTGTTCGACGGGAGAGACAAAGGAGATCTCCTTGTCGTTCCAAGTGCTGGAGTCGTCGTCATCACTTTCAGCATCGTCAAACTGCTGTATCCGCTCAGAGCAGGCAGTATCAAAGATGGTAGAGGCCTGCAATGGGCGATATATACATGCACTCATATGCAGTACTTACATGTACATGTACAAATATACCCATACACACATGCTCATGTACAATCGGTCTTAAATGTGAGGAGTTAAATGTACGTTACATACAAGTCAAGTAAACTTCCCTCCTAGGTGCAGTTTAGGCTTCTCTCTCTCCCTTACTCTCTTCCTTTTCCTTTCTCCCTCTCTCCCTCCCTCTCCCTCCCTCTCTCTCTCTCCCTCCCTCTTTCTCCCTCTCCTTCCCCCCTCCTCCCTCTCTCATTCTCCTTCTCCCTAATCAACCTCGTTATATCTCACCTGTGTCTGTTCTTCATCTGCATTGACCGTGAGAGAGATGTCCATGAGCCTGGTGAAGGATCCCTCGAACGGCTCTTCCGTTGGGTTCAGCTCATCTTCGACCCCATAGTCATCCATGATAGGACTAGTGTACTTCACATCAAGGAACTGCTGGTATGCCTACATGTACACAGTAGTTGCAACATGAAATGCACTTTCAAATAAATACGCCTCGCATATTATACACAATGTACATAATAATATTATTATTATAGCTGCACACAGATTCAGGTGGGGAGTACAGAGACTTCTCCCACCATTAAGGTCGGGTTCCCCCCCCCCCCCCCCCTAGAATTTCAAACGGTGACCATAAAGAATAGAATAGAAAAGTACTGGAATGTGTCTGATTCCCCCTCCTGAATAAGCAGCAGTTGACAAGCTACAGTACACAGCTATAGTATAACATCGTATAAGTATCATGGTATTGTTCATGATACCGTTTTTACTTTGTCTAGTTCTGAGTCTGTGGGGACACCTCCCACAGGGTCAAACTCCTCATCACTGTCATCAGCCAACATCGGCCGGTTACCACCCTGTACGGAAGGAGAGGGAGGGAGGGAGAGAGAGAGAAAAAGAGATATCATACTAAAACTGCAAGTACATGTATAGCACTCATCGGGACTTCAAGAAAGTTAGTCTCCCTCACTCCCTACCAGGTTTGTTTCATTCTTCTTGTTGATGTCAGCCAGAGATCCATTGATGAAATTATTCCATCTTTGATGTGTTTGCTCATCTAACGACGTCTTTAGAATCTCCCTCAGCTAAAAACAGACAGTGATGATAAATTATTAGTGATTAACACAATTTTTCTCTGATAAATGTAACAGTTCACAAGTAAAATTTGATTCACCAGAATAGTGTTCGCCCCACAATACAAAATCATTGTCCATACTCAAACCACACCCACCTATCATGCCCTTGAATTATTACTGGGGGAGAACCCCATACTTATTCATCATTAATTATTGCACACCTGGTCATCACTGTCTCCAGAGCGAGCCACACTGTTAGCGATACGTACCAGGTGACCCATATAGCCTTGGCGACAACCCTGAGGCTTCAGACTATAGAGCGAGAAAGAAAGGCGGTAATGTTTCAATGAAGGGTGGTGGAGGAGGAAAGAGAAAGAGAGAGAGAGGGAGAAAGGGAGAGGAAGGGAAGAGAAAGTAGGAGGGGATTGACATGAGGAGGGGTTTGGGATGACCACACTAACTAACCTTGCTTCTTCGTTTTTCTCAGCTCCAACCAGTAATCTACTGACAAGTTTACAGTCTATTAGAAGCTGAAAGAGAAAGAAAAAAACAACAACAAAGGAGCTCAACAACCTGCATACATAATTATACATGCACGTCCATCAAGGCACAGGCAATGTGGTGAAATCAGCTCCAACACAGCTCCACCACTGGGCTCATAAAAATCACTCAGACTCAGTACTCACATGATGCCTAAGTGATTTATGATTCATATTTCCACTACTATTCTCCTGGCCATCCTCCCCCTCATTTGACTGTGAAGCCCCGCCCCCTTCCTGTGAGGCTGTGGGCGTGGCAGCAGCACTGGCCGGCAGAGAGGAGGAAGAGGAGGAGGAGAGGGAGGGAGGAGGGGGGATGGTAAAGAGGGCAGCCATGATGCAAGACTCGACGGTCATGTGGAGGAAGTTGTTCCATGGATATGCAAAGAAGAGGTCCTGGGGGTGAAATCATACATGTATGAAAATTAATTGTCAGGATTTCACTCATAAAGTGGGGGGGGGGGGGGGGGGGGGGGGAGGGGGGGGGATCAATCCCAAGGAGAGGGAGGGTGAAAGCACACCCTGGCACACCTGAAATAAGCTCCAATAGTATGGACGAGAGGGTAGACTAATATTATAACAGGCAAACCCAAATACATGATACAACACCTAACTCTATAAGGTTGAGATGAAAATTGGGTACTAGAGAGAAAATGGGAAGAAGGAAGATACATGACAGAACAAGAAGAATAAGAAGAGGAAGGAGAGAGAGAGAGAGAGGAACACTAACCAAGAGGTTGGTGAAGGTCTTTAGCCTGATGACCTCATTGGCTATAGAGGTGCTGCTGCACTGGAGCACAGCGGACATCAGACGTACTACCTGTAATCTAGTGTTGCCAAGGGGAGGGTCCAGGATACCAACAGTGGTGTGCATAACACCAATCTGAAAGAGGGTAAAACAAAGTTAGTGAAAACAGCTACATTTACATGTACAATGTACATTGTAATAATGTGCACGGTAGTTCAGGCTTAGCCTAATATGGATGGGCCTTAATAATATTTCATTCACGTCTGTATTGATAACAGCTAAACTTTACTAGAGTACCACAAACCCTTCATCCATCTATATTAGTAAGCCAGCTAAGACCCTAGGGTAGCCACTGAGAATTGACCCAGGAGCTATACTACATGTACATTGAATAATATTATAACGGCTGGTTCAGACATAAAGAATAAGCTTAAAGACTCGAATATGCCAATTCCTAGAGAACACTACTAGTCTGGAAATGATGTGTTCAAAATTTAATGGTGTACTGCATATTATGTGGCTGACCTCAGGTGTCCGAGAAAGTAATTTATCAAAGTCCTTTAGATGAGGTAGAATAACAGCCAGCACACTCTCCAATCCAATTGGCTGGATGACACTCTCCATCTGGGTCTCCTCGGGAGGCTGGTTGAAGTAGCTGCTAGCACCAGGTCCAGCAGGACTCATCGCTGGATTGTTGGGTCTGTGTGTGTGCATACGAGAGTGAGTGAGAGAGAGAGAGAGATAGAGAGAGAGAGAGAGAGAGTGAGAGAGAGAGATAGAGAAAAAGAGAGAGAAAGAGTGAGAGAGAGAAAGAGTGAGAGAGAGAGAGATAGAGAGAGAGTGAGAGAGAGACAGAGAGAGAGAGGTGTGAGTATGTGTGCACACGTGCACACACATGAATTTGGGGATTCATCTATTCTTCAAACTACCTCATGTTTGACTAGATATAATAAGTATATAATACATATGAGCATGCATAACACAACACATGATCCAATTTAACGCAAGAAATTAGCATTCTACGAATTCTCATGACATTTATATATGGAGTGATCAATGACCTTTACCAGAGAAACACACATTTCAAAATTGAAATGCGTTGTATTAGACTAAGTACCGTAACAATTTTTTTATTACTATGTAGGTACATGCACATACACTGCTCCCACGCACATATACCGCGACAAAGCATAATCAAAGGACTAACTGGCAGGTGTTGGTGGCAAAACTAACAAAAGGCTTATTCCTGCTTATTGTGACCACACATCAAAGACATGCTCGCGCCCTACATGTGTACACTCAATACTATAATATTATATGGTATCACGAGATGGTAAATACAAACATGCATACGAATGCCACACAAACAGCAGCAATCAGGAGGCTAAATGTCAACAATCAACACGCAAAAACTAGTTGACACAAATATTGTTATATTAATCCAAGAAACCCCCAAAGATGCCGCATTTCAATAAGTGTATGCAACATAATATTATGGCTATAGACAGTGGAATCCCTCTAAAATGACATGCTCAGTACAGAATTAATATTTATTGGCCATCGCCAAGCAACCAAAGTATTTAGAGGCAAATCACCGGCTACCAGAGGGGTATGGGTGATCATAGGGTAGGCCAACGACGAGAGGGGATCATAGGCCAATAAAATAGTTGCATTCGACCATGCATCTCATGCACCCCGATTAAGGTCACGCAACTACGTATTACATACACGATGTACAATATCTCTATGCAGTACCTTCTCTCCAGGGCTGTGAGTAGGACTGAGATGCCATTGACGATGACCACATCAGAGGGATGCTCCGAAGAGAACATGTTCGCAAGGAGACGCTTCATCGTTTCCTCACTGCAGGAAAACAGAATTGCTTATACAGTACACATGCACCATTAGCAATAAATACATGCACATACTCAAATGAACGAAGATAAATACATACAGTGTATGCATGTTCATTAAAAACTACACTGTAAGTATGTTTGTTGGTAGTTGCTTAGCAATCAAAGTTTTTATAGGCAATTTGCCAGCTATGGGAAGGGGGTGGGTGATCACAGTACACATGTATACAAAATATACTTGGCAAGAGTACAAATCTAATACAAAGAGCCGATATACAGTGTAACCATATTATTATGTTGCATGTACATGTACATACATGTACATGTACACATATTATAAGAACAAAGGACAAGGCCAATGCCTTATACAGACATATATTATGTTCTGACAGCAGATTTACAGAACTATGTACGTACCTTTCCAATTTAGTATGTAGAGGGGCGGGGTTTGACATTTGGTAGGACTCACGAGACAGCCTTATCATCTCACACAGTGCCACCGATGCATTCACACATTGCTAGGGGGTGTGCGGGAATGCGAAGTGTCAGTACACGTACATGTACATGTACATTGCATAATACAGTGTTCTCCCCCAATCTAAATTCAAGGCATGATGGGCCGGGAGGGCATGGTTTGGGTGGAGCCCATGGCCACATCAAAGCACGTGGATTATCCCTATTCCCACATCAAAGGAAACTCTGTATTGAAGGCTTGTTGGGCCGACATGCCTTAGGTATGCTGGGGAGAACACTGTAATATCATGCGTATTGTACACACGTAGACGTATGAATGGTGTTCATTGTAAACGGATACATGTGTGAACAATTGTTAGGTGCGTGTGTGGCGTGTGCATGTATGAGTGAATTCTTGCACAAGTGCAATTAGTGCATAGCATACAAGCGTACGAGTAAGGTGGTGGATAAATCTAATAAGTGTCTAGCAAATTGAGCTGATTAGTGCGATGAAATCTGAACTGACCTCGGATCCTGCTTCATTTCCAACAAGATCCACTAATCTCTCAACAATGCCTTGATCTCTTAGCCACTATGTGTACAGAAAAACAGAGCATTACCTCACTGAGAAAGAAGAGAGAGGGAGGGAGGGAGGGTGGGAGAGAGAGAGGAGAGAAAGAGAAAGGGGGGAGAGTGAGAGGAAGGGAAGGGAAGGGAGGGAGAGATCTTGAGAAAGCTAACCTCTGCCAGTTCTATTCTATTCTTGTCATTCTCAGGTGCTGCCACCATCTGTAGGAGGAGATCCATCATGGCAGACGTCCCAAGATGGTTCAGAAACTGGGAGATAAAATCTTCACGAGATTTGACAAAGTCCATAATCTGTGTAAAGACAAAAGCAATCAAGAGATATGCGTGTACACACACGAACAGTAATTTACTTGGAAACTGAAAAATTAATCAAACATTCCAGACAACGAACTAACTGGTATCTTATGTGTACAAGCAAGTGCATTTTTGTGAACATCAATAATAAATATCCTCACGTACATGTACAATTTACGTGACCTTACCACATGGTTGATGTTTTCTTTGTTGAGCAGCATGGCAAGGACCTTGCTAATGAAGCTGCCAACGAGGGGGTCCAGGGAGGATGAGGAGTCCAGGAACGACCAGAGGAGCTGAAGAAGAGACTCGCTCGAACTCAGCTTCTCGATGATCGTGTACACTTCGGCTGTTAGCAGCTCACAAGCCAAGTGTGGGTATCTAGACGTGGATGGTTGGGGGTAAAGAAAACCAAATGATGTCATATACAGTAGATGTACATGTACACGACATGTATTCATATAGGAAAATGAGGTGCACCCACCGTAAATCACGAAAATTTCGTTGTTAAAGTATTTTCGGACATCCTGGCTTGTGCGAAAATTAAACACTCGAAAATACATGCACAATATTAGCGATAATGCGGTACAGGGTCGTTTGTCTGAAAATTATTTGACGAAAAAAATTATTGCACGAAATATTTTAGACACGAATTGTTCGCGATTTACGGTATTAGGAAACTCTATACATGCATAGAGAGAAGAGAAAGGAGAGAGAAAGGAGAGGGGGGGGAGAGGGGGGTGGGGGAGGGAGAGAGAGGGGGGGAGAGGTTAA
Source organism: Cliona cf. orientalis (assembly GCA_963930775.1). NCBI lineage: Eukaryota > Metazoa > Porifera > Demospongiae > Clionaida > Clionaidae > Cliona > Cliona cf. orientalis. The sequence continues at coordinate 1,699,450 of OZ005701.1, read as the reverse complement.
AGTAGCTCACTTAAACTTCACTTTCTCCTCTGCATCCTCAGGAGGTTCTTGACAGATCATCTTCACCAGCTCTTCAAGAACTTCGGGGCGAATCAGACTGCATGATATACATAAGATAATATATTATACATGACAGCTTAATCCACACGAACGCATACTCACAACAAGTGCATGTACAATGGGAATTCCCTTGTACCAAAAATTAATACTGGTAATAATCTTGAGAGATGGAGTAGGGAGAAAAAAAAAGAACAACTCGTGCCCAAGTACATGTATTTTACAGTGGATGGAAATACAATGGAATACGCCCACATCTCCCCACATGGCCAGCATATTATGGTGAACTAGGAACAATAGATACCACACTTGTATGGTTTTGTAACACTAAAAGCAGGGCAGGCCAGCTAGGCACCCGTTGCTGTAGGAGTACACCACTCCGGCTGGCTTCTACATGGTACTGCACTCATCCAGACAAGCAGACACAGTGCTTTAATACTTGGCTATCAGAATATACGCATGTATACAGTTGAGCACAGTACATTTATATATTATGCCGCAGCTATATACACTGTAGTGGATATAGGAATGAGCTGAATAGACTAAGACAGTGGCATGGAATTACAGAGGGTATCCCAGTTCTTTCATGGCATACATAGACGTCAACTTAAAACTTCTACAAACCACTCAAATGTGTTGTATCCGGTACACCTCTAGAGAGTACCTCAACCAAGCAAAAGGTAGAGCAATGAAGGTGCCTAGCCTTGCACGTACATGTACATGACATAATATTATATACATGTGTATACAGTGTATGTACTATGGTATCTCAGTGGTTCCGTCCTTTTGTACAAATGTACTAACAGGTGTGCCAGAGGAGCCACTGAAAGGTTTTCCCCTACATGTACGTAGGGTTGGGGAGTAAATGTAGCATACTATATTATATGTATTTGTAGAGTATAGTGTATCCTGGGTAAGTGTGGGCACTGACTGTAGCTCGCTATTTCAGTTCAACATAAATTTGTATGGAAGCTACTGCACTGGTTCCCAGATATGTGGTGCATGGGCGCTAGCTAACCCAAGAGTGGGTGCTTGCCTGGGACACTACGATGAGGGTCTTATAGCCTACCGTAATATTCTAGTCTATATTATACACGTACAGCACACTGCTGTGCATGTACCACATACCATACTATTCATTCTCATGTTTGCACACAAACACATGTGCATTCCTTACGCGTCTCTCAGCGCATACTCGTGAGCAAAAACATCTGCAGTAAATTGAACGCTAATCTCATAAACATTAGCAATCTCGATAGCTAGCTACAACATACATTGTATCGATGACCTTATAGCACCCTCTGAACTACTGCACAAAGCCACCAAGTAAAGTACAAAGAGCCGCTTTCATCAAAAAAATCTAGGGATTAATTAGAGGATGAAGAGCAAAGGGGTTTCCCCACCAACGAGGCTTATTTCCCCTCTCTAGAATTTCTAAAGTGTCAAGTACTGAAAGATGTCTGATCTCCCCCTCCTAAAGAACTAACAATCCAGTACCACATGTATTCCCTGTGTAAAGTACATCCACGTATTAAAATATTATGGTCATAGCATGAACTCTTGGGCATACACAAATGTCAAGTTGCCAGTCTGCAACAGAAACGCAGACACGAGTTAAGAGTGTTACCTCTCCAAGTGTGTGTAGGTGACAAAACAGTGACAACACGTGGTGCAGACATAGTTAATGGGAAGGATAATGGAGATTAGCATAAGAAGGCCAATAATGACTGGAAACAAATGACGTTGAATAATGACGTCACACCAAATGGAGAGGTACATGTACGTATGTGCATACAGCGGAATCTCTCCATTATAGACACCATTGGGATCACATGACGTGTCCTGATTAAAGAGGGGGCCTTATTTCAGACATTGTTGCTGGAACAACTGACAGTGTCCCTATCGGCTAAACCTATATGAACTGTAGAGCCAATCATACGTACCACTGGACAGGGTGGAGAACAGCACTCATAAATATACATGGCCCACATACATTGTATATGTACATGTACATAATAAGTCACGTGGTGTTAGGTTATGTATTAAATTTGACTTACAAATCGATGAGTTTCTTGTTGTGTGTCTTGCACTCTTGAAGCACGTCATCTTCATCCAAGACTTCACTCAGAGTACAGTCCTGGAGGCGGGTGCATGTGCATGGTGGATAGCATATAGTGATCATTGTGTGCATGTGCACATACATGTACATGTAATTCAATATTTTATACAGACATACATACATATTATATTATACATAATGTATGTAAATGCGTATGTGTGTGTAGGTCTGTTTACATAAACCTGATCAAGATGACATAATATTACTGCACCATGAATGCACATAATAGCACCAAGAGTGATCAATATAAGAGTGTAGTACAGCCCTCAGCGAAGAGCATAATAAGCTACATATGCACGAGTGTACGCAAAAGTTATATGTACGAGGTATTATACAGCTGGTGCACAACGTGTACAGATGTGTAAAAATAGGGGTAAATGTCATGTTCAAACAAGCCACTACCACATGTGGTAAGACTGCTGGGTGACATCATCATCACAATGCACACAATCTCTCTCTCCCTCCCTCACCCTCTCTCTCTACTCTCTCTCTCCTCTCTCTCTCCCTCCCTCCCTCTCTCTCTCTCTCTCTCCCTCCCTTTCTCTCTCTCTACTTACACCTGTACAAAGACCAGCTTCATGTAGGCCTACATGTATGCACTTAACTTCAAGCACAAGTGACACAAACTGGCAATGTAATGTGACGCTTATGACAGCACACTATTCGCTAATAACACATACATGTACATGCCCAAATTTCTACGTACATGTACATGTATATTATGCTACATGCTATGGTCATGGCAACGTGACGTACACCACTGATGCTCACACACACGCCAATTCCAAACGGTTTATGGTTATCCACCGCAAAGTGTAAAGTTATCACAAACCCCAAAAGAAAACATACGATCACGTATGCACACTTAATAATAGCACGTACATACACAATCACAAAATAGCTCTCCTATAACAGTTTACATACAAACAGGAAGAGTTGAGGCATGCTAGGGACGAGTTTCTGAACTTCAGAACTAAGGCTGGAAGGTGATACGGCTTAACATAATGTTATAGATGTACCATAATAATAATTCTTATGGCAATGTGCTCACTATAAATAGTAAAATAGTACATGTACATGTACGTACATGCTGGAGTCTGGGGGATATGGTGACAGAAGAGAGATTTGGTGGGTGTTGTGGGTGTTTAATTGGCTACAAATAGCAGCAACAACAATGCTGACTCTAAACTAATTACTTAATGAGTCACTCCGGTATGCACTGACTCAGGCACCGTGGAATGGAGTGAAGGATTAATTTCAATATTATCGTTATTCCAATTCTTTTCTTATATGCGTATGCGTCTAATCTCTCCTTTTATCCCTGTCTCTCTCTCTCTCTCTCTCTCTCTCTCTCTACCTCTCCCTCTCGTAATCTACAGCATCAAACACACGATCCTATGCTACACAAGCTATGACATAATGCACGGATATACATGTACACTGGAGCATCAACTGGGTACATGCACACTTGTACTAAACACAATAATGCTTCCCTGATTACCAATTAAATACACACATCTGGACACATACAGAGAGAGAGGGGGGGAAGGAGGGAGGGAGAGAGGGAGGGAGGGGGGTGGTGAGAGAGAAATAACAGCATACCTCCTTATCCAAGAGGGCATCAATAGCCGATGGCTGTCGAAAGCTTAGCTTCCAGAACATGCTGACAGAAAATGTACGTCGCTACTCCACTCAAAGTTCCTTTACTCTCATCAACACACAACAGCACTTATGAAGGACAGCAGCAACCGCTCACATCTGCCAGTACAGGTCATACAGTGGAGTAATCTTTGCCGAGTTCTGTACTCTCACAAATAGTCTCTTACAGAAGTTCAATAAGTATAGATATATTTACTCCTATTGTGTGATATATATGTCCACTTATGGCTCCAGTGGACTGCCTCTTATTGGAGATATGATACTGGTACCGTTGACTACCTGTGTGTGTGTGAGCGAGAGGAGAGAGAGAGAATTGACAGTAATAACGGTTTATATGAAATTATTTGTATACAGAAGAAACTAATTTACAATACAAGCAATCCCCCAGAGAGTTTCAGCCCACAACATCGGACACACACTCACTCTTTTTTTGAATGAATTAGAATTCTAAATAAAGCCCACCCACTGTCACTTATCCTGTTGTCACCCAATTACTCACACCATGTCTTCAATAGTAAACCAAAACACTACCTATGATCTTAACTTACCACTAACCCTTGAAATGACATCACACCAACACGCCCCATGGGCCAATAAAAAGCTCTACATTTCTTTACACGTATACAGTGTAGCTAGCCCATTTGAACACACGTGCTTTCTGTTTCAGAAAACACGAATCAAAGAAGTCACGGAAAAGAGAAGAATAAGTTGCTCAGGGGCAAAGGCTAGCAACCAAGTGTTGGAGACAAAAACCCACCCCTTTTCATTGTTCTCCAGTAACCCTTCCCCTCTCCCCACCCTCTCTCTTCCTGTATTGAACTACAGTTGGCAAGAAACTGCTCAGAAGCTAACCCCCGTCTGTAAATACACAAAACACACTGTTCCCTGTATGATAAACTCATAAATAGCTCCCCTGGAATGCCATAATATATTTATAGAACAGTGGATAATGAAAGTCATACCAAAAGGTGGGGACTAAGCTTTGAGAAATTGTACCCAACCCAGGGACCTTTGGGAATGCTTAGAGCACCACAATTGGCACTCAATACACACAAGATAGACTTAGCCGCCCCGACAGACGCCGCACCACGACCGACCAATGATGTATAAGCGTCTCAGGGCTTTGTAGCCCTAGAGGCAAGCGTTTCCCCTCGTACGAAGGGCCAAACAGCACCTTCTTCGAGTCCTGTGAAGTCAGTGAACTTACAATAGTATGAGTAAGGCTTGACGTTTGGTGGTTCTGTGTTATACTGTCAACTTGTCCGCAACATGAGTGCCCGACTCGACTTCTTAGCTTGCTGAATGATCACGATTCCCTAATCCCTCATCACGTGATCATCATTTGACAGATTTAGGCTCCACCCCCTAGCCTAGCCCCGACGCGCGCGACCGGCCCAATATCATGTGCATGTGATCTACCAGCTATCTACATAGACGAGCTGGCTGTGCATTTGAGGTAAGTTTAATGATGTGTATGCATCCTTCCTTGCAGTGCTTATCGCATAATAAAGTCCTCATTGCATCCATGTTTGCAAACACGCAGATCACATCATCCATCTATCTGAATCACTGGCCAGATCTGCAGAATTGGGAGGACAACTACGAAGATGGCAGCTAGTCACGTGCTTGAGCGCAACAAAGGAGTAAGCCTGGACTTGGGATGGGTGGAATCCACTCGCATCAACCTTCCTGGCATCAATCGAAGAGCAGCTACTCACAAGACACGCCGCTCAATCAAAAAGGAGTGGCAGGCTGCGTGGCTTCTTCAAGCCGTCCGCTGTATCGACCTGACCACTTTGAGTGGTGACGACACACCAGGCAATGTCAATCGACTGTGCCACAAGGCTAAGACACCCGTACGACAGGACCTTATAGCCAAGCTTGGTGTAGAAGACGCCAATATTCATGTAGGGGCTGTTTGTGTCTACTCGGAGCGCGTTCAAGATGCAATCAAGGCCATGGGTGAACTGAGCTGCAGCACCGTACCTATAGCATCCGTAGCTGCTGGCTTTCCAGCCGGGCAGACTCCAATGGAACAGCGTTTGGATGAGATACGCCAAGCTGTAAAATACGGAGCAACCGAGATCGACATTGTCATCACTCGCACTTTTGTGCTTCAGGGCAACTGGCAGGCACTCTACGATGAAGTGCGAGCATGCCGTGAAGCGTGCGGTGAGGCTCACCTCAAAACGATTCTTGCTACTGGCCATCTGGGCACGCTCACCAACGTCTACAAGGCTAGCCTGGTCTGTATGATGGCTGGTTCTGATTTTATCAAGACCTCAACCGGAAAGGAAGCAGTGAACGCCACCTTTCCCGTTGCTTTCGTGATGGTACGTGCAATTCGAGATTTCTACCAGCGTACAGGGTTCAAGGTGGGATTTAAGCCTGCAGGCGGCATAAGAAGTGCCAAAGAGGCGCTCTCCTGGCTTGCAATGATGAAGGAGGAGCTAGGAGACGAGTGGATGCAGCCTCATTTATTTAGAATCGGTGCTAGTTCACTTCTAGGGGATATAGAGAGGCAGCTTTATCATCATGTATATGGAAGGTATGCTGCCAAGCACCAGATGCCAATGTCTTAGTACACATATAACTGCTTTCTGGTCATTATAGAGAAGTGTTGAAACTTAATGCTGATGGTTTTGATGGTTTATTGTGTACTACAATTAATACCTGGTAATATAATATTATTATTAAAATATCATCTTTGAAGTATGTGCGATTTATAATTATTGTTCAGCCCCCGAATTATTCAATTTCTATTATTAAATTTTGGCACTAATATTATTAAACTTGGCAGCATCATTAATTAATTCCGACGACTGAGGGGAAATAAATACATCATTAAAGTTGCGTGAAAACGTGTGTGCAAGCAACAAAAGTGCATTAATTTGCCTAGTACAAAGTGCTACACGTATGTGAATATGTGCTTAGAAAGTTGAACGTACGTACACAAGTTAGGGAGAGGGGGCCACGTTGAATCGTAAATTTTTAACAATCAATCCTAATTTTTTACGTAGCAGCATAAAGCTTGTTATAGTTTAGTGTCAATCTTTTTCTCTCAAGCTTTTTAAACTCAATCTCAAGCGCTCGAAGGAACTGATACTTGAACGCTGCTACCCTCCGTCTTCACTACAGTAGAAGCTCCTTCTCCATTTTCTTCGGTTGGCTGGCGAGCCAGGGCACTTTCGGGTGCCATTTCCGCGATGGTCTTCATCAACTGAGAAATGGCAGGGTTTTGGTCTCCGACTGCCAGTGTCATGCAGTAACAGGCATCAGCAAGAAGGCGTTCAAGCTGTTGGTTACGTGTCTTCAAGGCTTCATTCTCAGCAGTAAGTTCTTCGTGCCTCTGCTGAAGAGCTGTACCCGCAGCACCACCACCGCCGCCAGAATCACTCACGTTGGGATTGCCAGCATTCTGTGCGGACAAGATCTTCTCCAGTTCGTGGGCTGGAGGGTGATAGAAACGACACTGGTTACCACGTGTGCACTGGTTCTTGACATAGTCCCTACAGACGTTCGCCACAAGCTTTGCCATTGACGGGTTGGTGGTGCCTGTACCTCCACCAGAGCCGCCACGAAGGTAATCTGGTAGGGTGCCGTTCTGAAGGAAGTACTGCTCATCTTGACGCGAGGTGTGGAGCATCTTGCAATTCGGACGCATGCACTCACCCTCCTGGTAGTCGTGGCAAAATATGGAGCGACTGAGACATACCCTCTCGCTGGAATCTTCGATCTTTTGCACATGCTTATACTGGCAGCTAGCTCCACGGATGCACTGGTTGCGTAGAAAGTCAAGACATGTGTCGGAGAAGAAGAGCTTTTCACGATTACGAGCATTCATTGAGGGTGGGAAGTAACCGTTCTCCAAGAAAAAGCTCTCCTCATTGCGTGAGGCGTGCACAAACTTACAAAACGGACGCTTGCAGCGGTCATTCTGAAAATCGTGACAGAACACTTGTTTGACAATGCCCTGTCGATCGTCAGGATTATCGATGGTCTCAACGTGTTTGAGGTAGCACAAGGACCCCTTGACACACGTCCCCTTGAGGTAATCAATGCAGTAGTTCTCGTACGTGACAGGTTGGCTACTGGCATGTCCCCCAGCTCCACCTCTTCCCCTTGTTCCACCTCTCCCTCCTCCTCTAGTTCCAAATCCGCCACCTCTTCCACCAAACCCACCGCCACCTCTCGATCCAAATCCTCCACCTCCTCTTGATCCAAACCCACCACCGCCACCACCTCTACGGCCCCCAAAGCCACCACCACTTCCTCCACCATACATGCTGTCAGGATGGGGTCGCTTACGTCCAGCAAAGTCACCACCGCCAACCCCACCACCGAACGAATCATCTTCAAAACTGTTATAGAGGTTGTTCTCGGCATTCCACTCACGCATACGCTTGAACACAGACTGTGGGACGGTGCCAGTCAGAAGGAACTCGTCTTCCTCGCGACGTGTCACGTGAAGGAACTTACAGTCTTGGCTCCTCCTGCACATGCCGCGGTTTTGAAAGTCATGACAAAATTTGACCTTGGATAGAATCTCCCTCTCGTCAATGGACTCCACGTAGTCGACGTGGGGCTTAGGACAGCGTGTCCCTTTCGAGCAGAAACCGCGAATGAAATCAACACAAATAGACACGTTCATTATCTTGCGCTTCTTCGCAAATAGATCCTCGCCCGAATCTATAGCGCCCGTTCTCGTACCTTCGAATCCGTAGCCGCTCTCCCTGTCGTAATACTCTGGGTTGTAGAACGCACTACTGGCCGAGCCGCTCGCCCCTTCCCCAGCGCCATAACCATAGTAGCCCGATCCGCCACTGCCACCGGCTCCTGAATACGAGTAACCTCCGCCGCCGTAGTACGCCATTCTCGTGCTTGTGCAGACGTATTTGTCAAGGTCAACGTGACAAAGAAATACACGCTTCTAGCAATACAAACCGCCTCTTTCACCGTTTCAGGTGTGTGTGAAAATGGCCACTCTCAAGCTCAAGATCTACTCTGAGCATGCGCGGTCAGTAACACGTGCTAGTGCTACAGTTGGCCAGCCGGCTGACGCGCATTGCGCCATGCGCCACTACCGGTAAATGGTAGCGACCCCGCCCCCTCCTTCTAGAGTTGAACTATACTTGGGAGTGGTCAAGTCTCAAGCAGAAGGTGCAGGGTATTAAAAGATTCTGACTGGTGAGTTGTAGTGAGATCTGTATGCATACTCAGCATACCGGTGCTGTGGCCTAGAGAAGCAAAACTTTGGTTCAAAAAATAAACTACAACTATGATCACTTGTAGCAGATCCATTGTGTACAAGATTCTGTTCTTTCTCAGTGAATATTAAACTGAAGGTCTTTATATAGCTAGTTAGTACATTTAGCACTGCCATACTAAATAATTTTCATGTTCTGGTGCAAATATTGATCTCGTTGATATGCTTCCACTACGGTACCGGTAAATGTGCTTGTATGGGTTGAGGAACAAAGTAGCAACTCTTGAACATACAATCATAGATACTGTACATAATTTGTATTCATTCTAGATCTGTGCAGCTGACGAATCAATAGAACAAGTAACTTCATATCATATTATAAAGACCTACAGCTATCCACTGAGAAACTGAGACAGAGAAGCCTTGAACCTGGACCTTGTAGAGAATGATTACTCCTGCTACGAGTGATCATAACCGAATGTTTTAGTTGTGTAAGTCTGTTTTTAACCTAGAGTTTGATCCAACCTGTTTCTCTAGGCCCATAATAAAAAAGTTATAGAGCAGGTCCACTGACTCAGAGTGACCTGTGCAGAGAGAGTGGAGGACTATTGTTAGACATCTCTTGATTGTTCTGTGAATCATAAACGGATGTGTGTGTTTGTTCAAGTGGCAGCTGGCTGCCAAAGAAACCATTTTCTTTTCATATTATTACACTCTGATGGTTCATATATGGTAGCATACTTTAGCCATAGCAAGTCTCTATCCATAGTTACGTACATTCTGATGATATTATGTTAATCGTTCGACTCTTGTTTTCAGAGGTGCACTGGATGCCTGCCTCGTAGCACCAGGTTCAAGAGAGAGTAATTATACTGATTTAACCCATAAGCCATGTCAAGTGAAGACAGTGGAAAGGAGAACCACCTACCTGTGGAAGATCTAGACCAAGTAGCAGATGTCACTGCTGATGCAGCAGAGCAGAGGGAGGTGACCAACTCTAGTGATGCAGACGGATTCCTACCGTCCAATGAGAGGAAGACTTCTCTTGGTGAAGAGCCAGCTGCTGAAAATGGCAGGGATTTACCCAGCGACAGAGGTGAAATTGCTAGCCTTGGTAAAGTACAAGACAGAGGAGACGAGGCTAAAGAACAATCACCTGGTGATAAAACGGATTTGGAATCCAGAAATGGAATTACCGGTCAGTGATGAGCTATAATCTGTTAGTGGTTATAGTACAGTTCTCAGTTTCTAGAAGGAAAACTAACTGTTTACAATGAAGGAGCTTGTAGAGTCGCAGATTATGGCTAACAATCTTGGGATAGCTTGAAATAATATTATCCTTACTAAAGAAAAAAATTGCCATGCATGTTATCATCAGATGTCCTACACTGTACCTGTGGGGTTCCTGGCAGCCTCCAAAAAAACAACAACAGATTAGCAGATAAAGCAAGGTCCATACAGAATCTACCTGCTTAGTACTACAGTAACTGTAGCACTGATCCTATGTACTCTGTGTTGTTGGTTTCTTGAGTAGAGCTGGACCAGCATTGGTTATGCATACCTGGCAATTAAATTTTGGTAAATCACTCTTTTGGGCAGCTAATCACATGAGCACACCCACTGTGCTAGGTAAAAGTCTTTAATGTTTTCCAGATCAATGGAGAACTGTATGGTAATTAGAGCTAGTGTTGATTAATGGCTTCCCACTTCAAACAACTCTCTTTCCTCCTTTGTATTGGTGCACACGTGCACTTATGCTCACTATCATCTCTCTCTCTCTCTCTCTCTCTCTCTCTCTCTCTCTCTCTCTCTCTCTCTCTCTCTCTCTCTCTCTCTCTCTCTCTCTCTCTCTCTCTCTCTCTCTCTCTCTCTTTCTCAGAATCCAGTGAAAAGATATCTCTACTTTCAGTTCATAATTGCAAGCTTGGTGAATTTCCAGCTATCTACTTACCTGGACTTCCAGTTGTAGCCACAGTTGAGTCCAATGTCCTTAGCAACCGAAGTCGAGGCCCACAGTATGTAACAGCTAGTACATAAGTTAAAGTTAATTGAGGTTGTGTCTAGATCAAGAGTCCCAATTGTCATGACGGTTCAATGAAAGGGCCTTGCATACAGGTATGTGCTCCCAAGTCACAGCACCATGCCATCTAACCATTTCCACCTTCCTTTTATGGTAGATGTAACTATGTAGATAGGGAGGGGTGTTCCAATAATCTCACTCTCTCTCTCTCTCTCTCTCTCTCTCTCTCTCTCTCTCTCTCTCTCTCTCTCTCTCTCTCTCTCTCTCTCTCTCTCTCTCTCTCTCTCTCTCTCTCTCTCTCTCTCTCTCTCTCTCTCTCTCTCTCTCTCTCTCTCTCTCTCTCTCTCTCTCTCTCTCTCTCTCTCTCTCTCCCTCTCTCTCTCTCCCTCCCCCCACACATACTTTAGGTTCAAGATCATACTGGAACACGGTGTATTTAGTTGGACTGTGCACAAGCACTACACAGAAATTCTCTCCCTCAGACGTGATCTTGCCCCCCTCAGATCAAGAATCAGACTGGGACGAAGAGGGTAACAAGATAATATCATTGAGAATGCAAATTAAAAATTTTTACTAAAACTTTCAGTGAGATTAGTTAGCGTGGGATTCTACATCTAATTTTATATGTACATATAAATTATATGTAGTAGAAATCTCTAATTAAGCAACCTGGCAAAATCTTGCAGCTATACGATACATGTACATGTACATTACGTTATCCCTGACTATGTCATACACATATGCATGCATGTACATGTAGACGTGGTCGTCACCGTGGTTACCTGCCCCACCTCTTCACCATAACGGACATTAACCCACTTCAGGCCGCCAGAACCAGGGTAAGTGAAATGCATACGTGTACATGGATTTTGTGCATGTAAACTGTACATGTAAGTGTATGATTAGCCTAGGTATTGTTGATTTTGAAATTTGACAGCAGATCTAGACAGTTTTCGTGCAAGCATTATCTTCTTGCATAATAATTATCATTGACTTATGCTACGTACGTACATCTACATGTATGCCCAAGACACTTGCTGCCCTTGATTTTTTCCTGCTTGCATGTCTCGATCTTGATCTTATTGATGTACCAGTGGGTAACAATGTACATGTACGTGCTAGATGTAGGTAACTATAGATCGACACTGAACGTTGTGTTGGTCGACCTTTTACACCCTGGAAGTGTCCTGGTATGTGCAGCATCCTGGCTTCCAGTATTTGCACCCTGCGTGTATATCATTCAGTATGCCAGTATAGAATAATATTATGGAACTGAGTAGCGTCAGTTTGATGACGGACACTGTGTCATGTTCACATCACTTATAGGCACATCGTAGGTATACAGTATAGGCTAGCTACCAGAGGAGTATTATAGCAGGAGGAATCATAGACAAGAATCCTGGTACATGTATAATGATAAGCACTCTGGCTTCCAGTATTTGCACCCTGCGTGATATATCCATGTATGCCAATGTAGATTGCCATATAGAACTGAGTAAGGGTAGTCTACTAAGTGTGACAAACAGGTGGCTACATGTATATCAACTGATATCATGTTCACATGATTTATTGGTAACTTGCAGGCTATAGCTACCAGAGGAGTATAGTGAGAGGGGTGAGGGTTCATAGAGTAAGAGGATAATGACAGGGATTGTTATAAGACCTTGTACTCCTGACTTCCAATATTTGAGTAATGGTAGTCTACTAAGTGTGACAAACAGGTGGCTACATGTACATCATCTGATATCATGTTCACATGATTTATGGGCAACTTGGAGGCTATAGCTACGGAGGAGTATAGTGAGAGGGGTGAGGGTTCATAGAGTAAGAGGATAATGACAGGGGTCGTTACAAGACCTTGTACTCTTGACTTCCAATATTTGCACTATTCCTGTCCGTGTATTGTATCAGAAAGGAATGGGGAGTAGTGGTAGCTTGCTAGATGAATTACTACAGATGGCTATCAACTGATATTACAGCTCTCGATCACATTACTCATAATAAACATTATTATCTAGCTAGTACTCTTGCTCTACTTTTACTTTTGATTTGTGCAGAGCCAACTTCCCAAGGTTCAGCGGTTCATGAACGCCGTACTCAGCGACAGACAGATGAGAACACAGAGCTGTACAGTGAGTTATCCTTTCAACCTTCGCTTAATTACAGCTTTAATGCTTCAAGATTTAACTGCTTCTTTCTGACACTCTAGGTGAGGTTTCTCGAGCTCTCTCGTCTCTCCTTCGTTGAGGATCTCGGCTCAAAAAGAAAGTTAGGATTAAATGCAGTAGACCCCTCCTATGTGCATGGGGAAACCCCTCTTGTTAAAGCTAGCTTTCTGTCCTCTCTCTCTATTTCTGTCTGGAAACTAGATATGAGTTTTGATGAGTGTTTCTGCTGTCCAAATGTGTCCATAGTCAAGAGATTCCACCATGGGCGCATGGGTACATATTTTTGATCTATAGGGTCTTTGTGAATGCCAGCTGACACTCTTGCACTATACTCTGTATAACATGATCATGTGAACGTATTCTCCTTGCATCGTAGAGAAGGTCTGGTGGTGAAACGGTCGGGGGGTCACCGGAGAGTGACAAACTGTCTTGGTTGTGGCGCCTGCTGTGTGTGCAGATGCTCTGTGTGGAGAGAAAGGTGACTGCATAATGATTTTTTATAAGTATCTATGATTACCGGTATATATATGTAATAGCCCAAGCTGGAGAAGGGTAGGCAGACCTAATACATGTACATGTGCATAAAAGTATAATAATAATATTATATGCAATGTTAGGCATGTATTAGGGTTTAAATATATTTTGAGTCAGCTTACTATCAGCTGGCATAAATTTATACAAAAATGTTTTTGAAACATGATGCACATGTGCTATGTGTACTACTTGTATGTTACACTCTCTTTCTGTAGGTGGCTTGTTATGAAAAATGGATGTGTGGCATACATAAGGTAAGTGTTAACTCTACCTGCATGTACATTTTGTAGTTCAAACCTCTTCTGTTTGATTCATGTCCTAGCTGTGTTGTTCTCAAACATGACCGCCCACTGTTATATTATTATTATATACGTACGTACATGTAGGTGTCGGGACAACAGTATAGCGGATACCCTGTTGTTTGACGAGGCCATGACGGTTCAGACCGGGATCCAGCAAACAGGCATTCGCCACGGCATCAAAATCAACACTAGGTCCAGGTACGTACATGTAGGTGAGGAGCGGCACCACCACCAGAGCTGCAGTTAGGATTTTTTTTTTTTTTTTCGAGAGGGATTTTTTCGGCATACCAGGGGGAGGCAAAACTCACATGTCAAAGCTACACTATGAATCTCGGGGGGGGGTGGTGGAGGGGGTTAAACATCCATCAAGGGGGAGCTCGAGGGGGCAATTACCCCTCCCCCCTATAAATGCATCCAAAATGTGCATATTATTTATGGAAGGATCTGTGCATGATGCTCTAGTACACTTACAGTGATGAATGAATGTGAATACTTACTTATGTTAGGCTGAGTCTGAACTATCTCATACATAAATATTTCAAATTCTACACGTAAAAATGTAATTTGGCATCACTGTGTGGATTCCACTGTGCGTATGCGAGCTTGCACATACCTGAATGCTTGTAGGTACGTATACCACAATAGCATGAGTAGCTGGGCGGTGGTAGCCAGACGTAAATGTAGCTGATCAAGACAAATATGGACGTATTGTTCAGATCTGTGGGTGGTCTCGCTAGACTAAGCGGTAGTGAATATATATACATGTGTAAACAATATCATGCATGGATGGCCAACTCCAATAACTAGTGCATAATATAAGTTACAGCATTTGTACTCTTGGCGACTTCAATGCTCGTACAGTGTACGTAGTTAGGATCGACTGGCTTATACCTGACATCGCTGTTCTGCATCAGTGCTACATATTATATTATATATGTGTAAACAAAACAATATCATGCATGGATGGCCAACTTCAATACTGAATAAGTTACAGCTAATGTACTCTTGAATTGGCGACTTCGAATTTCAATGCTCGTATAGTGTACATAGTTAGGACTGGCTTATACATGACGTTGCTGTTTTGAATCAGTTCTACATATTATTATATGTACATGTGAATATTGTACATTTCCTTTTGTGGTTTCAAACTCTTGTACAGAAAAAACTGTATAAATACTTTTGATGTATGAAAGTATTTTTACGGATTGTTTATACAATATACTGTTTTGGTTTTCTACAGAGAGCTATTTTTCAAGTGTCCATCCCACGGAGCCATGAAGTAAGTACTCTGTAATCGTATAGTATGTAGCTCACATGCAAAAGTGTGCAGTGCAGTGGTTTTTATAAACTAAAGGCCGTGTCTGATTTTGAGTTTACTATTTAATGTCTTGACCGTGAAAGGCACTCCCATGCACGTAATTATTTGTGTAGTACATGTATACCTCGGAAACTTTCATGCTTCGTAATAATTATGAGACGTTTTTGAATTTCGTGGAAACAACCCTGTACAGTACCACATCAACTTTAATAGCACTTGTGCATGTGTTTCTTTTTTGTGTATACGACTAATTACTTTTAGATAGCTGGCACGACTAAAAAAAAGTTTCAGAGTTACGATAATATTATTATAGTCAATTATTAATAATGTCATTAATTATACAGGGCTTGGAAGGAAGAGCTTGATGTAGCCATGGCGACAGAAGGAAAGGTGTGGGTAGAGAAGAAACAGTTCAACTCCTTTGCTCCACCGAGACAAAACTCCACAGCAAAATGGTGTGCACACATACGCATTAAAATTTTATTTTACTCCTCTTTACATGCCACACATATTTATAGTGTCCTTCTATAGTAATTTTCAGCACAATGTTATGTAATGTATTTGTCAAAACATGCATTATGTGCAAAGATGACTTACCGTAGTTAATTGAATACAACACACGATCCAATTTAACGTAAGAAATTAGCATTCTACGAATTCTCATAATGTGTATAATATATGGAGCGATTGGTGACCTTTACCAGAAAAGTGCACGTTTTTCAAAATTGATTTTTTTTTCCATACGTTGTATTAGGTTAAGTACAGTAATTATCATTTCACTCTCTCTGTAGGTTTGTGGATGGTGAGTCGTACATGAGTTGTGTGGCGAAGGCTATGTTGGCAGCGAAAGAGGAAATCTTCATCACCGACTGGACGTAAGCACACATGGATGATGTAAAAAAATTTTTTTTGTGGAACCTGTCATTATTGTGGACACCATCAGGACCATGATATGAAGTATCCTGATTAAAGGGGCATCCTTAAACGAGAAGGCGGGGTATAAAAGGGTCCACCCTGGATGGAAGCAATGTTTATTTTACCACATCTGTCACATGGCTGTATCAAAATTCACGAGTTTAACTAACTGCCATAGCGCCAGCTATTTTACACATGCAGACACAGTATAGTACAGTGCAACCTCGATTATCCGGACCCCTTTGTCCACCGGCTGTTCGCTGCCATACCGGATAAGTGAAATGATAACTGAAATGCCTACATTTCTCGCCTGGTTTATGATACCTAGCCTATAAACGATACCTATACAGTATGATCATGGCCAGCAGTGTTCAGAAAAGTACTTTGGTCAGTCAATTTTGGCTAAGGCAAAGCCTGTAGAGTCCATAGCTCATCGCTTAATCTATAACCACACCCACAAAAGATCATCGGTCACGCCTTCTGCACATGCGTGATAATGTACTTTTAGGTCTCTGGCTAGTCCGGATAATCGAGGTTCCGGATAAACGAGGTCCGGATAATCGAGGTTGCACTGTACAGTACAACTTCCTCATTAATTTTAAGCTTATTTTTCGGAGGTCCTTAATATAGTACATACATTGTAGTAATAATGCATAGATTACAACCTCTGTAATTTGAAATTCAATTCCAGGTTGTGCCCTCATCTAAATCTGCTCCGTGATGATCCCAACTCAATAGAGTGGAGGCTGGACAGGATACTGCACAAGAAGGCTGTGAGACACACACACACACACACACACACACACACATGCATAGACGTGTTATGCAAATTATGGTAGCAAAAAAAGCACTAATATGACTACATACGTAAATCATTAGAACATGCAATACAGAATACACGTGTCGGACTCCATGGATGGTTGCAAAATTTTTAATGATCATGTAGCTACAAGGGTGGTTATGATGTCAAATCTGTAAGGAGATGTTTGTAGCTACTACACGCCATGCAAGACAAATGGGGTAGAGTTTACAGCACAATATCAACAATGATCTGATGGTGATCACAGCTGCATTTGCAGCTGAACTGAGGACACCACATGTTATACACCATGCACGTTTGCACACGCCATGGAAGACAAACGGGGTGCATGGGGTTTAAGTGAGGGGCGTGACTGTTGTACGTTTAATGTTTGCAATGATAGTAATTGTGTAGGACCAAGAGGCAAGTTTTAATAGCCATAATAATAATTATTATTATGCCATGCAGGGATAGACTTGGTAAGCATCTTACCTTCAAAAAATCGGTACGGCCAAGGCCGTATCGGCCGAATAGGAGGCACCGGCCCTGATACATGTACATGTACCTTAGTAGCATTTCACTCAGGCTATAAATATATTTTTTTTGGGGGGGGGGGGGGGGGGGGGGGGGGGGTGGATTGCACGATATGAGACTAAAAGTATTATTCTACGATGTAGACTGAGGGAGTGAAGGTCTTCATTCAGCTCTACAAGGAGATCACGCTGGCAGTGGACCTGGGCAGCGAATTCGTTCTGGAAAGTCTCAACCATCCTAACATTGTCGTAAGCTATTTAACTCAATCCACATACAATAAAGGAGTACTGGACTGCAGTTATTATTGGCCACATATTACCACATAATAATACCAATAGCCGGAAATTTTCGAGGGAGAAAATCCACGAAATTTTTAGGCATGCCACACCCAATATGTGATCATTTTAACATTCCGTGAAAGTTTTCTCCGCGAATTGCTCCCTTCCTACCAATCCACGAAAGTTTTCTTCCTCGAAAGTTTCCCACTATACGGTAATAATAGAAATTTTGTTGATTGGCTAATTAATCTACTCTTTTCTCTTACTCATGGATCATGATTTTTTAGATATTTCGTCACCCTAATCACATCCAGACGAATGTCTTCCTTTGGACTCATCACGAGAAAATCGTCGTTATCGATCAAACTCTGGCGTTTGTGGGCGGGATCGATCTCGCCTTTGGTCGCTATGACAACCACTGCCACCCCCTCACTGACATCGGTCGTCCTCCGCCCACTGTCAAGAGTGTCAGTGAACTTGCCAAGGCTGTGACACTGGTCAGTAAACAATAAACTTCTAGTTACGTACATGTACATCAAGATTATATACTTTGTTGGCCAAGTACATGTAGATATACAAAATTAATGTATCAAAAAAAGTAGTCCTACTGTATTACATATCTTCCAAACAGTCCTGTACGAATTGATCATGATTTAGCTCAGGAGGCAAGCAACATTGAAACATCTTCAAATAGGCCTGTGGATGAGGCTAAATGCATGTAATTTTCGCTCTAAGAGTAGCATTACTATAATAATAATTATTATGCCGATAGTTTGATGACCTCAGATCAGGATTAGGCTGAACCTTCTGACTGGAATTTGAGTTGGTTACATGTATAGATACCATGCAAAAGCTTGACTACAACACTGTAGGGTGTTGTGGTTAATAACATAATATGCATGAGAAATTTCAAACTTCACTTCAGTCTACATGTACATGTGTACCTGCATGCATATCTCTGTACTTATATCCCTCAGTCATTGGGTATTGAAAATCGCGAAGGAGTGGATTCACCGGATAACTCGGACGTGGTGTATCAAAAGTGGGTGGGGAAGGATTACTACAACCCTTTCATCAAGGACTTTATTGAGCTGAACAAACCTCACCAAGGTATACTCCAAAATTATTAATAAGTTACCGCAACCATACTACGTATTACCGTAGTGTCCTGGGCACTGCATTTCAAGGGGTCAATGTAGCAGTTTCAAATTTGTGCAATTGGTAATCAAAAGGAAGAGCGAAAGCACCCCCCCCCCCCCCAAAAAAAAAACTAAATGTTGAATGAAAGAAAGAAATGGACATTCTTCTTGCTGATTATCTTCATTTGGTTATAATAATTATGCTATATTTTAGATCAGATAGACCGTTGCGTGCAGCCTCGAATGCCATGGCATGACGTGGCAGCTGTTGTCTACGGAGCTCCAGCCAGGGACGTCGCTAGGCACTTTATTCAGAGATACAATTTCACAAGGGTGAATTTTAATTCGGCCTTATATAATAATTGCTTAAAATAATTATTACCTCACTCTGTTTTTTCAGCATGAGCAATATGAGAACCGCGGTATTCCTTGTCTCCTTCCGCGAAGACAGTTCACAGAGGGAGAGAGAGAAGAAACTAGCTACCTTCACGATGTAATCAAGAGTTCCTCCACTGCCAACGCAACTGTACAGGTACATAGCTATGTATAGATCTGAAGATGTAATAGTACAATGTCATGTATGTTAGAATTTCACACGAACATACATGAAGGTTCTGTGGTGTTCTAGTACAGTTCGATTGCTATCAACACAGACATGAATCAATGTTAAGACACCCATCCCAACCTCCAGGGGTTGTTCCCATCCATATTAGACTAAGCCTGAACCATCATGATAATAATAATTATTATTGTATTATAGTTTTTTATTAGTGTACATGTGTGTGTGTGTGTGCATGCAGGTCCTTCGTTCCGTGACAGAGTGGTCTGCCGGCACACCCACTGAACATTCTATCCTCAACGCTTGCCTTCACACCATCAAGAACGCTGAGCACTTCATCTATATCGAGGTAAGGTCACCTTTCTAGCGCTCGTAACAAATTCTCTGTGTATAATATTGATGGCTAAATGTATCCCTTGTCTGGATTATGAATGTGTAGTAGTCTATATCGAGGTAAGGTCACCTTTCTAACACTCGTAACAAATTCTCTGTGTATAATATTGATTGCTAAATGTATCCCTTGTCTGGATTATGAATGTGTAGTAGTCCAGACCAGATACTTGCCTGAATAGTACCTTAAGGTGACTATTTTTGTGGATACTAATGCTTAATATTTTTGCGGATTGGCCCAAATCGCAAAATTTAGTACCTGCAAAACACGTTTTAAGCCAAAATCACAGAAAAATGTACCTGCAGAAGAATTGTCACCCTAAGATAAATAGGTACATATGGTACAGGGTCGTTATGGGATGCGGGCACACAAGTGTGCCATAATCTGTCATCATTACATGTACCTTACAAACAGGATGTCCCATTCTTTCAATTATGATTGTATAAATTATACAGAACCAGTTCTTCATCTCTTCTCTACCTGATGCCGGTGTCAAGAACAAGTTTGCCGAGGCCCTCAGAGAGCGCATATCAAGAGCCCATGCTAGACATAAGAAGTTTAGAGTGATCATCATGATGCCACTGTTCCCAAATTTTGAAGGTACGTACATGTACATAATCTTTTCCAAACATTAATTTTTTTATGTTGTACATGCAAGTGAGTGTACGTATATTGGTGGTCACAATCCAGAATTATTGCTTTTTAATGACCTAGCTAGTCACATTTGACTCAATGGCACACTGTTATCATGCTGCCCCCACATGCTCACTGTCATTGACTGGCCTTTACCCCCTAAATACAAAGGTACAACGGAATCTCTCTATTATGGGACCACCTGAAGTGTCCTGATTAAGGAGCTGTCATTATTTCGGATGTGATTTAGTGACACCAGGTAGTGTTCCAACTACAGAGGAGTCCTTATTAAAATTTTTGGAGATTCTATTGTTACAGTAGTGGAAGTGACATCCTGTGCACATACACAAGTTACATTCTCAACAGTTGTTGGTTGACTACAATCGTTTCAAATGTGGAAAATCAGTGATATCTAGCACTATTGTAATGTAATGCTACTGTTTCATTCATTCTAGGTGAAATTGGGGAGGCCAGTGGTACACAGATTGCAGCCGTCACTCACTGGAACTACAAAACCATATGCCGTGGACCTGAATCTCTCATTGGAAGACTCATCGCTGAGCATGATGGTATAGGAGTAGAATATAAACTGCCTATAATATTATTGTAAAGACTGATTACTACCTCTGTTGTCGAGCCCCCTACATACATGTATGTATACATGCATGCACTCACATACATGTACATGTACATGCATGCACTATGCACTATGAACTATACATGCATGCACTCACATTCATACAAACTTGTACATCCCTACACAGTACCAGAGGATGCTATACACAACTACATATCTGTATTTGGTCTGAGAACGTATGGGGAGCTAAATGGAAAGCCGGTAAAGATCGAGAAACTAATGACTCCTTTATCAATGTTTAGTAATTGTCCTTTCTCTCCACCTGCTGTAGGTATCAGAGATTGCGTACGTGCACAGTAAGTGTATGATAGCTGATGACAGAGCGGCCATTATTGGATCATGTGAGTATTACATCGTAGTATCCCAGGTGCAAATGAGCACCCTACAAATGTAATTCTCCGAATTTCAGCCCTGGTGGGCACTTACCGGATTGTACGGAAACTGCCATACGTTGATCCCTTGAAATATACACGCCATGGATGCCTATCTGGGATAGGTGCTTGCCCTGGACACTATTATTATACTATAATAATTATGATCTACGTATATCTTTTTCAAGTCTATATAATGCTATTTTATGCACTGCAACTCTATATATACAATAGGCAACATCAATGATAGAAGTCTACTTGGTGAGAGAGACTCAGAGATGGCCATCATTGTTCAAGATCAGGACTTGGTTAGTATGTAATAGTAGTACAACAACTCCTGTATGTGTGGGAATGCATTTGCGTATAATTATATGAGTGATGTATATTCTTGATAAATTTAATTGGCAGGTTGATTCTCAAATGAATGGTGAACCATACAAGGTTGGTCGCTTTTGCCATACTCTCAGATGCCATCTGTTCAGGTGAGAGTAATTAATGAGGGAATGAATTTGCTTTCTACATATTTTCGTGATGTGCTGTGACTGTCTCTTCATTCTGTTTATGCAGAGAGCATCTCGGACTATTGGAAGAGCAAGTATGTATAATAATTCTTATATTATTAGTAGTGATAGTAGCCAAATAGGCCATACAAGAATGGCACATTTCATAGGATCAATTTAGCAGCTTTTATACAATAAATATCCTGGGTAAGCGCCCATGCAGGCCAAAATCACAAGATATTTAAGTACCCATGGGAGGGACCCAGGACACTACGAGAATCTAAGTCTCTTACATTCCAGCCTTTGACTCACTTTAAATACGGGTCTAGGCTAGGCTGGCCTTACTCTCTTTTGCTTGGGTTTTGTGGCAATAGTAGTGATTACGGCTGTTAGCTTTCTATCTATCTCAATTTCATTTAGGTGATGAGTAGGTCTGACTTTGATAGGTCAGAGACTAGCTCAAGCTATAACATAGAAGATCCCATCTGTGATGAGTTCTACCACGACACCTGGATCTACAATGCAAAAAGGAACATGCAGATATACGAAGAGGTATAGAAAAAAAAATACTGTTGTAATGTCGAATCTATCATAATATCTTACATGGCATGGTTCTCTCAGGTACTTGGTGGAAAGAACATACCAACTGACTCCGTCCATAGTTATGAAGAGCTCAAGAAATTTAGAGTAAGACAGTACCGTATACCTGAAAATTTCAAGGGGTCCAATTTTCATGCGTATGGATAACCGACTAACCAAAGTAAACCCACAAAATAAGCATGATAATTAAACCACAAAGCTTGGAAGGCTCTTCCACAAGAATTGGACCCAACGAAAATTTCATACTTACTTGTAATATGGCACATGCTCTAGTCCCATTATAATGTCATTGTCTTGCATTGCTTCTATATTATTATACAGAGAAATTCTGGCTTAGAAGAGAGTGATCCAGTTGAAGCAATGAAGCGGCTGAGATCCACACAAGGTGCACTAGTGCCCATGCCCCTAGACTTCTTGCGGGAAGAGCCAGACCTTCTACCTGAGTTTGGGACAATAGAGTATGTCGCTCCAAATATGCTATTCAAATGACCTTACTTTACCCATCTCCTTTTTATACTATCATACGTTTTGATATAATATTATAATATTGATTCATTTTGTGATAGTAGTTAATATTCTGGCATGACTAATTGTAGGATGTGGTCGAAAGGCGTGGCCAAGAAAACACACAGTTTAATTTAAATGGAAGATGCTGTTGTCAACTGCACAGAAACAAAATAAGAGGGATAGATTTTCAATGAAACGATTACCACATCCCTGTATGTAAGTAGCATACATGAGTTATGCAACATTACGTAATCATCAAATGCTTTGAAGTGGAATAGCTTGAAAATGAAAACAGATGACAAACCTTAAAGTATTTACAGAACTATTTTCTATATTCACCTATATCTGTGCCGAATTTCACGATTCGATACCCTTACTGGGCAATTAAATATTGCTTGTTTCAGAGAAATAAATTGCTACTAAGGATGTATAATATATTCGACATTAATATATAACTCACATCTCCAGACCCAGCTGGCAATCTTTGTGGTGTCAGACAAACTAAGCCAATTGCAAGTATATCTTGTACAATTAATGTTAATTAAGAGCAGTATAATAATATATTATTATTATAGAACAATACTTACTACAAAGATCAATCGAGGTATAGAAAATATTAAAGTCAACTATTTCTGACATATTATTATACAAATATTATTGTGCTAAAAAAGTTGTACTATTAGCTATGTATACATGACAATGTACCATTATGTATATTACAAGGTATTGTTCACTTGCACCGATCCAGCACCTTCCTCCAAGGATAATCGAACATCACAAGATAGTACGAAGTGGGCCTGAGGGCCTGGATCTCCACCATAACCTCTCACATTCCCCGCGCCATTGTCTTGCATGTACATGTGCCAGCGCTCCCACTTGGCAGTGGAAAGCATGAATGAACCATCGTGCCTTGGCTTGATATGCCAGTGGCCTTGTTCACCAGGATCTCCTTCCTTCCCTCTAACATTGCCAGTATGATCATCTTCCATGTAGAGGTACCAAGTGGGCCAGCTCTTTGGTGAAATGAGGTACAAGTTGCTCTCACCCAGTGATGTGAAGATGAACTCTCCCTGATAGTTAGGCAGACCTCCCCAGCCCCTGACATTTCCCTCTTTGTTTGACTCCATGTAGACATAACAGTTTGGCCACTTTACTGTGGACATACGAAATACGCCTCCTTTGAAGGGGAGGGAGTACTTCTTAGTACGATCATCGGCATCCAACATGTTCATATGTAAGTTTGTTGCCATGCTTGCTCTTCTAGCTCCCTACATATTAGTGCATCACTACAGGAGCTCCGGTAGTGATCTCGGTAGTGATGCACTATAATTGCGCATGCGCTATATGATATAATTATAAATATTATTATGTGGGGAGTTCCTCTTTTTGCCTCGTACATAGCGCATGCGCAATTAATAATGATCTGCACAAAACCTGGAAATGGTCGTTATACATGTTTGCTGGGCCGGTCATCAGTCCCATTTGGGATATATAGATGAAACAGAAACTAGTATTAAGGAAGTAGCATTCTTAATCTATAACAATAATATTATAGTGACTCCATACATGTACATGTATAATGGATGGAGTTTGGTGAAATAATAATGTATCAGGTAGTCAGACAGTGCAAATTGTGCATGAGAATCCAACGCTCTCTGCCTTTAATTTGATGCAGAGATATCACTCAAGGAGCCTTCATCATGATCAATGTATACAGTATTTATACAGTATTTAGGATAGCTACTAAAGCTATAGCATATTATATTCAATATGACACCCGTACCATGATGGAAGCTAGTTTGTAAGACATGGTGAGCAATAATATTATCTCAGTCACGTGCACAAGCATCTGTCATCCTGGCAACTGTATACAATTTCATATTAATAATTCAAGGTATATAGTCTCATAAGTTTAATAACCACTAGAGTTTAGATTTATTATATAATTTATGGTACTATGTATTAATGTAGAATTTGATTGCACATAGTGAACACAATAATTATCCTTTAGATTCAACAAAAATACTAATAATTTCCATCGTGCCAATAGTATTATGATTAAATTCCCTGCATATGCAGTGATCCTATGTATTGTATTTTTTTCCATTGTGCTAAAAAGGGCCCGATTGTCGACTGATTATTCTTCTGTGAACAATCCCCTTACAATGTGGCTTCGTTTGTGGCTCTCACTGCCGTGCACAGCTGTCATTCTCCAACATATAGATTAACTTAAATCTGATCAGTATCACCTATGTATGGACGTCCTTGCAGAAAAGTTAATTACGAATTCTTCATAAACCAGAATACCTTATGCAGGCTAGTTAGAAGTTTGATAGTGTGAGAGCGGATATGACCTAAGTACATTAACTTCTTGTGATAGAAAACATGGAGATTTTAGTTAAATACTGTTTAGTGTGCCATGCCAAATTTGACAAGATGTGAAGAAAAGGCAGAATAAATAAACACAGTAGAACCTAGTGCAGTAAATTCAATTTGTCTCGAGCCATGCAGCCACTGCAGGGTAGCTCTAAAAATTATTATGATGCAATCATCAACCATGCATGGATACCACCAATGCCACGAAACTCAATAAAGTCTGCCTGTTAATGAATAGTTAAAATGTATATAACCTTAAATGGATTGAATCACTGTATGTGTCCCTTTGTCCAATCATTAATGTTAGCTATATTATATAGCATAGTGTCTACGTCTGTCATACTGGCCATGAATGGCCTGGCAACATAATGAAATTGTAAAATGTCGCCAGCCTTTTAGTGCTGCTCTCTTTGATCACGGGACGGTACGTGGTACGTATCATAGATAAATTATCGTGGATATTATATTCGTGGGAACATAGTGGGTATATCCGGGTCCACACAGCAATTCTAGACTCTGGCTGTAATTAATTTAATCTTGAGGTAAGAAACATGTCTGAAAAGATTAACAACACAGGCGCTGCTTTGTCTATAGCATCGGTTTTCTAGGGCCCAATTAAATCAGTTTAAGACCTACGACCGGATTGCTGTTTGATTACCCAGCTATTGCACTCATTAGCAAAAGCTTAGACTCTAATTTCATGTCAATTTAGCCTCCAGGCTACACTCCCTAATTGCATCATTTACAGTCTCGAGACTGCATGCCACACTCCAGTAAGTAGCTCTTAGGTAGAACACACACTAGACTATCATTATGCAATAGATTTTGGCAAGTGTGCATGATTATGAAGTAATTGAGTATGGACGTGGTTAATAGAGCTGCATATACTACAAAGCAAGAGGTTAATTGTTCTGTTTGAAATTTTTTATTCTGTATACATGCAAACATCACACTAAAAATTTAATGTGCATTCCTTGAGTTGAAATGCCTATAATAATTATTATACTCGAGCTCAATCTCTTTTTAAATAATAATTAGTGACCTTTTAATTGCTTCAAAGCATCTTGTAAATAACAACTGATTAAAAGTAACGACATACAAAATGTGACAAATACGGGCATTGGCACGGGTCACTTAGTGCACTTCATTACATAACTTCCGCCTAAAATTAATAATTAAAAGCACAATAGTATTACAGGCCATGCATGCATGCAGAATCATAATAATTATATCCAGCACTGCTGGTCGGCATGCATCCAATAAAGAACTGAAGAATGTGTTTACATGCAAGCAGCAGCTTCCAACCTAGCTGGCTCAATGCAAGATTCTACATGCCATGTGTGTTTTTGCACTATCAAAGGCGACTGTGTACTCTCTCCCAGCCAGCAGATGTAATCAGGGATAATCTTATGGAGTACCATTTTGGCATGATGATGAAATTTTTGTCGTAAATTCAGCGCATAATATATCAGTCAACTGCTGCTAGCCTGAGGCCTATGTTGCTGTTTGTTGTCATTTCGTGGCACTGGTGCTTATACTCTTGTCTGGAGAGGATGAAGTTTCCCTTACATGTTGTGTCTGTGCAAGTGAGTACACACGTGTGTGTGCATGTGTTTGTGGATAATTGTTTGTAATTGCGTAGCAACTTTTTAGGGGCCGGGGGGGCCAAATTATTGGCTACGGAATGGCATTGAGTATTGATGATCATAGGACGATCGATGATGAAAGGGGATCATGGAGAAACAGATCAGTTACTAATGATTATTGGAGTACACTTGACTATAATACAATATGCATCTTGTACACCCTAATTACAGTGCTTGCATGTGTATGTTTGAGCTGTATGTGTGTGTGCATATAATCTTAATATTATATGCAAGAGTGTGTGTGTTTGCAGAGATGTTATACATTGTCTTCTTGCAAATAATAGTTATCTGTCAGTGAGTGAGCAATATGAGCCCTGCAAGGGCTCATATTGCTCACTCACTGACAGATAACTATTTTGTTGTATCTAGCACTGTTGGTAATGTAGGATTATGTAATCCTGCATACCTAATTAGATTGTGGCTAGAGTGTATGACATGTACTCTGGGTGACTGCTCAACAACCAGTTCTATAAAACTCTTGAACACTACTCTACTGTACTTGGTTGCTTAGTAACTTACAACAACTATAGTTGTTGTAAGTTACTAAGCAACCAAGTACAATAGAGTAATGTTCAAGAGTTTTATAGAACTGGTTGTTGAGCAGTCACCCAGAGTACATGTCATACACTCTAGCCACAATCCAATTAGGTGTGCAGGATTACATAATCCTACATTACCAACAGTGCTCGATACAACAAAATAGTTATCTGTCAGTGAGTGAGCAATATGAGCCCTTGCAGGGCTCATATTGCAGGGCTCATATTGCTCACTCACTGACAGATAACTATTATTTATTCTTTCAGTATACATTCCCTATCTATCTCTGTAATAGTATTACTGTGGAAAGTCACTGAAATGCACAAAACCATACAAAAGTGTCTGAGTTTTATTCATTCTTCCTTGCATGTGTCTCTATGTCATACATGTAGGTATTATGAGCATCAATGCTATCAAATTTACCATGGCAGCAGGGCAAGTTGAAAGAGTTCTTGTCAAAATCGTACAGATCGAGAAATGATCATTGTATTAGTGAAAGATAGATGACAGATCAATGAAGCTAGCTTCTTCATATCCTATAATATACTAATCACAAAAGTATTCCATTATAGTAAATTAGTGTGAGCTTCGATTTTTCCCAGCTGGGATGTTGCACATGTTGGGTGCTAATTGGATGCAGTTGCAGCTACACTAAATCTACACGTGCAAAATATTATGGTTGGTAACGCCTTAGAAACCACTTGTTCTCTCTACACGACCAATTGTCTTCCCCACTTAAGCTACAAATGAGACCTAATGGCCCAGTCCTTAATTGAGCATTCTAGGTACAGTAGAGCAGCTAGGTGATCAAAATCAGCAGTGTTCTACACGTGAGTGTAAGAGACTGGTTAGTGACCAGTACAGTAGAACTTGTCACAGTGGATCCTCCAAGACGTGGACACAGTCCTAGTGTAATAACAAGGACGTTGCTTGATCCATGTACAAAAAAAACTTCTTTCTCTTGTATCATTGTAGTTTCTAGAACTACGATAATCACTCCATAAAAGTATGAATTTATAATATTGTCTCCTTTAGAGTTTCAACTGACAATTATTAAGTGTAGCACATAATAATAATGATTATTATATATGCCCTTATTTTAATCGGCTAAATTGCATGCTGGCAAGGTTAGTATCATGTTGTTGGTCAGATGTTGCTATCCCCAGCATCCTTTACTGAACCAAATTTGCCACACGGCATTTGATTCTATGTAACAACATTTCCCACTTAATCTGATTGTGGGGAATGATATGCTTTGGAGGCCATACTATTGTTATAAATATCGTATTATGCTCTGAATCAAATATTTGTATGACATCATTTTTCTAGCCTTCTAATTAGTTCCCTGGTGAGTTTGCATATTTAATTAAGTGAACACTTATCAAATGTAAGCAGCTGTACAGTGTCATTGGTGATGGCACGTATCACTGATTAAGTGCATACGTCCACATAAACATTAAAACTCAGCTGTTATGGATAACGTATGGGACAACACTAGACATTCCATGCTCCGTGCAAGTCAGCTCGATCTATGGTACACGGTGCTATTACGAGTTGTTAGAGCAAGTCTAGAGCATAAATTATGGAGTGAGCTCTATTCATCCATTGAGTAGCTATATAATATAGTATCCTGAGCTTGTTTGCAAACTTTGAACCCTACAGCAGGTGGCAGAAAAATGGCATAGGTAAGGTGCATGCATGCAGTACTAGTGAGGTATACATCAATTGAAGGGCCGAGAACCATAGTGGGCTAACCCCAAATTAAATGTGGGGAATTGTCTAAAAAGCCCAAAAATGGACTAAAAACCATACATTGTACTCTACCAAGTTACTGAAATTTTCAGAAATGTGAATTTTCTGCAGCTCATGAAACACATTTTAAACATGCTTTCAAGATTCGGGGGGCTAATTCAACATTTTGTGGGTTAGCCCACTATGGCTCTCAGCCCTTCAATTGTGAAATCATTTATCATGTATGCAAGTTGCTACTGCATTCTTTCTAGAAACTCGCACTGCATTCATACGGATCACCCACAGTAGGGATGCAAGGAAACTGGAAATACCTGTGTGGTCACATTCCAGACGGGTTTTATAGCTTAGTGATATATAATCTGTAGAGCAATCAAATCGGCAAATATGCAGCATACACAGTAGACTAATCAATAAGTATTACTGTAATGCGGTAACGGTCATGCGCTCGGTGTGCAGGCTGTTGCATATTCAACTGTATCGTATTACGCTTTGCCATGGAAACAGCTGGGAGCTCGTTGCCACGGTTACCTACAGCTTGAACTGCATGAATCTATAGGCTACAGAAGTTTTACAAAACAAGCAGAAGTAGTCTTCAATTCCGTGAATTAAATGATCATAATTACACTGAAATTGAATGATGCAATAATCTTACATAACAGCATTCTTGCAAATACGCATTATTGGGTCCATGAGATTACACCAGGTCCTGTCTTCTCTGTAACTGTCGCAGATGATCCATAGTTTATTACTACAAACTAACCTGGTCCATTCCAATGCCTGCCCAATCTAATAGCTAGTATATATTACAGTGACTTTTCTTTTAGATATGCCAAACAATCACATAAAAGTCGGAGCCATTTTGTGCAGGTGCAGTGGCCCTGCTCACCTATATAGACCTAGTCTGAGCTGCATGGCCTTTGATTCACCGGAACTAAACTTGGACCTTAAAATCCAATTTCTATTTGACACAATTAAGGGTGAATTCTCCCATCACTTTGGTCCTACATTTGGTTGTATGGGTGTCCAACAGTACGCCCTAAATCATCCTACCAGACAGTACTTTCCACCTAAGCAGCTAGTCAACAACCCTGATACAGTTGTCACGTCTATTATGCAAATCATTGGAACCATTAGCCTACCAGAGTGGGCACACAAACCGAAGACCTAAACTGCTTCTATAATAAGAATATTGTTACTGTGATCGGTGAAATCTGTATTCATTCTACTAGACCAACAATCTGGTGTAGCTATTCAACTGTTTGTGGTGCTGAACTCCGTGGTTGAGCATTCATCCTAGTGCCTGAAATTTGTTGGACGCACTTCTTGGACTGGA
Organism: Cliona cf. orientalis; assembly: GCA_963930775.1. NCBI lineage: Eukaryota > Metazoa > Porifera > Demospongiae > Clionaida > Clionaidae > Cliona > Cliona cf. orientalis. Next base: position 1,668,560 of record OZ005701.1, on the reverse strand, counting down.
ATCTAGATGCAATCCCAGTCAAGAATTTCTCTCTTAGTTCATCTCACGTTTCATTTCAATTTTGTTGAAATGAGCATTAGAGAATTCCAAGCATCTCACACAATTGCAGTCTATTCATCTTTAACACATTGAATTGGATAAGATGGCAAATATCAATACGTAAACATTGTTAAGGGAACAATACCGTACACACCAAACTTCCTAATCCAGCAAACGCCCGATTACATAGTAAGCATATTCTTGTCAGACTACACCCATGCAGGGTGAGCATATTCTTTATCTATAGCTATTATGCAATTCCTATACACTTTGATAGATAAAACAATATATTGGCTGCAACATCAGTGGAATGCAAACAGAAGCGCAGCAACTTCATGCGTTGTGTTGCTACTTGAAATACTACAGAGCATAAAGCTGTAAGTTCAGACACTCAACTTAGACCAAGCTCTTTGAGGATCAGTTGCATTGTGCACATTGTGCTATTATTATATATCCCATTGATGGTAGCTACAGAGCCAAAATTCTTGACTACTAACGTTTGTTGAAATCCGATCAAAATCCCGTTTCTAACTCTGCAGCGAAACAATTACATCCTGATTTGTACTGTGTTTGTCCTTACTCGGAGATAATTGTACCCGCACTCAGAGTGTTTGGTTTGCTGTCTGGCCTGCTTTGTAACAGTTCACAATAAAGCATTGTTCCGTGGGGATCAGCTTCGTGCAGTGTGCCTAGGCCTGCTGTCATGTTTAAACCTAGCCAGGCTGTCATGGTGAAATTGAGGCTAATAGGTACCACACATACATTCCGATCTTAAATGTTTCATTTGTCTAATAGCAGGTGGCCATTCCCTCTCTGTCTTAATAGGATCCACGGCCATTTGCATATCTGCATGCATACCACTGTAGCTGCTATATACAGTAGAGGTATTAATATAGCTATGTGGGTGGAAATTTTTGTGCCTGCTGGTGCCATGGCAGGAACCTCAGTCTCTTACAGTGTTACTACTGGTATCATTCCATAATAATAATATTATTGAATGACATTGTGAATTTGGAACTGGTAAACAATGGAGACATTATTAAACTTGGCTGTCTTGAAGATTTCACATGCATTGCATATTTTTGTAGTATGTAACCATAGGTCAATTAGCTAATAGTATATTATGCACACGTCGACATCATACAGTTTAGGATTCCTATTAAGGTCATGCAATGGCATGCATGCAGGCATGGATTGACAATAGCCTCCCAGAGTGTGAAATAATTCGTGGAATGATTGAAAACTTTGGCAGTCACACATCAGAGTGTGAAAAAAATGCTAAGTTTATATGCTCATCATGCAGAGAGTTAATTAACATGCATATGCATCATTCAATTCTAGACAAACTATGCAACGATGTGCTAACTTGCTCATGATGGTATACGTAGCTGCATGTTACAGTATGCAGATGTGTTGTCCAGCAAAAACATTGTGGGCAGCTGACGTCAACATTTTTGGCTGGAGAAAGTTATGTAACTGTGCGAGTGTAAAACCGCACAAAGACAACACAAATGAGTTTCCCTCTCGTGCATGGCTGTTTTCCCCGCACCCCAGAAAGCTATGCAAGTTTATATAGGGTATCCATTTTGTCCATACTTTACGCTCACATAAATACAATACTATGATATGAGGGATCTACATGCATATAACAATATAGCTATAGTGCTCTATAATAAATCACAATCAGCATACCATTCTCTTGAGAAACTTGATAATATGTACCCATAAAACTGAAATGGGGCTAAGTGACAAATATGAATTGATTTATACATGCAAGCAGACGATCAAATGTAGCTACATTATTATTTCTTTTGACTGGCCTACGTCTGATTTCGATCTAATTAATGGAATTACGTGCATGTGCATTGTAACTTTATTATAGGTATAACGCACAAAAAGACTTAGTATTGTCAAAAGAGAGTATAGCTCTTGATCCAAGCTGGCTACCAGAGCTGTAAGTATACTAGCCTACTACATTCTTGGGTACTGTCATCAATCATCCTAGCTAGCTATAGTACCACACAGTACATGTATGTATCAATGGTCATGCTATAGCCTATTATTATTATTAACATGCATGCAGCATGTGTGTATGTATATAATATTATTATGCAGTAGCTACTAACAATTAGAGGAAGATTCAGTAAGTGAATCCATAATATTAATAATTATTATACATGCAGTGACTCAGTCCTTTCAATAAAAGTAGTTAGATAATTAAGGTAGTTCACAGGGTTCCCAGCTAGGACAGTCACTATGTGGTCGGTCCCTATTGCCTTCTTCAAGGATGGTAGACAGTAACAGTACACATCATACATCCTGTAACTAGGGGAGGTGATATGCTTTGACTTCATTTTGGGGCTACGTTTTGTCCACAGTATGCACTTAATTAGAAGCAGTTGGTTCAACCACTGTATGCATGCAGTAAGTGTTGCAAGCATGCATGTGCAAACATTCACTGTAATAGTCAGAAAGGCATAATAAAATTCAATGATCAAGTGGGAAAGTTTGCAACTGCTGTCTAATTGGCTTCTATTCTTCCTTTGTATTTCCTTCCATTTGTGGGAAAGGAAGGCTCTAAAATTTAAGGCGTAGTACGTGTTCATGCATGGTACTCATCTGGTGGGTGTAAGAATGTGTCAACAATCAACGGCTTGCAGTGACACTACATGTGTTGACATTCAATTAGCAGTAACTGTCAGCTCTATGGGATGTATGCAGCTAGCTAGCAAAGCTCTACTAAGTGGTTAGAGTTGTGATTATTCAGTGATGATGATGCTATTATCACTGCTACTAGCTGATAAATAAACTGAATTTTAGTCAAACTTAGTGAGCGCATGAACCGGCCATTGAGATATTATTATGGGAAAGCTCCTGCTAGCAGTCTAGATGTCAAGAGTCACATGATCGACCATACAGTCTCAGATACGCAGTTACATGTTACCATTAATTGTCAGAAGCTATAAAGGTGCATGTGAATATACCAGCCACATTTGATGCTAAATTCTCTAAGTAGCTGTAGTGTAGGTAATACTGAATAGGCAAATCCTTGCTCACAAATACCATTCATAACATGCAGCTAGTCTACCTGTAAACATGCATGGCTTCTGTACGTCCTTCCTTTTGAAATTTTGGCCAGGTAGTACCTAGCACTGCTACCAGCCTAAGGTGAGGGAGTAGCAGTGGTGAATGCCACAAGAAACTCAACCCCACATGAATCTATCTATAACCATCGAGTTTCATCATCGTACATTAATTCAATCTCATCAAACACGAGGTATGTTTCCAATTTTCATTGGCAATACATCAAAGCATTATAGCTACCAATTGATGCAATGTGCATGGCATTGCATAAAGCTAGAAAATCCCAAAATCCAACTGGTCACATGTTGTAACCTGTACTATAATAATATTATTATGCCAAATAATGGAACCACCTACTAGATATAAGGGAGTCCCATTAATTTTGGGACTTTTTGTTTGTAGTATTGTAGTATGTATATTACTTGTAGTATAGAGTAATGCTGTATGTGATGTTAACCCTCTTTACACACACTGATGCTGCTTAAACTGAACCGGTTTAAACTGTGTTTACACATGCACTACTAACATTTTCATAGCCCATTACTTTACATGTAATCCACCTAATCCGGATTAACTAATCCAGATGCAGATTAAAAGTGGGTTAAAGTGTTTACACAGTAACTGGATTACTTTAGTAAACGGGGCTAATATTTGTGTGTATCTGCTCTTTGTTTGTACCTATACAATGATACAAGTATGCTGAACATACAGCTACAAGTTGGACATCGTCATGAAGAAAAAATGATTTTTCCCCTCTTCCCCAAGTCATCCCTTCTCTCATAAGTCACTGTACGTAGAAAGTATTGAGAATTAAATTTTTATTGTCAAAGATTGATCATGACATATTAGAACAAATCACATGACATCAAATAGTGATGAGTCACACGCATTCGAATATACTATGCCAAGGTAAAACAAAAAGCCAAAAACGAGTGAACCTTCTTAAAAATGATTATTATAATATATTATACTGCTATGAGTGATGGTATAGATTGATATATGCAGCTGTAACAAATTAAAATTAACATCAATAAACATGTATATTTGAGAGATGAGCCATGACTTTTGTTTAGGTTTTTTATAGTCCATAGCTAAAAAAATCTGCCAGTGACTGATAGTATTGTAAAACTGAAATTGAAATACACACAAAAAGAAAAAAATAGTGAGAAAACACTGCTCTTGAGTAATACATGTATAACAGCATAATATTATAATTCTTTGAAGTGCACTATAGTTGCAGAGTATTATACCATAGAAAGGTGTCTGTATGATAATATTATTTTAGCACTAATAATTGATCAGAGCTATTCAATTGATCGAGGGCACCAATGAGCCATTCCTATTCACACAACCACATGCCGCTATTTTTGGAAAGTACATTCTCTTGTAAACTTCTTCGCCATTGCACACAAATTTTATTAATTTTGGTTTATTATGTTTGTAGACGGTTGGTTGACACAAATTGCAGTGTTCTACACTAAAAGGTGGTTGAAGTACTGTCGTTACAGCAGATAGACAGACACCATTGCAGGCTGGGATAGTAGTTGTTGCGGGTTCACATCCATCGACTTCTATCTGGACAGCAACTCTTTCAATACCACAATTTTCAGTAAGTTCGGATCTTGTTTGCGGTAGAACGAATGTTAGTAGTAGAGCAGAGAGTAATAAAAGTTGTAATAATCTTTGGAATCCGTGGATTAATGATCTTTCCATTTCTCCTTGGTTATCTATAATATTATTAAGCATTATAATATCAAAAAGTAGTTGTGACACACTCAAGCTCACATATACACTATGATAATCCAAATTTGCTGGCTAGTTAACAACCCCACGGGGTGCAGTGTTAATATGAATACCACTTCAATAATCCGGGACACTGCTAACACCTATTATCACACCTCCAGCTACAAATTATACTACAGCATCTGATCTGTGCCACTAATGGGATGCCTTTCCAGTATTACTCACATACCCTGGTTGCCAGTGAAGGGTCAGCCAGTGTGACTCATGCTAGGGGTGGGGGTGGGGTATGAGACTTGTTACCATTCCAAGACACAATAGCATGACACTAAGACATTCACATGTTTAATACACATCCACTATAGAGAGTATAGCTACATGCACTCATTGTACATGCGTGCTCTATACATGCAATGAATGACAATCCTACAACTATTGTACACAGTTAGACGACTTCTATCACAACAAAAACTGTATAAATGCATGTATAGCTGCACTGACATTCCTACATTCCAGCCAATTATCATGCTGTAATTTGCGAAAGTCTAAAGATTCCAATCTTAGCTGCAACGCAACCATGATAACTAAAATTAATACAATAGGCAACAATCTATTATTCTACTTTGGATGTTGGGATTCATGCTGAATGCTTGTCCTATTCTAGCTGCTGATATTTTTTGGCTCTCAGACTGCAAATAATTTTGGTGGTGCCACTTCCTATTTTAACACTCCACTGCCATATTAGCTATAGCTACCTGCATCTCTGATATTGTGATGTTGACCATGGCAAGCCTAGGTTGCAACACAAGTGACAGCTACCACATTTTTCATGCATTAAAATAACCCCAATGATGTTGCAAAATTTGTGCAAGTGCTAGCTGTAAACCATAACAATCGGTTTCCCCCGTGATGTAATACTGCTTATCTAAGCTACATGTAGCTATAGCCAGCTGGCTATTTTTCTCATTCTGAAGATACCCTTATGGGAGCTTACTATTAAAGCAGAGATTATGCAATTTTGATATCTAAGTACATATGTATGTCACTGTTAATAATTGTTGAAGCTACATGGAAGTAGATAGATGCATGCTTGTGTAACAAAACAAGCAACACCACTAGCTAGGCTTGTTTGCATACAAAGTACCAAATATAATACATAACACTACAGGGATGGCCATGGCACCAACTAAAGTTGGCGACAGCTTCAGAATCACTTAGGTGTAAGGCTTAGCTAGCTAGCTAGCTACAATGGCACTGACATTTTTTTGAAATCTAAATTCTATCCAAGTATGGAACCTTGGGGTGGAATACAGCTAGATTATACAGTGACAATTAAAGAAGGCACAGTTGACCAAATCACATGAGCAAATAAATCACCACTGTCTCTCACGAGGTAATAGTATCTATTCAGTATGTCCATGAGCAGACCTATTCGTATTAAACATGTAGACCGTAGTGCCTGGCCTGATATTTAAAGTAGTTACACGGGTATCTTGTAGAAATAACTGTAAATGTGGTGTTTGGCTTGTAAAGTTCAACCCAGCACCAGCACCTTGCCAAACATATAATAGCTTGGTAGCCACCCCCCACGCACTCAACAAACTCGTGCACACTTAATTGTTAAGAGAATTAAGACTGAAACACATATCAAGGCTTAGTGCCGTAACTTTAAACGCACGGAATGCGTGCGTACGTCCTAGTGCTGCGACACACAATAAAACGAATCAGCTTACCGCGATCTTGAGTTGGGAGATATCTTGATGACTTTAATAGCACTCGTTTCTTGCGGTCTCTTTAATTTCTTGACCACGCAACTGAGAAACTAGCCCGCTTGCTTGTACGTAAAACTTGAACGAGTCCGTCTTAAATAGCATCAGCCCGGACGTGCTGCAAGATCGCTATTCTCGATAAATTGCGTGGGCATTATTGCGGAAATTACGCAAGCTGTGGTTTATTGTGCAGTACAGCTCTGCTGCGCTGATCAGATATTATGTCGACGTCTATGCGTGCATGTCACTACCTGCAATGGTTGCAGTATATTATCTTGACTGTGAATGATCCAAGTCAGATCGACCCTTATGATAGTCGCTATAGTACTAGTGTCTGCAAAATTACGTGCAAATGACTGTATATTATATAGCTAATTATTACAAGCAGTCTCCTTGTAAGTGAATATTAATTTTATTTATAGCTATTTTCAAGTGTCTGGTCTGATCATCTGTGCTCTCAATGGATCTCTTCAATCCTTGTGGCTGAGAAACATCCTAGAGATCCCAGAGTCAAAGAAATGCTATGAAAATTCTGACAGAATGTATACCTACAATCGTGTATGCATTCACAATCATTCATGGTAGAAGTCATGATTCAAGTTGATGAGCTGGGTGATCGTGCTAGCTGCATATTTACAAGCTACGTAGCTCTTCTGGCCTGGCCCTATCATTGTAGAACTGCTGTAGTTACAGTTCATAATATAATATTATGCAGTTAGATAGATAGAACTGTAGACTAGCTGATCATGAGCGATCTATAACATTATTATTATTCTTTTTCCTGCACTGCTTGGTAGCTATATACCTAGATAGTGCATGAGTACAATGTAGTTTGGATAGCCAGCTGCTCTGCTCAAACCTACAATATGACATTGTCATGATATTGCATTATTTCCATGCCATTCACCGCTAATTTCATTGAGTAAATTTATGTCCAGAGGTCCAACTAGAGCTCAATTTGATAATTAATAGTGCACCACCTCCTTCTCCAAAGGTCAATCTGTAATAGCTAATTACAATTACTACAATTTCTTATTGATCATGTAGTCTACAATATTTCATGAATAATCCAAATTATTGCATCAGAGTATGCACTAATATCGTATCGTAATTACTTATACACCAATGAGCACTGAGCAGTACATGTGCATGCGGGTCCACTACTTTTGGTGCCACGCTGACTGGCTCATGCAGGCTGGGCTGGGCTGGTAACAAAAACAATATTTTTAAACTCACACCCCCCTTAAAGTCCCAAAATCTAATTAGTCATAATTGGGTTATTTTGGGTTAATACGAACCACTTAATGTTAATGAGTATTGGGTTATTTCGGGTTAATATACGAATCACTTAATGTTAATAAGTGTTAGATACAATTATTAAAGTGGATATTTTTGGCACGTCATACAATTCTTAATTAGCACATTCCATTATAATCTTAACAGTACAGTGATTACAGTCATAATACATTACTCCCATAGGCACGAGTACGGATTATAATATACAGCTGTAATAATATTGTACTCTCACTCCGTAATTAGTACTCCTACTTTAGCCTAGGGCAATTCTAAATTAATCACACACTTCAATCCTCGTACAATTAGGGCAGCAACAGTTACTCCTACGTATGTGTATTTGCACAGCCAAATAGCACTAACTATAGCTCGCTGTTAACTGCTCTTTCGAGTACAATTATAGGGCAGTAATCATGCAGTACTCTTACGTGTATGAAGACAGTCAGTAATAGCACGATCAGTACGTATTATTATTGCCACTTATAGCTCAAGCTCCAAAGTGGCAAACTCCATACAATCATTATAATATACACCTCTTAAAAAAGTAGCCAACAATAATTAGCGGCCCAGAGGTGACCGTTTCACCCAGTATGCTTAATATAGCTATATTATACACTATTAGTGCTTTAGTATAATACATAATATTATACTACTGGTAATAATTATTCTACTGTATACAAAGAAAATGTGTGAAGTGCTCACTATTATCACCAGTTAGAGGTGGTTGACATTTTCACACGACATTGTACTGTATCATGCGTGTCCTTGGCTACAATATAATAATATCATTGCATGGCATATGTATTTCGCATGCGTTACCTTTTGATTATTATACAACGTGATGTTTACAGTGAGGTACGTATGTATGTATAGCTACATTGTATACTAGAACCTAATGACAGATTTCTGCTGATCAACTCTTGCATAATATACACAGAACGTAGCCACGGCCCACTAGCTGTTACACTGTATCTATTAATAGTACAGCTGAGATAGTCTGCCAGGTATAATCTAGAATCTGGATCTTGTTCTATTTCTAGAACAAGATCCATCCATGTATACATACATACAATAGCTACAGCACCAGTGTAGGAAGTTGGGCAGATGTGGTCAAGTATCCCCATCAATAGAAGCCTAGTCGTGTGCCTTAATTGACCACGCTGAATTGTGTGGATACAAACCATGATCAATCTCAAAAAGTAACCGGAATGCATATCAAAGTAACTGGAGGTGGATTGCCATTATATAAAGTGCCTTTGTTGATAAAATCAGAAGAAGTGGCTGAAAAAGATACGTAATGCCTTCTTGATTACGATGTAATCTATCACTTAGCCCACAATTGAAGCACATAATAAAAATTATGTCAACTTATACACTAAAGGTGATACAAAAGTGCTATGGTGATTGATCAACTTGTGGACCAGTGACGAGGTCAAATACATATAAAATTAATTATGCAAGACAGACAGATGTAAGACTGGTACAATACTCTAAGTAGGTTTGAATCCCACAGATTGAGAGGTTTTAGATTGACCCTGAGAAAAAATCCCATCGCATGCACAAGCACGTGTACGTGCGCTAACCTCATGTTTATTCTACTTGAAATATACTATAGACCATAAAATAACAAGATAACCGCCATGTTTATGACCACAGTGTAAAATGAGCCTAAGTGCCCCAACCAATCGCCTCATGCATCCCATATGCAGGAAGTGACAATGGGGTATGGGGTCTAGATAGACTGACGTAGGGTTATTATTATAGGATATAATACAACAATTGTTATACCATGGAACTGAAAGTGCACACACATGCAGTTGGATGAGCAGACATCGACAGCTGCTCATGAAGTTGTAGGAGCCAAGCATGGTATCAGTTATGGATGTGCAGGTGACAGTGGCATGCATACGTAGAATTTCAGTGTTCTCTGTCTCCCCAAGCTAAATTCAATTAAGGCTTGACGGGAGGGCATAATTTGGGTGGAGCCTCTGGCCACATCAAAGCACATGGATTATCCCTATTCCCACATCAAAGGAAATTCCGTACTGAAGGCTTATTGGGCCGACATGCCTTTGCTATGCTAGGGAGAACACTGAATTTGAAATTTGGGGTCAAATTGTGGAATCCAAATTGTTCCCCCCTCACCTCCGACCACATTTACATTAAGTATACTATTATTATTTTTTCAGAGAAGGGGGGGAGGGGGGGGGTCAGGCTACAACAGGATTAGTGGAAATACAGTCCCATGCATTGAACAAAAATGCATAATACAGAGTTCTCTTTTTCATATCAGGTACTGAACAATGAAATTACTTAATTCTCAAATTTAAAAGATGAGATAATATCGAAACTAAAGCATCAAGATATAAGCTGTCTTTCACACAAAAAAAAGCTCTGAAAATTTTTTTCAATAAGACTGTTCATTGTATTGTACAGATACAAAATTTATCATTAATTTCGGAACATGATTCAGTAGTAATATTACATTTCTAAGGCAGTACCACAACATGCTTAAGGTACTATATATAGAGCTCCCTTGAAAGGTCCTGGTCGAAAGGGGTGTGGCTACTTCTGGTAGCCGAACTCACGCGCATCATCAGGAGTAAAGTCTCCATAGCACCACAAGTTCAGCTGCAAAATTAAAAAAGTGACGGATAATAATTAATTGAATAATCATTATAAAATTTTCAACATGATGAATTTTGTCCACTGCATGCAGTATCCAGCAAATCCAACAGAGCCTGTAGTGCAGATGTACCTATACTCCTTTGTACCATTTCTGGAACAGTTACTGAATTACTGTACATCTACTGGGAGATTTTGCCAGAGAAAAAAAAAGATTCTGATCACCACTTGTCACGCATGTCGGGCCCAGTGCTTATTGAATAATGAAGGCTCAGAACCCAATGTGGCCTAACCCACAAATGTTGAGTTAGCCACCCTAATCTTGAAAACATGTTTAAAATGCATTTCATGAGCAACAGAAAATTCACATTTTTGAAAATTTGAGTGATTTGGCAAGAGTAGGGTATTTGATTTTTAGTTCACTTTTTAGAAAATTTCCTGCATTCAATTTGGGATTAGGCTACTCTGATTCTCGACCCTTCAATTTTAGTGGAGATGCAGTGTTAATACTTCAACCAGAGCATGACAGTACTCAAGAGCTGTCATAAAATATTATGTAGCTGCATCTAAAAGAATAAATAAAGACAGGAGGAGATCCCCTTAATCCTCCCCCTTAATTGGATGAGCCAAGCTAGGGATCACTCCCCCCCCCCCCCCCCCCCCCCCCCCAGAGGAGCCCAGGGGGCCACTTCACCTCCCCCCCCCCCTCCCTCCTCGGCTTAGTCCATGCTCGGTCATGACTAATTATGGCACAATAATAATATTATGATGTGCAGAGAAATTTGGTGTGGCAAACTTTACCAAAACAAACTGTGGGTCACATTTATGTACCACAGGAATTGACCTACCCCACCAACCCATAATAATGCTAGCAATTTTGTACAAAAAATTACACCAGGATGGTCAATCCTAAAATTGAAATACTTAATGACCTTGTAAAGTGGGAAAGCCGCTATCGTTAGGCTAATTAGCGTTCAATGGTACGTCATGCGCCACCAGCCACAAAAAGTGCCAACATACAATCCTCACACACCATCAGCGGCTACTGGATAGGCCACAAATTTAAAGCCCATAGAATGCAATCATCAGGTGCAAGCTACATACGTACGTACGTACACACACACACACCAAGCCTGTTAAACCAGTATTATTTACACCACCAGCACGTGTCAGAATGTCAGTCACGCATGAAGACACTAATCTTCTACTTGGCAAGCGGCAAAAATACTTTATAAGCCAAATCTGTAAAAACCAACACCAGCCAAATATTCTGGAATCTTGCCACAGACTACTATGCAGCTGGATAATATCAATATGTGGGGTAGATGCATAGTAAAAATATGTTTGAGCTGGTGCCATGAGTATGGTGGTTTATTATGCTCAGCATGCAAGTTAATTAACCCAGTTATGATTGTATAATTTGGGAAAATTAAGATGCCCACCTATCTTAATGAATTCCAGCTCAGTGATTGTGGTCACAATCCACGTAATTACTTAACAAGATAACGCGCACACACACACTCACACACAAGACCACTAATTCTTGATGCACTGCCACCAGCTGTAAATTAGCTAGCTACTCAATAATATAAAAAGCTCCGTGGGAAAGTAAAGCAGTATTGAGCAACACTCAATATCCCATTAAAAAGGGCATCCTATTAATGAATCCATGGGGTACCTACAATTACCAACCTACGTACCACAGGGTGGCTAGCAGATTTCCAGGTCCATTACATACACACATACGTACATAAATAAATACCAGGTGTATGTGTGTGTACATGTAATAAGAGTACATGACCATGCCAGGTACCAGGTAGGGGATATCACTATAATATACCACAATACCACACTTGTGTCTGATGATTATTAGTTAATCCTTAACGATCACACTGAGTGATAAGGGAAAAGATTGCACAAGAGTGAAATAATATGGAAACACTTAAACACCTGGTCCATGCAGTGAGCAGTCACCCATTGCTTGCCACTTGACATGCCAATGTTATGATTTATAGATGAATCTGTAACCTACACCTTGTAATTATATTATGGAAACACTTAAATCTTGATGATTGACAAAGGTCATTAACATCATAAATTAGACCACTCATATGAAATTTGAGCTTGCAATAATTAAATGCATGATTAAAGCACAACTTATCAATGAAATCACATGGAGATCTAAAGGTGTCATTAGTGCGACATTTTGAGACATTTTAGGATAAGCCACACCCTCACAATGTCTGAGCATGCAACACTCAATTAAGCTAATTACGATTACAAGTTACATGTATTGTGTAATTACAGATCATATCAGCACCCACCACTTACCATGTAGCTATCAAGTAATTATTAATTACATTATCGCACTTGATGAAATTATTAAGCCAATTAAGATACTATGCCAGCACAATAACTATTACAGTAGAGTCAGTAACGGCTCATTATGTGATTTTAACCACTATGCTTGATATATTAAACCACGCCATCACCCTAGGCGCCTCGGTGGCTCATCTAGGCAACCAAGATCCTTGGCCTTGCGTTTGAGCTCTAGATTGGTTAAAAAGATATTTAGATCTCTTTACTATTATTATACCACATGCTCACACTCTCTATGGTACATACAGGTGGTGCTTAAGCCACAATAGCACACTTAATGACACAAAAATTCATTTGATCACTAGTTCTAACAACAGCCAAGTTGACGCCAAGTCTTCACCCCCGACGAAGATCCAAGAGATATGATCTACTCAAAGCACCTACTGTCGTTCCTTAGCAACCGTTCTGTGGCGCCTTTTCAATAAATACATATTGTATATCAAGGAATTGCAGGGTGAATGTCAAAGGGAAAAGTTGAAATATTCGTGTCTCCACTTCGACCAGGGGCTGGTCACAAAAGAACGCACACTATTACGGATTCACAAAGCCACAAGAGATCGGGTGAATCGATATCATTAGCGCCACAAGATCCATCAACGATGTGCATTAAATCACAAATTAGCGTATCACCACAACACAGGTGGCCAATAATTAATCACATGTTATTCATGGGTGGGTACAATTTATAAATTAAATATCGGCCGTGTAGGCTTCATGTAGCTATGCACTGCCGCAGACAAGATTCTGGAGGGGGGATGATTGCCATTCATTCCTAGAAGTCACAATAGAAGGCAATTATGAAGTCCGTAATGTGTTAACGTAATTTACAGAAAGGGGGGAGATGCTAACTTGTTTTACTGGTTTTGAAAGTTGATCTTAGATCTGTACGCACGCACGTATGTTCGTATACTGGAGACGACCAATTCTGTTGATTGCTATGTCTAAGCATCTGGCAAGCGTTATTAAGTAACTCTCCTAAATACTAAAATATTTAGTGACGATAACATATCAAATTTTTTAATCCATATTCCACAAAGTGACGCATAAATCACAGAGATAGTTTAAAAAAAACCGAGGATAATTAAATTGCTTACAATAGTTATGTAATCACTTCACAATAACAGGAAGCCAGATGATGGATCAGACACAACCAATAGCTATTATAGATGATCTAAAAATAAAATCCCGTGAAATCATCATCTACAGTACTGTATTATTACCTATGTAGCCTAGATTGACATCACAGGACACAACAGCCTAAACACTCTTCTCACAACATCCCATCTTTCAGTTAATGACTTACAGCTGTGGCATCCAATGATAACACACCCCCACAACAACATTGCTAATCCATCCTCTCTCAATCTCCCTCTAGATCGATTTCTCTCTATTAGACAGCTGTGATAAGGGCCTAGCCTAGGCTAGGGAAGGAGGGTAAGGGGGCATATCCCAATGTGAATGGTACAGGTGTACACATCATTAGGCAGGATATGCATGTACGTAGTTCAGGTGTTGTGTCACTGTGTATGGTGTGTTTGGGGGGTACACAGGAGGTACAGTGTACCCTAATGTGTACACTAACTGAGGGATTGCATGATTAAATAAAGTGTGAACACATCACTATAATATTATTTGTAACATCTACCTGCTTATGTAGTATGCATGGATGCTACGTACTCTATCTAATACTTCTCGGCCCACACCCTCTGGAATGGATCAGTCAATTTGAGTGATATAATAATGCAAGATATTTTTGAAAAAAAAAAGCAAACTACGTTATAGTTACCTGCACAGACACTACAAACTATTGCTACAAAGCAATTTCAGTCAGTTCTCTGCCAATAATATCTAAACTGGGGAATTTTTCAGATCTATGCATGGAGAAGGGTCACGCGCACAACTTACGGACATATTATAGACACAGACGTCAACTTACAACTGCAACAGTCAGTCACAAGAGCTCCAGCCAGCTACAACTAATTTCACCAACAATTGATTACAAGAGACCAAACAGGACATGCTAGTCGAGTAAAATCACTATCACACAACTCAATTGTGACAATAGACATCATCACAGACACATGAGTAGTCAGATCAGACCAGCCGAGCCGGGGCCGGGGCCGGGGTCGGCAGCTAGCTATAGGGAGTGCTGGCTATTGATACTACCACTGTGCAGGTTTAATCACCTTACACTATTCCATACACGTGCAGCGTTTCCATGCATTATCATGTTATCATATCACATAGAGGCATACTTTTGTACGTACGTAGTACAACCATACTGTGGCACGTACACATAGAGCTGCCCATGCAGACATTTGTTTGTGTATGGTGAAGAATGCCTCACAGGAAGCTCCTAGCTGCCAATAAGCTAGAGGAGCCATAGTGCTATGAAAATTAGAGCAGTCTAGGTTTACAAACTCTTAAGGTTGGGTACTGAATTGGACGGGATACAGGGACAGATGGAAATCCATAAAAAGACTGCAAACTAGTGCCATACAAATTCATCGAATGGTGTTTCCCAGAAAATTACCCTTCAATATAATAAATATGGGTAAGATGCATGATTATGCATAAATTAAGATTGATGATGATGGTACATGATAGTTCAAGCTTAGCCTAATATAGATGGAGCCCTTCACATTCTTTCTATGCATGCACACGTGAATACTATAATTAAGCACGCACATGATAAAAAGCAGACAAAAAGATATGTACCCCTGCGATTTTTGTTCCGTCAGGGCCAAGACAGCGGCGGTGGTAGAGCAGGCACGTGTCGGTTGTGGTATGCGACCATCGCCACACATCCCAACCTTGCACCGACCAATGTTTACATACATAACTTGATCACCACCATTGGCTGCTAGTACATACATACATACATACATACGTACGTACGTACATAGCCCATAGCACCATATTATGTGATTATCCGCCACGATTTGATGTGATTATCGCTGAATCTGTCGCTTGCTGTCTCCATGCATGGGGGTGCCCAATGAATCGTTCATGTGATCAAACTTGGACTCAGACACAGCAAAGTACGGATAATGTTCCACTTATACCCGAGCATAGACTACACCCAGTCACACTATGTTGATACTGGAGCTGTGTACATTATAGTAAGAAATTACGGTAGCCTTAGCGATACCGCTAATGGTTTACAAGATGCTCTTAATCAATTTGAGGTGTACCACACACACACACACACACACACACACAAACACACGTACACACTCACCATAGGGTTTGCCGCACACGTATTCATTAAAAAAAAACAACTTACTAAAGGGCGGTCACACCAATCACAACAGCCGCTAATTAATCTCACTAATTCATTTAATTGCTAGATCAAATTTCCATAAACGCTTGCAATGGGCAGTGGGACTGACTGTAACCGCATACAGCTGCAGCTGTGGTTTTTGCACCACGGGCACTTTTAAGGTCCATCCAGGCCAGATAATTGTGGTCGTATACAGAAGAGGGCATCACTTGTGATGCAAACAATTCAGTTAGGAAACCTCAGCCCTTTAAGAGTGAGCACCCTTTGCTGTGCGTGTGTGCACGTGTCCACCTTGGGAGAAATTATCTACATAAAATTTTAATTAATAGCTGATGGAATACGATACCTAGTGGGATATAAATTAAGCTGTGCTACGTAGTTCCATTGTATGTATACTGCAGTGGCGTGTCCAGGATTTGAAGTAGGGAGGTGCTGAGCCAATCGCGTGCAAAGCGCGCGTGCAAAAATTTAAGCCACGCCCCCAAACGTTGACCATGCCCCTCGCTAACCTGTTCTCGAAGGTAGCGGGCTGAAGAAGGCTGTTTTGGCCAAGTAGCGACGAGAGAGAGTTGTTTAGAGAGCGAATTTTAGAGGATAGTAAGTTCATTGTTGGTTCTGGCTACCAGTTGTTGATTATCAGCATAAACAGTTGCCACTGAGCAACTGATCTGGCTGTTGTGCCAGAGCTGAGGGGGGTGCTCGAGCACCCGGAGCCCCCCCTTGGACACGCCACTGTACTGTGCTTTGCAGGTCAGTTAGTTGTCTAGAAAAGTTAGGGAATGGCACCTGTCTCTGTCACTATATAAACTGAAAGCCTTTGAGACTTGTAGTATAACTGAATTAAGCACTTGAGAGCCACTGCCTATTTACCCTTTCCACTGGACAACTGACTTGCAAAGCACAGTATGTTAAAATTATATATGCACACTTAAGCAACTAGTAATGTACGTAACTAAGCGTAAGAACCGAACATAATTTTGTTAAGAGTGCTTGACAGCATATTCCATTGTCTCTATTATGAAACAACAAATGCCTCAGTTGTGATTTTCACATTTTTTTATGCTGTCTCAAATTTCATTTGAAGTGTTTGATGCCCAGCCACTTGGCAATTGGACACACGCAGCCTGTATCATATTAAGACTTGTTGCTTGCACACAAAGGAGTGTGCGTCCAGTCTCTCAGACGCGATAGACTGTAACCAAATCTCTTGTGCTCGTAAAGATCGCTATGGATACGGCGCTACAACAGATCCTATAGAAATGCATCCCTTCGATCCTTTCTTGGTAAATATGAAACTATCACTCAAGTCCATAAATGTTACATCAAACGGATACAAAACTATAACAATTGAATGCTGTTACGATAACAAAGGCTACCGTACATATGTATGTACGTACATACAAACAACAGCAGACCATTCAAGTGGTCTCGAGCGCTTGGGGGGAACTTGTAGCTAAGGGGAGACATGGAGATTGTCTGCAGCTGTACTATAAAGCTTCAAGATGATTCGATTGTCCAATTGCCCCCCAAATATGGCTCCTGATTGAGCACACACCCTAGCATTAGTAGCATTCAAGACTTCATTAGAACTGCAAACAATAATTATTAAAGCCACCAGGGCATGGAGAGAGAGAGAGAGAGTCTGAGAGAGAGAATAACCGATAGCTTCAGGTATTGACTGAAAGTGGCTTTGTGTAAAGCCTTTGAAGGGAGAGTGTTGCGCGAATGTTAAACCTCATACACAGCTGCTCCAACACACACACACACAAGATAATGCATTATTAACAGCCCTCCATGGCCTGTTTATCTTCAACTTAGCTGGGTACGTATGTAGGTGTTGCCGTACGTAAATATCTCTCGCCACATTATGGTATACATACGACGATAGGCTAGGCTGGTTTCCCCAGCTAGGCCATCAGTGGTGTATTTACTGTGATCTCAAGACGCACTTGTATTATGCATGATAATAACAATAATAATATTATCACCATATGATAGGTATTGGGCAACTCGAGCTCAATTGTTAATTAGTGGGCGTTCACACCGCACTCAACCAAATCGACCAAACTGCAGCCATTCTGGCGACAGCTAGCTTAGCTTAGTGGGCCGGGGGTCGGGACCACCCAAAGATGGGACTACATGATATTCTGACGTGTACAATAGTATTATTATTATGTATGTATACATAGTACAGCATTGTAAATACATACTTAATTTATACTAGGCAAGTGCTAGCGCCAAAACATTCATGGTTGCTACGTAACATGTATGGGTGCATATTGTTTGATGTTGCAGCATGACCATATACAGGTAATAATACGGTGGTAAAAGTGTAGTCTCGCGCAGCCACAGGATATAATATGTTATAATATTATATACATTCAAGCTACATGCATGTATATATATGGTTATAATTAGCAGAGCCGTAAGCAGACAGAGAACCCACTCAGTGTTACGTAAAAGTGATTATTCCAGAGGGAAAAAAGCACAGCCATGGGGCAGCTAGTCCGGATGTAATATTAGCTATAAATTAAGGTGAAATTAATGTGGAAAAGACTGGAAAGTCACTAGGAGCCAAACCCAGCTACGTACATAGGTCGCTGGCTGGCATGAGACACCATGCAGCTGTAATAGAGATGGTGGTCGCTTAATTTCTAGAGGGTGCCTACAGGAGTGTAGTAAGCTTTCCCCAATTAACCTTCCCAACCCTAGTTTACTCTGAAATGTGATTATGCCTACGCCTGCCTCCCGGCAGTGGAACCTCGTTACAAACTCCAAATTAAGTGTTTTCAAATACGGATCAGTGCATGAGGGTTATATAGGTTACTACTAAAAACCCTTTTATTGAGTTTCAAAGGGATACTCCTCCAGGAGTTCAACTACAGGGTATGTACATGGATGAAGAAATTGGCTAGACTCCTGTAATACAGGCTATGGCATCACAAATCACTAACTTCATTATGTTGCCATAGAAACCATGTAATAATGATGGGAGATCACCATGGGATTAAACTCTAACTGTTTACGTATCGATAAACCGAAAAGGTTAAAAATTAATAATCGTTATTCTGGGAACCACATGATTGTCAGACTTCAATACTTCCTAGAGCTATCTATCTTATGAAATAATATAGGGAGTGGCTTTGGGATGTGGCTGCTAAATATTCACAGACCACACATAATATTATACTCTCATACAAAATAATCTGTACATTCAATATTTGTGCAACACACTTGTCAATGACTCATGTACGTACGTATACATAGTACGGTATATTATCATGTCAATCTTCACTAATTTTAAATTTGTTATTAAAGTCGTTTACCTAATCAGAGTCTAACATGGGATGGGTGTGCTCCCAGGCCAGTGTGTGGCCAAGAATAGTCCATCGAATCAATACACACACACACACACACACACAGACTGTTTCAAGTTCTCATGCACAGCTAACCTATATAGCTAGCTAGGGCGTCTCGGCTTAAATGTCATATTAGGTCATCCTGGACTCTAGTTCCATCTAGCTAGCTATGCCCAGAGCCAAGCCAACAGCTAAACTTGGGCCCCACGACTTTTTTGAAAATTAATCAATAACTCAGCTGCACACGCAGTGGCTAGTGTTTAATGAATAAAAATTAAGGATTGGTAGGACTACTTTTCCACATCTTTTATTTACATATAAAAGTTGGCTTAGTATTAGTATTAATGTTTTGCAATACACAGCAGTTCAGGATGACAGATTTGATGGCTGAATCAGCTCAGAGAGAAACGTGAACTACGATATTTGAAAGGTTGAGAACCAGATCTAGAGTGGCCTAACCCCAAATTGAATGTAGGAAATTGTCTAAAAAGCTCAAAAACGGACTAAAAATCGAACACCCTACTCTACCAAATCACTAAAATTTTCAAAACTGTGAATTTTCTGTTGCTCATGAAATGTATTTTAAACATGTTTTCAATATTAGGGGGGCTAACTCGGTTAGGCTACTCTGGTTCAATTCTGAGCCCTTCATTTGATGTACAGATGATGCACGGTATTGAAAACAGCTAGCATAGCTTAGCTAGGCTCCCTTCCTCCACTCCACGTGCGGAATCAAAACCTACCTATGTAGGTTGACAGTTTCTATTGTACCCACTTCCCCCATATCTACAGAAGCCTTCCTTCTACCAATCCCACCCACCCACCACGGGCCACCCACTGCCTTAACTGAGGTGCAATGACCTTTCTGGACCATGAGAGAGTGAAATTATATGCCCAGATGAGACGCCACAAATTATTGCCCCGTCCAAGAAGAAATGACGATTTGTAAATCCTAGACGCCACAAAAATCCTAGCATGCATAAAGTGAGTACACAGCGAAGAGATCCCAGTGGCTAGACCAGCTAGACTACAAGGGAAAAAACAGACAGGAAGCATGCAGTGAGGAGACTCCTGAGATTAGACTGTGCAGCTATAGACTACAATAACAGCAAATGAGTGGCCACATATATACAAAATACAAAATATTATTTTAATAGAGTTTTTTGCCAACTAACTTTGGTGCAAGAATATCACACAAAACAGTAATAATGTGCAGCTCTCAATTATGGACCAGGGACCAGTCCAGTTGCAGCAGCTATACAGAGAATGCATAGGGCAGAGATGTATTTGTGAAAACAGCTGATCAACATTCACTTATGACCTAATCTTGTCTTAAAGTTAATAATTGTGTTATCATGCACTAAAATCCTCCAAAGTATAGCATCATAATTATGTATAGCATCCACATACGTAGTTCCATATTATCAAGATTCTACATGTACAAAGGCACAGATCAGACTAGACCCCTCTTAATTTCAAGTATATGCCTGTTCACAGACATAAAGATCAACATTAATATTTGTATGTATATGCGTGCTCAGTCCTATAACCTTCTGTTCAACTAAATATGTAAATGAGGTTAGCAAGCCAGCCCCAACCTTCTGCTGAGCTAAAACAAGCCATGGCATAGGTTAGCAAAATTTAATACAACGTAGTAAACAGTATGCCACAGATGGCCAACAGTGGAGGTCCAGTACCACACCACACCCAGGATGATGACATGGGAACGTGTACGGCCAACACTAATGGGAAATATACAACGAGCCAGCCACAGAAGGTCCATGGGGGGGGGGGGGGGGGGGGGGAGAGGGGGGTACAGCACCATGAAAACACCACAATACACCCGCCCAATCGGATGCGTACAGCACGCTCGAGTCAGTGTCTCTAGCATTGCCGGGGTTACCATGGCAATGCCAAGGCTAGTCCAAACAGCAATTAATGTGGAGTATATATGGGGAGTAAACGGAACATGGGAAGGTATGTACGTATATGCGTGCAGCCCCTAATGGCAAAGATTGTTAGTGTTTGCTGTGGTAATGTGGATGATGCAATAATACTATTATGTAACTAGTTATGATGAAGCCATATAGCTTCACTTTCAGTTACTTGATTAGTATGCACAAACAACTGTTACCATTAGTAGCAGAAAGCTCAAGCAGGTGGGGTGGGGTGGGGAGGGGGACAGAGAGAGGGAGAGAGAGAGACACGAGAGAGACGAGAGGGAGGGGGAGAGAGAGAGAGAGAGAGAGAGAGAGAGGAAAACGAGAAAAGAGAGACATTCCTCACCCTGGCATTTCTAGCTTCTTCTTCCTTCTTGACATACTCGTTGACCTACACAGAGCAGAGGAAAGAAATCCATAAACTCCATGTAACACTATGCAACTAATTGGCTGTGGGATTACAAAATGTACAACACCCAATCTTTCCCAAACATGTACATGTACGTATGTAGGATCAAGTTCGCTTGCACAATAATGACCAGACCATTTCCCAACTGGAACACCAGCTCAATACTACCGTACACTTTCAACTGGCACAAACAGAATCCCCAATTGTGAACTTCTATACACGACCACTAAAGCAGTATCAATACACACTGCACCCAAGGGTCAATCTCACACACACACACAAATGCTCAAGTCTTCGTTCCTTTCCCAGACCCACATCCCCCCAATGCAGGTTCCCCCCACATCACAGACAAGAGTTGAAGGAATCCAAACACTTTTACTAGCTACCAGAGAAGACTTTTAAAAAACATAAGCCGCGAGATAAACACTAGCTAAGACTTCAGTTTTCAGTAGGGATTGACAGAGAAGGGAGAGGGAGAGGAAGGTAAAGGGAAGGGGGTGCACGTGGGGGAGTAAAGACAGAGAGAGAGACAGAGAGAGAGAGAGGAAGGGAGAGAGAGAGGGAGAGGGAGAGAGAGGGAGAGGGAGAGAGAGAGAGAGAGAGAGGGAGGGAGGGAGGGGGAGGGAGGTCATAAAGATGAGGCAGTTGTGTCACAAAGTACAGTACATATCAAGAGGTCATATTTCACTGTTCAGGTGCAGTGGTGAGGAGGAATGTTTATAAGTTACACCTAGCCGTGGAGGAAATCAGACAGGAAAGGAAATGAATCAGACTGCAGATCGACGACGAAAACAGACAGCATAGAAATGATGATGTGTAATCAAATTACACACTGCTATGGTGCGGCGCGGCTTACAATGAAGCATTGATCCAATTGTTCTTTAATTTGAAAGCTGGAGTGACTGCTCGACCACATGGAATGTGCAGTAACCAGATTAAAGAGAATCCAGTAAGTGAGGAAGGGATTTTTTGTACAAATGAGATTTCCTGCCAACCAGCCATCTGTCGTCGGGAACTAAAAATAGCTATACAAGGCTTACATAATAATAATAATTATTATTATATTCCTTTGTTCCGTTATCATGCAGTAATATACACATTGTGCATTATTGCATAACTATCTATGAAATTGAAGACTACAATGTGTGGCAACCTGTAACTAAATATATAAGCTTATGCTCAGGACAGGATGGGACATAGAGCTATTATTGTTCAAATCATAAAATCTCTGGCTACCCGTGTTAATAACTGGCATGTGGTATTATGTCAAGTTACGTACACCGGTCGCCATCAAAACTTTGTTTATTTATTCCTTGGCCGACTGATATCTTCGTTGGGTTCTCTGATATGCCATGTATGGATGCACAAGGAGCCCACTGATTTGACACAAACGGCCTTAAATTTCATTTATATTCAAGAGGTAAAAAATCAACATCCAACAATTGCATACCTAAGGCTATGGTGATCAGCACGTCAGCATCTAATAAAATTCAAAGTTCAGGTACAGTCTTCTAATTTGACTTAATACAATTACGTACTTAAAATTATAATATCTGATAGATTATAAGGTTTATATGATTATGATCTAAAGTACCTTAAGGCGACAAATATTGCCAGTTCATTTTTCTGCAATTTTGGCTCAAAACACATTTTGTAAGTACTAAATTGTGTCCTGTACCTACAAGCTCACCTCGGCCAATGGGATCCACAGTATTTAGCATCCCTCTGTCCCCTTAGTAATGCTCGGGTGTCATAGCTTGGGGCCATCGGGATGCTAAATACTGTAGATCCCTTGGCCTTGGTATCTAACTATTACATAGTGCATTGCAATTGTGTCCTGTACCTACAAGCACTTAGCTGGCATACGTAGTTATCGGAGGGTGCACCGATATTATTGATGAAAGTGGGCGGAGATTCTAGACATTCTTCACCTATGGTTTTGTAATTGATGTCTCCGATTATATGTTGGCTCATTTGTTTGGAGAGAACTTGGAAGCCAAAGCTTAATTCTCATGCATAGCTAAGGAGGTAATTATCATGAACGTGAGCCTACGCCAGTTTAGCTACGTTGCTATATATGGAGCATCAAAACATCCTTTGATTGCAGGGAGTAACTCTCGACAGCTAGTCTAAGGCTGTCTTTATTACAAAAGAAACAGTGAGAAAGTGCATATGTACGTACGTATATTATAGTTCAGTAATCAAATGTGAGCCACTTTTTGAGATCCACATTGATGAATACATATTCATGTTTGTGTGCATATCTTGAATTTGTGCTACTGAATACTTTTTACATAACTCGAGTACAACATTTTATACGATATGTAATAAGGCGTCGGAATGTTGCAGATCTTTTTGTCACACATGGTTTATGCAATAGCTGGCGGCTTTTCATTGATTATGGTCAAAGCCATACAATTTGCCTTTTTCATTGTTCGTGAAGAGCTACATGCGTAGTAACGCTTGCCGCACGTGTTATAACATCGTTTTCAACAACATTGTTAGCGTATCTCGCTTCATTAGGAGCAACCACAAGTGTGTTGGACAGCTGGTCGCTAACTAAGATTATGTGATTGAACTTTCAATCTCTGTAGCGAGATTTTTTACCCTTTCAGTTCGAAACCTTTTGCTTTAATATCAGTGTTCCTGCTCCTCTCTCTCTCTCTCTCTCTCTCTCTCTCTCTCTCTCTCTCTCTCTCTCTCTCTCTCTCTCTCTCTCTCTCTCTCTCTCTCTCTCTCTCTCTCTCTCTCTCTCTCTCTCTCTCTCTCTCTCTCTCTCTCTCTCTCTCTCTCTCTCTCTCTCTCTCTCTCTCTCTCTCTCTCTCCCTCCCTCCCTCCCTCCCTCCCTCCCTCCCTCTCTCTCTCTCTCTCTCTCTCTCTCTCTCTCTCTCTCTCTCTCTCTCACAGCTGTGGTACTGAAGTCAACATTTTTGTAGTGACAACAATTGAGCTGTGAATTTTGACACCGTAACATTAGAAGCTCTTGATATGCCGTGGTCATACGCAGCTGATCCAAAACCGTTACCACTGCACGTGTACTCTACTATGAAACACATTTTTAGCTCATTATCCAACCTACGTACGTACGTACGTGTGTAGCCGAGTGTCACATGAATTACTTGTCTTTGAAACTTGATCCATGTAGCAAGCAGTAAGTAGCATATCCTATGTAAGTGGTTCCCCATAGTAACGTAAAACCACCTACACCACTGAATGACAGTCAAGTCACAGCACTAGCGTGGTCAGAATTACATGCATGGAACTTGATACAATAGGTGATCGATGTCCGATCCCGATCGTCTCACTCCAAGTTATGCTGTATCATAACAATGTATCCGTGCATGTATTCAAAGCTTGAATCATCTTTAGCTGATTAGCAATTATGAGTTCCTAATTAGTGGAATTGAATATATGCTGATGTGCAAATATGTGAGTGAGTGTGTGTGTGTGTGCATGCACGCATGGCATGAATGTATGTGCGTGTGCATGGGCCCGGGGCACGTGTGAATTGTGTGTCCAACCGCAACCCTTACAGCTCGGCGATCGATAAACATGCCAATTATCTCTCTAATTCGATTTGCAAAACCATGCGGACAGGCAGGCAATGCAAGCTTAGTAGGGTGCAAAAGTGAACTGTTTTGTCGGCATTTGAGATTTAACTGCTGTCGAGGCTTTTGCCACCTCTTGCCAAAGTATGCAAATTAGAATATTCAATCATCGACACGGTCATACCTGGCGATTTTTCGCCCATTAGCGACAGCCTTACAATCCCCAGGATCGGATTTTATTGTATTTTAAAGAAGGCGTGTGCGCCACAAACCCTCTATACCTTGTGCCCTGTCCCCTCGATGTGTGAAATGTGACCACGCTTGAGCGTTCCTTGCATGTCACCGTTGCCCACAAGTGTGGTACGTGGTACCAACTGATTCAGATCTGAATTGAAAACATCTGGAGTTTGGAATGTATCGTTACAGTAACGTAGTGTCCCGGGTAAACATAATATTAAATGGCCCGCAGGAGCGCTTGAAAGTTGAAACCCTGTGCATGGGGGCTTTCCTGGGACACTATAATGGTACTTACTTGCCCCCCCCCCCCCCCCCCCCCAACTGACCGATGTGACATATATCGTGTGAACTATTTCTGAAAATGTGTGTGTGTGTGTTTCAATTGTGTAACATATTGAGCTTCTGGCGACCCTAAATTGACAGAGGCATGAACTGTTACTGACTGATTTTCGATGTAACCATCAGGGGCCTGTACTGGCTTTGGGCATGCGGAGATCAGATCAGCTAACGAATTAGAGGTTTGCATGGGGCTTTTTTTTTTTCAATTTCTCATGCATGGTCATGGGTATAATCTATTGTAATATTAATTCCTTTTTTAGGCTTCTATCATCATTAGTGGTCTTTTCTCAGATGCAGCTGCAAGGTCACGTATATCATATGCATCCACTCGTGCAGCATTCCAGCATATTTGTGGGTCCCTCGCGTAGCGTTTGATCGCCACCCTGCGGACCGAAGGAAAAGGAGAGCGGTGCGCTTTGATCCCAACGTAGACAGCTGCCCTCTAAACTTGCGGATCTAAACTCGGAATAATTGTATTCGTGTTTTATATATAGCCTAAAACCACGACACATGTTGATCCAACACTGACCACGGAGCACTGCGCGTGGTCACCGTGGTAGTTACTTGTGGGCAGGTTGTATAGTCCCACCCTCCCTTTTGTGTGCACTGATTTTGGTCAGAAATTTTACGAGCGTTTGACGGCGCTCTCAAAGATAAGAAAAGACTACTATACGTATGTGCAGGGATTATACTTCTTGTTTATGCGGTAGCCTAGCAACGAGGGGCAATAGTTTTACTGTCTAAACTGATTAGCATAAAGAGATGACATTCTTTCTCGTATCGGCTGACGAGATGAAAGAGCTTTTAGTCAGGTTTAATGGTACAACAGCGTGACCACTTTTGCACAAGTTGTGATGGTTTTGTGAAATTCTTAAAATATCGTATGGTGTCTGTTTGTGAGTTTGTATGGTACGTTACTCACGGTGTTTGAGGACCATCAAAGGATACTAATTTCATATCAGACCAATATATTATAAATAGTTTTTTTTTCTTAGCTTAATAATTTCATTACCTATGCTTTGCACACCAAAAGAAGACCATAAACGAAAATTTTAAGGATAGGATTACCTTTAAACTCTTGTAGTTAGAAAAAGGATTTACGTGTACGTAAAATTAATATGGTTGAAGTGAAATAATTAGCCGCCAATGTAGACATCTGAGAGATTACCTTTAAACCTCATATCGTATAGCGGGAAATTTTCGAGGGAGAAAATCTTCACGTATTTCGTGATTTTACAGCCACCCGCGAAAGTTTTCTCCATGAAATTTTAGGCATACCACACCCATTATGCAATCATTTTTATTAACATTCCGTGAAAGTTTTCTCCACGAAATGCTCCCTTCCTACCAATCCACAAAAGTTTTCTCCCTCGAAAGTTTCCCGCTATACAGTAATTATACAGTTGTGACTTAATTAGTACACTAGCTGTACATGTACGAAACAATTAGCCGGCAATGGAGATATTTGTGACTATTGGCAGAGAAGGAACACTCAAGGTAAAACAAGGTGTGGTCAGATCTTGGCACGGCACAGCATTTGTTGCTTATTTTTCCCCGAGTTTTTTTCACTTGTGTGTGAAACTGTCCATAGAATTGGAAAAAGAAGGCCAGCTTACGTGAGAAGAAATGGTTGCCATGGGTGAGGCTATTTTTAACTCATCCACATGTCTTCCTCTTATATGGAGCAAAAGCAAGCATGCAGTATGATATCAGTTTCTATATATAACTTTCTATAATTATGGTCAACGATGTGACAGTGTGTTAAACAACTCCACTGAATAAACAGGATGAAGTATCGCATTATTACAGTGAGAGTTGATATTTTACTGTCTGCCTACACTTAGTGTCAGTAGCATGTCAGGCCGGCTCTTCCGTTAGACCAGTTACGTACGTAGGTGTGTGTAGGTACGTATAAGCATATCTTGACCATTGCATGGTGCTAGTTCTGGTGGTGGGTGTGCTATGCATACATACAAAAGCAGGATTTGAGATGGCAAGTGGCTGTTTCCATAACTCACTATAATGTACGTACTTTGTTTAATAACCGCTGATCATGAGCTGACTATAATAATATATTTAATAGTACATGTATCACAGATTGCTGCGCGTACTCAACTTTTCTGTCATGTATCAACACGTGTTATTGAAGGTTGGTACATGCATGTACATGCATGTACATGTACCTCCATGTGGCTACAACCGCAACCAGCCCATGTTAAGGTTCCCATGCCAGTGCTAGTGAAGTGCATACATAATATACATACATAGGTAAGGAGCATTGCATGGATCACACACTGTGGAGGTGTGTTTGAGTGCAGTTACTTTCATATCATATGTCCTGATTTTTTATTTATGCAAAAAAATGCAATGCACTATACTGTAAGTATAAATATCCCTCGACAACACAGTACAGTCATAAACCTACCTTTACTGCTTATATTAATGTTATTATCACAACAAATAATAGTTATCTGACAGTAATTGGGGTGCATGAGATGCATGGTCGAATGCACCCCAATTACTGCCAGATAACTATTTTGTTGGTATAGTTGACCTCTGTTCATTATTGGCCTACTTTATGATGATGATCCAATCCCTTCCCATGGCCAGCAAATTGTCTATAAAAACTTTTGATTGCTATATGCAACTACCAACAATTACAAATACTTGTGTCCATAGTGCTAAATGCGCTGCTTACATATAATCTTTGAACGGCTACACATACAATATATATACGCACCTACATACTTCACAGCCCTGACTTTGTACATAAAATTAATATACGTATGTACATTGTATTATATTATTTGCTACATACATACATGCGTATAGGTGGTGCAATTTGCAAGTTAAGTATGTACGTATATTATAGGTATGTCATTTAATCCATACACGCCCAAGCAACCAGAAACATGATTTCATCCGCTAGAAATCAATCAAATTATCAGCGATAGGCTACATGCATGTATGTATACGTATACGTATATATGTATAGCTAGGGCTGGACCCAAACCAGACGGTGATAGCGTAAATTAACTCAATTAAGGAGCCGAGTATGCAGCGAGCACATAGCATTAAATTTGTGACGAGCACTTAATTAGCGATAATCAGATGAAGACCCTCAGTTGAAGTAGGGAGGGAGTGAGGGAGTGAGGGGGGAGGGGGAGAGGGGGGAGGCTTGGGAAGAGAGCTGGACAAGAGCAGGTAGGTAGGGATGGAGTGAGGGGGTGAGGGGGGGAGGGGAGGGAGGGAGGGAGGGAGGGGAGGGGGAGGCTTGGGAAGAGAGCCGGACAAGAGCAGGATAAACAGTAATTAATAATCCACGCACAGAATGTATGATATGTACACTATGGCTATACCGATACCAAGGTAATATTATCAAATAATTAAAATCCACTAAAAAAAGTGACGTTAAGATAATATAATATAGAAAATCACAATGCACTAAGAATGTATCTAGATACGTACATGCATACATTGTATAAAGTATCAAATTGGTATTTGTTTGCAAAAATTTATCAATGCAATTTGCCTCAAGCCGTAACTAACACCTCGAGTACGGTTCGTTGCTCCACACCAAATATTACATCCCATTAATCATCTGTGTATTCACAACTATTCGAGGAATGCTGACCTATACCCAGCGATACTGCTGAATTAGCAAGGGCCATCAGATCTCTTCTAATTGTGCACAAAAGGCCCCATTAAACTCCAGAGCACCTATCACAACAGCCACTGACGCACGGTCACAATGGCTCAGTCGGCCTCCGCATTCCATTTCAGCAGCTTAAGCAAAGAAAACAAAACCCAATGCATAGCTCACACGCTCTCAATTCAATTAGACTATGGCTAATCACTAGACCATAAAAATCAATTAGCGCCCTAATACCTGCGTTGCCGCGTGCCATGCTTCTGGGGCCGCTGTACAACGCAGTACGGCAGAGGGAGTGTGGAGCGTGGGGAACGGACCTACTTGACCCAGGATTATTTAGCGGGGGAAAAAATAACACGCATACGTCTGGGTGTTGCAGTCACGCTCACACACGTTTGACGTATTAAAATTTTTACACTGCACGCACGTACGTCCCATACGTAGCATTTTTCACTTAATTAGAAAGAAACACCGATTACGCTTTATCATGCACATCGCAGATGCCTTCTCAGTGTAAGGCACTTACGTATATTACTCGCTCATATCTTTGATTACCATGGACTCTCCTTCAATTACAGCACGGTTGTCGAACTAATTAAGTCAAACGATAATTACTTCTATTAACGTTATACAGAGCACACTTAAGCAACACGATAGTATCAAGCAGAGTATCATCCAGGGGGATAAGGGATATAGTCCCTCTCCCCCCAAAAAACATTTGTAAATTAAGATTAGAAATCAATAGACAAAGCTATAATAACTACTAATATTATTCCGTTTCTGCCATATATTATAATAAATTTAATGATATACTCATGTATTTGCATGCTTTATTGTCCTGACTATAGGTGTGGTCAATGTGCAAATGGGCTTACTGCTAATTATAGTTTGATTACTGACATCATGGTACTCTTATACCATATATGGACATTAATTCTAATTATTCAAAGACGAAGCAGTTTGCAACCACATTAAATTGTCAACAGTGTACACAAGCAGTTATGTATAACTGTACCAGCTACATTAGCTCTACAACCTTATACTTACCAATTTTGTTAGCTTTCTCTCTCTCCTTCGTTCAACTCTCACTAGGCCTTCAGCAATCATCTTGGCCGCAATGTCTGAGCTGTCTGACGGATCTTGGAGGGAGACGAATTCCTGAGGGGGGAGAAGAGCCACGGGAGGAAGAGAAAGAGGAGAGGAAGAGAGGAGGAGGAGAGGGAGGGAGAGAGAGAGGAGAGAGAGAGGAGGAGGAGAGGGAGGGAGAAAGAGAGAGAGAGAGAGGGGGAGAGAGAGAGGGAGGGAGGGAGAAAGAAGAGGGGAGAGAGTAAGGGATATTATATTAAGATTACGAAAAAAAAAATCTTGGAACGGGCACAACAAAAATTAAATTGCGGCTAGACAAAGCAGCTGACAAGCATGCAGGGACATGACAGGGTGAGCACGTACACCGCATTCCGTGCATACTTAACCCCCCACTGGAATGATCCGCAGGGAACCACACTTGCATGTACCCGTGCATGGCCAAAAAACGTATGGGTTCCGGTGCCAGTGATCTGACAGCAATCTGCCGACAAAAAGTTCACATGTACATATACGTACATACATACACACACACACACACCCGGGTGTAGGTACGTATGCATGCACTCATGTATATATGGGTAGTATCAATTATTGTACATATGTATATTATATTGGAGCTAGGTATAGGACATTAAAATGTTTGCTCTATTAATCAACTCTAGTAATCAGCAAAATGACAACTGGTCCGCGTGTCCTTACCCATCGACTGAATAAAATTTTCATACGTGCATCTATGTATGGACAAATGTGTGCAGCTCATAATCACATACGTATTGGAGCATTTACTACTAGGCAAATTGAACACGATTGCCACAACCAATTAAGCAGCGGGGGGGGGGGGGGGGGGGGGGGAGAGATTGAGAATTAAAAAAAAACAACTTTATTACACAGATAATCTGTTAAATTTTAGCCATGCATATGGCATTTTTGATGGGCCTACCTTGTCTTCATAAATATAATAATATTTGAAAGTATTACCAAGTTAGCACAGATAATTACCAATGATACAGTATATCACTGCAGACATAATATATGCATGTGTTGACACTAGCAAAATCAAAATTATAATATTGTATCATAATATTTGTACGTATGTATGTATATGTCTATAAACAGACAAACACAATAATATTATTATAACCAATAATTAATTGGAGCACTAGTGCGGAGTAATTGCTGTATATATAGTTGTCTCCAACTCTCTCTTTGAAACTTTACTGCAACATAATTACAACATAACACATGCAGCTGTAACCAATAACCAAGCAAGCAGTTAGAGCGCCATTTCAAAGGTCATCAAATAATTAAGTAGGGTGCGTATAATACGGTGATTATGGACCATTTACTAAACGATTCCAGCAATTTTCAGCAAAAGAGCATCAAAAGCTTAAATTGTTACATAAACAATCAATCACACACTACTTTTAGCTGAACCATGCCAGCAAATTAAATCACCAATTAAAGGTCAAACTAGCTCCCATCAATGGTACTCAGGAGCGTGAACATAGAGTTCCCCCATACTATGAGAAGTACCCTAGCTTGGAGGTTTCTCAAAGCACTCAGACAAGAGCTAGCTCACATCAAAGACAAAAACTATTTCTATATACATGCATACATAATATACGTACGTATTATATATGTATACGTAGGTACACATAATTATGAACATGAATATAATAATAATATTATTGCAATTATAAGCTATTGAATATGCATGAACTACATAGCAGGTTCCATAATATTATGTATAGGGCAGATTTCAAATTAAAGGCCAGCTCAAAAAACTATATTTACATGTACTAGCTAATTACATATATAGGTACACACACCTGAACATGAACATAATATTCTTATATACGTACGTAAGCTATTGATCATGAGCAAACAGATTCTATATTTATGGAGCAGGCCTAAGTTTCAAATAGAAATTAAAGGCCAGCTATAGCCATAGGACTTACTGTGTGCTACCTTACTGAGCTAGGAAACCCTTGTCATGTTCACATCAGAATATCTCCCCAGACTCTTGGGTCCTCCATCCAATTAGGCCACCCAACTTTGGAAGGTCCATTTTGGGTGGTATTGACCCTTTAGGAAAAAAGCTATTTCAGCTGCAACTAATTAGTAGTCCCCTTTACCCAAAGGGCATGTATGGAATACTGGGAGAGGTTAAGGTACAGTCTTGGTTCTGCACTCTATCAAGCAGAAGGCAATGTTGATATTGGCAGCAATTATGAATAGGTTACAACAAAGTGGACAAGTTTTGCAAGTGTGGGCAACAACAAATGAAATGATGTTATTTGTTGACACTTTGGTGAAGTGTAACACTTACATAAATGGGAAAATATGCCCTCGGGTACTAATTAAGGAAGGTTCGTGCACTGTATACATCTGCAAAATTGACTATTACAGTGCCACTGGTTAATAACAGTCACGCTTCAAGGAAATAACAATCCAGTGTTGTTGCAGAACACTGGATTAGCGTGCATACGTCAATGACGATAGAATGGTAACCCAGAATGGTAATCCAGAGGTGGCTTTTCACTCAATGCCAAATAAAGAAAGTTCGTAGTCAATTTGGAGAGGCAGCAAACTTTCCTTAGTTGGTACCTGAGGGCATATTTGCCCCTTTATGCATGAAATAGCATGTGTACCTGTAATAATTAATGTAGGCCAACAACATTAATTACTGTCATGTCCAGGGAATGCTTGAAGTTGTTCATAAGATAGAGCCGCCAAGGTGCCTAGCTATATTTATAGTTGCAAGGATTGGAGAGATGACACTTTTAACAACGGTCATGCGCGCTGTAGATAATTAATATGGAAATGACAATAATTCTGTTGTGGTAAAACACTTGATTAGTGTGTGTGCATGTGCAATTGTTGGCCTGTTATGTTATGGATAATCCACACCGTAGAGTGGACGTGAATGATGAACACCCTAATTTCTGTCACAGTCAGCATTCAATGCTATATCAAGTCTGTCAACTCGAGATCTCTGTGACTAGCTAGCTAGGCACCTCAGCGGCTCTCTACCTTATGAACACATCTAGTCATTCCCTAATTAGCACGTACGCCATACTATGCAGCCTAGCTATCATCTCTATCTATAGGCAACTTGCATTGTGGCTCCATGGAGTTTATGATCATGCAAGTTTAGACATGGCTCAACGTACATCGGTATAGTAAATCAATCATTGACAATAGCACGTACGGGGAAGATAGATAGTCTAACTAGTATGTGCTAAGCGATTGATGCCTGCATCCAAAGAAATTGCCGCAGGAAAAAAAATTGCAAAATTGATATCCAAAAATTAAAGATCATTGTCTGGGAAATAAAGAAAAAAACAGAGCAGATCAAGGTATGTATACGTACATACAATGCAATGATTACTGTAAATAACCAGCAGGAAGATGGGGAGACGATTATTATAACAAATCACCAATTTTAGCAGATGAGCAGGTTAGGGACGTACGTATATAGTAGTCGTATTATTATGAACTATGTAAAATAGATTCCACATAGCATAATTATCATTCTAATTGATATAAAATTATATTATAATTAATATACCACTGCCAAACCAACACAGTGACAGTGACACAAAGTCTAGCCACATAGCACATGTCTAAGCAGAAATATCGTGGGTGGGTGGACCCAATCATAGGATGCACCAAATCAAAAGAGGAAATACCGTCATATGTGACTGCATACACGTGAACTATATTTGGCCGAAATTGTCACCACTTTGGAGGTGGTGAAGGAAAACAATCAGTTTCTGGGATGAGCTTAAGATGAAATTAGAGGAGTTTTTAATTAGAAAATATGTAAATACGGGGGGAGACACCCACCTACAGCTAGACACCTATATATAGGACGCAGACGAAATTCTTCACGAGGGAAGAAACTACAGAAATTGAATTATTTTCTGCAGCTAATTAGGGTAACCCTACACTTATGGGAGAGGGAGGGATGGAGCTATGTCCTGAATTAACGGATAAAGTACGTTTTGTCTAGTACGTCTCTTAGCTAGGGAGAGTGGGAGAGACGAGAAAGAAAGCGATCAAAACAAAAGTTGATTAAATTGCATCTCATTCACATGAGAAGAAGAGAAAAGAGAGAAGAGAGAGAGAGTATGTGTGTGGTTTGCTCTTACAAGTAATTACATAATAATCAATGGAGTCCCAGTAATTAAGTACTTAACGTATATAATATAATAATATTATGGACACCACTCCTCCCGACTTAAAACAAAAACCAAGGTCTAGCTCAGGTCACGCATACACCCACCACCTCCACTCCACTCCATTCCATTCCATTGCATAATATTATGTAAATTCAACACAAACACCACCTGTGTTTCAACCCCTCGATCACTTAGCACAGACAGACAATCAGGCAGCCATTAGAAATCGTTTTGTCGCCACCTGTTAGGTGGAGTGCGCTAACCTGATACAGACAGATAGGCCAATAACATCAGTAACAACATCCAGATACCAACATATTATTATACTATATGTGTATATACGTACTATCATCATCGTGCAGAACTTTGCTCTTCTGTATATATGCCGGACATGCAGACAGACGTGGTTAAGTGGTCAGCAGTATCCATGGAAACGGTAGGTAGACCACGTAATATAACCACGGTATGCCAGCCATACTGTCATACCAGACAGCTCAGGTTTAACACAATTGTAGCCCAGCTAGCTATAAGAGATACCACTGGCATATGTGGCTACATGGTTGTTGGATATACTGTACCTAGGACGTCTACTAATATTCCTTAGAGAAAGAAGCCAACTACGTATATAATTAAATATACATAATATAAAAATACTATCCAGCTAAAATTCTAAAAAACGTCTCCAAACTGAGCACCTGATCAGTCAGTCTGTCAGGGTCGAAAATTTGACAGATGTACTGCAACTATGTAAGTTTATTATAATATTATGTCATGTGGTCGTGTGTGGCAGATCCATTACATAATCCATTATGTAATCGCTGGTGTAGGCGGAGTAAAATCCAGATAATGGGCCCCCTCAACATAACGATTATAATAATCATTGGTGCAGGGGTAGTAAAATTCAAATATTGGGCCCCTCAACACAATCCATTACGTAATCATTGGTGTAGGGGTAGTAAAATTCAAATATTGGGCCCGGGCCCCTCAATACAATCCATTACATAATCATTGGTGCAGGGGTAGTAAAATCCAAATATTGGGCCCCTCAACACAATCCTACGTAATCATTGGTGCAGGGGTATATAGTAAAATTCAAATATTGGGCCCCTCAACACAACCCATTACGTAATCACGCAATAGTAACTACGTACAAGCATGTAGGGCAATTGTATCCTACTACAGAGGCTTGAATGAAATTTTAAAATCACACAAAAGCAAAAAATTTAGAAAAAAGATTATTTACGTGTATGCATGCCACAAAACATTATTATAATAATATTATTATTATGAAGCCAGTCAGGACAGATGATGATAATGCATTAGCATAATAATTATTATTATATTATTAACATTAAAAATTTGGCACAAACACTCAGACTCTTAACATTACCAGCGTAAGGGTTATATAATCTGCCACGAAATTAACTACGTATATAGAGGATCAGGCAAAATAAAATTTTAGAAATGACACTAGTACTGCCACGGTACTGGTACTATATGAAACAGCTGCAGATCGAGGCATGAGGCATCGTGTGTGGTACATGTATGCATACAAAATTATATAATTTTATTATCTTCACATAGTAAGTTGCCTCCTATTGGGGAAAAGGAATTTAATCGCAGATCACATGCTTGTGACCAACACTTGGCCTGTTATATAATAATTCACAAGCAGACAATTCCACATTGGAAAAGCATCAAGAACACGCCAAAACAAAGTAATATTACGCGCATACCTTCGTAGGACTGATGCAATGTACATATTCATGCAACCACACACACGCAATGCCAGTGAATGTTGCTATACACATGTACGTGCATACGTATGACATTATACCATTATGTACATGCACCATAAGTAAAGCCAAAAAAAAGAAAAAATTGCATAGTGACGGATCATGGGAGCATAGAAGGCATGCACCACCAGCATAGAGTGCAAGCATGAATAATATAACATGCTTACTCATGGAAACTTTCACATGTTATAATATTATGTAATTTTAAGGATCACCCACCTATGCCCAGTTGAGCAATAACACGTACTGCACTGGGGTAAACATGTATCCCAACGAAAACAGCTACGTAGCTAGCTAGACAGCACAGCTGCCACACAACTTTCAGCTGCCCCTGGCTAGCTGAGGTATGCACATACATAGTTAAGTTAGCCTATCTATAGATAGCCCAGCCTTAACCTTTCTATCTGTCCCTAACTGGCCCTAGCTCCCAGACAGTTGAACCTACAGTGGCCCTGAAAATTGCACGCCACAGGGTACACAGCTACCTGGCTTTCCTTTCCTCCCTATGTAGTACATATGTATGCATGTAGATTACCCTTGTGCCCCAAAAACAAGTTTACAAAAAAATGCTGATTGGAGGTCAGGATTGTATCATGGCGTTCCATCATGTCCACATGGTAAGGATTTACTCAGAGAGCCAGACTACCCCAGCCAGATGGTAGGTAGCCCAGAAATGAAAAAGCTAGGTCACTAGACAGGGCAAGTTCTCATGATCAACAAACACATACTATGCCTTCACAGCAAGGGCCAGCCTGCTGTTCCATATGCTGTGCTTTGCTGCATGGGCACTTTCATCCCCCAACCAACAACAGACAGGGAGGGAGAGTACACCAATATAGTAGTACACACACAATTAGGGGTACAAAGTAGCCTACTACCATAAATGGTCATTAAATAAACCCTTACCATGTATATACGTAGGTACATGTAGCATATCCCATTATTAAGGTTAAGCTAGCTTTGTGAGCTTCCATCTACAAATACCTCCCATATACAAAGTGCCTACCTGTAGCTACATACCTATAGACATACATGTCATTGAACTGTCAGTTCCAGGAATGAAGGACATTTATCCAGCTTCCCCAGACTAGCCTATAGCCTATAGTCCCTATCTATCCCATTTTGCATTGTAACAAGCAACCTACATGTAACCCGGCTACCTGTACATAATTTATGTAGGAACTCAACTTTCGTGAGCGACTTCATTATATTGATCGATCCTGGGTGTAGCTGATGGATAACTATGCACTTGCTGCCACAAATTTTAATTATCATGATTATTATTGTTGATATGCTGCTTGCATGAGTCATTCATGACTGGGGAGAGCTAGGGGCTTTCAAAAGTAGGGGCTTTCAAAAGTATACCAATTTTTACGAGTTAGTAATCGTTTCTAGGTGTGTGTATATGCCACAGCTTGAGGGTACTAACACATCAATAGGATAAAAGGTTAAGGGTCTAGAAACAGGATGTGCATAAACAAACCAACTATTGACATGACAACCAAGGACCGCTCGACACCATGGCTAGGTACCTTACTGTTTTGTTTGAGTATGCCACTATAACCTTGTATCACAACCTTCTGGAATTTTTCTTTTCTTATTATAGCTATAGTTCTGCCAGCACTTTTATTACACATATTAAGTAATTTCCTTCCACAAAAGAAGGTAGGTATCTAGGTGTGTGTGCCACAGCTTAGGGTAACATTACCTGCTACACATCAATAAGATGAAAGCTATGGTTCTACAATAGCACAAGGAAGTGAGCAAACCCACCATAATCGTCCAGACTCATCGCATCAAAAGAAGGCAGTGATTTTCCAAGACAGCGCTTATAGTCCCAAGGAGGTACCCCACCCCACAGCCCAGGTCAGGCCAGACCAGACCCAAGACACTGACTTGGCTTCTAATTAATTATCAATAACGATGATTGATCCCTATATATATATCAATCGAAATACGATTGGGTGCAATCCTTTTTGAGGGCAGCGGCCAATATTCCAACTTCTTTGATCAGTGCACCTACAAAGTGGTATGGATGCCTCTAAATCTCTGTGGCAAATAATTCTGAACACTATTATAATAATAATAGGTATAACATAATGTTATGTAACTATAGGTAGAGGGTATTTTTGAGTTAAGGTTAGAAATTATAGAACAGCCTACATATAATATAGGGGATGCATAGGTCCTGGATTGGCTGGCTAGCGCTTTGATTAGTGTGCCTTACAAAGAAAGTGCAGTAGTAAAGGGACCATTCCCTGCACCTTCTCTAAAGGAAATACTACATTCTGAACATGCACAAATTAACTTAAAGGAGTTCAACTGAGGTGCGTAGGTGCTCTCAAATTGCCTAGAGGATCCACATGATCAGATAATTTTTTTTTTTTTCAAATCGCTTTGTAATTGGTGTTCATACCACAAGCAGCTTCCTTGCTACTCAGATCTGAATAATAATACTGATCCCACCCTTCAAAGCACGATTTGCTAGGCTAGCTCATGTACGCAAGTTCCAGCTAAATCTCTTTTGTAGATACCACATAACAAGTGAAGTCTTTCCCATTGCAGCAATAGACTGTAATAGGGGGCAATAATCACCACCCAAAATTCCGATATATACATTGATCACGTTCATCGATGCACCCCATGATATTTTTTGGACTATCTACGCATATTATAGGCAACAGCATTCCAGTTTGAAATGGACCTGACCAGCCCATCTGG
Source organism: Cliona cf. orientalis (assembly GCA_963930775.1). Classification (NCBI taxonomy): domain Eukaryota; kingdom Metazoa; phylum Porifera; class Demospongiae; order Clionaida; family Clionaidae; genus Cliona; species Cliona cf. orientalis. The sequence continues at coordinate 1,629,077 of OZ005701.1, read as the reverse complement.
TCTCACCTGGCCTGCTAATCCAGCAAGTTCATTCATTCTCTACAATGGCCTTTTATGCACAATACGTTCTATCACCAAGGGAGCTGGGTCATTTCCAGTGCACCAACGCAAATTATTCTGAAAATTCCAACACATCCATCCATCACGTTCATCCAATGCAGGAGGTTTCGCCTAGCTACCACGGCAACCGCATTCCAGTTCCTTTAAGCCTACTTACCCGAACATCATACCAACAGCCACGCAGAGCAGCAGGTGGGCGGCTAAGGCTTCACCAAATGGCGTCTCAACATTCTTCAGCGTCTGTAGCCGTGCACAAATCTCAGTGTGGCAAATGACGTTAACTAACGTCTTAATTCATTGGCCTCTCAACAGCTAAAGAGAGAGAGGAGAGATTCCTGTACTTCGAATTCTTAAACTAGTTGATCGTTCTTTAATTATATATCCTCTATGGGACATTCCATTTTATATACAACAAATTATAGTTCACGAGAGGAACGTTTGAGGGTCGTCTAGGCTCTGTCAACAAGTAATTGACACTGGAATTTTTGAAATCTTTTCTCCAGATTCTCAGAAGCAAATAAAGTTTTCCGATCGCTTTCATGTCTATTCAGACCCTGCAATGTATGCAACTCAAGGGATTCTTAATTGATGACAGAAATGCTTTTTATTGGATAATTACAAAAAAACTAAATTAAGGCTAACTTCCTATATACTTCTATTCAACTCATTTAGATCAATGCATGCATAGAGTGATTCCATAAATTTCTAAGATCTCTCTATCTGATTCTTGGCAATAGTTTAAAATTTACAGCTTCTTTAATTAGAAGATATCTTCAAAATAATTAATCTATTCAATATGAAATTAAAGAGGTTGTGCTTCTATAATATCAAAAATTCTGTTATGTAAGATTCTTGGCGGCAAATTAAGTAATAATTTAATACGAAACACACTTCTGTCGGCTCTCGATATAAACAAGTAAGGATTCCTAATTCAAATCAAAATTCCTCGGACACTTATACTCAATCTCACAGTGGCCGTAGAATCCCGCTAGCTTCCAAATGCACACTTTAATTTGTACCCTTGTCCGAGATTCGCAGTCACCCAGCTAAGTGCAGGCTTCTATTCTAAACTTTAATTCGGCCAAAATTAAATTCATATTCTCTTAACGATGCCATATATAGCAGAGGGATGAAGACTTCCAGAACCTACGTACCTACGTAACTATACGTATTACTGTAACAGAGAAGCACCACATACGTAAGGGCTAGGACCTGGTACATACATAGCTTTTGAAGTACGTAATAATTATTTTGTGTTTTAGCTGTGGACACGGCTTCGGGATAAGACTTTTAATCTGGATTAACCTTGTTATAATCATTCGCCCACATCACTACAAGTTTGGGAAATGATAAGTGGGTGTTAAATCACATCAAACCGCCGTAGTTTAATTATAATATTATGAGCATAATATTATATGCAACCCAGCAATCAATTTTATGTACTAAGCAGCCTTAGAGAGGCTGGGAAAGGGGCAGCCTGTTATGCAACACCAGGTCCATTAACTGGCCGAAAAATGCCCTCTCGGGTGAATCCAAGAACTAATCAATGCAGGTTGATTGGTTCAACAATCAGTTCATTCTATTGTACAAACTTGCACGGTAGTAGTTATCTCAGACCAGCCTTGAATGGATGGCCTGGACTGGAGAGCTCGAGGCAAGCCAGCGGCCATCTGGACGGACCTCCCGCCCACGATAGTTAATTAATTGGTGTGGGAACTATAGAGAGACTTGGACAAGTGGGGAAATTCAAAGGTGCAGTATAAAACCCTACTCTTGCTTTTACAAAGTGCAATCTTTGCTTTGAACTAGTACAGGTCAACAACAAACAATTAATTGTCTACCTTCTGGTCAGTACTTTATCATCTACTAGCTGTCACCATATATAGTGTTCTGGGTTAGCACCAATTATTGGTAATTAGTAATATTAATAATTATTGGCCTTATGGTCTGGGATATTGCATACATTTTGTAAGGAAGCTGCTACGTATACACTGAACCCTTGAAAACATGGTATGTACATGGAGAGTGGATGCTTGCTCGAGTTACTGTAGTTAGCACTACGATTAGCCTTTGTCAAACAATGCATCCAATACTACTGTAACAACTAACAGATAACACTACATAATACTAGCTCACTCTGAGGTTTCATGAGTGAAGTAACAGTGACTAAATTGGTGAGGTCACCCTTTTTTCAGCCCACACTAGCTAGCAAGATATTGTTAAACACTGCATCCTTAATCTAATTATAAAAAATCTGATAAGTTAATAATTTAATTCAATAGGTATGGGAAATTTAGAGCAATCTATACTTGGCCAATTAATTGGTGTGGGAAAATTAGCAAATATGTGACTAGAATGTGACCGATCAGACAATTACAAGTGAACTGGGTTTATTTATACCCACGATCAACCCACCCATGGCCACCCTTCCAAGAAGTGATGGCTATAATAAAGACCACCATCTAGCCAGCATCTGTCGTCATCCACTTAGCCATGAACTGTTTATAAACTATCAAACCATAAACTCAGGATCAAAGGCATGAAAAAATAAAATATACTAGACTAGCTAATTTAATTTGCGTGAGAAATTAATAAAATTAGTGCACTTACGTGTGTGTCCAGTCAAAAATCTGTGATTATACCCACACACTGCCCTTACAAGGTACGTACATGTGTGCATCCACCCACCTCCTCCCTCCCTCCCTCCCTTCCTCTCTCCCTCCCTCCCTCTCTCTCTCTCTCCCTTCCTCCCGTAGGGCACGTACATGTACGTCGTGCACGTACCTAGAGCTCAGATTTATCGATTACAAATGATGACGCACGCAGTGTACACACAAACACTGCAGTACGGAAGAGGTCAAATGCATGATATGACATGACAAAAAGCAAGATGTACGTGACTTACATGTATGTATAATTACGTGAACGTATATACGTACGTATGTTCACGTGGTAAACGGGAATTTGGAGGCAGGCCACAAACCAAGGTCAGAGGTTGACCATCGCTACCGAAAATATGCAACATATAGCAAGCGAGGGACTTGCATAATAATTGTCATATCCTCTAGATCAATCTGGAAAGGAAGTCGTAAACATACTCAAAGGCGGTGTTGGCAGTGAGGGATGATTTGACCCCCTTTGAAAGGTCACACAATGACGCGGTACAGCTAAAACTAGAAGAAAGCATAAAAATTATGGCCAGTATGTGACTGTTCGTATGTGTATATGGTCAGGTCAACAAGCCTCAGAGAGAGGAGAAAGGTGAAGAGAGAGAGAGAGGGAGAGATTGATGGAGAAGGGGGTAATTAAGAGGGGGAAGGAAGGAAGCCTACTGGATCAAGCAGTAGGCTACTGCTTTGAGGGCTCGAGCTGAGGTAGCAACCTACTACCAATTCAAGGGGTCATCTACGTACCTTCACCTACCACACCCTAACCACCTCTTCCTCTAGTTCTCTCCCTTCCTCCCCAGGGATGTCCGGGATTGCCGGTAAATAACTGACCATGTTCCCAGCCTTAGCTTGCCCATGCATGCCAGTGACCCTTGCAAGGAGTGGATTAATGCTGACCCTAGCCACTTTCAGTATGATGATGCAATAAAATTGTGCTGATCATGTAATACTATGGGATGTTATGCCAAGTATGTTCACATAATGGATGATGATCACCACAACATACATATTGCAGCTTAATTTGTGGATCTTATAATTACAGTCTCAATGACTACAATATTAATGTGATTGTACTATTACAATAGTACAACCAACAACAACTACATGATGTCATTGTCATGTATTCAGCAATTTAAAGATGCGCAACACCCGCTTTCAAATTCAACATAATATATCCATATCCATTATACTGAGACACTGCTACCTACGTATGTATAGGTATGTATAAGCATGTAACCAGATTTTCAGGAGCAGTACGTAAATAATTACTCTCCAGACTAGAGTGCATTATGCAATTCTCTAGGAAATTGAAAAAGCAAGCTATGTATATCGATATCAACTATGCATGCACAGATTCGACTGAAGTGGTGGTAGCTACAGCAATTGGATAGTTACATAGACTGCATGTTCAGCAGAAAGCAGTGGTCAAGCACAACAGGATATATGCATGTACGTAGACCATGCTCTTGGTGAGCTCAACAAAAATGATTGGATCAGATAATAATATTATTATGGAGACAATCAAAAATGAAACTGAGCAGCTACGTAGCATTCCTTTGGGACACACGAAATGTGATACGAATTTCTTGCCATTTGTTCCAGCTCTCCTGGCATGCTGTTTGCACACAAATGGAAGACCTTTCGTTCATACACTTATAATTAGCTGATATTGCAATTATGTAATGCTCATGTGATGATTAAATAGTGGTACATGGTGCGGAAGGATTTAATGGGATCATGAGAAAGGTGATGAATAATTCATGAGTGTGCTGATAGAGATCTACAGTGCTTCATACTCCTGATATCTTCAAAAAAACATCATCATTCAGAAGATGATAGAAGCAAGCAAGATGTTTCAGGACGTTCAGTCCTAAGAAACACATTAATATTTTGAGCAGATCGAGAAGATAAGAAAGTCACAAACTACTTACGTAGGTTGCAACAGCACACATACGCAGTACACAAGTATAGCTAGCAAGTGCTGCATTTGTCACATTATGATCAGCAAACATTGATTACCAACGAATCAGAAGAAATGCACATAAAGGAAGCAGCCACAAAAGTGATGCCACTCAACACCACATACAGTAGCTACGTACGTAAGAGCGATGGTGTAAAATTTCGTTTCTATTATGGTGTGTTATTTTTCCCACTTTTCATCCGCTCTGGAATTCCCTTTGTACCAAAACAGAGAAAACCTCGACGGCCAGAGATCAAAACGATGACATCACTTGTTTTTACGAGCCACATTAAGGAGGGTAAACAAAAAAGACCATTCTTTGCGTTCGTAGGATACCTCCCAGATAGGGGGTAAGTTTCCTCTTGAGCAATTAATTTAAGTGGAGGGTTTGTTGAATGTCAGATTTCACCACAAAAAAGGACAACCATGATCAGCTTCTATTTTTAGAGATGAGATAATGATCAAACACCCAAAAATAGAACAAATGTAAATAGAGGAATTAATACAACCATAAAAGTGGAGATCCACTGACCAGCAAGACAAGAAAAACCAGTTAAACGAGCAGGTGCCCTGACGCAATAGAGAGTCTATCTGCAAGTTCCAATTGAATCAATAAATTAATAGCGTTTTTAGGCTTGATTGGCAATTTATATTAATTTAGCAAATTCCAATTAAAATTTAATGAATAAATGTCCATAACACAGTGTCATGCGATGCTATAAAAACAATAAAACAAATTAACGAAAGTACTACAATTTATTACCATAACTTCCGATAACAGCTACGTACATGCATGCACTTATCAAAGTATGTATTACGTATGTGTACTCGTATAATATATGTACATGTATACAGCCACATGAGCAACGTTAAGAGGCGCTCTCATGGCAGCTTACTATTAATAGTGCAAAACACCATGTACGTTACATTGCGTGTGCTGTTGTGATAACATTCAGTTTACCATTAGCTAATCAGAAGAATCCCTTGCTGAGACACAACACGTAGGGCTTGCTGCGCACACGCCCAAACCCTTAAGGACTTTACCTCGGGCTGCAGTTGGCTCCACGGATATGCCATGGAGTGCTCTTTTTAAATAATTTTATTTACTAACAGCTCAACATGAGCAATCAGCTATATTAATTTATACTATATTGGGGCCTTGCATTGATCATGTCCATTTGATTATTTCCAGATTTCAAACACATTCAAAATAAATTTGCTTACAGAAATATTGAAGAGCTTGGAATGGGACTGAGGATGATATAATTAGTGTAGTCATGACAACTCATGTAGGTACATTTACTTGATTATACGTATGTATATAGCAACCCACTCGTGCATACGTACGTGACCAAATACACACGTACACGCCAATTCTTGCAAATCGTCTGGCCTGGGTGGAGTCTACATTAACTACTTATATTTTTATGCAATATACACAAGCATGCACGTACCGTCCAGGGATCAAACAAGAAATCAGTTAATAGAATTGGAAATTTCAAAAAACTTCATGCAAGTACAAATATATATATGTACGGCCCTCTACAAGCATCAAGCTTCAATAAATGACCAAGTGAATGGACTGGATGCACGATCAAGCAAGCTGCATACGTATATAATTGGTTGATAGCTGCAGCCAGCGAATTTGAAACCACGTACTAGCTGTTATCTTCAGGAAAGTAAGTACTATAATTGTGTACAAGTGCAAGGAATGTTAAGCTTCTATGGCAGGCGCCAGCAATTTTGGAATTATGACGGATCGTCAATTAACTAAGATTCTGTCGGTACCACACTTGCGTGGGTAGGTAGGTAGGACACGTTACCTAAGCAACCGTTAATATGATATGGCCAACTTAACACCAACAGTGCCAGCTAGTGTAGTGTAGGCGTTGGCAGTGAAGTGCAAGCACAGGCACACGCACTCACCCGCAAGTTTTACACATGTAACACAATACACCAAAATGTACGTACGTACGTACATCGATCGAATTCCTAGACGGGCCAAACACTTGGAATCCCCTTCTCACACTCGCTCTGTGTTGCATGAGAACGAACCCCTCCATGGTTGACTAACGAGCTAAGAAATGCACCAGCCTCAGTCTCAACTACGACAATGATATAGTCAATGATTATGCAATAGCTGTTATTATTATTTTTTTTTTGCCTCATTGCTACACAGATAGAGGGCCAGGTGTATACGTACGTATATTATAATTATGTACTAAGTGTGCAGCTATAATGATATAAATTTGGCCAGATAATATGTATATTAAGTGTGTAGCTAGCGGGGTACGTGCAGGTATGCTGAATTATGTCTCAGGTACGCGCATGTGTGCAAAATACAACCACTAAAGAATGGAAACAAGTGACCTTATTTTTCGCCTGTGATTGCACCAAACAATGTAATAAAAACACACCAAGAATTGAACAAACGGAAGAAAGACTACTGTAGCTAGCTATAGGAGGGAGGGAGGGAGGGACGGAGGGAGGGAGGGAGGGAGGGAGATGGGTGGGACCGCAGCTCTCTCAGGAAACATCCCAGCTCCCAGACTAGCCAAGACAACACACACCATCAGCCACGTCAGCATGGTGAAAGCTAGCAATGGGCGTCAGTACGACCGTAGACATATAAACAAAAGGCGGTACAGTAGCACTACACATGTACATACTTACACACACATACATAGTTACTTTCCTGGTTGCAACATGGTGTGATACCATTGGATATCCCACAACTGCAATGCAAGGTAGGCATTAGCTAGCTGCTCCGAAGCTCTGTATGACAGAGCCAATACAAACATTTCTGCAAATATTGATACTTTGGGAAAGAGGAAGTTACAGAGGAGAGAAAGGAAGTTACAGGAGAGAAAGATGACTGTAGCTTATCCACCCAACACAATCTCATGGCATATACAGTCAGTCAGTCTAAGGTGCGTCTTATCTCATGATAACCAAGTCTTACATACGTAGATGTGTCTAGATCCTTGGAAATTGCAGTGACAAAATTGGGCTTTCACAGAGCTTCATTGTGACAATACTACTGCTGAAAATGGCCTAATAAAGTTCCGATAGAAATTCTAAGTCTCAACACATTATGACTCATCAATATGTATTGATATTATGATGTAAGAATGCTATGGCAACAGATGGAATCAAGCAATTTTCTTCAGGATGCCTGCACTTGACCGATTCAACACGACAACTGTGATGGTATACAAGTGATCATGACACCTGGGTAAGAAGATAATCACAGAATCCGGGAGAACCCATTTCCAAAGGAGGAAAGGAACATCTGGCAAAGCACTGTGTGTGTTGTATACACTATATTATTGTGCTTCACTATTACCAATGTTTTTCCAGCATTGCTAGGCAATATAATATGGCGACATGCATGAATCACAGTAGTCAATTCCACAGTCTAAACAGTCAACACTATCACAAATGCAACTTTTTATGCTATGGATTGGGACTTCTATGGAAGATCACCTATAGCTGCATATATGCAGTCTAGATGATTCAACAATGAAATCCCACAAAATACACCAATATATTACACTAAGTATCCTGATCTTGTTTGCATGTCCAGCTACAGGATCATAATACATAATTATCATTGCCATATTTGATAGAACTTTGATCTAATATGAACCCACTGTTAACCACAAGCCACTGCAACTAGATCGCGTCTCATTAGGCACTTTCCTGGTTCCAGGCTACATATACGTACCTGCCAAGAAATCTGTACCTTAGACTCGAGCTCATACCCATCGATATCCCTGTTCCTGCCTTTTCAATGTTATTCTATGTGCAACATTGAAACGATGGGAATAGGGATGGGCACAAATTTATAGCTATCCCTATAAATATGTCTACAGCTGGGTATCACTTAAACACCTCTATTGGATGTTCCACTCATTGAAGAGCGTCGCTACAGGACTTCACTTAATAATAGAGTCTTTTGTATCACTTATGTATTAAACATCTTAATTGGATGCTCCGCTCAGAGCGTCACTACAGGACTTAATTTGGAAATCTATGGTAAATAATTTACAACAATAACATCCGCACAGTTCATGCTTCCTTGATTGAAGGTATACATGCACACATGACAATGTAGGTAGGTACACGCATAAGGCTTCTGAGGTACATCAGCAGATTTGGGGAGTAATCATAATTACTATGTAAGTCTTCTCCAGCAATTGTTCCAGGAAATTAAAGCAAGCTACAAGTATTCACCTTGCAGCATGCTGTACAATGCCATATGTGTGTGTGTGTGTTTGTGTGCGATACGCGATACGTGATATTAATAACATCCGCATGTGATGTAATCGAAAAACGATAAGGTTTCCAACCATCCAAGGTTTATCACCTGTTTGGAAAGTCTGGTGACTGTCATACACACACACACACACACACTCATCTTCTATTGTTATCACACTAGACCAGCTTTGTACATACGTACATACAGTCATATACGTACACGGTTATGGTCTGATAATTATAATGTGTATCCGCCATACATATAGTGCACTTTTAGGATTGCAAAATATCATAAGCTTATGTATGTACGTTTGTACATGCAAACTGTTATGGTGTGACAATAAGCAAGTATATCCGCCCTACTGTAACAGTGAGCTCCTAGGATTGCAAATATAAGCTTATGTACGAACGTTGGTTATATCATATAAGGTTTCTGGGGTCAGAACTGGTCAGCTGACTTGGATTGTAATTATATAATTAGTCACTGCTGATTATAATCACATCTGTCTTCTCTCTCTCGATCACATCAGGACAAGCAAGATGCACGTACACGTACAGCAAACTCGTGATACGTGGTACGTGGTACACCACGACAATAACATCCGCCATAATTCATTCCACCCCTCCCTCCCCTCCCAAAGAACTGAAAAACACACAAGTCCCACCTAGCTAGGGATTCTGAAAACGTGCCTTTATTAGCAGGTATATTACACAATATGGTCTGGTGACCGTCATACGTATGTTTTCTTCCACCAAATCCAATCCAACCCAGGCCAAGCGAATAATAGCAACAAGCACTTATTGTACTGCTACAATACACACTAAGTTAGTAGATATTTATGTACATAATATAACGTACTATGCCACGAGTATTGGGTACCAATGCAAGCACATGATGTCCGGCAGTGCGAACATGCATGTACATACATGGCTGTCGAGCGCCCACGCACAACTTACTATACCTACATTTTGTTATTTACTACGAGAAGTTTGCAAACGAAATGCTACAAAATCCAAGTCACAAATAAACCTATCTCCATAAGGTAATAACGCGCCAACAAAACAAAAGTATAACCCAAAAGGCATAAATGTATCGAGATTATTAATGATACTCAAATTAGATCATCTATAGCTTACATTCCAGTTAAATCATATATGACCATACGCAGCTCAAATGAACATACTTCAGCTAATTTCACCACCTTGGAAGGTTCACAAAAGGGATCATTATTTCATCCAACAATAGACTCTATGTACGTACGTACGTACTTGCTAACACTCACTGCTCAATAACAAATAATCTGAACAGGTGAGAGAATCCGAGCAATTATTGGCCGCCATGTGTGCACACAAAAGCCTGATAATCTCAAATCGAATTTAGCACCATAATCAAAGTTTTGAAGCGCTAAATGAGAAGATCAGCGGCCACTTGATCCCGCTAATTGCCTACCATTAATGGATGGTGTGCAAACACATTAGGAGGGTAACACGATTGTGTGGGAAAATAAGTAGAAGGATGGCTAGAGGAAGAAGGTAAGAGGGAGGGAGGGGACAGCTAGGAGATATATAACTATTATCAACAGGGGATTTCAGGCAAATTAAGGCTGTTTTAATTGTCATGGTGACTAGACTGTCACTAGCTATCAAATTGTGGACAGTATGGCAATACATTAAGGAGGGTAAATGCAATTGTGTGGGAAAAGTAGAAGGATGGCTAGAGGAAGAGAGAGAGGGGAGGGTATAGACATGCAATATATATTGTCACCAGGGGACTTCAGACGAGGCAGTTTTTAATTGTCATGGCGACTGTCACAATCAAATTGTGGCATACAGTACTTGCACACTGCAAACACACGCTCACTTCCGAGCCTCTCTGTCTCTGCACTACTACCATACAGCTCAGTAATAAATTAATACAATGGGATAGCGGGAGAAGGGAAGGGCGATGGAGGAAGATCGACAGTCATACCGTAAACAGCAAGGTACAACTTGATAACAATACTTGCACACTGCAAACACACGCTCACTTCGAGCCTTTCTGTCTCTACACTACCACCACCATACAGCTCAGTAATAAAATAATAATTTGATCGTCTGTGGGATAGTGGGAGAAGGGAAGAGTGGTGGAGGAAGAACGGACAGTCATACCGTAAACAGCAAGTACCGGTACGTGCATGCATGATTCCTGGAATCGAACGTTTGTCACCGCACTGTTTGGCATTAATACCGGATCAAATAATGTGAGAGTTTGGGAATATTACTGTAAAGTGATTGTCTCTCCAACTTCATAACTATGTTAGCATACAATGGAACCATAATTAAATATTAGATGATTGAGAGAGAGAGAGAGAGAGAGAGAGAGAGAGAGAGAGAGAGAGAGAGAGAGAGAGAGAGAGAGAGAGAGAGAGAGAGAGAGAGAGAGAGAGAGAGAGAGAGAGAGAGAGAGAGAGAGAGAGAGAGAGAGAGAGAGAGAGAGAGAGAGAGAGAGAGGGAGAGAGGGAGGGAGAGAGAGAGCAAGAGAGAGAGGGATTACCTGCTGTTGCCCAGGGATCTTGTACTCGACGTTGAGCTGAACAGTTTTTTCGTTCACTTGCTTGCAGAAGAACCCCACTGCGTCTTTGGCCCAGTCTTCATCGTCAGGTGGAATAATACAGGCAAGGAAGTACTCCTTGGCTTGGGCGGGGGTGCTGTGTGGGGGCAGGCCGAGAAATTTTAAAGCAAAGATCAACAAAATTAATAGCAAAATACAATTATAATTATTATTCGCACATATGCATCTAAAAATACTAGCTCAGGTATCTAGAACCCACAACTTTCAAGAAGTTACACTAGAACTGTTATAGTACGACTCTATGCAAGCTAGCTCAACAGGGCTGTACCAGTCAGTCGACACAAAATTGAAAAGGTTTGGCTATACAAGAGAAAATACACTGAACTGAAATCATTGATAAAATCCAATTTCCATAATATATATCGCAAGCAATCATGCACACTCGACGAGCTCTCACCACTGGCTAATTATTACTAATAAATTCATAATTGCTGATCAGGATAGCATGATAGCACACGTTTAGCATCAGTACATGTATGTACAAGAGTAGCAAAGAGTTAATTTTTGCAGCTACTCCAGCAGGAAAAAGTGGGCAACATACAAAGCCACCACTACTCTAAAATAACTTAATTACTGCCAATACGTGCATAGAAACAGGCACTTTTGAATGCCAGTAGCGGTCAGCAGATGCTTTTCAGCTGCGTGCAGTAACCGTAGCAACGGTAACTATTGAATAGGTGTTGCCAATGTTTATTTACACATGTATGCGGTTTGTGAAATTCGATTGGATGAATTGGGATTGCGGTTACTACAGTGTCCATTCCAAGCGAGCATCATGATGTCACAGCTTAATCACATTGTTATTATGTCGCCAAAAATGATGCGGGTGTCTTTGTAATTACTTAATGGCTCCAGGTAATTAAATTACCGTAGAAACTGGTTGTTAAGCGCATGCGCTTATAACACGCGGCAGCAAGAAAATATGCGCTTAATAAAAAGTATGCGCTTAACAGGAAGCATGCGCTTAATTAAAAGTGCTAAAACACGGTAGGTGGGGCGTGCGTAAAGAACGTATCGAGGGTAGAAAGGCCTACAGCGATGGCCAAGGAGCGAACAGAGAGCGTAATTCTCGACGTTTTCTTCTCCAGCCCACTTCTAGCCTTCTTTCTTGGCTCGTGAAACCGATCGCTCGTCGTTCAGGTGGCTTGCTGGGCGTATGCGCCTAACAAAGAGCGGTAAAGCTCGCACAAAACTATGTGCTTAATAAAAAGTATGCGCTTAACAGCGAGCAGCGCTTAACAACCAGTTTCTACGGTAGCTGATTAATGCAGTCACAAAGTGATCATAATCTTCTCATACTTTATCACGTAATATAATAATACTATTAATTTGTTACGCATATCCAAGGTGAGAGTAGCATTTCTTGTAAACAGTTGTGATATTAAAATTTATTAAGCTAGGGTGCATACATGCATGCACGCTCATAACTACTGAAAATTTTAATCTTCAATCATGTGATTGAAGTGCTTACTGCTATATTCACAAGAATTCCACTCAGCACGATAGTGCTATTTGTATAATGATCTAAATTTAGAACTCGACAGAGAGAGAGAGAGAGAGAGAGGGAGGGAGTGGGAGATACCAGGCGATCCCAAGTTAGATATTTCTCAAGGTTTCTCTTAATATCAGTCATGGATACGTCCACCCCTGCTCTCAGTCAGTAGGCATGCATCCATGCACGCAGCTAATGAAATAACATTAAGAAGATCTTTGACGGCAAATTAGAACCATTTCATGTGATGTCAACATGGGTTAACACAGGAACCTAATTTGGTAGCAGCAATCAAGTAGCGATGCTTAGCACCTAAATATTACACAATGCGCTTGGAATGTGCCCCATATGCAGCGGACCACAATACATTATTAGTATAACCCAATCAGAACAAACGGCTAACCACATCTGATTCAGCCAAAGAAAGAGAGGGGGCAGAAAGAAACAAATGCTTAGCAATGCTCTCTTCGAGATGCCCTTGATTCAGGATTGTTGCTACGGCGACCACGACTCATTCTGAAAAGAATTTTTTCCGGCCCTTTCATCGCATTATTGAATAGACTTACTGTAATTTCACAGGATTCTCCTACATCATAATTTAGTTTCAAAGGACTATATTGTGGGACGAGAGCATGTGCACTCCCAAGGGTCCTCCCTGGATACATGCGTGCCATTCCGTACAGCCATTTTTGCTTGGAAACATCAAAGAAAAAAAAGACTACGTCTTAATTATAGCAGTACTTTAACATAAAGATTGTGTGTGTGTAATATTATTATGCCTTAAAAGGCCCGCCCTAGATACATATGCGCGTTCCACTGAGTGCAGATTATCTTCCCTGGGAAACATCGAAATTTGGGTCATGTACACACGCACACACTCGTATTGTGATTATGCAACAGTCATCCCTCCCTCCTTGATGTTTCCCAACAAAAATATGTTGCAATTATGTATGTATGTCATCATGGAGGGGGCATGCATGCATATGTGCTGGCACACTTCCACAGTCACATGCATGTCCAAAGATTACTACGTACATGTATGTCAGATATCCCCCCGTATGTACCGTTTCTGAATCATTGTTGAAAAATTGAGAGACAGGATAGGGGTCTTTTACATTTGTGTGTACATGTCCGTCAATTAATGTACATGTACATGTGCATGCATGTGCATGTACGTAGTTGACCCCAAGGAATCTCCCTTCTAACCAAAGTGTCCTTGCAAGCACGTTTTTGCTTGGAAACACACATTGATTCAGAAATGGGCTATACACGCAGGAGCGTGTAATAACATGCATGTGCAAGGACGAGTGTATTGATGTATGAAAGAGCAAGGGAATACACACCAATATACAAGTGTGTACATGTCATGTGACCATGTGTGCATATATAATAAGCATAGTGTACAATTAAGACACCCCACCCCCCGGGACATCTCCTAAAATTATGCAATTTGATGCTTGAAAATGTATGTCAGTATACGTAGCATTACAACATCCCTATCTAAAATCTTATGTATGTATGTTATATGCAGAAGATTTCGTATCTAGGGATCTTACACTGTATGCATGTGTATTTATTTACTGATGATATAGCATTAATTTGCATCTGATGACACTCAAATAATAACAATTGGAAATAGTTTTCAAGGGGTGTACAGTAGCATAATTATACAAAGGACCTGGGGATCCATCCTTGGTACCTGAGTGTTTTCAGGAATTCAGCAATCTTTGAATAAAATTGAGGTGTGTGGCGTCTTGTTTGAGTTTTCTGTAATAAAATTGTTTGCCTAGAGGGGTAGCTACCTAGAGATCTATGTAATATATAGACATCTACAAAAAGCATATATAACATACTTAACCTGCAATTACTTGCGAAAAGCTTGCTTACGTAATTCTTCTAGAAATTAGTGCTTGCAAGCTAGGGGCATGCAGGTGGCATATCAATAACTCACGACCATTTAAAATCCAAATATAAATGTTGATCAAATTACTTGTAGAAACGTGTGCTGATTTCCTGCCCAGCTAATAGCTTACACATGTACAGCAGCTAGCTAGGGTAAGCCAGGTAGGTGGGTGGGTGGCCATGGTAACTTAAAATTACCCTCCAAAATATTTGTGGGTGTGTGCTGGGAGAGCGGTTAGCCTGAGGGGATGGAGTGACCTTTGGCCGCCGTCAACTTCCGTCAACTTGCACAAAACATTGAATAAAGGAAATTATAATCAAATTTCAATTACATAATTGTGTATGTAATTATAGCATCTGATCTGAGTGTCACTATTAATAATTAAATTATGATCTGGTCTAATCTGACATGCATGCTAGGATTAATTCATTATTGAATAATAATATTATAATGTCCCTGATTGGTGTATCACAATCTAGAGCTACAATGAATGTAACAGATTCCCAACCAAGAACTCAATCGCTGAAATGCTAGGATTAATGTTTATATGTGGACAAGGCTAGCCAGTTGGTGCCTGCTTATCATAAAATGGAATAATTTTTGATAACTACGTATAATATTATAATATAACTATCATCAACCATCTGATTATGGCTCGTCTTCCCAATAATATAAGGTGCAGCCAGGTAGCTAGGTATGTATAACCTCTCTTTATTCATAAACTCCTTTATTACATCCACCTGAATACACTCTCACCACAGGAAAGAAAGTCTGACAGAGGCAGAGATATACCTACATGAAACACGATCTACCATATACCATACAAGCTGGGGACAGTCATAGAGTTACACCTACTATAGCACAGGAAGAGCTATCAGAAAGGAGCTGTCATGGCAGAGGAGGACAAAAGATTAAATGGATGGACTCAAAAGAGTGGAAACCAGAAGAGGGAACAAGGTCATGAATGGAGTAAGAGGAAAGAGAAGGTGAGTAATACCATAGAAGAGGAGGGGGGAGAGAGAGGAAGGGATACACAGGGTGACTAGACATAGTAGGAGCACAAAGGGGTCCTTCACCATACAGGTGTCACTTGCAAGGTGTAGCTACTTCCTCAGTTCAACTAACAAAAAAATCCCCTCAGCTCCAGTTCAAAACTGCCACACACTCACACTCAAGGATGCAAGCGCTGATAATTACTACTATGCAGCTACATGCATAATACAGCTTAACTGCCATACCCAGTCAAAAGTATGTGGGTTTTCAGCGTTTGACAAAGAAGGGGGATATACAGACAATGCACTGGACAGACGCAGGTGGACTGTTTGGACGATGCATAATCCAATGAATGTGAGGAAGCTCCCCCAATCAAACCATGTAAGTGGGACAGCGATGCTTTGAAGATAAAAAGCTATGATTTGAAGTGGTCCACACCTACAAATATTATCATCCCGCAGTCCACAGCTTGGGGCTGGATAAAACGGACGTGCTCTATTATGGTATCACTAACTATTACACCATCAAAAACAGAGATATTCTATTAACGGAAAAACAGTCACAGACTGAGAGATCAAACGATGAAAGTTTTTGCTAGTCTAAGATGTTACGTACACTTTCTCCTAAATTCACGGCTTCAAAGAGTCTCTACTCTAAAGCTTACCCACATTTATCACATAAAGTTTGAACCGTTTGTCATCAGATACATGTACAATAATTACACCTGCCGTAGTGCAAGAAGATCAAACGCAAATTTTAGCTTAATTCCCATCGGTACATGTACATGTGTAATATATTATATGTGTGTACACTTCCCACTAAAATTTAGACGAGATAAATGTGATAATTTGTCATAACAAACTGCTTTATACTACTAAAAATCAGTATTAACATGGGAAAGTTTTTGGAAGCTTTAAGTGCTCTTTCTGACAAAGTCTCTTTCAAATCTTTCAATACAGTACCATACCGCCACGTAAAAGAATTAAATTAAATGCAGCTGCCTGCTTTTGTACTGAGTGGCCAGTCGTCAAAACAGCACTTTTACAGACTAGTGCTACACCAATTGATATACTCCTTAGTATTATGAGATCAAATAGAATTATGGTAGTAGGCACCTCTCCCTCCCCCATAATTAGGCTTCTAAATATCTGGAACATAACACAATTACGTAAAATACGGTACTCCAAACATGCACATAATTATAGCTGGACGAAGGCTCATCAAAACAAAAATTTAATAATAATATTATTATTGCAACCACCGGTACCTCAATTAAAATATTCCAATCTAAATAAGGGATTGGCCGAAATAGTTTCTAAGAGCTCTTTCCGTTGAAAATTTTCACACTCCCACAGACTTCGTCACAACAGACCTACTAGCTAGGAGATACGTACGCAACTTTGAAACTTGTAGGATTCATACGTTCCCAAGAATTATGCAAGAGATGAAAGAAAAGGAACTTCTCATAACATCTACCCACCCACTCTTTCCTCAGAACTTAGACTTTACAAAATATTTTAATCACGACATTCCTGACACCAACTGGAACCAAACCAATTCCGCAAGTAGAGTTGATAATCAGTTCAAAGAGGATGGTTTATTATCATAAGCAAACTTCAGTAAAATCTATTATTAAACACGCTTGGACAATATCATTATTCTTAGACCAGAGTCCTGGGTAAGCACCCACTCGATCCCGGGTAAGCACCAATTAATGCAACTTCAAGGGATCCAAGGAACATAGTAGCTTCCATACACTCTATATCCCAGGTAAGCATGGCGCAGGCGCCCACGTGGGCTGAAATTGCAAATTGAGTCAAGCAGCCATTGGACACCATGATATGTACATAAGTATATATATATTATAGTTTTATCTATGTAACATCATTTCAGCTGACTTTCTATATGCAGCGTACACATGCACAAGGGGGGGGGGCACACAAATAATATTTCAAAAATGTTTGTTACGCAGAAAACCGGTGCTAAACTTTTAAATCTTCACTGATAAGAGTCATGCACACAGCCATATATAGACATTATTACACGATAAACTGATATCAATGCTCATAGCATAATATATTATACAATAGATATGCATAACTCAGTGTTCACACTATTATTGCATTATTCTGAAAAAATTCTTAATATTCCTTTTTCTACCGTCATAATATATTATTAATAGCCGGAAAGGAGCGTTAATTTGGGGACTTCAACGGCTAATTCTATACAAGTCTCTGCACACAGTGCCCTCCAAATTGAAGCTAATGAGGGCCAACAAAGCAGCAGGCAAAAAATGCAAGCCTCATCCAAGACGGAAAATTATCCGCTGCACACGAGTCAAAACATGACAACACCACATGTATACATGTACATGTACAAGCACTGCCAATCGAGACAACTAACTTAATTAGTGCAATTTTCAGTGAATCAATATACCCTTTTGTAATGCAAAGAATGAATAATCTCTGCCAATTGCAGGAATTCCCTCATTCCTAACCATAGGAGACACGTATGCATATATGTATGTAGTCCACGAATATGCAAGATTAGTGCATGTATACAGTAAGTGTCTGCAAGCATACGACGTGGTCTAGCTATAGCTATGCATACTAGCTTCTACCAGCCAACACAGTGTGGGTAAACAATTTGAGTAATTACAACTTTTTTTTTCTTGAAGCCCCAAAAGTTGTCACGTACTGTTATGGTACTCGATCTTACTCAACCCGGCACTAATCGTTTTGCCAGTCAGTGTGTGAAAACACTTCAAATACCTCAGACTCTAAATTAGGACCGGTTTAGGATTGGCAGACGAACAAGTATAGCCCTCGTTTCTCGCTTTATTAAAGGGTTTTGTCGTTCCTTGAGCTTGTTAATTTAATCATACTTCTCTATTCACAGCTACGGACGTATATGTATAATAATATAGGCACACTCCTGTGAGTACCAAGTGTATGCCTGCTTGTACGCAACGTTTTTTTTTTGCCAAGCAATGTATGGAAACAATACAAGTACTTGCACCACAGATTCAGGATTCACAAGCACTAAGCAAAAGTACTCATCTCTCAGTTTAATCAAGAGTTCAATTATTCTTCACTAATTTAATAATATTTCTAAACATTACGGCTCGAGGCACGCGCCTGAACGTATGTATGCAACCGCTCGATCTGCCAACCAGCCAAACAATGTCTGAAAACAATAAAAGGCTAAGAACGAGGAAATGACTAGAATTGGTAGATGAAAAGAACACTTTTTCCTCACTTTACAAATTTAAGCATTTACTCCTTCACTACACGTATGCTAGCTAATTTAATTATACAGCTATACTTAATTAGCTCCCGGCCGCTACGAGTGTGCACATGCATGCCTGGACATCCATGCATTCACAATTTTTGCCAACCAGTGTAGCTACATGTAACTCACACAAGCACAAAAATAAACCCATCCAATAGACTAATTAGGTATAGATCTCAACAAGCTAGCTATAGGCAGAAATTTACAAGTGACCTTAGATCCTGTCAGTATCAGCATTAATTAAGCATGTTGGCAAAAGACAATAACATTGTGTTTGTACATGTTCACCAAAATTATGTCAACACAAGCTTAGTCTTGTAGCCCGGCCTCTACAACACATATATACGTAAAGCTTTAAAAGTGACAGTACAGGGTTCTCCCCAGTAATAAATTAAGGCAGAGCGGGTGGGCGTGGTTTGGGCGGAGCCTGTGACCACATCAAAGGATTTTGTTCCCACAACAAAGGGAATCTAGTGAAAAAGGCATAGGGGGCCGCTCTGCTGAAAGGGTCTGGGGAGAACACTGACAGTATATCCTGTGATCAGTCAGTACCAGAATTAGCCATATCATTATGTTGCAGAAGCAAATATTTCTATACACTAATATATCCTCTCAATAACTGCATGCATATTATATTATTGGCACAAATTAAGTTTCATTACACCAGGTCAAGTTTGACAACAGAACTACATAATTATTGCAAAGACTACCACCATTCTCCTCACTAAGTTACCACTGTATGCTATAATATATGAATGAAGCTTTAAAAGCGACGGTAAGTTCGGTCAGGCACAGACCAGGATTAATTAACCAAGATTACCATGTATTTTTATACGTTAACCAATTAAAGCATACAGGCCCTTTGTTGTTAATAAGCTAGCTAAGCTTCTGAGTCAAAATCTTTAATAGTTCCACTCAGTACCAGAACTATAGCCACAAACTTCACTCGTAAGCAAAATAATTACGGTCATGAAAGGATGTAAACATCAGCCTTTTATTCTCAAAAAAGCAATGGAGGCACGCGCATAAGCTCGAGTAAATTCTATCAGCACATGTACAAGAACTACGTAATTACAAACCTTACAGTAACTGCATTGGAAAAATATTAACACTAACAAAAAAGCATACAAACATAGTGACTGTTCAGCTTTTATGTAGCTTTTGACAAATTAGGCATAAATCCTGTCAGGTACACACGTATGTACCAGTATTAATTCACCCAGATTACCATGCATATGTTGGGTGGTAACCTTTTCGTGCATCTATTTACTCCAATACCAGAACTAAGATAAACCACTCAACATATTGTGGTCAGTAATTATATAAAATAGAGATTCAATTAGCTGGCCACAACATGAAGATCAAATGATACATACGTATATCTTTAATTTATGTTTTACATTTTGGGTTAAATTTAAAAGTATTCTGTTTATTGCATAAGAGAGAGAGAGAGATCCAGAGGGGACTATAACTTGACTGGTTGTTGACATTTCCTCATAATTTCGCGGCGATATTATGTAACGGAAGCAGGCACATTTGCAGTCCCACGAAATATATAAACAGAGGCTAATTATATGAATAAGCATTCACATCAAGAGCACCAATAAAACCTTGGGAGACCTACATACTGTAACTAGACAACCAGAAGGGAATCTGGAAATAGATGTACCTTAATTCTACATGGTACTCGTCCGGGGAAAAACCTAGTAACTAATTATAAGCTTCTTGGCAAATAGACACAATATTAATAATAATTAAGTGTAAGGAGTTATTTCCTTGTACACGAGGCAAATTAGATGTTGTGACGACCCCGTACCAACTTTATTTCTCCCTGGCTCTGCTGGCGGTTAGAAGTTGATTTAGTAAACCAGCCCATATCAAGACAATAAGTGCTGTTCCAATTCAATATTAAATTATTATGGTCAAACACAATAATTTCTAACACATCATCTACGTACGTATGTATAATTGTGAAGGCCAAAATCAGAGTCGGCTTTAGTTTCCATTTTTGACATACATAATGTCATAATAAAGTAACGCAAGAAAGTGCCAAGTTAAGCTGGCATAAAAGTGTGGAAACTCCGTGAAACCCCACACCGCATTGTTACCACTAACAAAGACTAGTCCAGGTCAAACATTATACAATAATTAGTACAGCGATAAAAAAAAATTCATTATTAACACTGGAGTTTTTCCCCCAAGGGAAGTGGAGCAGCACCAGAGGCACAATAGTGCACATACAAACGTCCGCAGCTCATCGTATCCGCTGTGTGCAAATATTTGCCATGATACCATCACTTAATACTCAGCAACATAATACTGCTGCAACAATATAAGTATGATACGTACATGTAATGATATTATTATGATATACGTACGTACATGTACGGACGCAACTTGTAGGGATTTGGGACTGAGAACAAAGTTGTGATCTGTACCAGTGTTGTGGCGTGACATTGTCCCAAGTTTGGCACGACTCGGTAATAATTTAATATATTATGGGTTTATATGGCGGCAATATAGATCTGGGATGTTTGCCGAGTTGGGATACAGCAGGGGGGAGGGGGTGAGATTGAAGCACTTTGAAATTCACACGCTGCATGGGAACGAAAGGATGCACTTGCACATGGGAGGAGATGTGTAGTCGGACAGCTGAAGGGGGGAAGCACTTCAATATTCAATCAACGTTCCGGAGATGTATGTGCGCACGTATGTATGTATGTACTGGTATGTATGCATGTATGCAAGTGTTAGGGAAGGCAACCATATCACATCCAGCCGCAGCTACAGCGGAGGGGGTGAGGGCGAGTCCCTTTAATTAATAGTGATATGCAAGTGTTGGGAAAGGCAACCATCAAATCATAAGCTAAAGGATGTAGCATCGATTCTTCCAGCCGCAGCTGCAGCGGAGGGGGTGGGGGTGAGTCCCTTTAATTAATAGTGGTACAACAGAGATCTAGAGTAAACAAGTAGATTTAACTCCACGTTCCAAACATGGGCAAAAGGATATAGAATCGATCTTTGAAACTGCAGCGGAGGGGGCGGTGAGTCGATCCCTTTAATTAGTTCACAACGATAGTGGTATATCAGGTAGTAAACAGAAGATTTGACTCCGCGTTCCAGCGCCATGCTCTTTCGTAAGGGAAATGGGGTGAAGCGGTGCCCCACTGGCCTGTGCATGCTTTCCTAAGGGAAACGGGATGAAGCGGTGCCCCACTGGCCTGTGCATACTTTCCTAAGGGAAACGGGGTGAAGCGGCGCCCCACTGGCCTGTGCATGACCGAAGAAGCTTCAACAGTGCAGCTGGGAGCGGGGAAATTTATAGGGATGGATGATCGCATGGCGTCAATTAATATCACAAAGCATAAGCAATCAACCAATAATTACTATCATAAAAATAAACTATGTACATGCATCCACGACCATTGTGTGTTGCCAATAAATTATATGGCTTAGCTTAGACCACAACATACAATTCTAATATTAAACAAATGAATCATGACAGTGCATACCATGCATGGATATCCCTGTAGATCACGAAATATGCAAATAATATTATATCACCAGCCAACACTACACTACACACAATTCTGAATCAGCAGATTAGAATAATTGGATGCATATCTGCCGTAAGCAACTGTACGGCTATGCCCAACAAAATGCGGTCATTGCATGCATATGGCTTGGCGTATCAATTTTAATACCAACTGTTTGATACACAAACTAGAGCTCTGTAGAGCACATACCCCGCGTGCACATTGCGCAATCTATAGATTTATTTCGTTGCATGGCTATAATTTTGTAAACTTGAGAGAAAAATGGAAATGCTGCATGCTTAATTATTCCGGTGACACTTGAAACTGAGCCCTCTCTGCACCCAGCTGCAGACTAGGAAGACATGAGCTTGTACCTATATTTTGTTGTAATAATAGTATAGCTCTCTTACATACTGATTGGTTCCATTGGGCTTCACTGTTCAGATTTCAGTCACTATAGACGTCACGAGCATTATTTAGAACATCGACGATCTTTACCAGTCATACGCTTGTTAGTCGTGCGCATGAACAGAAAGCACAATGGGCATACATTATGCATTGATGGGCACTGTCGATAGGCGTGGCTACGGTGGCCAACAAATAGGCACTATTTGTGATGCTCGTGGACCGTATCCCACGATTTGGCGCCCACAGACGCTATTTTTTTGCCGAATTCGATTGATTCGTTGAGCTTACGAGTCGCTTAGACGCCTACATCTCGAGATATGACGATTTTTGTGCTAACAACGACAACAACGACAACAACGACAACAACGACGACACAACCGATTATTTTACCCCTTGCGCATGCGCGCGGGGTAATAAAACACTGCTTACGATAGCTTAGATCACAACACGTACAGATGGCTCGAATAAGCAATTATAAACAGCTATATATTGGATGTCTTGGCGCTAGCAGCTACCATACAGCTACATATGTATGCATGTACGTATGTACGTATGTATGTATGTGTATGTATATGCTTGGCACAAGTGATGGATGGGATGATAACAACTCTCATCCGACTGTCTGTCTGTCTCGAGCCATTCCTGGAAACCTTGTCCCCACGGGGCACGCCCCAAACAATTAGTCTAACGTGCAAATTCATAACAATATACTACGTACTGTATACGTATATCTGTGACATCTACATGTACATTGTTCGCTATATTATATTATATTAATATACATACGCTCTTAGACTAGCGTACCCATGACAGATGGAGAAAGCTGCGATAATGATACCTTCAGCCCACGCATGGTACGTAATATAGAACAGACCTATACAATAACTGTACAATTTAATGCGCAGTGTACAGTATGGCTTAATGACTTATCATATTATAGTCGATGAAAATTATAGTTTTATACAAGCAGGTGGTGGGGTAGGAATTTGTTCGGCAATAAAAACGTCTGACGTCACATACAACAATTGTGTATATAGTTATAGTTACGCTTCAAGTGTCAAGGTTCAAGTTTGTTAGGTTATGCTGTAGCTGAAACATGCATAAATTTGTAGCAAATAAGATTACTAAGTCTCGTTAGACAGGTGTTTTATACCGAGGCTGATGGAAGATCTAAAACCATTAACAGATGCGAATCTTGTAGATACACATGCTACGTCGCTGGAGGCTATTGCCTAGTAATTGACCAAAATGGAGCATACGAAAATGTTCATTTTAGGAAACATCTTGTACTTACCTAATACGATTATAGTACTTCTAGCTTCTGCATCTCTCATCCTCTCATTCACTCTCACCTCCTCCTCTCCCTCTCTCACTCTCTCCCTCTCCCTCTCTCTCTCTCTCTCTCTTTCTCTCCCTCTGTCCCCCCCCCCCCTCTCTCTCTTCCTCTCCTCCCTCTGTCCCTCTCTCCTCTTGTTCCCCGTATGATATCCCCCCCCCCTGCACACACCAGGCATAGTCCAGAGCATAAAATACTGCAGTGCGGTACTCGTATATATGCTCTTCCAGATCCATACACACACTAAATCGGAAAGTAGCCACTACAATCATGTGATATCAGTCAGCAGTGGGACAGACGATCAGACAATTTGGAAATGATCTCACTTTCAATCAGTCCAGCCCAGGGATCTTATCTCATCGCTTAGGATGGCAAGCTAATCGTATTGCATACTTCCACCCCCTATGTATTGTGCAGCAAGAAAGAAGTTGATGTTTTGAGCCGACAAGGTGGGGCGCTCAAGTACAGATTCTCTCTCACGGATCACTGATCATGTACAGGTCAATATAAGGTAAATTTTACATTACAGACAGTACATGTACAGTACATGTATATTACATGTATATACATGCAGGTCTCAATTTGGTTCGGTACTGTTTTGCTTAATTTTGTGCACGAAAGCAAGCATGCACCCATACAACCGGCGTGAGAGTGCTTGTAGGATGGGATGACACAAATATTGGGCCGGCCCGTCTCTTTGCACAATGTAACAAGCCTATAAATGTACATGGAACAATTAAAGGTATGCTTTGTTACACTGAGTGTGGGAGGTGGGTTTGGTCAATATGGTAATCTCGTTGCGAGACAATTTGACTATCTCGGTGAAAACATCTCACGAATGTCATGGCGTGTGATTTTTTTTCCTGCTTATAATTCCTTTTCATACAAAATGTCCATGTATGTACGTAATGTATGAGAATATATGGCTACCTACGTACGTACACCATGCAATGGATCGACTCAAACACATATAATCACTCCACCCACCAATGCTGGGGGGGGGGGGGGGGGTAGAAGGATAAATATAGATACTTACCCGTAAAATTGAAATCCAGGATTACGCTACAATATTATTATTAGTAGCTATATAATTATACTACCTAACGTTAACATGTCATGCATAAGCATGCGGTTGGATACAATATTATATGTAACTGCAATTTTAGACTTTGCAATCCTAAGTATGGAATCACGTAAGTCGGTCAGCAGAAGTTCATTCTCAAATTTTAACATAGCTGGCAAAATGAAAATCCTTTGTTATTGTAAATATATATATATATTCCTCCTAATTAGCTCACATCCACATCCAGGTCAGCTGACCAACCACCCTCACCCACCCACGCACGCTAATTTCATCCCCATGGCAACGGGCTGATTTAGGACACCTGCATTGGCCCTTAATTAGTTCATGTCCACATCCAGGTCAGCTGACCACCATCATCCACCCACGCTAATTTCATCCCTGAGGTAACAACAATTATTATGACATATCTGATCACCCACCAACCCAAACAAGAAAAAGAAACATGCTTCATCCCCGAGGCAATATGATAATTTAAGGACGCCCACGCCCACCTATACTAACAAAAAATTTAAAGGAAATAATTACACTTCATCCCTGAGGTAACAATATTATGCTAATTTAGAACATCTGGACCACCCACCTACATTAATAAAAAAAAAAATATGCTTTTGAATCATCCCCGAGGAAATAATTATGGAAATTTATAATGTATAATGGACCATCTACCTACGTATACCAACAAAAAGGAAACATATTTCATCCCTCTCCCGAGGAAATATGGACGCCTGACCACCCCATGGCCACCTACACTAACAAAAAGAAATGTACATATGTGCTTCATGCCTGAGCTCGAGGTAATACTATGGGAATTTATAATTACAGGATATGCTTATCAGACCACCCACCCACCTATACATATATATTATGCTAACAAAAAAAGTTTTAAATGTGCTTCATCATCCCTTATGCTAATTACTGTAGGATATCCCCCATTACGGACCATCCACCTACGCTAACGGAAAGCTTTAAACGTGCTTCATCCTTTATCCTAATTGCTGTAGGATATCAGACCATCCACCTACGCCAGCAGAAAGTCTTGAAGGTACGTGCTTCATCTCTGAGGTAATTGGGAATTTAGGATGCTCTCAGTGTCAATTAGCCTGCGATCTTCCCACCACTTGCGACATCATATAGACAGCTAATTGCCTCAAAGGCCAGAATTGGTCTTAATTTACCTCTCTACTAATAGGAACGCACCCAGTGCATCCATATAATAATTACATGTATGTACATGTGGTATGAGGACTCTGTTAGGACTTGAGTGATTTCTTTAATTTAAACAGACGACAAGTCTGCGGGTAAACACGTTTTAATGGTCACGTACTTGTGTGCGTGTGCGTACGTGTGCGTTTGTGTGAGTGTATGTGAGTGTTTGCATTCGTGTGGGAGGTGGATTTGGTCGATTACGATGTCATTAGGGGACAATCGACCCCTTGAATTGGACACACCTGACCTTTGCATTTTTCTCCCTTCGCTCCATAATTACACTTTTATGGCACAGAGTTTGCAATGGCGGTCACCACATGTGCACGGAATAGGATCTTAATTCGCCAATAAAGCATTTTTTTTTCATCCAACACTCATCCGAGATCAAAACATAACTTTCTCACATACGCAAGTAAGTAGCTATATAGAAGCCAAACTAAGGTGAATGCAGAATAGAAGATCATCATTACCAACGTGTTTAATTTCTCACTTGAAGGAAGTGGCTGGAGTGATCCGGCCATGACCACTACAACCATGTGCCTGCAGCTGCAGGAGTGTTATTATCCATTACGTAATCTCAACATCAGTCGGCAGTATAATCATGTAACCACGGATATGCAAGCATGGAATATTGGCCTGATTGCAATTACTTACATCAATGTATGTACATGGTATGTACGTATGTCGAGGTATGTATGTACATATGTAGGTAGGTATAGATTGTATGCATCGATGTCATATTTTCTTAAAAACTTTCCCTAATGTTTGATGGTGGTGCATACGTGACTACAGCATCTGGTCAAAGCGTTGGCAAGTTGTACGCCAAAATTTAATATTAGGGAGATTTTTTTTTAATAATTGTATTTTTTAGAAAACCATACTATAGTGGGTAATTTTGACAAGCATAAAATTTGGTGACTCATATATTGCCAAGTGACCCTCATTTGGTATTGGTAGCCAGATTCATAGTTAGTGATAAATTGGCATGGTGTCATATATAGCTAGGCATATCATGCAGTTTAAAACTGGCAATTTAAAATTTGGTAACGTTTGAAAATTTCACCAATAATTAAACCACGAAATTAAAGATCTATATCCAGTGTACAATATGATTATGACATGGACAATCTTTACATTAATGAAAATCGAATCAAGTACCACGTGTACATGTGTACATGTGCCAGTACTGGCACTATCCAGCTGTCCAGTATGTGATGAAAACATCCTTTAATCCGAACTCAGTAAATCATAATATTGACTAGCTAGACTAATATGAATTTTTATGCTGGGAGCTACATACTACAGCGATAATGGGTTTGGGTCTGTGCTATATATGCACTCAACGTTCCAATTAATTTCCTTTCAAGAAAATTTAATATTTGTGATTCCAATTAATCTCCAGCTTTCAAGTAAATTCGTTGGAAGGAACCATGACGGAAGCTGAAAGAACATCAAAAAGACCATATTATGCATCAGACTCCGACTATTATTAGGCAACTATATATAAAATTAAGGATAGTGATGGTATTATGAATGCATGCTAATATTCTGATCCCTTTTCAAATAAAATTTAATATTTGTGGATTGGAAGGAACTGTCAGGGAAATTGAAACCACAAGTATTATAACGACAGTCAGCAATACAATACTATAATATTCTTTAATAATAAATAACTAATTTTTTTATTTTTAATTAAAGTTTGCCTTCCGTCTATTAGTCTGTCACCGAGGATTCTTATGCATTGATCAACACAAAAATCTGACCACATCTTTTCCCAACTCTCTGATTTTATCTACTGAATATTTTTACAGCATGGCCGCGCCATGAGGTGCCAATTGCAGTGTGCCTTTCCCATGGACTGCGACAGCAACACCAGACAGACAGACAGATAAGTAATTGCATTGATGATACATTGTAGGATATAATTCTCTTTTAACTTCAAACGCCATATGTATGAAGTACAAGTATCATGTGATCTCTTCAGACACATGTCTAGAGGTTGTAAATTTCAGGAAACATACATGCATGCCATATCGCACACGCTGTACATAATATTAACAAACTTCGTAGTCTACAGTTCAATATGTAAATAATTACTGCAATCCTCTACCAATGGAATTGGTTCAAATAGCAAATATTACATCATATTATGAGCACTACCACTGTCCACAAAGCTATACCAGTTACATATTTGTAATAAGAACTCTAATTAAACAAATTAGAACATGCAATGGTTACAACATTACATTACATCACCGATCCCGTTCCTGGATCAGTGAACACGTACACACAAGCACTGCCTTAGCTTGTCGGGCCATCAACGATTAGCCATATTTGCCGAGAGAAACACCACCACCACCATGCGCTTCCCTCCGTACACAATTTAAGTCAAAGCATTATATCATAGAGTCTGTACTAATTATTACGTATTTGCATCTAACCACAGCTAGCTCACATCCATGTACACACGTACGCATGCAGACATCTGTCCAGGTGTTTAGTCGAGATTAGCCCCTGCGGGTGGACTTGTTTCCCCATATGTGGTCTCGGTGTAACACGAACGATCCCATAACTTAGCGTTAACAATCGTTTCATGGGGGTTACTATACCAACAACGCCAGCCCACAATCAATAAACCACAACTGGCCATCACCATAACAAAATTTATAACAAAGAGCTGACTGCTACGTACGTAGTGTGCACACGAGAACACCCTGAGAAGTAATCAAATCAGAATCCGTACAGCAAGCATAACAATGGAGCATGAGTAGGGATATAAATATTACGTTCATGTACATGTATGTATAATATTATTATTAAATGAACTCTGTATTGTACATGAGTGATGTATAATTATACATGCAGCAACATGTATGTATGCATGTGAATATATGCTCATACATCCGTACATGTATGTACATGTACATGTATGTATATAGCGGACAGCAGGCACTCCCAGCGATGCTACATGTCTCGATCCCTCAACCCACACGGACAAGCCCGTGGGAAACTGTCCCCCCACACAAATACACACAAGCGCACGTCTATTAACTAGTACATATATACATATATACACAATGTATGCACACAGTACATATGTGATGTATGTATGTATGTATGTATGTATGTATGTACATGTATATGTACATGTGCACGCCCAGCTCATAAAGTAATATTGTGGTTATTAAAAAATCAATTTTTCTAGTGGACCCATGCATGCTTGTTAAGGAAGCTTAAGGCAGAGGAGTTGAAAGGAGGCTACCCATGCAAGTATAATACTAAGTATGTATATTGTATGTGCATGGAAATGTTAATGCTGATGCTTCATAGATCCACATACGTATGTACTTTCCTAGAAGTTGCCAGGGAAGGGTGGGGGGAGGGAGGAAGGGGGTGGGTGGATGGTGGATAATTACTCTTCCATCCGCTAAGATACAGATCTTGTTTTGAGATTAGAGACTCAAAGGTTGCACAATTAAGCTATGTATGACATACGGTAGGTAGTAGCTACATAGCAGAGTGGAAGTGATGCGGCTTATCTTCCTAGAATCTTGTTAAGTGGGGGAGGGGGATGGGTAGGAGGATGGATATCGATGGAAATTTAATATTTCCATATTTCTTAATTACACAAGCACAACGTAGTACATTTTGAAGATTGAATTTCCTAGAAAATATCAATTAGGACATTATTGCAATAACCAATAAAAATTTATTATATAGTTAAGCAGAAGTGGTATATTGTTTCATAAATCAGTTTTCTTAGAACTGTCTAGAAAGGACAATCATATACTCATTTGTGAAGTTCCAAGGCAGATAGATACCTACACTACACTTAAGCCAGTACAAACTGGCAAGGCTCTTAAAAAATAATTTCTCTGTGTCCTACGTAGCTACTAATTAAGGTTACACTATGCATGTTGTAAATGCTAATTATGTAACAACGTATAAGATCCTGGGAGCAGTAACGATGACAGCTTGTCACGAATAATAATGTCTGCATGCACGGGGTAAGTACGTAACTGGTGCGTGGACACCTGGTTCTTCAAGATTATATTTTTTCGTAAATCTTAACGAGGTAGAGAGATCGTGGGACAAAAATTATAAATATTTGCATTTCTTTGGTGATATCAAGTTACAAACCTCAAAGATACACGATCCGCTAGGTTGCCATGGGCAACACCGGGATTCCCCACTTTTTTAATAATTATTTGGTAGAGAGAGGTAGAGAGGGAAGGGGAGAGAGACAGAGACAGAGAGTATACATCTTTGCATTCATGCATTCACGAGAGAATTAATAACAGAGGAAGACAATCACTACTGCCTTTATTTCACACCTGCGTTTATTAATAGTTACTTAACCACAGGAAGAGGTAGTGTCCCTGGGAAGGAAAAGTTTGGGTGAATTCAAAGATGTATAGCAACATCAAATTTTGAGCTATTGGCTAAACATCAATACCAAGTCATGTGTTATGCTTCAGGTGTCTATAATTAGCCAAGTATAGCCACTTAATTACAGGAAAAGGGGATAATCCCAGGTACTGATGGGGGGGGGGTATATAAACACTCACACATTCTAGAGGGTGGAGTCTGAGACCACATCAATGGCTTTTTATGTTTCACCAATCTCACACATAAAAGGCATTGTGCACATGCACGTACATCCTACGTATGAAGACTAATTTAAAAACAACCCAAGGGTATAGATATATACACATACTCCATGGGGAAATCCATTGCACCAGCTATCAATAAAATTATTACTGATTGTTATACCCATGCATGCAGCAGCAATCGAAGCAAAACAAGCCAGCCCAGCCAGATACCTACGTAGCTATAGCCTGAGGGTGTGTTTGCTGTCCAGATTGGCACTTGTGTTGGTAAACCAGTCAGTTAATCACAGGAAGAGTGGGCACTTCTCTTCCACCGCACAAAAACAAAGCCTAGTCTCAACTACGTATATGCATGCACTAACATTCTATTCTCAACACATACAATGTCGTACGTAGCAACTTAAGCACTTTTTTTACGAAGCACTCAATATCGCATGCATGCACTATGTGTGTCTAACATAGCACATACCTTCAGTACTAGGATGCCCTATAATAATAATTATAATTATTATACTAGCGACAAAACAATTAATGTGTGCATGAGCAAGTGGTGGGAGGGAGGGAGGGAGAGAAGGGGGTTTCATCATATCACAGCATACCATGCCCAGGTGTGACCAAACATCCGCTATTAAATTTTGTAATTTTTACTACGTACGTATATTATTCATTTATGCACAGTCATGATTGACTGCCATCCAACCATGCATTTATTAATTAACTTATTGTCACATGGTGCAGTCTGGAAACGCCGGGGAAACCACGCGAAAGGGACCACATGGTCAGACACAGGACCAAATGCTTCCGGGAAAAAATGAAAGACCACATGCATGCACATGCATGTACGCATGTATTTAGTAAAATTTGATATACGCACATGTGAGAAACAGCTGCATGCAGATTAAGCATGATTTAATTCATCCAAAGAAGGAAGAAAATTTTCTGGAAATTGTCTGATATATATAGAAACAAAAGTCCCACATGGTGGCCAGCTTCATCAGGGGACAAAGCACGCATGACTTCCAGATACGTATAGAACACAATGCAATTAGCTAATATAATATACACTTAACACAAAAATTTTAATATTACTGCAGTATAATAATATTATATACTGTATGTGTATGAGCAGTATTATTACTTTTTCCTTCAGCAAAGGATAGTTTGAGGTTGGCAAAAGAGGGTAGCAGAAATGCAAGCCCAGCTAATGGAATGCAGCCAGTAGTAAATATGACCTTTCCATCAAAAGAGATTAGCTAAAGTCACAAGCATATCGTATCGCTTCGGAAAAAACCAGAAAACCAGTTTAGCAAGACCGATGAACTAACAGCTGAGCAACTCAGGAAGCTCAAAGAAGAAAACTACATACATATGCATACGTACGTATGTACATAAATGATATTATTACGAAGAACACCTGTTGGCAGCTACATAACCACAGGAACATGAATTAAGACCCGATAAAGTATTTCCCTTCAAACAAACAAAAGCCCGATTCTGCAAGGTTAGTGTACGTACCAGGCATAACTGAACTGCAGGGATGCACATATATACATGCATATATATGTACTTACATATACATAGCTACGGCCACACATGCACAAGAATCATATGTCTGCTATATATATAAAACGTCAGTACACTCTTATTATAGGAATTATTAATCATATAACTGTTCCTCCTACACTATGTACGTGGTACCAGCTTAAGCTATATATGTATGTACGTGTACCATCTCTGTACGTATAGTATATATAATAATATATGTGTTGCCTGTACATGTATGAAGCACCACCCACGTACGTATATATAATTAGTTAACCGCAGAGACACAAATTAATAAAAGATCTGATAATATACTTCCCCCTTCACCAAACAAAAGCCCGATTCTGCAAGATCAGTGAACCGTGGTGTGTCTGGACTGAAGGGATGCACGTACATACACCGCTGCACACAAAAATGCCACTACTGTGACATATCTGTCCCTTCTACACTACTGCTGAGTACCATATTATATTAACCACAAGAGCATGCAAGAAGTATTGTAGCTTACACAAAGAATACTAATTTGCCCCAAGAAAAAACCCTTACAGTCTTATAGCCATGCTTCAGTAACAGTATCTCTCTTAGAGATCACTAGAGTAAAGCTAGAATGGTGTTTCACACAGCACAGATGGAGTTATAATTACGCAAGTCTGAAGTAAATTTTGAATTTACAACCCCCTGGGGCTATTTCTGATGGCTTAATTCTGATCACGACTGTGACACCACATGTAATAATATATACATCAGCAAATATTATTAGTTGGCATTTTTTCATTCTGGGGGGAGGAGGCAGGGGCAATCCCTGGTCCTCTCCCAGCCAATCACTCAGTCAAAACCCTCAAGTAAAGACACTAGCATCTATATATAGGACTATAATATATTATAATTACGAAGATATTTGGTATATGCAAGTGCATAGCTACGTAGCACATTGTATGTGTATACATGTAAATGCATCGATATATCAAAGAGTATTATAATGCATCAGACTTTTTGTTTGCATGTATGTATACATGTACATGTGGCTTGGAAGCCACCAAAACCAGCCCCTGAGGTTGGAAACAACAAGAGAGTCTTAGTAAATATTTTCCCTCAACAAAGGAAACAATCCGTCCGTTTCCAGAACCGCCGTGCCCTCCACCCTCGAGGGAGTTAAAAGAAAGGCCACCCTTTGATAACACTGGCTTCCTCCCAATCTAAGTTAATTAACATACAGGATTGTTATTTTAATTTCCTCACCTAGATCCACACTTAATATCTGGAAGCATCCACAGCACTAGCTAATCTTCCCTCACCCTTAAGACACCAAACATAAACCCTTTACTGCGCAAATTCATACATTCTTCCTTCTTGCCTGCGTAGTTAAATTTCCTTGCTTACATCCTCTGAAATACCTGGAAACATCCTTGGCACTAGCCTAGCTTACGTCTCCCAACTCTCTGAACAACAAAGGCCACCGACAGGTGATTATTGACTACGCAAATCCGCCGGTCGCCTTAGAACATCAGGAAATATCCACTAACACTTCTCCTTGATGTCTCTTTCCCAAAAATGGCAGAGAATGTTGGAACTATACGTAGCTAGCTATTTCTAATTTCCTTCGAATTCCCTCCTCCGGACTGACAACAGATAGAAACCTCTTGACAACTGATATACATAGCCCTTTGCTCTCCCCCTCCCCTGCTACTCACTATTAATATAATGTCAGCCAGAGAACATTATTATTATTATTATTAAATTTTTAGGATTAAACCACCTCTGGATCCGTGGATATCAGAATAATTTACGGTTGGAGGAAGCTTAAGTAAGCTACCATAAAACGATCTTCCTTGCCTTTACAGTGTTCTCTCCAGGCCCTTTCAGCAAAATGATTAATGTCATCACAAACTCCACCCAGACCATGCCCACCCGCTCTGCCTTAATTATTTTCCTTGGAGAGAACCCTGCTTCACCGTAATCCATTGAAACGATATACTTTAAATTTCAAGAATGCAATGGAATCTCTTACATTAAATAAACCCAAGAATTTCAAATAGCGTTAACAGCAGTGTTTCCTTATAAGGGACTGCTCATATTACAATTGTAAGGTAGATTTTATACAGTTTGCAATAACTCCCCAAAAAATACTAATCGTGAAAATTAATCCTTTTACTCGACTAAAGTATAAAGTGATTATTTTGTAGGGTGTTATCACAACACAGTTTGACATTATCGTAAACATTCGGCATTTTGGACGCAATCCCTCCCCAGCAGTGATACCCAGTTTTGCAACACGAGCATCCCCATCAAAGCAAAATCACACTTACCTTGCTATCAAGCAAAATACCAAAAAATAAATAATACTTTTTCCCCTTCTCATATAATAATATGCACACATACGTACAGCTGAACTACGAAACATGCAAGATGATACGTAGTTGAAAGTACGGTACTTCTTTGCGTTCCAGGGAGATTAAACAACGTCACACCAACCACATCCCTTGGTATATTACCTGCTGCAGCACCTGGTCGAAGTGCTGCACTGAATACTATTATTATACTACTGTCGTACTAGTCAGCAAGTTTAGATATTGCATCATATGATGTAATCGTTAATGCAGGTGCCAGTATGTAGGTAGGTATGATGTAAATACTGTTTGTAACAAAGTGGACGACAAGCTGAAAACTAATCCAGGATGTTAAAATCGTGTAGTGTTACAACGCTTAACAAAACTTTCAGAGTTGCCAAGCGATGAGTAAGCGGTCACACTTCCTTCAGGTAATGTAAACACGCACTTGCTATCTTACTCAAACGTTTAGATTGTGCAATAACAATCCAATTGTAAAAGTATATGCAGACTTGTTAATTTCACCTCTCTCCCTCACACACACTGCGTATACATGAATGTGCAAGTATGCACATGTAGACACATACACACAGTTACAGTTACTCTCCCTCCCTCTCTCTCCCTCTCTCCCTCCCTCTCCCTCTCTCCCTCTCTCTCTCACTGTCCCTCTCTCCCTCCCTCTCTCTCTGTCTCTCTCTCCATCCCTCTTTCTCCCACTCTCTCCCACCCCCTTCTCAAGCTCCATCCCTCTCTCTATCTCTCTAATAGAATCACAGCAGAGTAATCTCTTACCTACTATACCCAGCAGGCAGAGTGGCGACGTCAGTTGAAGGTACAGTTTCCCGCTAAACAGAAAGTGAAAAACAAATAACATAAATACACAATTATTATTACCAGTACTGGACAGTAATACTTATAATTGATAAGATGACCTAGCTAGACTATATATACGTACATGTAGTCGGTACTTACATTTCCAAAATCGATGTAGAGCACTTGAACATTTCCACCGTCCACCCTCTCAACCTTAGCTCGATACCTAAAGTATAAGAGGGGTCAGTGATTTTACTATATACATGGGTCAAGAATGATACATGTACTGTAGCTATAGTCACCTAACTGTGTGTTTATAGTGAAAGTAGCAATGAATCGAGACACCATGCAAGAATGGTACTAGCAAAATCCCAGCTACGCAACTACTAACTCTTTGATGAGGGTAGTTGGGAGACACAAACCTGAAGCTACAAGATTTCTGACATAATAAATATTAACATTCAGAGTCAGAGGACTATACTCAAAGATCTACTTGTATATGGTAGAAATGGTTAGATTTTACTAAACTGCACTAACTTGTTCCTCCCCCTACCCTGTCCTCAAAGAGTTAATTAATTAATTAATGATTAAAATTACCAGAGTCCATCTGAGAATTTAGCAACGCAGAGAGCTCCCTTTGAAGGCTTGAAGGCACCGACCAGAGGAGGGTTCGCCGTAAGGTCGCTGCGAAGCTGCTCCATAAACGATTCAAATTTTGGACCTGCACACATACAGTGATACACACACACACACACACAGGGGTATTCAAACCAAGCTGCAAATGGGTAAAGGACGTCAGAAACACGTGTGACCAGACGACCATATCTGAACGGTGCATATGCGTTTGACGACCATTACCTACCAATGTAGATTCGTACATACATAATAGAGTAGTTAGAGGCACTATTTCCTCTCACTAAAGGCATGCATGCATCATGCAATATTGGAAACACTTCTCAATAATTGGGATAAATTGGGGAATTGTAGGGCAGTTAACAGAACCAAGGCTACATGTACATGTATGAACATACCTTGATCTGCCAACTGTGCCCAAAAGTGGCAGCACGACTCCATCTCTGTCACCACAACCGTCTGGTAGTTTGTCTTCCTCTCAGGGGGCGGGGCTGGCTGGCCGGCTTCCTCTGTAGTGGGTGTGGTCTCTGTATCCTGCTCCTCTGAGGTTTCTTCTACCGTAGGAGAGGGCTCCACGTAGTTCTAGGGAAGCGAGAGGTGGTCAAGTCTCAAGACAATGCAACTAATTACATGCCTATAGCTAGTTAATACTTTTCTAAGATGATGCGTACGCTGCATTATCGACCCTTTACCAACCACATCCATGTACCAAAAAAAAAATCTCCTCAACTCACCTCCCAAATGTTCTTCTTTGCTTCCCTTGCCTTCTCCTCAGCATCAAAAAGAGACTTGCCAAAGGTGAGTCTCTCAGCCTGGGGAAGCACTTTGCACAGTCCTTCCTCGACCAGCATCACCGATAGGCTCTTTCCTTCGACAGACAACCAGCCAATGAAGTTACCACCTTTATCCACTGCATCAACCTCTACTTCAACCTGCAAGGTAAGAGACGGCAATGCACAACATGGTACAGTCTGAAAATAGGTGATTGAGAAGTGAAGGAAAGAGAAGAAAAATATTTTAGGATTTGAATCCAGGATTTTGAATTCTGGACAACACTAGTATTGCAGTGACACCTGTATACAACACGTAAAGCTCATACATAGTGCACGTGCTAATACTATATTAAACTCAGGTTTGGTTTGAGTGAAGCTGTTGCCCCCCCCCCCCCACCACCACCCCCCTCCCTTAAATTTCGGCCACATGTAATTACTGTCCCACTCCACCTCTCTATGCATGATGAGCTCCTTTGTGAAGAAGAGAGCTTCTTTTCCGAATGGTTCACCAGCTTTTTCATCTCTCACATTGGGCGCTCGGGGACAACTGATACCTGCATAGCGACATCAGTGAAGTATATATACATTATCATAGCATGTTATTATGTGATCCGCAATGAGAAAAGGGACCATAAGGGATTTTGTCCTGTAATCCACTCTATTAAGATACAAGCAAACTGACAGCTAAATCTGTAGAAAGCACTTGGACAACGTCATGATTCTATCTTCCCCAACAAAACTTAATGGTCATATTCTCATACCAGACCACATATGAAGTAAAAATTAATATCTGATAGCATTATACACTCCATGGTCCGGTTGTAGTACATACCTGCTAGGATGAAGTTGATGAGGCATGTGTCTTTCGATAGATAGAGTTTTGCACGGCCACCAGATGCTACAAACTATGCAGGACAAAAATAAATCCACAATCAAACACACACTGTGCAAACATAAACTCTATATTATGATCATCTTACCTCAACGAGTGCGATAGTCTTCCCCGCTCGCTGAAGAAATGGGAAGAACTGCTTGGCTTTAGCTGGGTCCTGATAAATAGGAGAGAAGTATTTTAAACACAACAGCATGCAGTGAGTATACATATGCAGTCCTCATTACAGGGTTCTCCCCAGCTGGTTCAAGCCAGTATATATTATGGCAATGGTCGAAGAACGAAGTAAAATTGTGGGTTAAATAACCATACAAATGGAAATATAAAGGCACACCAGGATGGTGCAGCACCGCTCTAACGTGCTTTTAGGGAGAATCCTGTAATATTATACAAATTAACTGCTTGTATAGTAAAACATGCAAAGATAAAGAATGGTCTGTGCAATCAGGAATAATTATCCACACCTAGTGCAGTAAATGCATCTTATTGGGGGATTTCCCTTCACCCAACCACTCCCCTACTCACCTGTGATACATCAGCTACTCTGTGTATTGGAGCTTCCTTCTTGCTATGAACCCCCTTGGTGTTCTTGACCGCTCTGGCCTCGGCCGCCAGCAGGTCATCGTAACAGGAGGAACGCTGATCGTCGTCCTGGCGGTGACGAAGGCAAGTGGCCAGCCCCTTGCTGATTAGGGCCTCGGCTATGTTACTGTGTGTGTGTGTGCGGTACACATTAATGTTATTGTATTATAATTTAGAATTTGTACACTTTTGTGGTGAATATCACCAGATTTGACCAAGTGGGAAAAGCTTAGTTATAGGATTATAGTAATACAAAAATTTGTGTTCATTAGGAACTTGAGCAAAATTAAACCACTGTTAACAACAAAATATTCTACATGTTATCAACAGCGTTTTTGCAATTTATGCTGTTTTAATGCAAGCCATATTAAAGTGTGATATTACGAGTTTCAGTAATAAACTTCTAGGTATAGCAAATTTATCACTCAAGGAAGTACATTCATTCAACCATACAAGTAGCTAGACCATAATATATGTAAAGGATTGTTATTAAATTTAGTTGAGTTGTGTATTGTGAGTGTTCATTTTGTTGAGTTGTGTGTTTCAGTAACTATGTTGCTGAGTTTTGTCATTATTATTGAGTTCTATATAGAGTATTGTATGTACATGCACTTGTAATAGGTTATGTATTAGGTACTTGAGTTCTGTTAGGAGTTATTATCACTTGTTAGGTAACTTATTTTGTTGTATGAGTGGTTCTTTGTGCATGATTATGTAATATTGTATAATAGTGTATGCACTTCTGTTGCTATTTGGTTTCTTTGTGCTAACCAGTATTTATGTACATGCCTATTGCAGATTACACACTGTGGTAAATCTTGTAGAGTGGTTGTAATTATCAAGGACAATAGTACATGTAGTATTGCACTATCACTGAGCAGGAAGTGGGTGTGGTCAAGTAACCAGAAAGGTCAGGTCACTCCTTTTAAGGTTAGCTAGAGGGAGTTACCAATAGGCCAGCTCTGTTGTCACAAGTCAGAATCCAAACAAGCCTCCACTGTACAAGTTTCTAATTTGTAAAAAAAATGGCTGACAAGATGTCATTCACGCAGCTGGATTTATTTAAGTTGACAGGAGTACTGATGACTAGCAAGGAGTTAGGTCATGGCTCTTATGCCACTGTCCTGGAGATGGAGTACATGGGACTAAAATGTGCTGGCAAGAAGATCCACGATGTGCTTGTAAGTCAGGGAATCTCAAGTTACACCGTAAAGAGGTTTGAGGAGGAGTGTCGCCTTCTTAGTCAAATATGCCACCCCAACATTGTTCAATTCCTAGGAGTGTACATCCAAAACAGCAAGAAAGTACCTATCCTAGTCATGGAGTTTCTCCCCACCAATCTAACCTCCTGCATTGAAAAGTATGATGTCCTACCTAAAGAGATCAGCTATTCCATCCTTCACGACGTGGCTCTCGGCTTGTGCTACCTCCACGGCCAAACTCCTCCCATCATTCACCGAGATCTCTCTTCCAACAATGTCCTCCTCACCCCCAACATGACGGCTAAAATCTCTGATCTGGGTGTGGCCAGGATCCTCAACCTGACCCCGCTACAGGTCAGTCACATGACCCAGACTCCTGGCACCCCTGCGTTTATGCCACCAGAGGTGATGGTGGCAAATCCAAAGTATGATACAGCCATTGATGAATTCTCCTATGGAATTATGACGATCCATATCTTGAGTGGCAAGTGGCCAGATCCACAAGTTGGTCCTAATCGAAAAGAACACGGAAAGCTAATTCCAATCTCAGAGGCTGAACGACGTACAAGTTTTCTTCAAATAATTGGAAAAGATCATCCTCTCATGAATCTCATTCTGAAGTGCCTTGACAACGATCCAAAGCAGAGAGTTCATGCTAATGGGATTGTCAAAGAGCTGAAAAAGATGGTCACGCAATTTCCAGCGTTCCTTCAAAACAAACTGGAAATGCAGAAATACATTAAGATCAGTGAGGAGGACAAGAGAGCCCTGAGGGAAGTTGCTCAGGAAAGGGAAAAACTTATCAAACAAAAAGAGGAAGAGAACAAGAATCTCAGCACACACCTACAACATGTGACGGAATCAGAAATCAATAAAACCAACAGAATGAAGCTTGCCCATTACGTAGAGGTGAAAGAGCTGCAACTACATGCACAACACCTCAAAGAAGACTTGAGAGCCAAAACTTCCGAATTGGAGGCAGTCCACACAGAGATTGCTATCTTGGAGAAGAAGCTAACTGAACAACTGGAGAGGTTAGGTGAAAGCAATCAAAAAGCAAAAGCAGAGTTTCAAGCAAGTCTGACTAAAGAAAGGGAAAGAGCAAAGCAGTTACTATTGGAGGAGAAAGAGAGGGGACAAAAGGAACGCCAAATTCTTGAAGAATCACTGAAAAAAGAAATTAGTCAACTGACACGAGATATCACAGAGCTTCAAGTAATAGCAGCTGAAGCAACAGCTGAAAATGGAGCCTTGAAATTCACAACGTCAAAGTTAGAGGAACAAATATCTATGAAAGAAGCCAAACTTACCAGATACATAGAAGAAGTCAAAATCAAAGAAGTGCTCTTACAGAAGAAGGATGCCACCATTGCAACAGTGAGTGAGCACTTGAAGAAGACGAGGGAGTATATGGCTAGTAAGAAACAGGTACATGTCCTACTTTCTCTGCTCTCTTACCCCCCCCCCCCCCCCTTCCTCTCTTTCCCACCACCTCCTAATAATTTAACATTCTCAGTACTAACATGTGTATCTTTAATCAGCCCATACAGGTAGGTATTGACTGGGAACATTGTGCAGACTTGCCATTTGCTATAGCTGCCGGACAATCAACAGTCATCAATGGGAAAGTCTACTTTGGAGGAGGAATAACCGACATCGATGATAAGCGATACTTGGTCCACTGCTACAGCCCAACAGAGAACCAGTGGACCACTCTACCACCACTTCCCGTCAAATGGTTTGGCCTGGGACAAATCAACGGCAAGCTAGTGGCTGTTGGGGGTGTCAAAAAAGACAAAAAGAAACAGGCCATGGTGTATGTGTTCGATTCACACAAATGGAAGAGCACACTGATCCCACCAATGGAAGTCGCGCGTACTTTTCCAGCCGCGTCGAGTCTCAGTAAGCTTCTCGTTGTAGCTGGTGGAAACAAAGAGGGAGGGCACAACACAAGTACAGTGGAGATCTTCCAGCAAGCGACATCACAGTGGCACAAAGCAGCCTCCCTACCCCAGGCATGCTGCAACTTGACTCTGATAAGCTCTGGCTATACACTGTACGCCTTGGGAGGGTACGACCAACCATCCCAACTCAATCAAGTGCTGTGGACGTCGATAATTGATCTCTATCAGGAAGAAGACCCCACAAAGCCAATATGGAGGACACTGCACAGTTCTCCGTCTTATCAACCAGCACCAGTCATGCTATTTGGAAATCTAATTTCTGTAGGAGGTTGGCAACTACCCGTAGGTGAGGTGCCTCAAAAGAGAATCTATATGTACTCTGCTACGATAGACTCTTGGGTGTACTTCGGTGATTTGCCGGAGCCTTGTGCATGGAGTACGTGCGCTGTCTTGTCAGCTACAGAGATCCTGGTGATTGGCGGAAGAAATGAAGAGAAAGTTAGAGCAGTGTACAAAGGAACACTGAAAGTTAAAGCATAACCGTTACATTGTGCATGATTTTTTTTACTACAAAACATACAATAATTATATCTGTGTGGCTCAGGCAATGATATACCCAGTATGGTACATGTAGATATGACTTCTGAAACTAGTCCATAAATCCATTGTGATGAGCATTTCCTGCAAAATTAGTAGCCTCATCCCTAGACCACTCCCACGCCTTCATTGAAAATGTGGGAGTGGCCTGGGGACGAGGCTACAAAATTACCTCTAGAGCATGTTTAGATATGCAATGAGAGACACAATCCAAATATGTGGGATTAGCATACTTAGCCTTGTAACAATCACAATCTAAGCAAATATTATCAGTAAATATACTATACTGATCTACCCTGCATGTAAGTATGGCTAGCATGACACATTTTACAATAGGCTTTGCAAGAATATTATGCCCTCTACAATCCATTAAGGAAGTCAATAATGATTCGAGTAGACCACACCCACCAGCAGGAAACCAGGCATCCTACGTGCATGGTAT
Organism: Cliona cf. orientalis; assembly: GCA_963930775.1. Classification (NCBI taxonomy): domain Eukaryota; kingdom Metazoa; phylum Porifera; class Demospongiae; order Clionaida; family Clionaidae; genus Cliona; species Cliona cf. orientalis. The sequence continues at coordinate 1,585,951 of OZ005701.1, read as the reverse complement.
TGCGATGATCAGATGTGTGGCAGTCAAAAGTAGGACAAAGAGAACAGAAGAAAGATCAGTTATAATAACAAGAGTATATTATATTATACTCTTGATAATAATAATTAATAATAAGAATGCAGTATATGGTCACATATTATAGCTTAAATCTAGTACACTGCCAGTGTTCACTTCCATGCAGACTACTATGGCTGACAAGATATCGTTCACAGAGCTGGATTCATTCAAATTGACCGGAGTCTCAGTGACTAGCAACGAGTTAGGCCACGGCTCCTATGCCACTGTCCTGGAGCTGGAGTACATGGGACTGAAGTGTGCTGGCAAGAAGATCCATGAAGTTCTGCTAAGTTTTGGAACCTCGAGCCACACCATAAAGAGATTTGAGGAGGAGTGTCGCCTTCTTAGTCAAATACGCCACCCCAACATCGTTCAATTCCTGGGGTTATACCTTGAAAGTGACGAAGAGGTACCGTTCCTAGTTATGGAGTTTCTCCCCACCAATCTCACTATGTGCATTGATAACCATGGTGTTCTATCGAAAGGGATCTCCTATTCCATCCTGTACGACGTGGCTCTGGGCTTGTGCTACCTCCATGGTCAAACTCCTCCCATCATTCACCGAGATCTCTCTTCCAACAATGTCCTTCTCACCTCCAGTATGACGGCCAAGATCTCTGATTTGGGTGTGGCTAGGATCCTCAACCTGACCCCGCTACAGGTCAGTCGCATGACCCAGACTCCTGGCACCCCTGCCTACATGCCACCAGAGGTGATGGTGGCAAATCCAAAGTACGATACAGCCATTGATGAATTCTCCTATGGTATCCTGATGATCCACGTCTTGAGTGGCAGGTGGCCAGATCCACAGGTTGGGCCAACTAGATCAGAACGGAAAAAATTGATTCCAGTCTCAGAGGCTGAACGACGTAAAATATTTCTAGAAATGATCGGAACCGCTCATCCCCTCATGGATCTCATTCTGAAGTGCATTGACAACGACCCTGAACAGAGAGTTCACGCTAACGTGATTGTCGATGAAACGAAAAAGATGGTTATGCAATTTCCAATCACATTTCGCAGTCAACTGCAAATGGAAAAGTTCGTTCAAGAAAGTGAGGAGAACAAGAAAGCCCTGATTGATGTTGCACAAATGAGAGCAGATCTCATCAATCAAAAAGAGGAAGAAATCAGAAAACTCACCAAACGTTTGCAAAACATGCTGGAATCAGAAAAACTCGAAAAGGAGAAACTGAAACTTGCCCACTCATTGGAGATAAAGGAGATGGAATTTCAAGTAGAAAATAGCAAAGCGGATGTGAGAGCCGCAAAGATAGAAAAGGAAGTAGTTTTCACAGAAAATGTAACCTTGGAGAAGAAACTGAGTGAACAGTTTGAGAGGCTGACTGCAAATAACCAAGATGCAATGATAAAATTTGAAACAAGTCTGACTGAAGAAAGAGAGAGAGCAAACCAAGTCTTACTGGAGGAGAAAGAGAGAGGAGAAAAGGAGAGGAAAGCGATTCAAGAGTTGCTAGAGAGCAAAATCAGTCAACTAACGAGTGAAAACACAAAACTTCGGGCCAAAGCAACATTGGAAGTGGAAGACTGTAAATCGACAAAATTGAAGGCAGAAGAACAAGTAGCTACAAAAGACGCTAGAGTAAAAAGACAGATTGAAGAGATTTGGATTAAGGAAGAACTTGTGCGAAAGAAAGATGCTGCCATAGCAACTATCAGTGAGCAAATACTGAAGACAAGGGAGTATCTGGCCACTAACAAACAGGTAAAGTGTGTGAATGCAAATTTAATGTTCTACTGCACATGCTCACAGTTGGTGAGAGCACTGGTATTACAGTATTATGCATAAGCCCTAAACAAGGCAAGGCCTATTGTCATTTATCACAATAGAATACAATACTAGGATAATCATGTGAATCTGTGTACATGTACATGAACATAAAGTGCCCTTATACAAAGTATATGTACGTACATGTAGGCACGCATGTGGGTGTAAGTGTTATGGGATACGACAATTACCTAGACGCACATGCAAGTATGTGACTCTCACCCGTACAAATATTTACATGTAAAGTGTAATGTGAATTCAGCATATACAATACTAATAATATATTATATCATTTTTTGACACATCTGTGTTCATACATGTATCTTTTTGTAGTCCATAGAGACGAGCATTGCCTGGGAGCAATGCACAGACCTGCCATATGCCACAGTCACAGGGCAGTCAACAGTCATCAACGGGAAAGTCTATTTTGGAGGAGGAGAAACTAAGGACGATAATAAGAGATACTTGGTCCACTGCTACAGCCCAATAGAGAACCAGTGGACCACTCTACCACCACTTCCCATCAAGTGGTTCGGCCTGGGACAAATCAACGGCAAGCTAGTGGCTGTTGGGGGTGTCAAGAAAGACGAAAAGAAACAGGATAAGGTGTACACTTTTGATGCACAAAAATGGAAGAAGAATACAGTCCCACCCATGATAATAGCACGCACTTTCCCAGCAGTATTGAGTCTCGATAAGCTGCTCGTTGTAGCTGGTGGAAATACGGAGGGAGGGAGCTCGAGTAGCACAAATACAGTGGAGATCTTTCAACAATCAATATCCCAGTGGCACAAAGCTGTCTCACTACCCCAAGCATGCTGCAACTTGTCACTAGTTAATTCCGGCGATACGATATATGTCTTGGGTGGATACAGTCAATCAGCCCTACTCAATCAAGTGTTGTGCACATCGATGAACGATCTCTTACTGCAAGACGATTCCACCAAGCCAATATGGAGGAAGCTACAGTCATCTCCTTCTTACCAACCACCAGCAGCCATACTGTTCGGTAACCTCCTTGCTGTAGGAGGTTGGACCACACCAAAAGCAAAGGTGGCTCAAAAGAACGTTTATATATATTCTTCTATGACCGACTCTTGGGTGTACTTCAGCGATTTGCCGGAGCCTTGTGCATGGAGTACGTGCGCTGTCTTGTCGGCTACAGAGATCCTGGTGATTGGCGGGAAATATGAAGAGAATGTCAGAGCAGTGTACAAAGGAACACTGATAGTGAAAGCATAGATACGTGACTTTGCCTGATTGTAAAGGACCATACACATATATACAGTATGAACATTGAAACGGCATAATCATTGGTTTGCATCAGTATACATGTAGCGCCTGCTAAATCTCCCTCATTTGAGTACTACTACACAGTACCTAGCTATAGATAGCTTGTAAGATACACAGAGCTACTCTGTTATATACATGTAGCTAGTAGAGCATGAGAGTGGTTTTCAGATTGGTGCTACGCAAACATGTAGCCATGTACATGTATACACATCCAAATAGTTACATGCTGTGCATATGTGCGCCACAGCATTCCACAGGCTACCACAGATAGCACTAAGGGAAATAACCATGACCGGAAGACAGACCACAAGTACTTCCACTGCTGCTCCAATTAATGGTACAGCCTAAAATTAAAAAAAAAAATATATATATATATATATATTATTATGACATGTCTACTTGTACTGGTATTAACTTGAGAGAAGTTAAGACCTGAACACTCCTATCAGTGATCATCTTCATCTACATGTACATATTCTACGCTGTACATGTACGTAAGTTTCATTAATGCTATACAAAAAAATTATATGCCATACAAGTTCAATTGGCAGTACTAGTGTGGTATGCTTTAATTAGAATCTAAAAGACAGCACTTTTTTATGTACGTGTAAACTACAAGTTTATGACCAGCCTATTATTGCAGTGTTCAGTTTAACAGTTAGAAAAATCTAGAAAGAGGTCATAGCATCATTATCTTTTTGTTGCAATATACCAAACGTTATCGTGTATTTACTATTATCCTCAACAGGCTATATATCGTATTATCTCAAGTTTACTTCCACATGTTTGTACACAATTAAATTTTGTTGCCTTACTGTGAAGATGGCGACATCATCTTGGGATCCTGACTCAGGTACATATTATACATACATGTAGAGTATGTAACTAGCAAAGTTTCAAAGTTTGATTCAGGTGTATCTTTGCAACATACTATACGCTAGCACTGCTTAGATGCCCCAAGCTTCACGAGCTTGATCTGATAAGCGGTAACCAAAAGACAGTTCGAGTGTTCGAAGGAACAGCGAGCAAGTGGGAGAGGATAGCTCTCCGGCTACATTTTGATGGAAATACGATTTCACAACTTTGGACTGAAAGCCAACATAACCAACTCCGTGCATGTCAAAATGTCTTCAATGAGTGGCTAAGTGGTAAGGAAGGACTGCGCACACCACGAACATGGAGTACTGTGGTTCAAGTTCTTCAGGAGGCAAATCTTGGTCAGCTAGCAGATGAATTGAAATATGTATTAGGAGGTACATACATCATATACGTTAGCACATGATTATAATGATATCATTACATTGTGCATTAATAATTATTTCATGACAATGTGCAGGTATATCTACACATACACGGCATACAGCAGAGGGCTCATCAGTTAGCCTCAATCCAGCCGAGAGGATGTTTCCATTCCTACAAAGCACAGGTATGACCTCAGAAGATTACGAAAAGCTGCAAACACGACTGTACTCGGAATCCGTTGATATCGCTGGAGCGTTTGGTGTCACATTCAATGCTTTTTTCCAATCTTTAAAGGAACAAGAAATATCCGTCGAAGAAGTAGTCGCTACTCTGAAAGCATTTGGTGCCTTTACTCCGGTGTACAAAGGTGAAAACCAACCACTACTGAGAGAGGAACTAAACAATCTAGATCTCACAAGAGCCAGCATACACAGTGTTAGGATTATCGTCCTGGACTACTGTTCCTTCTATAACTACAGACTGTTCGGATTCTTGGTAAGAGCACACGGTACACCAAAAGATAAGCAAAAACTACAGCAGTATGAAATAAAATTCGATGAATACGCAAAAAGAAGAGTCTTCGAGTGCCCACCAGAACTTGGGAAACCAACTGATGAATTCAATACTAACATTAGCATAAAACTCGATGATCACTATGAGGGATGTACACTCAATCAGCTGAAACTACTTGAAGCTGACTTCTGCAAGATTCTGCACATCACAAATCTCAAATTGTGCCACGTTGCACCAGGATGCTTGCAGCTAGCCTTCCAACTTCCACAGTTCATAATAGAACAAATCTTTCCCCTCTCGGCAGAGCAAAAAGAGGAGTTGCTTGCACTACACATAGTTAGTGTAATATGCGGAGATTACTACCTCTCAGCCAAAGTGAGATATATCATTTTTATTTCATATTATTACTATTGAAATCTTTATCCAGAAAAAGTTCCCAGTTGAACAAATGATGGAGACAACAACAGGTCTGATTATATACATACATGTAAGCCAGAGCATACAAATCATTTAACGTATTTTACTTGATGTAGCAAGTACGTCTGACATGGTTTTCCTTCAAAACAAGAGAATTCTGATCCTTGAGGCAAAGTTACAGGAGTATTCAAGAAAAATCAATGACATGGAAAGACAACTAAAGTGGGAAAAAGCAGACCATCAAAGAGTGCTTGAAGACAAACACGCAAGGAACCTCGAAGAACAGAGCCTACTGATGAAATATTATGAGGCTGAACAAATTATAATGCAACAAAATTATGAGGAAGAAATTAAAAATTTGAAAGAAAGTATCGAAAATGCTGACATAAGGACAAATATGTGTTTGATGGAGATTGATCACCTCAAAGAACAAGCAAAAATCCACACACAAAAGGGCATGGAACTCAAGCAAGAAAAGCATGCACTTGAAATCAAAATACAAAAGTTGAATAAAAGTAGAGAAACACTAAAAAGAGAGCTATCTGACGTGAAGCTGGAAGCAATCAGGTTAAAGCATGAACTGCATTTACATCACCGTGAACATGGAAGAGAGATGGAAATATTACGCAAACAAAGCTCAAAAGCTTTGGAGGAGAAAGAAGCTGAAGTAAAGAGAAAGAATCTTGAAAATGAGGAATTAAGATGGCTTCTTTCCCAAACCTACGAGGAGTCTACTTCACTAGACTCGGATATTGTGCGCAGCAAGAGCTAGCGATGATCAGCATAAGTACCCAATACAGCATTGTTGTTGGTGCAGATAATTGCATCTAGCTATTTGAATTACTATAACAGTATTTCTGTCAATACATGCGAATATATATACGTACTTTGTCAGCTGTAAGGCCTACCATTTGTATCCATATTAAAATGAAGCACTATAGTGCAAAACCCTTGGCGTAATAACAATAGCTAGTCTGCATGTTGCAAATTTGCAAGCAAAGCCAGGCAACACTGGTACAGTGTACAGTTCTAGTCTCGTAGTTATAGAGTAACCACAAGAATGCACTAATATACGGATCCTGATTGCACACCATGTAAGGAATAATACATGTAGCTGCATATGCATGTACTATGTGGGTGAAATGGGATAATTGAGACGAGATAAAAGGAGCACTGGTACACAATAAAGACGAAGAACTTTAAGAACAGCAGAGTGGTACACTCACGAAATAACTATAGCAACTGAGCAGGCACTCCTTAGGTTTGGGATTGACTGCAAGAAGCACCACGAGAATTGTTGAAGCCAAATCATAGCAGAGAACCTACATAATTTCATTTGTGTAATCCAATCCTTCACTAACTTTATAATGTAATATGCAAGCCACAGCCCTAGACCACACAAGCCGTAAGTACAGGGTGCACCTAATATACATAATATATAATACATGTACATGTGCTGCATGCTAAAGGAGTCACATGATCCAAACCACTAATATTATTATCTCATAGGCGCGGCGCATAGCTATGGTACAGCATTTTAGATGAGCATCCAAGCTAAATAATATTGAACGGAATGAAGACAGCATTATCATAAAAATTATTAGCAAAAGGGTTAGGCATATACATTTACGAGGTGTAAAATTTCCAGAGTTATAACTGTCATCAGAATGGCAACTATTCCTAGTCATCATTCGTTCAACTTGACTGGAGTTACAGTCACAGATCGAGTGCTAGGCCGTGGATCATATGCCACCGTACTCGAGCTCCAATACAAAGGACTGAAATGTGCTGGCAAGAAGATCCATGAAGTTCTACTAAGGCAAGGAGCTTCAAGCTACTCAGTTCAAAGATTCGAAAAAGAGTGTTGGCTTCTTAGTCAAGTTCGCCACCCTAATATTGTCCAGTTTCTGGGGTTCTGCTATGAATCAGGAGTAGAGTTACCCATCCTAGTGATGGAGTTTCTCCCCACCACACTTGCAGCTTCCATTGAGAACTATGGAGTAATGCCGACAGACATCAACTACTCTGTTCTCCACGACGTTGCAGTAGGGCTGTACTACCTCCACAGCCAACCTCAACCAATCATACATCGAGATCTATCCTCCAACAATGTCCTCCTAACTCACGATATGAAGGCCAAGATCGCCGATCTGGGCGTGGCCAGGATCCTCAACGTATCTCCGCTAAAAGCCAGCCGCATGACGCAGACTCCCGGCACCGCAGCATTCATGCCACCAGACGTCATGATAGCCGAACCTACATACGATACAAGCATCGATGAGTTTGCCTATGGGGTACTAATGATCCATGTACTAAGTGGGCAATGGCCGGCACCACAGACTGGAGCAACTCGGATAAACGACGATGGCACATTGAGTGTAATCACAGAGGCTCAACGACGTCAAGTTTTCCTCGCAAAGATCGGTAGTGACCACCCACTCATGGAGCTCATTTTGAGGTGTATTCACAACGATCCAGCTCAACGTGCTCACGCCGAAGAATTAGTGCAGAGATTAGCCAAAGTAAGCTCACTGTTTCCATCCTCACACTCAACCAGGTTGGAAATGCAAAGAAGGACTGAACTGTGCGAAAGGAAAGCTAAAGAGCTAGACCTGGCGTGTTCCACTCGAAGAGAGCAGCTGCAAGTCCAGAGTGAGGAACTGACCAATACGAGAGAAACAACCACATCGCTAGCAAGACTGCTCCAGCAAAAAGACAATACCATTGAAAAGCTGAGCGGGCAGCTCAACAGGGTGACAAGCTTTTTGGCCACCAATAGACAGGTAGGCAGCATGTACATGTACACGTCCACTATATATCACGAATAAAATTAACATAATATGCCATATCACTTTTGATTTGTGCATATGCATGAGCTGTGAAAAGGCATTGATACGCTGTCTACAAGAGGACTATGAGGCAACATCACTTGTGCATAGAGCATAGCAACTGTACTATACGAAGAGAATCACCACGCTGCATTCTGAGGTTACTGTACGTTCTAAGGGTACTTTTTTGTTTAAGGTATTGGGTTTCTGTCATGCACAAATACGACGACCGGGGTGTTGGGAATAAGGCACATTTGGTATCAAGGAGTCCTTGATAATCAAATATTCCGTGAGAAGCAGCAGCAGTGTAATCATATTACTACTAATACATCCCTACTTCTAGAGTCTACCGACTCTATGATATGGCTGCAATTAAGTGCAGTGGATTCACAGTAGGTTTCATAGGAATTCTTACTAGACTTTGGAATTAAATGCAATCCTTGAGGCTGCATGTAATACTTATATATATATAAGTATTACATGCAGCCTCAAGGATTGCATTTAAAATCACTGCAAAAAATGATTGGTTGTTTTAACCTTTTTTGGTCATCTTAGTTTCTCATCTCTTTTCTTGACCATTAAGCACAACCATGGTACGATGGAGTCCCACTGGCTGTTTTGCATTCCAGACAGTAAACGACGCAAATACCCCATTTCTGGAACATTAGTTAAGGCAAAGGAGAATCAGACTTAATGCATTACTTAGTTATGAAGGAAATGGGGCATGCAACTGAGGCAACCAAATTGAGTTAAAACAACCTTTCAGTTTTTGCAGTGATATATATATATGCATGCATGCATATATATATATTGCAATGCTAGAAAACCATTGTAAAATTTCAATGGTCTTCAATAAAAATACCCAACTTAGATGTGCACTTACGATGCTGAGCAATCAGATTGCCAATTGAGAGATGTTCCATCAAATTTAGTACTCACCAAAGTTGACTATTACCATATTTTCTCGTTATTAGGCACATTTCGCTTATAAGCGCATATTCGTTATTAAGCGCATGCTATTTTGTTGTTCTAAGCACTCGTTATTAGGCGCATTTCGCATTATAAGCACATACTGATATTATGTGACCATTGACCTCGATATCTGCACGCTTGCTAGCTTGCCCAGAGCTCCAACCTTTTCAAGTTAGTCGAAATTACGATGGCTACTGTCGATTCTCAGGTTCTTCCAGCAACGAACGCCATTTCGACCTGGGCAGAATGCAGCAACGTGAACGATCGTGCGATCGATAGATTGGCCACGCCCCTTAAACGATACCGCGAACGCGCATGCGTTCTTGATGTAGCTATTTTTTGTTAGGCGCATCTCGCTGTTAGGCGCACTTCGTTATTAAGCGCAGGTTTTCTTCCTGTGGAGATATAAGCGCATGCGCTTAATAGCGAGAAAATACGGTATACAGTATTCACATATACAAAATTCAATATACATAATACGATAATTTCATTATGAACCCTACTTTGACTTGCTTCCTTCCATAATATGACAACAATAGACACTAAATGCCAGCCTAACATGGAAGCGGTGCAAGGACACACCAAGGGAGAGCTCCATAGAACAGTGCACGGTCATCAAAGGGAAGGTCTACCTCGCAGCACAAGGAGCAAGCATCGAGAGTGATAGAAGCGTAGTCTATTGTTATAACCCAAGCGAAGACAGGTCAGGGATTACGTAATACAGATACTAATACATATTGTACAGTGTGATAAAATTAGTATACAGCAAATTTTTACTTGTGTATATGGTCTCAGAAACAGTCTCAGAGGTCAAAAATTTTTCTGGGGGGAACATCCCCCCTGACCCCACTTGTTTGGGTACGCTACCACATGCTAGAATTCCCCCCCTACAAAAATATCCCATATTAATCCCTGCAGGTGGGACATTCTACCACCCCTTCCTGTACAGTGGTATGGCCTGGGTCAGCTCAATGACAAACCAGTAGCCGTCGGGGGAAAGAGAAGAGAGGGAGGTCCAGAGAGAAGCAACAAAGTATACACGTTTGACGAGAGTTTACACGAGTGGACGCAGACGGTCCCAAGCATGCCCACTGGGAGAGGAGGCCCCTCTGTAATTAGCCTTCCCTCGGCACTGATCGTAGCAGGTGGATATGCAGAGGATGGCTACATCAATACTGTCGAGATCTTCAAGCTGGATACATACCAGTGGTACGTGACGGACCCACTGCCAATCTCTTGCAGCAACATGGCAGCATACTCGATCGGTGAAGACACGTGCTATCTACTAGGAGGGTACACACCTGCATGGAGGTGCATCAATAACGCATTCTCAGCCTCGTCTGATGATCTCCTTCGCAATGCAACTGCAGTTACCATTTCCGCTGACACCGCAAGCAGTAGCAGCAGCAGATATCAGCAATCAGGATCAGCATGGAAGATTCTGCCCGATACTCCCAACTATCAACCTACTGTAGCAACCGTGCTGACGGACACACTGGTTGCCATGGGCGGCTGGGAAACACAACAGGGCAGGGTGGCAAAGACAGAGGTACACATGTACTCTCCCTCCACAAACTCGTGGGTCTACGTCGGTGACCTTCCAGCCCCTCGTGCTGTAACAACGGCTGCCGTGCTCTCGCCAAACGAGCTCTTGGTGATTGGTGGATGGGACGGCAACGAGAGAGTGAAGACCATCTACAGAGGTACCCTAACAACCACTATGTAAGGATTCTACAGTTATTGGCTCATTTTTTTGTCGGCTGCAAACACGTTAATTTCAGACTTCTAGTTCATAAGTGGACCATAATATTATTATTATGTTATTAACTTGTATACAGTGTATACGTACGAAAATTATGCACCAATTTAATACATTTGTGTTAGTAACTATTTATAAAGTCCATAAAGTGTTATAATGTATTCACATCGGAATCATTACAATGTACATGTACGTGTACATAGATACAGGTACATGTATTGTAGGAAATCTTAGCACATGTACATGGTTATACATGTACAATAGCAAGTATCTGCATGAGCAGCAGTTTTATCAAATGAACACGTACAATGGACATGTTATAGTACAATACTGTGAAGAGCATACACTAGATTTTCAGTGAAAACTACCCAAATGCTGCTTTTTACCAAAGTAACTCATATTCTTGCAATCATACATGTGTAGTATGCATGCAATAAAAATTAATTTCAGGCATGTGTATGTAAGTACATATGCATATATTTTGTATGTCAATGATTAGCACTATAGTACATGTATCTATTCAAAGAAGAGCTAGAATTAAGAGCACAGCATAAAATAACTCACATTCCTTCTCTGGTGACAGTGCAGCATGTCTTCTGAGGGTAGCCATCTTGAGCCGGCTTGATGTAGTCCACTGTCACTTGCACCTGGTAAAAACATAAAGAAAGTACTTGTAACTGTTCCTAACCACTAATTATAAGTCGATCATACACATAATATTATACACTACAGAATTAATGACCAAAAACCGTTAGAGGATTAATGGATCTCTCACTCCCCCTCTCCCTCTCGATCCCTCTCCCTCTCTCTCTTTCAAATTATTTATGTACCTTCTTTCCAATCAGCTTCTTCCTCATGAACTCTCTTGCCTCAAACATGTAAGGGATGTCATAGAGTGGTCGGTTCCTGGAGGGTGGGGGCTCGCCTTCCTTCTGTGCCAATCTATACATGCAAGTAAAGTAAAGGCGACAGACTAAAACGGATTCCCAAAGAAAATTATACTTAATGATATTCATCATAGTTGCATCTATTTTCTTTAAATGATGCATACCACGTTTATGCTACATAATAGAACGCAAGCTAAAAAGCTAATGATTTTGAACTTCATGTGATTTTCTGGTAAAGGTCGTCATGCACTCGTTAAGATACACTATGAAAAATCCTAGAATGCCAATTTTCTTGTGCTAATTAGATCATGCATTTTATTGGCATAAACACGGTATTTCATTAGTACAAAGTCAAATGGGGCGGCATACCCACCTTATACATGACTGCAACCATGCATGCATACTACATTAAACTATACTACACCAGGAGCACACAAGCTGTATACAAAGAAGCACAATATATATATACTCCATATGCTCCTGGCCTGACCTGGGTGGTCTGAGACTAGAAAAGTGGATCTTCTGGAACACTCCATCGGGTGTCTTCACACCAAGGTTGTCTCCATTGCCAATCTCCACCACTTTTCCCGAGAAGTTTTTGGTTTTGGCACTAATCTCCGGGATAACGGGAGCAGTGTAGCCCTTCCAGATACGCAGCTGCTTCTTTTTAGCTTCCCTTTGTAGGGAGGAGGGAAGAAAGGAGGGAAAGAGGGAGGAAGAAAAAGAAGAGAGATCAGCGGTGTTATGGAAAAGATCGTCAGAGAGATCAACGAGTAGGAAATGGTCGTCAACAGGACAAGTGACCTAGTCTGGAATGCAAAACTACTACTCCTTACTTCTCTGCTGCTCTTAGCTTGTCTCTTCCCTGAGTGACAAAAGCCATACTCCAGTCAACACAGCGAGCAAACCCTTCCTTCACCAACAGTTCAGCTATGTTGCCAGCCTGCACAAAATATGCACAACACAAAAGTTCTACAGCAAGTCCTACATGTACATTGTAAATTGTATAGTAATACTTCTACGCTTGTATGGGCCATATCTGAACCAGCACAAAGAGAGTACATTACAAGTTGCCTATCTCATCCTCTGATGAAGCACTTGGAACGCTACAAGGCTTTAGCAGAATGAACGCACGAATTTGACGACCCTTTACCAATTGAAGGCATACTACTATAATGTCACTCATCACCTTAAAGAAGGAAACAGTGATGATGAAAATGGCTATTAATTGAGGAAACTAGTAGCCAAAGAGAAGGACACATCAGAAATTGGCTAATAATATTACGGAATCCCTGTATTGCTATTCTCTTCCCTGTCTTACTACACTATTACGGTACCCACATCTCACGGAGCAGCTACGTAGGTCTAAAGAACTCACAGGGTGGATGAAAGTTCCCAGCACCAGCTGGTTGGAGACGCCCTCCAGTTGAACCTTGATGTCACGCTGGAGGAGGCGGGACTCGACATAGAACCGAGCCACCTCAGCAAACGGCTCCGGGATTTCCTTGTCACCATCGCGCTTGAACTGGGGACCCTGCAGCAGTGTGTAAGTACCGTAGTGTCCCAGGTAAGCGCCCATGGGTGTTTAAACATACATTGCAATTTTGGCCCACATGGGCGTTTACCCGGGACATAATTTCCATACACGTTTGTATAGAAGCTGCTACATTGACCCCTTGAAATGAGGTACATGGGTAATTACCCCGCCGCGAGTGGACGCTTGCCCGGGACACTACGGTACATTGATGGGGGAGTGGCACATCATATAAATAATTTGGGGATCTTTTAGAAAATGGGTGGTGGAGAAAAGGACTTTCCTACTCTTCCTTAAAATTTCCCAAGTATGTATAGAGAATAAAAAATGTCTGATTTTTCCGGGCCACTCTGCTGAAAGGGCCCAAGGGAGAAACCACTGTAACATGTGATGAAAAGTGAGTGGCTTACCTTGACTCCAGACATGGCCACAGTGAGGTAGGTAAAGCTGGGGAGGAGAATTACTCTCAGCGTTGAACCATCACGAACATGCTCCACCACGGCTGAAGAGAGGAGGGAGAGAGGGAAAGAGGGAGGGGGAGAGAGAGAGGGAGGGAGGGAGAGAGAGGGGGAGAGAGAGACAGAAAGAGAAAGAGAGAGAGGGGAGAGAGTTTGAACATTCACTGGAGCAGAATAAACAAAATTTGCTTAGGCTCAAGTAAGCGATCACAAGCAAACTGACCATCAATCTGTTTGTTTTGATTCTTCTCCACAAAAGTCCTCAGCTCATCGTTCGACATACTCCACACAATATCGCGAACAGTCTGAAACAGCAATTACAAAAAATTATCCAGTATTCACCCTCAGAAGGAAGACGTAGTGGGAGGAGTCAACAACTAACGAGACGTACCTATATCAAGACCAAAGGAAACTGCCCACTGAAAGCCCTTACATAAAGTATACTGAGGAGAACACCAATATATGTACATGTATACGCAGTGTGTTTGTGCTAATAGAATACAAGCTAAAAAAATTACAATTTTAAATTTCGCACGGTTTTCTGATAAAGGTCGTCATACACTCCATTAAGATACACTATGAGAAATCCTAGAACGCGAATTTTCTTGCACTAATTAGATCATGCGTTTTATTAGCATATATAGTAACCAGGTACTACCGTATAGCCGGAAATATTGGCGGGAATTAAATTTGGCGGTTGAGCCCAAAATCGCTATTGCAAGAATATTAGCGGATTCAAATTTGGCGGTTCGGTACGGGATCGCCATACGTATAGTAAATTTTGGCGGATTTTAATTTGGCAGTTGTGATATAGACCGCCAAACCGCCAAATTTATTTCCCCGCCAATATTTCCAGCTATACGGTAGTAAAGATAAAGGAAGCAATTGAGAGGAAGCTTCAGAGACTGAGGAGGGAAGGCACAAAAGCTTACCTTTGCAGTGTCCTTGTTCCACTTGCCCTTGCTGGAAGCCTTGGCAGCTGCTTCAAGGATTCCTAGACGCTGCAGCTCACTAACAATGAACAATGCAAGGTAAGTAGAACCACTTAACGCAAAACACTTCCCCTGAGGACATGCATACATGTATGTACAAGGCTTATACATGTACATGTACATGCACAAGGTTTATCATCTTGTAGGTAGGTACATCCATATCCCAACAGATCAGATCAGAATGAACACCACAAGGTACAACTACTTAACACAAATATACCTCCCCAGATGCATGTACATGTACAAGGCTTATACACATACATGTATAGGTGCATCTCAGCAGAGTGAGGCATGTAAAACGCTCTTAACTTAAATATTTTTCTGACCGACTACATGTACAAGGCTCGTCTTACAGGTGTATCTCAACAGAACGAACAGTGCAAGGTACATAAAACAGCTTCACTTCCCGGGGTACATGCACAAAGGCTTACCAACCATCCTCAAGGCTAGGCACTTAAGTGGCTCTGTCTTTCACTGGGGCTAGGTTTGCTTGAGCAGGCAATTAATGGGATGGTTGCGGCTTGCCCCTTAAGTTTAGGATTGGCAGTGGAAGATAAACCTACTGAATTTCCACGTACATGTACATGTATAGGTGAGAATAACAGTGCAAGGCATAACCACTTCACACAACCATGACCACAACAACGATCCCACAAGTACACGATGACATACGGCGGGATATTGTAAAGTGGTTCAATCTTCACGGGATAGGCGATCTTTACCTTTAAATTTTCATTGTGTTGGGCAAGTGTCTACTAACAACAGTACTGGAGTGGAGGGAAGTTGTATGGGGGGGGGGGGGGGGGGGAAGTTGTATGGGGGGGAAGTGGTGAGAATAACAGGCTTCCCTCCCACTGTATACCACCATTAAAATTTGAATTAAGAGCAGAATTAAAAATTTAATAGAGAGCAGATGCATATTCATGAGCACACTACTGTACACAGACACGCACAATGGTGCAGAATGGAGAGTGTATGTACTCACTCGATTGCTCTTCCAGCCTGACGAACCTCAACCATGCCTTCAGAGATGAGAGTATCCGTGACATTCTGAGGCTGACCATCAACCTTCAGCCACACTGAGCCATACTCACGACCACTGGATGGCACCTGTTTGGAGAACAAACTAGTTTAATGGGGAGAGAGAGAGAGAGAGAGAGAGAGAGAGAGAGAGAGAGAGAGAGAGAGAGAGAGAGAGAGAAAGAGAAAGAGAGAGAGAGAGAGAGGAAAGGAAGAAGAAATAGAGAGTTGGATGGGAAACCCCAAACTAACCTTGTATTCAACACTGAACATGATTTCTTTTCCAATGAGCATCTTCCGCAAGAACTCACGGGCTTCCCAAGCAAACGGCTACAAATAAACATAGAGTACACTAAAAACACAATGTTATTATCATGATGCACTCAAGTGTACACATACAGATGGCTCAGTCGAGTGAACAGCACCAGTTACTACCATGAAAATTCTCTCCCCCCCCCCCCTCTCTCTCTCCTCCTCAGTCTCAAATCAATCCATCCATCAGTATCATGCTTACAAGCTACTAGCTAGTGTTGGCATGTCAGGCCAGCCACATTAGGCAGGAAAATTGAAAGGAAGTCAACTCATACTTCCAGGAACTGGTTGGGAACCAACACACCATACAATACATACCACTGATAGAGCAGAGTATGTCATGTGACCTAATGGTTGTTAATAAACAAACTACTAATTAATTAATCCAAGCAAACAACTCCTAAACAGAATACCTTCAACGTGCAGATCAGTGCTAAGCTCAAGTAGTTTACACTATTAACAACCTATGAAAAAAGGACACCTCTCTAATCAGGACACCGCCTGCTATCTCAATAGTAAATTGCCTGAAGTAAGGACACCACTTTAATCAGGGCATATAAAAGGGCCCCAGTGGTGTCCGTAATATATACTTGCTAGGCAATGATAAACCATACATGTATGCACACACACACACACATACACCCCTCCCTACCTCATCCTTGGTCTCAGTACTGGTCTCATCGCCTGGTTTGCCTCGTCGCGCCATCTTTGGAGCGGTGATGTTGGAGAGGGCCAGGGTTCTCTCCGGCGGTGGTCCCTGACGAGGCTGACCACGAATCACGATACAGTCCCCAGAAAGTACCTTAATTAAACAGGTGGAGAGCAAGATAACAGTGGGATATTGGTGTTAAAGGGTGTTAAGGAGAGAGAGAGACGGAATAAATGAACAAAACATAAGCACAAAGAGGAAGAGACAGAAAGACGAAAGGAGAGAAAGAGGGAGAGGGAGAGGGAGGAGAGAGGAGGGAGGGGGGGAGAAGGCAAAAGGACAGGGGGAAGACGATGTTAATACATTAAAGCAAGGTATTAAATTTGTTTTGGGGTGGGGGGAGGGGTAGCCTCGTCCCCAGGATCTCCTCCGGGGAAAGACCAAGGACGAGGCTACTAGGGGAGGGAGTGGCTGGAAGTGGAAAGTGGCTAGATCACTGAGATCGTCCACTGGGAACAAGGTGTGTACATTAAATAACCCACTGACTATACGATTTAATATTAATACTCACCTGTTTGACGATGCCCTTGCTGGTGTGGGGAGGCGGGGCGCCAGTGGCCGCACCGTTCGACTGCTGTGGCTGTTGTCCAGACTGGGACATGGTTCTCGATAGCTAGCTACGTAGTTTGGTGAGTCCGTCCAATTCAGCCAAGCGACCTGTGTGCTGCTTTGTGAGGTCTGCTGTTGTGACCACGTGGAATTACCCAGCGGCACATCAAATATTCCAATTAACCGAACAACCTTTGTGCACTTTGGACAATTTCGAACACCAGCTCCGCCTCCCTATCAGCATTGTCGATGAATATTCCCTTCTGTTATGCAAGCAGAGATGGAACAGCAGCAAGCAAAGAGAGACTTAGGAAACTATAATAATATAATATTAAATCTTTTATGAAAAATGACACTGTATATACTCCAGAAGTGCTTGTAAATATTTTTACATCGTTCCTGCTAAGGACCTAATACAGGACCTGGTATACAGAATATGATATCATAAAATCATAAATAAATAGTAATAGTCTACACATCATTATGATAGCTATATAGCTATAGTTAGCGTTTGCAGAGGTGACTGGAGAAAGAGTCAACAGGAAAGCAGGACAATCCATCCGTTATAGTGAATTGAGAGGTTGTCCGCTCCTCGGAGGTTCGTAATGTACTAAATCTATGGCAAATTCAATCCGGCCATTCCATAGTGGTTGTCCATTATATAGTGGGTGGTCGTTCCTGGGAGGGTCCGTTATGAGAAGTTCCACTGACTGTATCCCTCAACGTATTAAGTTATAAGTGTAACAAATGCACGAAGAAAATTGCAGTATATATACACCCTAAAGGCTGGGCAATGGGGATAAGAAGAAAGGTCGCAAGGAAATGATGAAAGCTAGCGCCCCACAACCAGAAAGTCACAGGATGCATGAACGACAATATCATGAGACTCGGAACCAGAAGAAATAATATGAATATACTTCAATTGGCAGTGTTGTGGTGATCCAAAATCGCAATCTTCCTTGTAAATCCTATAATATTATTGTGGAGAGATTACACGAATGCCGTCTCTGTAACAAGTCTAACGTATCGATCCCAGCTGCTGTGACACAAATTTCATTGAAAATTATAAAAAATCTTGGTTGAATCACCATATACGCCAAGATATCAGAAATGAGGCCATGGCAAAGTTCAGTTTTGTATCGGTGATCATATTTTAGGTGGGATATGTGATGTCTGGCATTACAAAACTAAATTAGAAGTCTGTGAAGGAACAGATCAATGAATTAATCTTCAGACCCTGGACCCCATCACAAGATGGTTGCAGATCTGTATGAGTAGAGCTGATTACACAGTGTATATATATATAATGACAGATCATCCCGATAGTATTTCAGTTATCGTGGCGACTCGAAACATACGTTGAATCCAAGAATACATCATGAAATTGCACAACTAATTGGATATTTTGCTGCGATAAATATTAGTGTTGTCACCTCTTATCTTTGTCGTACTGACTGAGGTGGTATATTAAGGTAGTTGTCTTCGCATTTGAGAATTGAATTATATATATATATACCAGTTGTACTCCCACGATTGGACCTGTTCGAAGATGGAACCCAAGTTGAAGCAATTGATACCAAGATTCCTTCGCTGCATCCAAATATTTCATCATGAGAAGCTGGTGACGCTTCCTACATCCTATGGACACTCCTCACTGATGTATCCGGCGAGGGAAGAATATCATGAACATGGAAGATCTCAAGAATTAGAGGACCCTTGTCTTACACGTGGTCAACAGTAATGGCATGAGAATCGGACTTTGTGATAGGCCCCTGAAGAATGGGAAGAGAACATAACTATGATGGGGATGTCCCTTATAACAAGAAGTGACGACCTTTACCATGAATACCACTTCCATGATGGGTGGTACTAAAAGTAGGAACGGGGAAATGAGAAACGAGAAATTGGAAATGAGGAAATGGAAACGGAAATGGAAATGGTCGTCGTTGTTGCTAGTTGACAATACCGATGTGGATGCCATAGAGGTCTATCTATGGTACATCAAAAGATCGGTTGTAATTTTATTTGTCAAAATTTATATAGATAGATCTCTTATAGCTACTATAAAATTTAATAGGGGTGCTTGTGCATGTGTATCTCCCGGTTTCAGTCACATGAGGCAACAATTCTGGATTCCATAAGATATTTAGCTACTGAGTCACCAACCAAGTTCAGATCATTGGCCACCCCATGGTCACTCAGAGGTTGGTATGATACAAGTAAATCTCTAAAGCAAGTCACAGTGACATCTTCAATATGGTTACCAACAAATTTGAGGTTGTTGGACCTTGTAGCTCAGCATCTACCAGCCTAGTATCCTAGTATCAGGGGCCTGGCGATATGAGTCATGCCTGGTAGGCTGGTGGGCCAGACAGCCTGACTTTATAGTTTTTGTGCTATAGCGAATACACATAAAGGTTAATAATACTTGTGGTCATATTATTTGCAGCAGTGAGTACTACTTAAATTACAGCTTGTACAATTACAATGGCGTACAGTAATAGTAGGTCGTCATAAGTTTCTTATGTCTACTTACACACACTTTACACGTATGGATCAGAAAATGCCCCCCCCCCCCCCCCCCCCGCCAAAACTGTCCTTTTGAATCATATGAATCACTGATCTAAAATTAAAGGTGTGTATATACGTAGCTGGTCCTTCAGTGATACTAGGAAAGGCCCAGACTGAGTCTGAGACTCTGTGATGTAGTTACACACTCAGACTAAACCTGAACAGACACACAAGAGCAGGAATCAAATATGTGCTGGATGTGTACACTTTTAACAGCGTCCATGGCTATGAGAGGCTAGTCTGTTATATACCTGCATGAGCTATAGGAATTTGCATGCAACTGAAAACTCTCTATCTAGTGACGACCATTTCCGTTTCCATTTCCTCATTTCCAATTTCTCGTTTCTCATTTCCTCGTTCCTACTTTTAGTACAACCCTTCCATGATCCACTGGTCAAGTATACCGTGGTTTGCAGAACAGTTGTCCATTGGCATAGGGAATAGGCTTCAACCACACGTAGTATTGTGTAATCACTAACATGTAGGTACAAATTCCTGTGGGTTTGGTCAGACACTATACCGTGTTTTGCAGGTCGCTTGCGAAAAAAAGAATTAAATCGGCGACGTTTGACTTGGACTGACCAATCAGATTTGACCTTCTGTGCGCGGCGCGCGCACTATCCGCACGCGCACGCGCACGCGTAACATTCAAATTTGAATAATCGGGCATCATGCCGCTTCCATACTCAGACGATTTGCGGTGGCGCATTGTTTGGATGCATACCTTCAACCACATGCCAGCTGAAGATGTTGCTGAATTGATGTGTGTCAGTGTCAGCTCAGTTTATCGGTATTCTCAACGGTACCAAGCAACAGGGGATGTCAGACCTTTTGTCAAGAGAAATGGACCGGTGGGAGAGCTTTGTGAGCATGAGAAATTGTTACTGCTAGACTTAGCATTGGCAAAACCTGGCATTTATCTACGAGAGCTACAGCAAGAACTGTATAGTAGGACGTTGCACTGGATTGATACATCAACAATTTGCCGAACCATGCATCGCATTGGAATGACCCACCAGGTAATTAGGCACATTGCTTTGCAACGCTCGGAGCTTAAACGGGCTGAATATTGGTATGATATCACCATGTTCAACACCTCAATGTTCTTATGGATCGATGAAACTGGTTGTGACTTGCGAAATGCCCTCCGAAAATATGGCTATGGTATTAGAGGTCTACCACCCCAAGATTACTCCCTAAAGCTCAGAGGGAAGCGCTATTCTGCCATTGGAATCTTGTCTACAGAAGGTATTAAGGATGTGTACATAGCTGAAGGAAGTGTCAATGGGGAAACCTTTCTGGATTTCATCAGGAGGTGTCTCATACCTGTGTTAGTTCCATTTGATGGAGTAAGTCCAAACTCCATAGTTGTCATGGACAACGCCTCTATCCACCATGTAGATTCTGTAGTTGATACTATTCTGAGCGTTGGAGCACTTGTTCGATTTCTGCCCCCCTATTCTCCTGATATGAATCCCATTGAAGAAGTGTTTGGGGAAGTCAAACATTATCTACAGGCCAACAACACTCATTTCCAGGCAACATCATCACCAAGGGCAATGATTTTAACAGCATTTAATTCAGTCACAACAGAAAATTGTAATTCGTATATTAGACATTCAGGGTATGTATAATGTAATGCTACTGTAAATATCAAAGTTGTTTTCACATAAATGTTATGAAGCAGACAATTTCTTTAAGTGCTCAAGAATTGGAAGCTTTTGCTCTTGGAATTCGCATTCTGTGATTGCTCCATTTTCAAACAATGAATGGAGATCTCGTATTTGTTGGAGATAATTTGAACGCAGATTGGCTACTTTCCCAGGTGATATACCAGCAGTAGTGGTAGGACCAGTAGGAAGTGTGCTAGCAGTAGCACTAGACATTGGTGCACTAGAACCACTAGACGTCATAGCCCTTGCCATCTCAGTGACAGCTGTAGTCAATGCTTGAACTTGGTTTGGCTTCTTGTCACGACCTGTCTTAAATGCTGGATGGTCTGGTGGATCATCAAGGGATCTACATGACATGTATGATTGTCGTAAAGTGATGTATACGAAGTAACAATCAATGTTATGGTTGCAGTGGTGATTACTTGATACGATTCCTACTTCCACTCCACCCCTGTGACCCACAAGTATATCTGGAGCACAGCACATTGATCATACACACATCCAGTAATTGTACATACCATGCACACACATAAAAGATCAAGCAGTAGTTGGAATTCACATAGGTCAAGCCTAGTAAAACAAAAAAAAAAGTTGGAGGGGTCTCTCCCCTTCCAAAATATTCTACAGCCCACATACTGCTTCCTATATACACCTATAGCATGCACATACACACATAATGTACTATAACAATGTACATGCACAAGTGGGCACACACACAGTAGTAATATTTCTAATAAGAGCACAGGTACACACATAGTACTTAATTGGGGTGCAGGAGAGGCTGGTGAGTGCACCCCAACTAACGTGATGCAACTAACGTGATGCAACTAATATGTTGGTAGTTGATTTCTGATCATCACTGGCCATGACCCACCCCCCTTCCCATAGGCAGCAAATTGCCTATAAAACTTCGATTACTAACCAACTACCAACACACACACACACACACACACACGAGCACAGGCACACACAACATGTACATGTACATGCACATGGGCACTTGAATACATGATATGCATGCATAATACCAGGAGTGCATACATGTACATGTAATCTATCATGGACTCATGATAATCTTGTATTTTCAAACTCACTCGTGGCTTCCTACATCTGTAACCTCTGCCCATATGCGATACTGAATGGTATTATATCGACTCCCATGCTTTTGCCTCAGCTTAGTAACGAGCTCTTCAACTCGATTTGTTTTCTCTTCAAATGCAGACTTCTTCCTTTTCTTCTTCTTGCGCCTTTTCTTGTACTTGAAGGAATCATCACTATCACTATCAGTTTCACTGCTGAAATCCTTTGGACGTTTGCCTTTAGGAGCACTTACGGAAACACCATGGCACCACAGAGACACCGATTCATTACTGCGGATGAAATTCCACACATCTTGAACATCAGTTGCCGTCCTTATCCAGACTTTATTCCCTCCCTTTGTGTAGCCAACAGGAAAATCAAGATCATCTGGTACCAATTCAGGACCAAATTGTTTCAAAATTTCTTCCCTCAGTTGGGGTGGAGTTGAAACTGCACCAGTTATGTTTCTAAGCACGAAAGTTTGACTTTCGCTCTTCTTGTCGGGGTTAATAACCTTAATATTCAAGTTTATTGGCTTACTAGCTGAAGAGGGTGGAATTGACGAGGTCGAGACTCGAGATCCCTGCTGCTTGGGTAGCAAAGGGGCTGAATTTGCTTGCTGAGCCTTGGCCAAGGCTTGGAGAGCTGTATTGAGTGTTACTGGATTGAGTGTTACCGGCTGAGATGTGCGCGGATCTCGAACCAATGATGTTATCAAGGGTGATACAGTGACCGATCGAGGTTTTTGCTGATGCTGAGGCAAAGAGCGGGTGACGGTCTGAATAGTTTTATTACCAGATTGCGCTACTGACTGCCCAATTGCAACATTGACAGCTAGAGCTGGCTGATCGTGCTCTTTCGAAGCCATCACGACCTGATCCGGTATCCAAACAACAACACGAGGTCATCAAAGCCCGCGCTCAAGCTGCAAAGCGCGGGGTTTTGTCAAGGCCGGCCGGCTGCACGCGCACTGCGCACAGATCGTGATCTGATTGGTCAATTCGTTGAATCAAACTCCAGCGTCATTTCGCAAGCGACCTGCAAAACACGGTACTGACTAGGAACAGGTGCGCGCGCATGCATGGACTCTGCTGCACTCGCGCGAGATTCAAATAAAATGCCTAAAGCCTACTCTGAGGATCTCCGTTGGAGAGCGGTTTGGCTCAACATTGTCAGGGGAATGTCTTGCAAAGACATTGCAACCACCCTCTTCATGTGTGAAAAGTCGGTTCAGCGTTATCTAGCACTCTTTCATAGCAATGGATCTGTAACGCCCCAGACTCCTACTGGTGGACCCAGCAAAACTCTTAATGAGTTAGAGGAATTTACAGTCATGCAGTCTATCATCCATAAGCCAACACTTTATCTACAGGAAGTTCAGGAGCACCTGTATAGTGCCACTGGGAAGTGGGTGAGTGCATCTACAATTTGTCGCACGATAAAGGCAAGGGAGTTCACTCGAAAGAAGGTACAGGTCATAGCATTGCAACAGAGTGAACAACGGAGGATCGAGTTTATGGTACAAGTTGCAGCATCATACAATCCAGATATGTTCATCTGGATTGATGAAACTGGTTCTGACCGAAGAAATAGTATACGAAAATATGGCTATTCCTTGAGGGGAATCACACCTCGTATCTGTCAACTTCATGTATCAGGAAAGAGAATCTCTGCTATACCCGTACTCACTACAAGAGGCATTGAGGACCTGTACTTAACATCAGGGAGTGTCAATGGAGACATATTTGAAGATTTTATATGTCGCTGTGTTTTACCAATACTCCTACCTTTTCTCGTGCCCAGCCCCCTTCATGCACGCGCGAGAAAGGGTCTGGTCAAAAGGGTCGCACTTACGCGTCCGGTTGGAATGCAATAATTGGCAATTCAGGTGTGCGTACAATAGAAACTAACCGCCACTTCCGTACCGTGTGCATATAGACCGAGCGCACGCGCGTACGTACGGATCACGCATAATTACATTCCACTAATGTCATGTGACCACGGTTCTGCAACCTGATTGGGCCGCAATATATGTACCTCGAGGACAAGGAAGTGCGACCCTTTTGACCAGACCCTTTCTCGCGCGTGCATGAAGGGGGCTGGGCACGAGACTAGGTCAAGTAATATTAATCATGACACTTTGCACAGCAATAAGTATTACGCAGTCATAGTTTAACTATTAATTACATAATATTAAATCATTTGAACAGTCTATTCTGTTTTCTTGGTGCTCCTGTTGCGTCTCCAGATTTCAAAGTTGAGGAGGGTTGCAAACGATATCCATCCAAGGTGAGGCAGCAGGAGTAGAGCGGCTGTGCGATTGATGGGGTAGAAGACAGCGATAGTGGCACCGATGCTCCCCCACAGGGCTACAATGTCAATCAGGGCCTGCAAGGATTGAGTAATATCACAAGAATTAGCACTTTTCAGAACAATCATAATTTTTATAAAAGATCTAGCTATTCGATTAATTAAATCTCCTATACCTACCAATCCAATGCGATGCTTGCCGAAGAAGATGGGAGTCCACGCGAGATTTAACAGCAGCTGGCCGCCATACAGAGCAAGTGGCAGGGCCTGCTCCTCAAGCCCTCCTTCCCGCCAAATCAGGTAGGAAGACGCACCCATACACGTGTAGACAGCAGTCCATACGGGTGGGAACAGCCAGTTGGGAGGTCTGAATGGAGGGAAATTCAGAGTTTCATACCAGCCACGCGTACCGGTATTGTTTGGATCAGAGGACGCGCGTCCACTGAGAAAGCCGCCAACGAGCGGGAGAGCCACGAAGCCGGCCGCAGGGAGGTACTCCGCGATCGAAGACATTTTGGGTTTATTTGTCCCTTGTGAACTCTACAGTAGTCACGTTTATCAGGGCTGCTAATCATTATGCAAGATTTGGACAGCGAAGCGTACTAGCATAGATTATATAATCTATAGTACGAGGCTACCTCAAGATGGTCATGCAAGGCCTATAAAGGTTGGTACCCCAATAGCTACGCCCGAGAAGCTACCCACAAAATTAATTATAGTGCAAGTATCATAGATTGACCCCGAATAATATATGCACATGTGCATTGTCACACAACGATTATTGCCACGCGCGTGTGTGTACAGTGCTATTAGTCTCGTCCTCAGACCCCACGAGTTAAGATTGACCTTTATTAAATTAACCTCCCAACTACGACGCCTTTACAGAAGTTAACTAAGGCCAGACCAATTTAATTTGTTGTTGCTCGGATATTGTGAGGTAAAAATTGGAGCGAGCGATCGAAAAAAAAAAAAAAAAAAAAAGCAATTAATTGGGTGTGGTTATAGACCACAATCTAATTAAGACAGACTAATGTGACTATCTAGGACCAGGAAATCAAGATAGAATACAAAAACCACTCTACTGTACATAAGCTCCACCCAACTTAATTAAAAAAAATTTTTTTCTGTTTGCCCAAAAATTGGGGCGAGCGAATCCGTGCAACAACTTATTTAATTGGTCTGGCCTAACTACTAACTATAATAGCCATAGGCTACTGGTGACCATTTTATGCAATCAAAATCATTCCTATGTGGTTTATGATTTCAGGTTATTGAGATAAATTCGTGAAAGTGTTTGCAGTGCTTCATAAATACTGAGCAGCCCGAGCAGCCGCCTAATAAGAGAAGGAAGATGTCAGCAACAGAAACGATTTATTATTTTGTGAGCATAAACTATCCATTCCGTGCCTTATCCATGGGTTATGACTCGTTTGAGAAAGATGCCAAGAAGTATAAAGTCAATGTAGATGGAACATTTGATTTAGTAAGTAAAAGATTCGAAAAGGGAGTTAACCACGAGTTCTACATATATAAATTTAAGGAACCAAAGCCTGCAAGTGGTGCTGTTGAGGATGATTTTATCATTGACACTCTTAATGTACACACCAGTAAAATTTTGTTAGAAACAGATGACTGTATGCCCATTCATTTCGACCTAACTACTGTAAGGTCTGCTGAAGAAGCTTTAGCTAAATTGGCTGGTGAGATGATTGAGATGGCAAAAAATAAGACTGCTTATGATGATATGGTAAACCGAATCGCTTCGTTTGTTCCAGCTGTCCTCAAGCACATGGATACTCAAGCTGACCAACTGCCTGTACCCTCTCTAGAGGCTCAAGCTGTTGTCATGCGAATCCAACCACTCTCCCATCATATTCCCAAAGAAATGTATAACGAAATGTTTTTTTCTCAAGTCGAAACATATGCTGTGGAAAATGGTTTTGCTGTAGCTTCCAATAAAAGCAATGTTGACGGTACAGTGCTACAGTGTTCTCAATTCTTCCGTTCTAGACCAGATCTCATCATTTATCACCAAGAATCTGATGATCAATTAGCTGCCTATTTGTTATGTACTTCAAACGAACAACAGGACATGCAATCGGACAAAGAACTGGGTGAATCTCCTGTGACCCTTAATGCTGGTGTGACAGAGCATAAATTAGTGAAAGATGATCTATTGGCTGGGATGGAGAAAGTTGCAGGAGACATAGCATGCAGGCATTTAAGGAAGGGTCTTTCCATAGCAAAAAGGTCTTTTCAATTCATTCATGTTTATGGACTTCTGTGACTTGGAGAAAAGAAAATGCCGAGCATACAAATTAGAAATGGACTTTATGACTCGCCAAAGTTGGTTACTCAAAGGTCTGGAAATGTTAGAAATATCTGCAGTGATTCCTAGACTTTTTGCTACATTGAAGAAGCAAATATCCTGACATTCTATTTTACTGCATGCACAATAGTTTGTTTGTTTTTTTTTGTGGTGATATATATATTATTATTAGATGTACAAAAATTCACAAGAACAAAGCTATGCAACTTGTATCTTAGCATTAATTTTAATTTTAATATTCATCTCAAAAAGTAATATTAATTTTATTCTGCATGCATGATACAGCAAGTGGATTTATTCAATTGCCACTAATAGATATTGACGGCTCCATTATTATTGATATTGATTGATACTAAGTCTTATTATCTACAGCATGCACGGTTTGCATGATCAAAGCAGCTTGGACCACTTCAATTTAATAGTTTCTCAGGCTGGCCTTTCCTTAGGATAGGGTCAGTAGGTCAACTTGTAAATGAAATTAACTGGGCATGTCCTAAGTCAATAATCAAGTCAAAAATCTATTGCCCATGCTCAGAACGTAATTAAACCCGACCTCTGACCTTAAAAATTTTCTCCAAAGTAGGGTAAGTCGGGCCCGAGAAACAATTGAAGTGGCCTTAGCAGGAATGCACAAGCAGCACATTAACAAAGTGATCTTGAGTGAGAGAGGGACAGACAGAGTCAGAGTCAGGATCCCTAACCTTGAAAAGTTGGAAAATGTAAATTTCATTGTGAGGTTGACAATTACAATGTACATGTACATCACAGAGAAAGTTCATTAGGAATACGATAATGATCAGGAGTAATGATAATAATGGAATTGCATGATATTGGAGGGACACACATGGTTATTGATATGTACTTATGCCACACTAAAATTAGAACATTTACTTCATTCAGTCTGGGGAATTCCCTCTGGTATGGGTGCGCCACTCTTTGTCCAACTGTTTCTGGAGTTGCCCTCGGCCAGTTCCATGTTTGCCTCCGCCAGTTCTATGTTCACCGCCGCCAGTTCCATGTTCGCCACCGGCGCCGCAGCTGGATTCCCCCCTGCAGTGGTCACCATTGTGGATGGACACGACAAAGACGCCGCTTTCTTGGCTTTTCCCCTTGATGAGGACCGTTTTCGTGTGATACAGCAGTAACAGATGACCACAATCATTATAATAACTAAAATGATACCGGCGACAATGAATATGCCAATTGCAATGGTGATGTAGAAGTCGAGATTGCGCTGGCTTGCACTGGGGAGAGTAGGTATGGCTCGAGAAGTGGGAGTGTCTATGTATGTGTGCGAGTGTTATGAAGGAGAGGGTGAAAGATGAACAAGTTTTCTACAATATGCGTTTCCCTGATGACGCAGAATGAAGGCCAACAGCTATGACTAGCTAGGGAGCAACCAACTGATTTGCGAAGGACATTCACGATAATTATTATTTAACTAATGAAGAGGAATCCCTAGGAAGATTAGTAATAATTGATTAACTGCCAGGCAACCAGTCAAATAGTCCACCTCCCACAACCCATGTAGTAGTAGTAGTAGTACTATTATCTCTTTCCAGATTTGACATCACAGAACAATGTGCAACCACCAAAACCATGAGGGATGAATGTTGTGTCTGCACTGTCCTATCAGTGTTTTGATAGTAACTAGCTGCACCTGCAGCTCTATAGAATGTAGCTCATTTAATGATATTCAGGCCCATGTACAAGGGTGCTGGTTGTGATGTCAAAATTAATCTGGAAAGAGATATTTGTACTACTACTGCACACTCCTTGTAATGTACTCCTGATAGCACATATATAGGTGGATTTAACTAAGAGCAAACAATAATGATAGAGAGGGAGAAAGTGAGAAAGAGGAGAGAGACAGAGAAAAGGGATAAGAAAGATTTGGGGGTTCAACTGTTAACATGCATGCATGGCTCGCTCATGAGGGCACACGTGTGTGTGTTTCAGAGTTTCACTTGGCCATCCGTGTCTAATTTTGGATAGACTTCTTTCTCGTTCTCGATGAAATTCTCCCTCCCCTCCCTTCTTTATAGGTGACACACACACACACACAAATACTCATGCATGACTTACATAATTATAATACATACCCCACACGACAATTAATAGGTACGTAGCACATTTGCAGTTTGCACTCCACAAATTTCATTCGTCTGGAAGGTCCAGTTCACCATGCATCCATGAATGCACACTCACACACACACACACACTTACCACTAGTACTATCTTCCCTTCCAGTAGTAGTTGCCATGGTGATAGCAGCAGTAACTGGCTCCGTAGGCTCTGTTGGTGGAGCAGTAGTGTGTTCTCGGTGGTTGTTGCAATAACTTGTGTCACAGCACATCATCATCTCTCCAAGACCTGTGCCAAAACTCCCTGGGCAGCCCACCATGTTCGAAATGCAAAAATTTGTGATGGTGAGGTGTGACTGGGGATTCGGATCCGGTATGGTACCGGGCTCGGGAATTTGAAATGCCCATAGGGTAGCACAGAAACCGTTAGTAGTTTGGCAGATCGTGGCCTCTCCGCAATCATCGCAGTAACAGATTATTTCCGATCGGCCAATAGGGGGTGTAGTAGTTGGAGGCGGGCTTGTAGGGGTCGGAGGTCGTGAGTTCAATATCAGAGGCTGGGTAGACATGTTGGTGGGAGGGGGAGGGGGAGGGGAGCCGGGCTGTGATGACGAGGGGGGAGGCATGGCCGTACTAGAGGGGGGCGTGGAAGACAGGGGTGTGGTCACTTCCTGGAGGAGTGGTGTGATCATCGTACCACTGCCGTTATCAATATCTTCGAGTGGATCTTGGACGAGCATATTGCATAGTGAGCTAATACAACACCTTCTAATCTGAAAGTAAGATTACATCATATTTAATGACCAACGGGACATGACCACTCCCCTAATTTGGATTAAATTTCTCTATCCCCCCCTCTACTCAAGCGTTTTGGGTTGCCCAATCTTATCTTGATACATCCTCCAAAGAAATTTCGTGCAAACTCAAGAATTCTCTTTACAACTCAGGGGGGAGGGGGAAGGGGGGAACCCACACAAAATCACCTGGCTACTCACTTTTCTGTTTCTAGACTCTTCTTCACAAGTGTTGGAGCAGCCCCTCTTGTACACCACAGTGCCATCACGCTTTCTCCTCAGAGTAGAGAAGCAGTAATTTCTAAGTGTGCAGAAATGAATCTCGGCGCTTATTGAGGAGTCCGACTCGTAGCAACTGCTACCAGCCGAGGGAGGGGGAGAGGGAGAGGAGGAGGCTGTCGTGGTGACTGTGTTGATGGAGGCAAGGAGGGAGGGAGAGGGAGAGAGAGAGAGAGAGAGAGAAAGAGAGAGAAGGGCACCTACTTATGAATGCATATAATCATGGTAGACTGCTTCCCCTTGGAGTACACCATAATATTTCGGGGTGAGCCTAAGCGAGCCTGAATACACGAGAGACAGGAAGCGGTTTTATATGTATGTATATACCTTATGATAACAGTTGGACATCGGACATTTTAATTTGGACAAATAGCCAATAAGTCCTGCCATTCACTTGATTATCCAGACATTCTTTCCCCTTCAATCAATGCAGCATTCAATAGCACAGATCAAGCATCCTGTTTACTGGCTTAGGCTGCATGCACTGTAGTAGCTATCACTGTACTGTGGTTTTTGGAGGTGGGCCTAGCACCCACCAAATACATTAACCACAATGACTCAGCAGCTGTACATCTGCTGGTGGTCTTCTATGCAGATCCCAGCCCACAAAATATCAGCAGCCAATCTATCCACCACTCACACAATTGTGCAAGAGCAGCAAACTTTCACAGCAACTGACCACCACAGCACAGTGGCCCACTGTAAAAAATGAATAGTGGAACGCCACTACTTGTTCATCTGTGGCAAAGTGTAGTGACTGTCACTACATTTTGCAACAGATGTCACTACCAAGTAGTGATATTCACTTTCATTTCTTTACAGAGCAGGCTACAGCCACTTCTTTGAGCCACAGCCTACAAATTTGTACACACATCTACTCCCCACACATCTCTGATCTGGCCAAGCATGCAAAGCAGTATATAGCTCATCCCCTCTCCTTCTCAGTCCTACACAAGTAGGCAAAACAAGATTATACAAATTAGCCTTGACTAGAGGTAAGAGCAATTTTCAGTGCTCCAGCTCCTACATGTATGTGACAAACATGTTTCTTCCACAACAAATTCAAAAGACGAAACTCATTTTATGGTCACACAGCAGCTCGCCCTACTTCCCGAAGTGTGGTTTAGTATCAGATTATTAATCACCCAGAGAGCAGATGCAAAAGAGGTCGTTTATCTGAAGTGGCTTGACCAAAACGTTGTGCTCTCAGCCTGATACACTTACCAGATTTTCCAAAATCCACGACTATTAATACGATAAACACAAGACTCTTCATGTCAAGATGATTAGAAATACTCTGCAAAAAGAACAAAGAAAGGGGTCTATGGCGGCACGTTCATTCTTGTACTTTTATTGTTTATCTGACTCTCTTTTCATAACAATTATTACCATCCCCCATCAATGGCCTGCGCAAAACCGAGAGTTGCTATTAAACTAGCCTCGAAACCAGGCAAAGTAAGCCTGGGTTCGAGGCTACTATTAAACGTTACGAGCCAACTGCCTAGCCCAACTTACCACTGATTGTCTGCAATTTCTTCGGACTGCATGCTAAACTCTACGCGCGCACGCGCGCCAAGGTACATGTATATGTACTCACGTCGCGGCTCCGCCCACTATACAAATGTGCTGATTCAGCACTTTGAGCAGCTAAGCTCGAGAACCAACGGAAAAATCATGATACCTCCGTCGTTTCTCCCACTTCAGGTGGCGATCTACTTCAATGGCTGGTACCTCTGGCTCCTCTATCTTGCTGAGCTGGCACTCATCATCTACAAAGGTCAGCGACTGTAGAATGAGCGGTGGGTGTGTGTTGTAAGCCTATGTAACCATAGCAACCAACTACTCTATACACTACAGATGTGGTTCTTCCCTACCCCACCAGAAATCTTGCAGCAGAGATCATTCTTCTATTTGTAATGGCACTTTTGGATGCTATTCGAATCTTTCTAGGTGAGTACATGTAGCTACACTATGCCATCGGCAAAGTATACTCTTGGTATTGTGATCGAATATTCAACTTGTGTGAGATGTATCCTAATAACACATCTGCAGGAACCAAAGGCAACCTTACTGGCAGCAGACTTCCACTGCTTCTCTCTCTCGTTTTCATTCTCCCCATTTTCTTTGGATATTTGTATCTCACAATTTGGCAAACTTACGTGTAAGTCACTTGAATCATGCATGGGCGGATCCAGTATAGGGGCACAAGGCACGTGCCCCCCTTTTTGGAGAGCCACACATGCAAACTAGATAGCTACAAGAGAGGCACACATTCTAGGGCTATCAACTGTGGAGTAAAACTATCTATAGACCAACTTACTTAGTGCTTTTTAGCTCAAATGGCTGAGCCACTTCCATTTACCACGTGTCGACTAGCGTTTAGCGGCAATTTAAGGGGTGTGGTCAAGCGTTAGGGGGCATGGTCACAAAATTTCGCGCGCGTGCCCCCTCCTATCACAAATCCTGGATCCGCCTCCATAGTCATGGGCTCCGTACTAATATCTTTGCTGACTTGTATTCATTTTGTTTCCTCCAGTTTAAGACTCGACATTGTTTTTCTATCTATTGGCTATCTTGGGCTTGTGCTACAGCTTATTTTTGGAATAATTACCCTTTGGATATTTCAAAGGTATCCATAAAGAACACTACATGTACTCATTTCTCATTTTCTAGTGTATGTAATGAGACAGCATAATAATATTATTATGCTCATTCATACCCTTTGCAGGAATGACTCACTAAGAACTGTTCAGTAAGTACTCCTTGCATTTCAACCATTAGCTCCAAAGGATCACTTTCTCCCCCACAAAATAAACCATAACTTTTATACGTGATTGTCACTGTCAGAAAGTATATACATGCATATTATATCAGTCAATATCTGCACCTGCTGTATATTAAAGTCACAGCCGCAAGCAGTTATAATAGTCCCTAGAATCTTGTATAGACATGTTGTACGTAGCCCACTGCTTGCCTGCACACTGGGCACCTGTCCAGCCTCTTGGAGCACTTGTTGCAGGCCACATAGTGACCACAGGGACAGAACACGGAAGAGATGAGTTCATCCATGCACACAGTGCACAGCCGCTCGTCTTGGATCTTGAGTAGGAGCCTGCGAAGCTTCTTGCCTTGGGCCCCCGATAGAGGCTCAGCTTTGTCTAGTGAGTCTGACTCCTGAAGAGGAAGGGGATAGTGTGTGTGTGTGTGTGTTTGAAAGAAAATGAAGGGTGTGAGGTGGGCATTGTCCACTGACCATCTGACCAACCTCCACACAGTCTCTCCCTCCCTCCCCCCCCCCTCTCTCTCACACACACACACAGAGGGAAAGAGAAAAAAGAGAGAGGGAGGGTGTGTGTGTTTGTGTACTGTTATCTTGTTTAAGTGTATTTTACATACATCAGCTGTTTTCTCTCCTTCCTCTTCATATTCCTGACTACTGCTACTTCTCTTTGACTCCACCTTTGTGAACACCAACAGGTTCTCCTCTGACTCAGTCAGGCTTAGCTGAGGGGCTGAGAGTAACTCCTTTGCCAGGTTGCAGCTGCTCTTTGACAGCCCCCAGCAAACTTCCGACTTGGTACGGGAATTATGACCGTCATCTTCCTCATCACTATCATTGCTTCTATGTCAAAAAATACATAAGGCATAATGGGGAGTTTCAGTGAGTATCCCGTAGTGTCCCGGGCAAGCGCCCACTTCTGGGTAAGCACCCATGTATAATACTACCGCATTTCAAGGGGTCAATGTACATAGCTGCAGCTTCTATACAAACGTATGGAAATTATGTCCCAGGTAAGCGCCCAAGTGGGCGAAAATTGCAATGTATGTTTAAGCCCCCAGTATCATGGGTGCACATGCACCAACCCCCTCCCCTCCTCTTTCTATGAAATTCATTGTTGGGCTGACTATATAAAATTAATAGCTACACCGCCTACAAGCTCAAGCCACATAATATTATGTGTACCATTCCATTGCTAAAATCTACTTACAAATTCATGTTGATAATATAGTTGAGGCTGTTTGGATGAGGAATGGGCACTTCAGTTTCACTCCCGGCATTCACAGCACCAGATACTTGATGGAGCAGCTGCCAGCAGTGACGATAAGCTTCAATCTTTGTACGCTCAATATCGTAGTAGTACTTCGGCTTGAATTGCTTCTTAAACATCTGCAGTGATACGTAGCACACTGACAATAAACTCAAATGGCTACCATCTAATACACTTGAAAAAAATTTCACTGATCTCAGATCTTGCCTCGTACCCAGGTTTGCCCATGTATAGGCCCTTTCCATGTTTTTTAACATGGGAACATCTGGATTTAAAGCTAGCTATTGAATGAAACCTTCAAACGAGGAAAAATAATAACTTGATTCTCCCCTTACACAAAACTTGAAAAATTTATGGGGAGAGAAAGGTTATCTATGTAGCTATGATTGGATTCATCTGATGTGCCTTAGTGTAAGTTGTGTGCCATTGAAACCTTGTGGTAAAACTTCTTCCATCTCCTGAATGAGTTATCAGCATGATTCCTAATCTTCTCGGTCACAGTCTCCTGGTAGAAAAAGACCTGCTCCTCGGCGATCGTACGAAAGATGGACTTTGCCACTGTGCGGCATGGCAGAATGCACTTCATTCTCTTCTCAATGAGCTGGTTGTCCTCGTTTCTCGTTTGGTAGCTCAAGGTGAAGAATCTCAGGGCAAATGCTATCTGGCATAAAACATGGTAGGGTATCCTGCAACAAATTCATTTTATTTAGCTTCAATATCCATAAGAAGTTGGCTTCCCATGCAGCACTGATTCATGACAATATGACTAGCAACTACCATCTGAGATTAGCAATAATTATGCTGATCAAGTGGAGAACAACCCAGAAACCTCAGTACCAGTACATATCGCATGACCTAGCTATAATATTATTGTCTATATACATACTGTTATAATAGTGCTAGCTTACTTCCTTATAATAGTCCCCCTGCTGTTGTACATACGGATACACCTAGCTCCCACAGCGAGCACCACATTCTGTCCATCAGCAAGAATTGCCGGTACCTGGGTCACTCCATAAAGCTCAGTCTCATACATCCCACGAATGAAGAGCAACTGAGCATCCTTTTTATTAATGCCTACATGTACAAAACAACTTGAATCAAATCACTTAGAGAGGGGGGGGGGGGGGGGGGGAGGGATCGGAGGGAGGGAGCCTGAAAGAGAGAGAGAGAGGAAGGGATCCGGAGGGAGAGAGAGCACATGCCTAACCTTTGAGGTTTTTGTGCTCCTTAGCGATCTGATAAGAAATCCCATCATTCCACTGCTGCTCTGGAAAGTAAGGAGGATACACAAACATCGGTGAGCTCTCTGTCTTCTCGATGTCACCAAACTCCACCTGGGCCAGCAGTGCACCTATACCACTCTTCTTTCCATCAGGGACCTGGATCTCACCACGTCTGATTTGGTACTTCAAATCCTTGTAGAATGCATCTCTGCAAAGATAAAAATAATTGGCACCAAAGTGGTATAAAAACACCATGGCCACTTCTGTGATTAGCACAAGACCACCATTAATTAGTGTACAAAAAACACCATGGCCACTTCTGTGATTAGCACAAGACCACCATTAATTAATTTTATTAAGTGTACAAAAATCCCCCCCCCCCCCACATGCACTTAACGTGGAAGTAGGCCAATTAAGATGATTAATTTAATTTTTGTTCCAAGCTCAAAAATTTAACGTAATACTTTATCAACCAAGCATCATTAATGTGTTGAGTAGACACGACAGATTAGAAAATAGGTACTCTTACATTGTTGTTGGTTGTAGCAGCAGCTCTGCATCTGTGTAGTATCTCACAGCAAACTTGAGGTTATATGGAGACCCGGCACCCTTGTACTGCTCCTTCACTTTGAGTCGTTTGTTGAGCCAAACGTTGCAGCCTGTTGATCTCTCCACATACTGGAGGCTGAAGTAGTCCTTCTCAACGATGCCAAGGATGTCACACATCTGTGTCAATTTTGAGATATAAATTATTTCAGTCCTGAAACTCTCACTGATTTGAATAATAATACCAATAATATGCCATGATTGCACAGATCAGTATCTGATTTTTATACTGTAATAGTAACTTGTAATTGGCCTTTGGAAGATATTCTATGACTCATGAATTTTAGAATTTGGCTACAGCACTAAGTTTTCTTCAGATATTGATCTATAATTTTGGCCTATTTCAGTATTGTACCTGATCAACCAGATCCTGACCAGTGCAATTTCGTTGAAGTTCAAACCAGTAGACGGACTGATCTGGAAGTACAATTCGAAACTCTGCTGTCTTCTTGGATGGTTTAGCCACGAGGGTGTCTGTGGCTGAACTGGCCTGGTAGCCTACTTCAGTGGCACTCATAGTTAATTCTCAGAGCTGATACACAGATATTTTGCTGTGTTTGCAGTGTTCAAGAGAGAACAAAGCCTCGATCGTTTCACAAAGGTATGTTGGCTGGCTGAATGCAGCATTGCAGATTGAAATGGAGCGTTCATACCTTACCATGGAAACGCAATGCCTTTCGGCTACCTCGCCACTGGCGCGGTTGGATCGCGCATGCTCATCATTACGCTGCGCGCGCGCGGGAGGGACCAAACCACGCCTTCAAAGTTCTAGTGGAACACTCCGACATAATTGGAGTAGGGTAGATAGGCCTGTACGTAATTCAAATCTAGTATGAGGCAACGTTTAATAACTACAGATGTAGTCATCTGCAATTGATCAAGTTGATATGCAGATGCACCTCCTTAGTACAAATTAATACAATTATTTTATTAAGCTTATGGTAACAGCTACTCACAACAAAATTTGAGTGTTAACGTTCTTTTCACACAAAATAATTAATATTAAAACCAATAATAATTAGCCTATTTCAGAAAACCACACTGATTAATTCATTTCCTTTTACTATTCACCATCCTTATAGCATCATGTGTGCATCAGAGAGCATGATTTATGGCGCATTAGGATCCACTGCCGCAAGATCATGGGGCTTATGCACCTCAACTACGGAGTAAGTGGGCTGCGGCATTCGCACTGAATCGATGAGTGGAATATTGTAGTCATCAGTTTTGATGGGGCCATCCAGCTCATCCAGTAGTTCGCCCCGATTACCGGAAACGTGTGAATCATCATCGTTGATAGGTGGTGGGCTATAGTGACGTTGTCTAGGATTTGGCCTCATCCTTTTGACTTTTGAGAAGATGTTAGAGTAAGTGTAGACATGGTAGAGTATGATGAGCAGTAGTACAAACACTGTCACGGTGACTGAAGTGTAGGCAGCTGCTTCCCTGCCATATGGGTTATCAAGAGTATACCAGGAGAACGTTACAAACAGTAAGATGTTTGAGCAGAAGAATGTCTCTAGTATATCAACCGGCCATTTTCTGTACAATCTACTGCCAAAGAATTGTTTAAGAGCAAAAATGCAACACACTGTGAAAATAATAGCTGTGAAAGCAACAGTAGGATCATTGGATACATTGGTGGCTGCTACAAGGTACAAAACTATTCGAACAATTAGCAGCAGTCCAGTCCAGTAGCGATGCTTGGGAGTGTACGGTGTGTGATAGGTTTCAATGAAAGTCAGTATTCTCGGATTCCTTGACCATTCAAAGATCCTCCACTTTGGAAGACGGAAAAGACATTGCCATGAGAAGAGAAGAGCGGTGTAGACCAGACCAACCAAGAGAATAAGAACAGCTGCAATGAATAAAGGTAAGTGTTTTCCAGAAAGTTATTCAATAGTTGCGTCAGGGAGCCATAGATTTTTGTGTGAACCATCGGGGTACTCAAGAATGCCAACTGATAAAGACTTAAAGCAAACTTCAACAAGTTTTGCATAGGAGAGCAAGATCAGTGTAGACAGCGTTGCCACTGGATCTTTCCTTCCAATGAGGTTAGAAAATTTATCAGAACAGGAGCTGATGACGATAACTAAGATCACAAGGAAAATGACATAGGCAGGAAAAGCCAACTGTAGCCATGTTTTGATATAAGTGTCCATTCTCGGAAAGTAGCAGGTATCAATTCCTAAGTCCAAATTCAGCCACGAAATCAATACGGTGACAAAATTTGTCTCCTGAAAAGGAAGCAAAATACTTTTGCTTGCATACACAACATTGGCATAAAAGATTAGTCCATTTAGAGTTCCTATTGCAACAGTCATGTTGAGTACTAGCAATAAAGTCACCAGTGCTATGCCAGCTAGGACTGCGGCTATAGTGATGGCTGTGAGAAGTGCAGGCCAGTAGCTGGGACACGGGAGACAGCGTGAACTACCAAGAGAGAGGCTGAGACCACATTGGCAAGATCCACACAGCAGCGATGATCGGTTGAAGGCACATTGAGCATTAGCTCCATTTATCTGGTTGAGATCTATTGATATGTTGAGAGGGATGCAGTAGTCGAAAGGACAGTTGGGGTAGACTAAATAACCAGTTAGGTTGACATCATTTATGTAGGAAATCCAGGCTCTGGATTGAAGCTTTTTGACTACCAATCCAGTATGGCTATCACATCGTTCCACATATCGACTGATGTTCCTGTGACATTCACATGTACAGTTCGTTTTTAAATTAGTTTTAGAGACTTGTAATCCAACTGGACACCTGCAAGGGCGAAAGTGTATTTCTACTGTTGCCCTAGATAATGTTACATTTCCGCATGGCCCATCGGAAGCATAGAGAACTAGTGTTTCTGAATCATGAGGAGAGACAACATTGAATGTTAAATTTGTGCACTCTGATGATATTTTCTTAGTTAGCTGTCCTTCAGCTAGACCACTCTCGGTCGAGTTAAGGGAGGCTTGGATGGTTGCACTAACTGGTTGGCCAACCTGATCAACAGCAACCAGTGATACTGGGAACATTTCTCCCTTTTTAACTTTAGAATGACGTTGGGAGGTGCAATCATGTAGGATATCACCAGTACAAAGACAAACTCGGGTCGGACCTGAAGATATTGATACATTTGTGATAGTTGAAATGTTCCTGAAATAAGCAATCCCTCCTCCTCTCTCTATATTATTATCATTGTACTTCATATAGATTTCAGCATACTGACTCACAGCACATCTGTCCAACAGTCCTCCATAGAGAGTGGAGCCAGAAGTGTTAGCATGGTTTTGTGAAAAATATACACTCTGTGGGTTTAGATCATAAGGAACTGATACCGTATAGAGAGCAACCACTTGAAAGAAGCATTCAGTTTTTGGGTCGCTAACACATGTACCGGAGTTGGTATCATCATCCACATACACAGCACCACCATACTCTGCACTGTTGCCTGTGAATAGTGCGGTTTTGATGTCGTGCTCATGATGAGAAATGTATATTTGATTATGCTTTAGGATATACAGTCTTGCATTTTCTTTCAATGATAATCCACCTCCAAATCTTGCTACATTGTTCATAAAATTCATTCTTGTCCCAATGTTAATGACAGAAGATGCCTTGATGGATGAGCTAATGGCATGGAGTCCTCCCCCTTTGCTCACTGCAACATTATTGTAAAGTATAAAGGTGCTCTTTTCTTGGCAGTTAAGTTCACTAGTTGAGAGGTAGACACCTCCTCCATTTCCAGTGGCATTGTTATGTGCTATAATTACTCTACCACTCACATAGAGTTTGCTCTCAGTGGAATGTATTGCTCCACCATTTTCAGCCTGGTTGTGTTTGAAAATGCATTTTCCACCAAAGAATACATTGCTCTGAAATAGAGTTATTGCACCTCCCTCTTGGAAGGTAGTGGTAGTTTTTGAAGGTTGGTTATTTATGAATTCCGCGTAGCCACTGAAAGTCATGTTACTATTAAAGGCCACTATTGATCCAAAATTGCTTGAAAATGTAAAATTTCCAGAGCCCACACTGAGTTCCGAACCAGTTAAAACGATCACAGCATAATCATCAGCTGAATTTTTATCAATCAGAAGATAGCCGTGGCACTGTATTCTTGAGTCCTTTGCATAAATAGCTGCTCCAGTTGGTGAACTGTTATTGGTGAAATTAGTGTCACTTACAGTGATAGCACTAAAAGCGAAGGTTACTACTCCATCGACACCCAAGTTGGTCCTATAAGGATGTTCGTCAACTATGTGAACGTTACTATCAAATTTACTTGCTTTTATTGTGGTATTGCTGTTGATGGATGTAAGTATACCAATTCCGACGACAACATTTTCATGGATTTCACTTGCTTCTATTATGACAGTACTATTTGAGTAATACAGTACTCCTCTATCGGCAGCAGTGTTTCTTTCATATTTACTTGTTTTAATTATGATAGTACTGTTGGTGCTAACTAGTATCCCATTAAAATCATTGACTCTGTTGCCTTTAAATACACTTGCTTCTATCGTGATAGTGCTGTTGTCGGATACAAGTATACTTTCGCCATAGCTACTGGTAATAATATTACCAAAGGTAGTGTTGATAATCTGTGCAGCTGTTATTTCAATTAGCTCCAGTACAGTTCCACTATTAGGCTGTCGACCTTCAAACCTTGAATCTTTGACCACAAATTCTTCAATATGTTTCAGAGTTCCTGGACACCCAATAAACTCCACGTTAGTGATACGAATACTCTGTGACCGACTGAAAAAGATATTTGAGTCATTCTTACATGTGATTTGTGCTGTTATCGATGAATTATCGGAGTTCATTGTAAACGATTTCACATTTGATACCATCAAATTGTAGCTGAGGTTGTGTATTCCAGGGAAGAAGATGAGTGTCACAGTGGTGTTGGAGTGGAGAGAATGGCTCGAGTTAGCAGCAAACTGGGAGAGGGTCAGACATGGATGCATGGTACCACAATGCTGTGAGTTGGTTTCGATGTAATAGACCTCACTGGCAGCTTGGTTTAGAGAGCTGAAGAGGATGACCAATAAGGTCATTGAGAGAACAAAGAAACGAGTCATATTGTCCTACTAGCAGAACTTGCAGTTTCTTTCTACAATGATAGCTTGGCAATAGGTCACTGATCATGAGCTCAGTAGCTATAATAATTTATTATAGCGATAATGGCAACCACCAGGATAACCCGGTATACCGATAGTTGGTTGTTTCCTTTTATAGTTATAACTTGTCACATGACTGGAGTGGCTGCAACCAGATAGTGACAATATATAATCACGATCATACTTTATACAGAAGCACGCTGAACGTCATTGTCAAGATGTCCATTCTGGTCATATTCATGTTTTTTTAAGAATAATAGGTAGCTACCATTCTCTTGAATAATGGGATAGATAAGTGAAGAATATATCCCACCTAAGTATACCTAAGCATTATATCAGCCGGGGTATAACTAGGAGTGTAGCTGAGTGTAGAAAAAGATCTGTGTGCTAGCTGTGCAAGTAATGGCAAATAGCAGTGACTTAATTTCAATACATCAATTCAATATTCATCGAAGCTTTTCTGTGCAAGTGATGCACTTCATCAGGATGAACAAAAAAGAAATCACCACTAGCTTAAATAGAAGGAGAGGAAAACGGAGTGAGACAGAAAACTGATAACAGCAAGAAAACATGACTCCAGTACAAGAAAAACAGAGACAAAAAATATGTTAGGGCTACCTAGTCAACGTTGACTAGGTAGCCCTAACATATAATAGTTATAGCACGGTTGCCAGGGATTTATGGCGACGTAAACTGCCCTTGTCCTCGGGCTACGCCCTCGGACTCGGGTCGGTTTACTGCCATAAATCCCTGGCCCCGTGCTATAACTATAACATAATTATTGGAATAATGAGCAAAATTAATATTTGGCCGAGGCCTACATATAAACACGTGCTTATGTATTTGCATGCATAGTAGTGGTCTATCTAACATTAGTGAGCAATGATAAGAGCTATGGGTGGGCATGCACCATGGTTTGTGGTAACCTTTCAGGGGCGTAGGAAGATGGTTTGGTAAAGGGGGGCTCTACAGATCTATAGGCAAGGGCAGTATGATCAGTGTGTATAAAATTGAGTCTAGCTATGTAACTATCACACACTGTCCAACTGTCCCGATTTTAGAGGGACAGTCCCGATTTTTGGTTCAAAATTTAGTGCTGTCCCGCTTTTTCTTTACTAAGTCCAGCCTTTTTACAGCATTTTTGTGCATTAGTTTGCCTATTAACTTGATAATTTTTTGTAAAATTTTAAGAATGTCCCGATTTTAGACCAAAAATCCCGTTTTTTAAAAGATTTTGTCCCGTTTTTGGTTTTAGACACTGGCAGATTGGTAAGTATGCTATCAGAAAACATAGGGGGCACCAGCCCCCGGAGCCCCCATGGTTCCTACGCCTATGCCTTTAGGGTAGTGCTGACCACATTGATCATGACCTCTGTACTTGGCAAAGGGTGTTTACACACAGCAATATACAGAGTAGCGTAATGTGCCAATTACCGACAGGTATCAACTATCGGAAATACGGGTATCGATTATCGACATAGGGCCTTAGTATAGGCAGTGGGCGTGGCGCGTTTAATAATAACTTCGCGTGGTCGATCGCGACTCGCTTCTGTGCTTCAGGCTGGACTTTTGAA
This sequence comes from Cliona cf. orientalis, assembly GCA_963930775.1. Taxonomy (NCBI): domain Eukaryota; kingdom Metazoa; phylum Porifera; class Demospongiae; order Clionaida; family Clionaidae; genus Cliona; species Cliona cf. orientalis. The sequence goes on along the minus strand of OZ005701.1, from coordinate 1,542,931 downwards.
GGTAAGTTTTGCTTCATTTGTGATAAGATGACCCTCACAGTGTCTTACTTTCTCAATACAGGGGCAAAGACGCGATGGTGCCGTTCCCGAGGCGCTTCTGCCAAGATTGAAAAAACGATAAAGATCGAACAAGCTCACCTATGAACATGATGTTGCCTCAGTAGTTAGAGCTCATGATTATGCACCTGCTAGTATTTTTTATACAATTTTCTTACTCTTGGATTGCATGCACTGTGATGACAAAGCTCCAAGTGACGATAATTGATTGTATTGAAAGTATACGGTGTGCCGATAATACGTACCGACTGTTGATAACTGGCATTCGCAATTATAAGCTAAAATTGCCATTGCAGACGTATTTTGATAGGCAGCCCCCTGAGACTTTAGGTACTTGTAGCCATGGTGACCCCCTACCTTTTGGTCCAAGTTCGAAGATCAGGCGATGTTCCTAAGCAACAGCACACGCGGGAGAAAACCGTATGTCGATAATTGGCACTTTACGCTACGACACTCTCTCTACCTCCTCTTATAATTATACTCTTGCCGGTACCAATATGTGCAAGTACAGTACACTCATTCGGTGGTCTCACAAGCATATTAAGGCATGTTGGACCAACAAGCCTTAAACTTGAAAAAAAAAAGCGGAATTCGTTATGATATGGAAACTGGGAGAATCACCCTGCCCAAACCGCACCCTCCTATCATACTTTGAATTTTTCCTGCTGGGGGAGAATACTGATAAATATGCTCCCTTCAAGAGTCTAACGAACTGGAATTTAAATGAGGCCATCATTACGCTGCGCGCGCAGGAGAGAACAAACCACACCTTCACAGTGGAACACTCCGACATAATTTTTGTTAGCTTGGAGTAGAACTCCAGGACGAAAGGGTAGCTATAGGTCCGTATGAAATTCAAATCTAGTATATTATATGAGGCAACGTTAACTGCAGATGTAGTCATCTGCTATTATTGATCAAGTTGATGTGCAGATGCATCTCCTCAGTACAAATTAATACAATAATTATTCTTTTATTAAGCTTGTGGCAACAACTACTCTACAGTTAGATAACCAAATTTGAGTATTGATATTTAAAGTTAACGTTCTTTTCACACAAAAACCAATAATAATTAGCCTATTTCAGAAAACCACACTGATTAGTTCATTTCGATCCTTCCTTATAGCATCATGCATGCCATCAGAGAGCATGATTCATGGTGCATTAGGATCCACTGCCGCAAGATCACGGAGCTTATGCACCTCCACTACGGAGTAAGTGGGCTGCGGCATTCGCACTGAATCGATAAGTGGAGTATTGTAGTCATCAGTTTTGATGGGGCCATCCAGCTCATCCAGTAGTTCACCCCGATTACCAGAAACGTGTGAATCATCATTGTTGATAGGTGGTGGGCTATAGTGACACTGTCTAGGATTTGGCCTCATCCTTTTGACTTTTGAGAAGATGTTAGAGTAAGTGTAGACATGGTAGAGCATGATGAGCAGTAGTACAAACACTGTCATGGTGACTGAAGTGTAGGCAGCTGCTTTCCTGCCGTATGGGTTATCAAGAGTATACCAGGAGAACGTTACAAACAGTAAGATGTTTGAACAGAAGAATGTCTCAAGTATATCCACTGGCCATTTTCTGTACAATCTACTGCCAAAGAAGAGTCTAAGAGTAAAAATGCAACAAACTGTGAAAATAATAGCTGTGAAAGCAACAGTAGGGTCATTGGATACATTGGTGGCTGCTACAAGGTACAAAACTACTCGAACAATCAGCAGCAGTCCAGTCCAGTAGCGATGCTTGGGTGTGTACGGTGTGTGGTAGGTTTCAATGAAAGTCAGTATTCTCGGATTCCTTGACCATTCAAAGATCCTCCACTTTGGAAGACGGAAAAGACATTGCCATGAGAAGAGAAGAGCGGTATAGACCAGACCAACCAAGAGAATAAGAACAGCTGCAATGAATAAAGGTAAGTGCTTTCCGGAAAGATATTCAACAGTTGCATCAGGGAGCCATAGGTTTTTGCATGAACCATCGGGGTACTCAAGAATGCCAACTGATAAAGACTTAAAGCAAACTTCAACAAGTTTTGCATAGGAGAGCAAGATTAGTGTAGACAGCGTTGCCACTGGATCCTTCCTTCCAATGAGGTTAGAAAATTTAGTAGAATAGGAGCTGATGACGATAACTAAGATCACAAGGAGAATGATATAGGCAGGAAAGGTTAACTGCAGCCATGTTTTGATATAAGTGTCCATTCTTGGAAAGTAGCAGGTATCAATTCCTAAGTCCAAATTCAGCCACGAAATCAATATGGTGACAAAATTTGTCTCCTGAAAAGGAAGCAAAATACTTTTGCTCGCATACACAACGTTGGCATAAAAAATTAGTCCATTTAGAGTTCCTATTGCAACAGTCATGTTGAGTACTAGCAATAAAGTCACCAGTGCTATGCCAGCTAGGACTGCGGCTATAGTGATGGCTGTGAGAAGTGCAGGCCAGTGGCTAGGACATGGGAGACAGCATGAACTACCAAGAGAGAGGCTGAGACCATGTTGGCAAGATCCACACAATAGAGATGATCGGTTGAAGGCACACTGAGCATCAGCTCCATTAATCTGGTTGAGATCTATTGATATGTTGAGAGGGATGCAGTAGTCAAAAGGACAGTTGGGGTAGACTAAATAACCAGTTAGGTTAACATCATTCATGTAGGAAATCCAGGCTCTGGATTGAAGCTTTTTGACTACCAATCCAGTATGGCTATCACATTGTTCCACATATCGACTGATGTTCCTGTGACATTCACATGTACAGTTCGTTTTAGTTTCAGAGACTTGTAATCCAATTTGGCAGGTACAAGGGTCAAAGTGTATCTCTACTATTGCTCTAGACAGTATTACATTTCTGCATGGCCCATCGGAACCATAGAGAGCTAGTGTTTCTGAATCATGAGGAGAGACAACATTGAATGTTAATTTTGTGCACTCTGATGATATTTCCTTAGATAGCTGTCCTTCGGCTAGACCACTCTCGGTCGAGTTAAGGGAGGCTTGGATGGTTGCACTAACTGGTTGGCCGACTTGATCGACAGCAACCAGTGACACTTGGAACACCGCTCCCTTTTTAACACGAGAATGACCTTGGGAGGTGCAATCATGTAGGATATCACCAGTACAAAGACAAACTCGGGCCGGACCTGAAGATATTGACACATTCGTGATAGTTGAAATGTTCCTGAAATAAGCAATCCCTCCTCCTCTCTCTACCTCATAGTGATTGTACTTCATATAGATTTCAGCAAACTGACCCACAGCACATTTGTCCAGCATTCCTCCATAGAGGGTGGAGCCAGAAGTGCTAGCATAGTTTTTTGAGAAATATACACTCTGTAGATTTAGATCCTCACGATGTGATTCTGCATAGAAGGCAAGCACTTGAAAGAAGTATTCTGTTTTTGGGTTGCTAGCACATGTACCAGAAATGGTATCATCATCCACATACACGGCACCACCATACTCTGCTCTGTTGCCTGTGAATAGTGCAGTATTGATGCCTTTCTCATACTCGTAAAAATAATAAGAACGACAAATTATTTCATCATGCCTTAGGATATACAGTCTTGCATTCTCTTCTAATGATAATCCACCTCCAAGTCTTGCTACATTGTTCGTAAAATTCAATCTTGTCCCGATGTATGCGTATCGATATATAGATAGCCCTTTATCATTATCTTCACCAACATCAAGTCCTAAAATAACGGAAGATGCCTTGATGGATGAGCTAATGGCATGGAGCCCTCCCCCTTTACTCCCTGCCACATTATTATTAAGTACAAAGGTGCTCTCTTCTTGGCAGTTTAGCTCGCTAGTTGAAAGGTAGATACCTCCTCCAGATCCATTTCCAATGGCCGTGTTGTGTGCTATAGTTACATCACCATTCACGTAGAGTTTGCTCTCAGTGGAATGTATTGCTCCACCATTTTCAGCCTGGTTGTGCTTGAAAACACATTGTCCATCAAAGAATACATTGCTCTGAAATAGAGTTAATACACCTCCTTCTTGGAAGAAAAACTGAATGATGTGTTTTGAAGGTTGATTAGTTACAAATTCCGCATAACCACTGAAAGTCATAGTGCTGTTAAAGGCCATTATTGATCCAAAATTGTTTGAAAATGTAAAATTTCCGTAGCCATTTCCTACTCTGAATTCTGAGCTAATTAAAAAGATAACAGCATAGTCATCAGCTGAATTTTTATTGATCAAAAGATAGCCGTGGAACTGAATTTTTGAGTCTTTCACTGCATAAATAACTGCTGCAAATGGTGAACTATTATTGGTGAAATTACAATCACCCACTGTGATAGTGCTACCAGTGGAGGACAACACTCCACCACTTTCTGCATAGTTGCTATCAAATCTGCTTCCTTTTATTGTGACAGAGCTGCCAGATAAGGAGAGTACTCCTCCACCTTCGCCAACATTACCATCAAATTTACTTGCTTTTATTGTGATATTATTGCTGTTGATGGATGTAAGTATACCTTCTCTGTTGGCATAATTTTCACGAATTTCACTTGCTTCTATTATGACAGTACTGTTGAAGGACCACAGCACTCCTCCATTGGGAGCACTGTTACTATCAAATTCACTTGTTTTTATTGTGATAGTACTGTAGGTGAAAGCCAGCACTCTATCTACATCAACTTCATTGCCATTGAATTCACTTGCTTCTATTGTGACAGTGCTATTAATGGATTTAAGTACACTTTTGTAGCTGGTAATATCACCAAAGGTGCTGTTGATAATATGCACAGCTGTTATTTGAATTAGCTCCAGTACAGCTCCACTTTCCGGCTGTCGACCTTCAAACCTTGAATCTTTGACCATAAATTCTTCAACATGTTCCAGAGTTCCTGGGCACCCAATAAACTCCAGGTTAGTGATATAAATACTCTGTGACTGACTGAAAGAGATATTTGAGTCATTCCTACATTTGATTTGTGCTGTTATCAATGAGTTATCGGAGTTCATTGTAAACGTTTTCACATTTGACACCATCAAACCGTAGCTGAGGTGGTGTATTCCAGGGAAGAAAACAAGTGTCACAGTGGTGCTGGAGCGGAGAAAATGGCTCGAGTTAGCAGCAAACTGGGAGAGGGTCAGACATGGATGCATGGTACCACAATGCTGTGAGTTGGTTTCGATGTAATAGACCTCACTGGCGGCTTGGTTTATAGAGCTGCAGAAGATGACCAATAAGGTCATTGAGATACCAAAGAAATGAGTCATATTGTCCTACTAGCAGAACTTGCAGTTTCTTTCTACAATGATAGCTTGGCAATAGGTCACTGAGTTCAGTAGCTGACTGAAGCTGATCGAGTCAGGATACCCCGGCCAGTATACTGATAGTATTGCATGTACGTGTGGTTAGCTGTCTAGGATTGGTTGTTTCCTTTTATAGTAATCTATACAGAAGCACTATTCTAATTATTATTATTATTATTATTGACGGACATTATGTCATCTATCGTGACAGTGCTGTTGACGGATATAAGTACACCTTCTTCACTGGTAATATTACCGAAGGTTGTATTGATAATCTGTGCAGCTGTTATTTCAAATAGCTGCAGTACAATTTGACTTCGACCTTCAAACCTTGAATCTTTGATCACAAATTCTTCAACATGTTCCAGAGTTCCTGGACACCCAATAAACTCCAGGTTAGTGATACGAATACTCTGTGACTGATTGAAATAGATATTTGGATCATTCTTACACTTGATTTGTGTTGTTATTGATGAGTTATCGAAGTTCGTTGTAAACATTTTCACATTTGACACCATCAAATTGTAGCTGAGGTTGTGTATTCCAGGGAAGAAGATGAGTGTCACAGTGGTGTTGGAGTGGAGAGAATGGCTCGAGTTAGCAGCAAACTGGGAGAGGGTCAGACATGGATGCATGGTACCACAATGATGTGAGTTGGTTTCGATGTAATAGACCTCACTGGCGGCTTGGTTTATAGAGCTGCAGAGGATGACCAATAAGGTCATTGAGAGAACAAAGAAGCGAGTCATATTGTCCTACTAGCAGAACTTGCAGTTTCTTTCTACAATGATAGCTTGGCAATAGGTCACTGATCACGAGCTCAGTAGCTATAATATTATTATAGCGATAATGGCAACCACCAGGATAACCCGGTATACCGATAGTTGGTTGTTTCCTTTTATAGTTATAACTTGTCACATGACTGGAGTGGCTGCAACCAGATAGTGACAATATATAATCACGATCATACTTTATACAGAAGCACGCTGAACGTCATTGTCAAGATGTCCATTCTGGTCATATTCATGTTTTTTTAAGAATAATAGGTACCATTCTCTTGAATAATGGGATAGATAAGTGAAGAATATATCCCACCTAAGTATACCTAAGCATTATATCAGCCGGGGTATAACTAGGAGTGTAGCTGAGTGTAGAAAAAGATCTGTGTGCTAGCTGTGCAAGTAATGGCAAATAGCAGTGACTTAATTTCAATACATCAATTCAATATTCATCGAAGCTTTTCTGTGCAAGTGATGCACTTCATCAGGATGAACAAAAAAGAAATCACCACTAGCTTAAATAGAAGGAGAGGAAAAACGGAGTGAGACAGAAAACTGATAATAGCAAGAAAACATGACTCCAGTACAAGAAAAACAGAGACAAAAAATATGTTAGGGCTACCTAGTCAACGTTGACTAGGTAGCCCTAACATATAATAGTTATAGCACGGTTGCCAGGGATTTATGGCGACGTAAACTGCCCTTGTCCTCGGGCTACGCCCTCGGACTCGGGTCGGTTTACTGCCATAAATCCCTGGCCCCGTGCTAAAACTATAACATAATTATTGGAATAATGAGCAAAATTAATATTTGGCCGAGGCCTACATATAAACACGTGCTTATGTATTTGCATGCATAGTAGTGGTCTATCTAACATTAGTGAGCAATGATAAGAGCTATGGGTGGGCATGCACCATGGTTTGTGGTAACCTTTAGGGTAGTGCTGACCACATTGATCATGACCTCTGTACTTGGCAAAGGGTGTTTACACACAGCAATATACAGAGTACGACACTCTCTCTACCTCCTCTTATAATTATACTCTTGCCGGTACCAATATATGCAAGTACAGTACACTCATTCGGTGGTCTCCCAAGCATATTAAGGCATGTTGGACCAACAAGCCTTAAACTTGAAAAAAAAAAGCGGAATTTGTTATGACATGGAAACTGGGGGAATCACCCTGCCCAAACCGCACCCTCCTGTCATACTTTGAATTTTGCCTGCTGGGGGAGAACACTGATAAACATTCTCCTTTCAAGAGTCTAACGAACTGGAATTTAAATGAGGCCATCATTACACTGCGCGTGCGGGAGAGAACAAACCACATCGTTTCAAAGTGGAACACTCCGACATAATTTTTGTTAGCTTGGAGTAGAACTCAGGACGAAAGGGTAGCTATAGGTCTGTATGAAATTCAAATCTAGTATATTATATGAGGCAACGTTAACTGCAGATGTAGTCATCTGCTATTATTGATCAAGTTGATGTGCAGATGCATCTCCTCAGTACAAATTAATACAATAATTATTCTTTTATTAAGCTTGTGGCAACAACTACTCTACAGTTAGATAACCAAATTTGAGTATTGATATTTAAAGTTAACGTTCTTTTCACACAAAAACCAATAATAATTAGCCTATTTCAGAAAACCACACTGATTAGTTCATTTCGATCCTTCCTTATAGCATCATGCATGCCATCAGAGAGCATGATTCATGGTGCATTAGGATCCACTGCTGCAAGATCACGGGGCTTATGCACCTCCACTACGGAGTAAGTGGGCTGCGGCATTCGCACTGAATCGATGAGTGGAGTATTGTAGTCATCAGTTTTGATGGGGCCATCCAGCTCATCCAGTAGTCCACCCCGATTACCAGAAACGTGTAAATCATCATCGTTGATAGGTGGTGGGCTATAGCGACGCTGTCTAGGATTTAGCCTTATCTTTTTGACTTTTGAGAAGAGATTAGTGTAAGTGTAGACATGGTAGAGTATGATGAGCAGTAGTACAAACACTGTCACAGTGACTGAAGTGTAGGCAGCTGCTTCCCTGCTATATGGATTATCAAGGGTATACCAGGAGAATGTTACAAACAGTAAGATGTTTGAGCAGAAGAATGTCTCAAGTATATCCACTGGCCATTTTCTGTACAATCTACTGCCAAAGAATTGTTTAAGAGCGAAAATGCAACAAACTGTGAAAATGATAGCCGTGAAAGCAAGAGTAGGATCATTGGATACATTGGTGGCTGCTACAAGGTACAAAACTACTCGAACAATCAGCAGCAGTCCAGTCCAGTAGCGATGCTTGGGAGTGTATGGTGTGTGGTAGGTTTCAATGAAAGTCAGTATCCTTGGATTCCTTGTCCATTCAAAGATCCTCCACTTTGGAAGACGTAAAAGACATTGCCATGAGAAGAGAAGAGCGGTGTAGACCAGACCAACCAAGAGAATAAGAACAGCTGCAATGAATAAAGGTAAGTGCTTTCCGGAAAGATATTCAACAGTTGCATCAGGGAGCCATAGGGTTTTGCGTGAACCATCGGGGTACTCAAGAATGCCAACTGATAAAGACTTAAAGCAAACTTCAAGAAGTTTTGCGTAGGAGAGCAAGATCAGTGTAGACAGAGTTGCCACTGGATCCTTCCTTCCAATGAGGTTAGAAAATTTATCAGAACAGGAGCTGATGATGATAACTAAGATCACAAGGAAAATGACATAGGCAGGAAAAGCCAACTGTAGCCATGTTTTGATATAAGTGTCCATTCCTGGAAAGTAGCAGGTGTCAATTCCTAAGTCCAAATTCAGCCACAAAATGAATACAGTGATGAAATTTGTCTCCTGAAAAGGAAGCAAAATACTTTTGCTTGCATGCACAACGTTGGCATAAAAGATTAGTCCATTTAGAGTTCCTATTGCAACAGTCATGTTGAGTACTAGCAATAAAGTCACCAGTGCTATGCCAGCTAGGACTGCGGCTATAGTGATGGCTGTGAGAAGTGCAGGCCAGTAGCTGGGACACGGGAGACAGCGTGAACTACCAAGAGAGAGGCTGAGACCACATTGGCAAGATCCACACAGCAGAGATGATCGGTTGAAGGCACATTGAGCATTAGCTCCATTTGTCTGGTTGAGATCTATTGATATGTTGAGAGAGATGCAGTAGTCGAAAGGACAGTTGGGGTAGACTAAATAACCAGTTAGGTTGACATCATTTATGTAGGAAATCCAGGCTCTGGATTGAGGCTTTTTGACTACCAATCCAGTATGGCTATCACATCGTTCCACATATCGACTGATGTTCCTGTGACATTCACATGTACAGTTCGTTTTTAAATTAGTTTTAGAGACTTGTAATCCAACTGGACACCTGCAAGGGCGAAAGTGTATTTCTACTGTTGCCCTAGATAATGTTACATTTCCGCATGGCCCATCGGAAGCATAGAGAACTAGTGTTTCCGAATCATGAGGAGAGACTACATTGAATGTTAAATTTGTGCACTCTGATGATATTTTCTTAGTTAGCTGTCCTTCGGCTAGACCACTCTCGGCTGAGCCAGGGGAGGCTTGGATGGTTGCACTAACTGGTTGGCCAACCTGATCGACAGCAACCAGTGATACTGTGAATACCTCTCCCTTTTTAACTTTAGAATGATATTGGGACATGCAATCATGTAGGATATCATCAGTACAAAGACAAACTCGGGCCGGACCTGAAGATATTGACACATTCGTGATAGTTGAAATGTTCCTGAAATAAGCAATCCCTCCTCCTCTGTCTACTTCATAGCGAGTGTACTTCATATACATTTCAGCAAACTGACCCACAGCACATTTGTCCAGCATTCCTCCATAGAGGGTGGAGCCAGAAGTGCTAGCATGGTTTTTTGAGAAATATACACTTTGTAGATTTAGATCCTCAGGATGTGATTCTGCATAGAAGGCAAGCACTTGAAAGAAGCATTCTGTTTTTGGGTCGCTAGCACATGTACCGGAAATGGTATCATCATCCACGTACACGGCACCACCATACTCTGCACTGTTGCCTGTGAATAGTGCGGTATTGATGCCTTTCTCATAACAATACTCTGGAAAATAATAAAAACGACAAATTATTTCATCATGCCTTAGGATATACAGTCTTGCATTCTCTTCTAATGATAATCCACCTCCAAATCTTGCTACATTGTTCGTAAAATTCATTCTTGGCCCGATGTATACATATCGATATACATGTAGCCCTTTATCACTATCTTCACCAACATCAAGTCCTAAAGTAACGGAAGATGCCTTGATGGATGAGCTAATGGCATGGAGCCCTCCCCCTTTACTCCCTGCCACATTATTATTAAGTACAAAGGTGCTCTCTTCTTGGCAGTTTAGCTCGCTAGTTGAGAGGTAGACACCTCCTCCAGATCCATTTCCAGTGGCCGTGTTGTGTGCTATAGTTACATCACCATTCACGTAGAGTTTGCTCTCAGTGGAATGTATTGCTCCACCATTTTCAGCCTGGTTGTGCTTGAAAACACATTGTCCATCAAAGAATACATTGCTCTGAAATAGAGTTAATACACCTCCTTCTTGGAAGAAAAAATGAATGATGTGTTTTGAAGGTTGATTAGTTACAAATTCCGCATAACCACTGAAAGTCATAGTGCTGTTAAAGGCCATTATTGATCCAAAATTGTTTGAAAATGTAAAATTTCCGTAGCCATTTCCTACTCTGAATTCTGAGCTAATTAAAAAGATAACAGCATAGTCATCAGCTGAATTTTTATTGATCAAAAGATAGCCGTGGAACTGAATTTTTGAGTCTTTCACTGCATAAATAACTGCTGCAAATGGTGAACTATTATTGGTGAAATTACAATCACCCACTGTGATAGTGCTACCAGTGGAGGACAACACTCCACCACTTTCCGCATAGTTGCTATCAAATCTGCTTCCTTTTATTGTGACAGAGCTGCCAGATAAGGAGAGTACTCCTCCACCTTCGCCAACATTACCATCAAATTTACTTGCTTTTATTGTGATATTATTGCTGTTGATGGATGTAAGTATACCTTCTCTGTTGGCATAATTTTCACGAATTTCACTTGCTTCTATTATGACAGTACTGTTGAAGGACCACAGCACTCCTCCATTGGGAGCACTGTTACTATCAAATTCACTTGTTTTTATTGTGATAGTACTGTAGGTGAAAGCCAGCACTCTATCTATATCAACTTCATTGCCATTGAATTCACTTGCTTCTATTGTGACAGTGCTATTAATGGATTTAAGTACACTTTCGTAGCTGGTAATATCACCAAAGGTGCTGTTGATAATCTGCGCAGCTGTTATTTGAATTAGCTCCAGTACAGTTCCGCTTTCAGGCTGTCGACCTTCAAATCTTGAATCTTTGACCACAAATTCTTCAACATGTTCCAGAGTTCCTGGGCACCCAATAAACTCCAGGTTAGTGATATAAATACTCTGTGACTGACTGAAAGAGATATTTGAGTCATTCCTACATTTGATTTGTGTTGTTATCGATGAGTTATCGGAGTTCATTGTAAACATTTTCACATTTGATACCATCAAACTGTAGCTGAGGTGGTGTATTCCAGGGAAGAAGACGAGTGTCACAGTGGTGTTGGAGCGGAGAGAATGGCTTGAGTTAGCAGCAAACTGGGAGAGGGTCAGACATGGGTGTACAGTGCCGCAATGATGTGAGTTGGTTTCAATGTAATAGACCTCACTGGCGGCTTGGTTTAGAGAGCTGCAGAGGATGACCAATAAGGTCATTGAGAGACCAAAGAAGTGAGTCATATTATTGTCCTACTAGCAGTTTCTTTCTACAATGATAGCTTGGCAATAGGTCACTTAGCTCAGTAGCTAGTGATAATGGCTACCACCATGTTGACTGAAGCTGAGTCAGGATACCCCAGTATATACTGACAGTATTGCATGTACATGTGGTTAGCTGTCTAGGATCGGTCATTTCCTTTTATAGTAATCTATACAGAAGCACTATTCTAATAATTATTATTATTATTATTGACGGACATTAATAATGCAATGTGATAAAAATTTAATGGCATGACAAAAGTACTACACTGCCAATTATTAAACTGGCCATTACACTCTGCAAGATAACAAAAATTATTATAGCACTACTTCCATGATAATAATATGGATGTACTGACAAACGAGTATACTTTCACAGACGTGCATTATTATTATTATACACAACGTTATTAGCCATAACAAAATTAATTATTTATGCGGGCACTCCATGTTCGGGTAGGCCAGCCGCGGACCTGGCTTTCATGATGGTAGCACGAGCCATAAACTGCTGACGAGACAATTCTCGAACATGCTGTGTGAAAAGAAATGGTTGAAATGGAATAATTTTTTATTCAATCACTATCGTAACCATTACTCAATAACTAGGGTGATAATTATTATTATAAACCATCGAGGGGGCGAGTCTTCGCTCACAGCATAGATAGACTTAGTACAGGGATGCCCCCTCTACTATCTTCAATCCAAAGTATATGACATTGTAAAAGTAGCTATAGCTATCAAGATAACATTACATGTAGCTATTATGTGTCTATAATTGTAAGGTTCACTTCCTAGCACTTTACTACTAATACAATACCGTAGGACGGGTTTTAATTGCGTAGATTAATAATTGTGGTATAGTCAAGTCAGGCCAAATCGTGAATCCAATAATTGCGATAGACGACCCTGTACCATACTGTAGTATATGTGTACATTTACGTTTGCGAATCTATTAATTGCGAAACGTACAAAAACTCGCAATTCGCAATTAATAGATACTCGCAATTAAAACCCGACCTACGGTATCAATGTAACAGTTATATTCCCAGTTTAATTATCGGTAGCCATAATTTAGTGTTTGCGACAACCTGCTTTGGTCATGTGATGAAGCACTAATGGACTATTTTATTGCCGAGCGCCTTTAAGAGGCATCTAATTCTGTTGCACTCTTGGATTGCGTTTGGTTGTATGTATGTCCGTCATGCTTTTTAATTGGCGTAGGTGATGTACACTTTAGGAGGTGCGGTCTCCATTTCTCAATGGGCATGCTTGCAAAGCAGCCATAGCTAGCTTGGACTTCGTAGCATAATTTACAGAAATTAGATCATAATGTAGTCTAGCACCCAGAATCAGACTATAGCCTTGTTGCTATAGAAACTTTTTTGTATACTGATGCCTTATCTTTGCTTGTTTTCTAGCCATCTACTTGAGCTGGATGCGAGTTGCATCTTTTGGTGAGAAAGTTAGAGTGGCCAACGTTGATGATCTTTACCGCAATGATTATGCATATGTGCTATGAGCTAGCGAACACAGGGACGACATATCGCTATATGCATACATACATAAGTACAGTGGTTTTCTCATAATACTGATTAGTGTGGGGTTCGCCCCTATAAGCATCACGTTGTACAATGTATATGAAAAGTCTTACAATAAAAAATTAATATCTCTTCTAGTCTGTCTTCAAAAATGTAAATTCTTATAAACATCCTCACATCTATTAATCTTTCCAATTTTGGAACATAAGGCTAATAATATTTTCGACCTGTGTGTTCAATTATTGTTAAGCTGCCCTTAACTCTAAGCTCAATCGCTCATAGAAACATTAATGTTTAAAAATTACTCTATGACCATGATTGTAAGAATGAACTACAGCTCACCTTCAGGAAAACATCGAGCTCAATGATTCCTTTTCTCAACGCCTCTCCGAGGTAGTAGATGGTGTCATCAACTGCATTCTCCTCAGCGTAAAGACGAAGGATCCTACAGTCATAGAATGACATGCGGGTATAGAGTCAGATTCCTCCCAAAAATGCAAAGGGTTTGGCCCCTTGTACTTCATACTATCACTTAGCAACGCCAATGTGTGCAAGTACAGTATACTTTAATTTGGTGTTCTCCCAAGCATAATTATTATAATATAAGGCATGCGGGCCCAACAAGCCTAAAAAAATCCAAAATTCGTTATGACATGGAAACTGGGAGAATCACCCTGCCCAAACCACACCTTCCTGTCATACTTTGAATTTTGCCTGGGGAGAACACTGCTTCAAAAGTCTAACTAGCTAGAGTTTAAATGAGGCCAGAGACCCTGCCCAAACCACACCCCCTTGTTATACGCTGATTTTACTCCTATGGGGGGGGGGGGGGGGGGAGCACTGACATTAATTTTCTTTGAGAGTCTAACTAACTGGTTGTATAGAGGGTTGGTGGCTTGAACAGCCTCGTCCACATCTATCTCTTCAGGCTGAGCACGAAGGTAGTCCAGTACAGACTCCAGCTCGACATTCTTTGACTGCAGCATCTCAACACTCTGATTCAACTCAGACTGGAGGTAGAGGGAGCGAGAGAGGGGGGGGGGGGAGAGGGAGAGAGAGAGAGAGAGGGTGGGTGGAGGGAGGATTAATTTGGTAATAGCGTTCAATGTCATAATAATATCACCATCTTAAAATACCTTTTTGTTCTCCATGTCTTGTATCATCTGGTTGACCTTCTGGCTTCCTTGCTTCAGCTCCTCCTGAGTTTGCAACAGTCCATCCATTTCCTCCTAAATAGGATTGGAAAATCTCTTGATGACCCTTTACCACATCATGCATCTAAACAGTTTCAATGTTTCGTAAGCTAATACTATACCATATTACGTTTTGATTTGCACCCCCTACAAAAACAGTTTTGTCCCTCGATACATGTATTAGCAGTTGATCAACATTGCCCCTCTCCTAGTGCTCCCACTCCCTTGGATTTATATTCTAAAAGTACCGGAGGACCACTTCAATCCTTCAGCAACAGCATAAATATTTATAGTAACGGGGGCTGATTTCTAAGCATACTATGGGAGTGCCCGGGCCATTCCTACTTTTTTCCATCAAACCTGTGCTGCATCCAGGACTTGCTTGACTTGTCTTCTGATCTTATCCTCAACGGCCGACTCCAGACTCTGTCTCTCTATCCTCCTGCTCTCCTCAAAGTGTCTTCTCTCTTCCTCTGCGGACACAGCGGCCGACCCCACTGTTGCCGCTGCCACGGCAACGGCAGCTGGACTGTGCGGGCTGTGGTAGGACGTAGCGACAGAGGAAGTGGGCGTCGGCTGCTGTTGGTACATACCAGGGTATTGACCTACATGACATGTGGATTAGCATATTATGTGTAATAGATATGTGTGCATGTGTAAATAGCACAAAATTTGCATTGTAGCTTCTGTGCTTATGCTTCATTTTGTGTGTGTGTGCAGCGCCTCCAAGCTGTTCTCCTGTCCTTAATATTTCCATTTTTCAGTACTTTACAAAGTATGTATATATACTAAATTTCTCCCACTTTCAGTATTTATGGTCAAAATTCAGAGGCACTGCGAGCGTGTGTGTGCATATGTGCATGTTCTGTGAAAGGCATAGACATTGGATATTGAAAACTCTTTCCACTATTTGTACATACAAATTTACAACAGGTCGACAAGTTACATACAAGTACATGTACACACATACGAACAGTACACTAAAGCGGACAGAGGAGGCCACGCCCACCTTGAGGCTGGGGGTATCCCGTCTGTGGAGACTGTTGTCTGTATGCGGCGCCACCGTAGGGGGTGGGCATGGACGTCTGGGCAACAGGGTAGGGGCTGGGCTGTGGGTACGGAGGCTGGGGCTGTCGACCTGGACAGAAGAAAGGGAAAAGATTATGCATTTTATAATACCGTATAGCCGGAAAATTTGGCGGGGAATTAAATTTGGCGGTTTGGCGGTCTATATTACAACCGCCAAATTAAAATCTGCCAAAATTTCCTACTCGCATATATACGTATGGCGATCCCATACCGAACCGCCGAATTTAAATCCGTTAATATTCTTGCAATAGCGATTTTGGGCTCAACCGCCACAATTTAATTCCCACCAATATTTCTGGCTATACGGTAGTATATTACCATGCTCACCAGGGTACTGCTGTTGCTGCTGAGGTGGGTACTGTGGATAGGGGGGTCTTGCTCCGTAGGGGCCGGGAGTAGCGTAGGTGGCCGGGGGGCGTACCGGCTGCGGCTGACCCCCCCAGGACGGCTGCTGTTGCTGACGGGTGGCGGCTGATTTACTGTAGACTGGACAGTGGTCGACGAACATAGCACACATGATCTGACAGAGAGCCGAGAGGTCAGAGGTGCCCTGGAAGTGTGTGAGAAAGAGCCCGAGACCAGAGAGAGAGAGAGAGAGAGAGAGAGAGAGAAGTGTGTACATTGTGTTAACAAGGGCGTGATGTACAAGCAAATATAATATTTATAGAAACTGAAATATAGGTGGGTTTCTGATACGACTTCCCAATACCTACATATGTAAATCTAGGGCTGCTTCAGTACCAAGTACATGTATTAGTAGAAGCAGTCCGTTCACATCAAACCTACAGTCATTATAATATGTCTACACCTACGTACGTACGTCTAAGCAATGGCAGTGCATTCATGTACATGTGTATATGTACAGGCTAGCATATCACATGCTACACGTACATGTACTGTGTAGTTCTAATTATGCAATAAATAAGCCAACTGGAACTAGAACCATGGCTCCATATATCCTTATATACATCCACGTACACACCTATGAAAGTTTTATCCACGAAATTTTAGGCATACCACACCCACCTATAGCATTCTGTGAAAGTTTTCTCCGCGAAATACGTACATGTACTCTTTCTACTGATCTGCGAAAGTTTCCAGCTATAGAGTATGTAAGAATTCACTTACAACTTTCCATTCATTGAGGTAGGGCAGGTAGACCATTCCACTGGTGTCGACAAACTGCGACGGTTGGATGCCCATGTCCCTCGTGGGGGTCACGTAGACGATCGGAGGTACGTAGGGATGATTGGGGCGGAGCCAGATGGTCAAAGGGATGTTGTACGTGACACCTTTAAAACATTAGATTAGATAATAGCCTCTGTGTACAGTTATATAGCGTACATGTACATAGGAGACTTCCCATAGTACAAGAGCTTATTAAACCATCATTCATAATAATATTATTATATAGTTTCTCAAGGCTAAGCAAGCTCTGTGTTTAGTTTTAATTATCATGCACAATATGCATGTCTACACTGACGCTGTCTTTGCTTACCCCTGATTTGTACTGGAATGGTGCCAGTGAGAGAGGCACAGTTCTCACGAGTCCCATTGGCATGTACTGGAGTATATGAGTGTGAGAGGGGGAGTGGGAAGAGAGAGAGAGAGAGAGAGAGAGAGAGAGAGAGAGAGAGAGAGAGAGAGAGAGAGAGAGAGAGAGAGAGAGAGAGAGAGAGAGAGAGAGAGAGAGAGAGAGAGAGAGAGAGAGAGAGAGAGAGAGAGAGAGAGAGAGAGAGAGAGAGAGAGAGAGAGAGAGAGAGAGAGAGAGAGAGAGAGAGAGAGGAGGGGGGGGGAGAGAGAATGGCGAGGGGTAAAGAGAAGTTCAAAATCTGCTACTTCGATTCCCTCTATCTTACCAAACGGCTTGATGTCTTGTATCTTGAGGCTCTTGAAGTTGCCCATGAGGGCATGAACATCTCTGGCCGTCATGTCACCATACTTGTACTACAGCGAGGCATCAGACGTAAACTATAATAGAGAAAGAGAGAATCAAACGAAGAACACTTACGCCTCTCAGCTTTTTCTTGATATCATTTACTGACAATGACATCGTCAATCTCTGTCGAGTACTAAGCTCGTAGCTAGCTACACCTCAACAAATCGAGCAGGAAATAATTATGTGGGTGTGGTTTAAAATTCATGTGATATCGATAGTGCAGTGCTATAGTGAGCATAGTCTCGTTCCCAGACCCCATCACGCACGCGAGGAAAGGGTCTGGGGACTCCGGACATTGGAGGCCTTTTCTTGGTCGTGCGCACCATCACGTGACTGCACGTGCTCCAATACAAACCTATGCAAATAATCACATGATTGCTGAGCTTGCAGAACCAAGAATCAGCTAGTCTCGTCCCCAGACCCCACCCCCAAAAGGAGGAAAGGGTCTGGTACACATCGAGCGCTTTTTGGGGCGCACAGGATGCAGCAGGTCATGTGATCGTCATGACAACGCATCGTATGCCTATATAGCTATGGCAACGCATCAGCGGCTCTCACGTGCAGCAATAGGCGGCTAGCGCGCGGGGTCACACGATAATCACATGCAAGCCACATGGCGTGAATCTGATTGGTGCGACAGATTTCAGACATGCCAAGTCAGCAAGACCCAAAAAGCGCTCGATGTGTACCAGACCCTTTCCTCCTTTTGGGGGTGGGGTCTGGGGACGAGACTAAGAATCAGCACCCTTTCCTCCTTTTGGGGGTGGGGTCTGGGGACGAGACTAGACTATATATAGTGCTAGTGCTAGTGAGCATTGATCGGCTAGGGGCTAGCCGTGCGGCCTATAGTGAGGTATCACATGATAATCACATGTAAGGCACATGGCTCGACTCTGATAGGTGCACACGGTGTACGTGTATTGATCAATTCGAAGTGTTAAATTAAAAAGACTTTTAGTAAGCCATTTGTCCGCGATGTCTCTTGCTATCACACTGGAAGCTCAACTTATCATCTTTCCATTTTCTCTCCTCTCCATCATCTGAAAGGGTACTCCAGCTGAAAAGGTATGGATTAGTGTGGAGGGTAAACTTTAATAGACCCAAGAATAAGGAAGGGAAGAGAGTATCGAATATGCTATATACCATGTATAGTGTGTTTGACCATAGATAATAGAGGGGGGAGGGATTGAAATGCGTGTGCAGAGTATTTGGATGCGACGGCAGATGCTTGCCACGGCATTCCCCTTCGCAATGATAGTACAGACAGTACACTACAGTACAACTTGGGCCTTATTATGACGTTATGTGGCCTTGTAGCCAGAAAAAACCTAGATCTATGGCTAAAATAAGCGTGGGGAGGAAAACCAAGCTTTAGAACGCCATTTTTAGCGGTCTCCTTTATATTTTACCCCATACAAAACTGGATTTTTCTGGAGGAAGCACTCAAGTCTGCGAGCTTTATTAATAGCCTGAGTCATACTTGGATTGAACTTACCTGAGCCTATTTGGATTTGTTGCGCTTGCTTTATAAAGAAACACCGTCATCGTTGCCTGATGCTGGATCTATCGAGTCATTTATCTAAGGCCTGCAACACTTGCAGGTCCCAGGAAAATATCACAACACCAAACAGCAGCCCATCTACAAGTTGATTCAGAAAAGCTACCTGATTCTTTCTTCTTTTGGCTTTAGGACCTCAGGCGACTTGGCTACAATGCACAAAGTCTTTCTTGAGGGGAGGAGAAAGAGAGCTTGGTACACACTGTCTGTGCATGCATCAAAATTCCCTAAAATTCTGGGAAGTCGTATATTTTTTTATCCATTAGCCTGTAAGTGTGAACTTTGACCTCTAAAATAATATGCCTATAATATTGGCCATTAAGGATGCTTGTTGTTACAAGTCTAGCTATCACAAGCGAGCAACATTGACAGAGAAACAATAAAGAAGCTATGAGAAGGTGTTCTACTCGCTTTTAGTGAAAGATTTTTGATGAATAATCAGATTTGTTGACATAGGCAGTTGCCCAATGGCAACAAAGAGACTTACCGCCATATTGGTAGGATTACAAATAGTATTTAGCTACAGGGCCTTGTATTCAGCAGCAATTGTTCTTTTTTTTTTGTGAAAAGATGATCCAACTATAGGCATTATTTTCAAAAGTAGCCAGGCAAATACGACTACTAAAGCTCTCTGACTTGGAGAGTTTCTATTCTAATAGAACGAAAGCTAAAAAAAAATAAATACGATTTTAACTTTCGTGCAACTTTCTGGTAAAGGTCGTCACCGTCTACATTAAGATACATTATGAAAAGTCCTTACAACGCAAATTTTCTTGCACTAATTGGATTTGCGTTTTATTAACATGAACGTGGTACAGTACCACTCACAGGTAACTTGACAAACGAGTGCGAGCGAGTGCGAGTGACACGCGTGTAGTGTAACCGCGTGTACCCAGTACCCGCGTTTCAAGTGCACGTGCTCGCGAGGGCACACACAAGTATTCAAGACTCGACAGCAAAAAAAAACCTAGCTAGTTTGTGAGCTAGGTATAGTTTTACTGCCTCTCTTCTCTCAACAAGCTTGCTAAAGCTTTCTCAAGTCTCATGCCTCGGCTGCTCGCAATCACATTCACAAGTACTCGAGACTCGTCATGAAAAAATACAAAGAATAGGAAGCTTATCTATGCCTAGCGAATCTTTTACTACCTCTCTTCGCTTAGTAAACTCACCAGTGTTCATCAAAAAGTACGATAAGCACGCGAACTGCCTGTTATCTCAATCCTGCCACCATTATCTTGTCGGCGCAATAATTGGACCACGCCCTATACATACTCGCGAGTGCCTGCGGATATGCGCAAGCATGCGAGTACTCGCACTTGCATGCCGAGGCGCCTTTTGCACGCGCGCGTGAATGTCCAGGCCACGCGAGTCACCTCCTCGCTGCTCGCACTCGTTTGTCAAATTGCCTGTGATCTATACTGTATATTAAATAGCTAGCTAGCTCTAGTAGCTTAAACTTAGGTACGGCGGCTATCTAATACAAAAATACTGACCCTGACCTTTGTCGCTTTGAAAGCTTCTTTGTGACAGTTCTTCTGTCCATGAATTAGTCTGAAGAATATTAAGGCAAGTACTTGCTGCTTTATGTATTTTTTTAATGGACCTCTAAAACTTAAATTTATGCCTACTAGCATGCTTTTATAGCAACTGGGCGTGTCCAAGACACATATCCACGACATTTTAGTGATCACTACTGGTAGGTCAATGTGTCTCCATGCTCTCATGTAATGACACAGACTACATAAGGAAATTGTAGGTCTGAAAAAATTTTTTGTTGTACAGTAGTGACCAATAAAAAGTTAATGTTCCGTTTCCTATTCTACAATTGTAGAACAGTGTGAAAACGAGAATGAAATGGTAGCTAAACAGTACGGACAAAAATGTGACAAGCGTTCATTTGGCAGACCTGTAAGAAACGTTCTTAGTGAGTTGATACATTATGAAGTCAGGTATGCACATACAGTAGCAGTCAATAAAAAGTTAACATTCAGTTCCGTTGCATGATTATTTTGAGGTGAGAATGTTTCCATTTTCACACTGTTCCGCGGTATAGGGGAGTATGCACATGTGCGCACCCATTGTTTTACGTTCGCACAAAGGCTTAATATTATTGGAAGGCATGACCGTACCGCAAAATTGACTATTCTTAATTCCGTGTGGAAGAAACGAGCTTTCAGGAAGCCATGAGCGATGGAGAAACATAACCAACCCTTGTACAGACTCGATAAGCAGACACTGAAAGAAAGCTGTATCTTTGTATCTTATCGATCGTCAGGTAGCGATCATCAGGAGCTTATAAGCTCCTGCGATCGTAGAAGCCAGCACTGCAAGCGACTAAGACTGTCTTAGTACGCATTGTGCTAAGGTTGTATGTATCATGCCCACGAGGGTTATATGGGATTTATTGTCTGAGCCCGAGGGCAAAGGCAATAAATTCCATGCAGCCCGAGGCGGCGTGGTATAACTATTTTTTAAGCCTACTATAGCGACACATCTGCATTACTATAGCAACGCATCCCGTATTGACGTCATCCGACCACAACCATAGCAGCTCCATAGTGACCGTATGACGTCATACCATTTGACTATTATATGGCCATGCACTAGGTTGTCACAAGGTGTTCACAAGAGTAGCCAATGCACTAGGTTATCGCAATATGATATTGCCAGAAAATTGTGTATTGCAGCTCAGACATGCACGTACATCACAAATATTTGTGGCCATGCACATAATACATTCCTAGTAACGCGTGATGGCAGCACTGGATAATGCATGCATGCATAGTGCTTTGATTGAATGTTGTTCTGATGGCTGTTTACACTTGGGAGAACTCTGCAAGATCACACCACCCGTCTCTACGTTCACTCAGGCACCCAGAATGGTACTAGTATTCAGAGATGTAACTGGATAGAGGCTTGAACGTCCTGGACTCCTTCTTGTACTTGGTAAGCTCCAGGCTTACCAAGTAGAAGATGGACTTTCAACAGAGCCTGGGCACAAGCTTGAACTTGGATCTACTGGCCACCAGACAAGATCTACATACAGTAGAAGGCATAAAAACGGTGACGTTTCTGTTCTATCTGAACGGAAAACATTCCGTGCCATTCACATTTAATTCCCATTTTGCATGCACAAGTGATCAATTAATACGTTGGGTGTGTCTTACTGATGTGTCAAGAATCAGAGCTAGCTCATTCGCTTGTGGACTAGAATCGATTCTTTTACACTGCCACTGTCTTCTAGACTTCACTGGACACTGTGCTGCTGCCGCTCTTCTGACTTAAGCGTGTTTTACGATCACCACTCGACATGCGAGCAATTTTCGCTATCATCAATCGACTGACCTTGGATCGCTGATCGACTCAAATTGTAGCAGCTCGAACTCCTTTCGGCTTTCTTGGACTCTTCTGGCGTGTAGTTTGAGCTAGCTACGGTTCACGTAGTTGGTCGCACCATTTGTTGCCTGCTCTGCCTCTCATTTTTCTGCTGAACAGAACGGGCACGTTCTCCTCTCATAATGAGTTTTATGTCAGAAAGGTAATTATTAGATATGTTTTGGATGAAAGAATCCCAAGAAGTGCATGTACACACGCTCATATTTTGGATATGAATGAACAAGTGGTATGAATGTACATGACATAGTATGGCGCAACAAAATAATGTCTGATTCATGGATGGAACAGTAATGTTACCGTTTTTATGCCTCCTACTGTATGCACATGCAACTAGAGGGATTATAACATTATAGCTAATTACTTTCATAGGATTGAGTGAATAATAACTTGCATGGAAGAAAGAATAGATTTAACAAAAGCAATCATATGTTGGAAATATACCAGCATATGAGTAACGAGCATTGTATTTTGACCCCGGATTTGGATAGTCTTGATAGGTGCTACATTCTCCAAGACGGGTGGCAGACATTTTAGAAGTAATTGGTGGCTTTTCTATGCCATAATTCTCACCACAGCAGGCTGTCCAAGGTCACAAAGGTCAGTCAAATGGTAGCTTAGAAAGTCATTCATGAAGGGTACAGGGCCATTAGATACGACGAAAAACATGATAGAGACAGTTTCGTAGCAAGATAACCGGGGCCGGGGTACAGCAGTGAAATTAGTACTCCCGTATAAGTACATGGGTGCACATGATTAGTCGATTGTGACCTTTGATCCTGTCGCACCTCCTCTGTATAACTAGCGAAGGATTATCCACACCTGGTGTATTGTGGCTCAGTCAACACGCAACTCTAGATGCATAGCTATGATATTATAAAATTAATTACCATAGAATCCCGCGATTATGCCCCCCTTTGTGCATGCTAGCATTGGGCAAAAGCGGGGAGGGGGCTTATACGCGGGATCCTAACTAACATTTCTACGTGACAACCATTGCCGACCGTCAAATGCCGCGTGGGTGCGCGATCTCAGTACTTTCTCTGGCTGTTTGGTGGGCAGAAGTTGAGAAAAACGATAAAGTAAGGCATAATATGACACAAATAGCTAGTTAGTTGTGGCTACTGTTTTTCCTAGGCTTATGGTCTGTAATGTCTGCATTTTACAGTCAGACCTGTACCTGTACCTGTTTTATACACAAATAATTATTCATGTACCTTAGAGCAAGATCATATTATATATCAAGATACCTAAGTGTGTGTGCATGGTAGCTTTAGCAGTACTCTATGACGAAGTCAACATGCTGCTCTGGACTTATAGCTATCCTCTGCCACAAATTATGCTAGTGACCCCATTTCTTTTTGGAATATACTTCATCTTGGATGTATCCATACCAGCCTAAGCGTATTGTAGCTGATTATTTATCAGTGATTCAATCAACAATGTGAATTTACTAGTAGGTGATCTCAGAGTCATAACGGCCAAAGAACACCCTCTCCACTAGCCTCAAACCCAGGCTCACTTTCGGCCTGGGTTCAAGGCTACCTCTCCACATGTACAGTGCATGCACATGCTAGGTATATACCACGTCATCACTGACAAAGAAGGCGTATCAACTTCCATCCAAAGTGGCTGTCCAGCTCGATTTTAAGCTGGCTAGGACGAAATTTTTAATGACTAAGCAGAAAATTAAGACCCTTAGGCTGACACATATTATTAAAAATATATGAACCCGGAGGCACAAAGTTGAAGAATTAAAGAAAATATTATTTAATAATACAAAATGTGCAAATTTGGCAGTCCTGACCACAGTCGGTATAGGGCGGCGGAAATAACCTGCGGGGACAAAAATAAGACTCTTGAGACATGGATGACTAGAGCTCTGTAGAGCACGTACCCCGCTTTTGTGTGCATGGCTATAATTAATTTTTGTAAATTCGAAGTTCAGAAAATTAGTGGAAATGGCTGCTTAATTGTACGTAGCTATATACTAGAGGTCCCAGTGACAAAAAGCATTCTCTCTGCACCAGATCTAGACTACTAGGAGATGGTTCCATAGGGCTGCACATTTCAGCTCCGTCAGCGGATGCGGAAATTTCACGAGCATTATTGATTTTGACAATCTTTACCAGTCATATTCTTTGCTACTTAGTTTTGCGCATGAGCAGAAAACACAATGGACATGCATTATGCATTGAGTAGGCGCTATCGATAGGCGTGGCTACGTTAGCCAACAAAAAGGCACTATTAGTGACGCCCGTAGACCGTGTCCATCGATTTGACGCACACTGAAGCCAGTGTTTCACCGGATTCGATTGATTTGTTGTGCTTACGAGTCGCTTAGATACCTATATCTCGAGATATGGCAATTTTTGTGCTCACGACGACAATGACACGACCGATTACTTTACTCCTTGCACATGCGCGCGGGGTAAAAATAAGAATAGACATCTTTAGGTTGCTTACTAGCCATATCCAGTGGCACAACTCGGTCCACACATGTCTGGCAATGCACAAGATTCTCATAAGGTTATAATTCTGGTAGTAAGGTTGTGGCAACCCAATGATTTTTTATGGGTGGTGGCAACTTATCTTTATTCTCCCTTTCTCTTTCCAGAATGGATACTAGAGGTACCGTGCCTGTTTGGATTCATGACAATAAAGAGGGAAGTAATCCCTTTTTGATTCGTATGACAAAGGATGAATTTGTAATCGAACTTCTTGAGAAGATGCTTGTGAAGATACAATCCTCCGTACCCATAAACCATGTGGACATATCTAATGAGGCTGGTGGTGCTGTCGATGTTGGGATGACGGTGGAAGAGCTATTGGCAAGTGGTTGTGGCAGTAATAAAAATCCACTGCTGTTCAGCTTAGGAGAAGGTATGTTATCATACTATAGTTCATATGATACCAGGCAAGGGTTTGGTAAAAATTATCTCCAGTAGTGATTTAGGATTGTTACCAATTTGAAAGTGAGGTCAGAAATTGAAAGATTGGGTACACATTAATTTTAGGCCAGATAGTGAGCTAAACCCCAGCCAATATGGATCTAACCCCATAGCCAACGAGTGTAAAGTCTCGCCATTTGTTTAGAAGAATAATTATAATGGAAAGCGCATGCATAATGTATCTTCTCAAAAAAGGGCCCATGGGCGGTGCACCTCAAATTGGACCTAGACTGGGGGTTGGCCGATATTCACAGGATCATTATCACAGTTAGACAAGGTAGCTACATACAAATGCATGGGTGCATATTCGAGTAACTAAAGCAGTAAACCATCTTAGCAGGAAGTTGAGCCTTGGCTGATAGTCCGTAGTGGTCCCTCTTTTGTGAGGATACAGTATATATCGCGGTTACTAGGTTTCTACGTAGTGCTTGTGGGCTTCTAGTAACGACGGTCTAACATTTTTACATCCTAGCAACAAGCTGAAAAATTCTTTGCAATACTAGCAACAGATCATAAATCAAGCAAAATATTATCCATCTTCAAGAACTTATACAGAGTGCCAGATCAACTGTTGAAATAGCCACTCCCATCGATTATCAAGCATAGAATCGCACCGCTTGTTATGCCAGCTGCCACTGAGCTGTGAGGACAAGGCAAGCAGGATAGCCTGGGTAGCTATGTAATACGCCTGTATATTATACTGCTCTGTATCTTACCTGAGCAAGGCTGCCATGCATGACGATTAGAAATTTGTTGCTATGTAGCTATGGCCTTGAGACATGTAATTTTTTAGAACCCTAGTTTGTACCATGCAATGAGATTACAGTATTTGTTACAACTAGGATCTAAATAAAAATATTATATGCTCATCAAGAAGGAACCGTAATAATTGCCTATATTATCACGATACAATGCCTTTAATTGCGGCACACTTTAATTTTCATATCACCAGTGCAAAATAGATCTGCTTTTTATTCAAAAACGTATACAATTGTCATTATCTATCTGCAGCTACTCAGGAGTATCGTGTCGTAAGCGTTCCTAAATCTCACGACATATCCTCTATGGCAAAAGATAATACGGTAGTGAATAGTTTGTCTGAAGATCAACCCGTATTTGCACACTGGTTTGGAATACAAATGTATAATGCGTACGAGTCAGCCAAGATGCAGATCGCCACCAATAGTTATCCTATCAAAATAGAGCTTGATAACGAAATATACGAGATAGGATTTGAAAGCCTGCAAAATGTCATGGCTGCCACCAGAGAGGCCGCAGAGCTGCATCAAGATAGGAAAACCTACATAGGAAGTCGTGGATTGCTAGGTTGTGCTGAGCTACGCAGTGCTGAAGCTACTTTTACATGTTTATATGCAAGGGCCATAGACCGCTTTGTATTTCCAAACGAGGCCACTGGAGCATGCCTACACCAGGTTCCATGCCGTAAACGCACGAACAGTGGCAGTCCAGAGATGGCTGATGTATATATAATACCATTCAAGAAGTTTCGCCCTGGAAATCCAGTGGTATTGTCAGACTTGAAAGTGGACGAACAATTCGGAGCAGACAGAGAATCAATGTTGTATTCAGCCGTTGGAGTTGAGGAGGGGACCTGTAAGCATCACTTTCCGGTGCTGATCGGAATTCCTAGTACCACTGCAATCACAGAGCTACAGCTACATGTCAATGTTCATGAAAAGGTTTGGAAACTGGTGATTGCTCGATCACATCCTTCGGATGGTGCTCTGCTTTGCACGTTAAGAGCTGGTGTCCAGCACTTAATCAATACGAGTTGTCTTACTCAACGTACTCCACTCAAGTCTCTTGCACCTTTTAAGCAGATGGATAGCTACTCCACTTTGGGACCAAGGAAGCTTGCCTTCTTTAACAAGGAGACTAAAACGGTGTTCAAGTTCTTTGATAGAGGTATAAAGAGGGATGAATGTCTTAACCTCTGCGCAATGCGTGAGCTAGTTTCAGATATTGTGCCGTTACCAGATATTAAGCTGAAACCAGAATCTGATGAGAGCCGATTGTATACACTAAGCTATACATATATCGAGGAAAGTGATCGTCCTATCAAGTTAGGATCCTTTATTGGTGTAATCAAAATACTGTCCGAAATGCATGAACGTAATTTGGTCCATGGAGACGTTCGAAGGGCTAACATGGTCTTCGATCGTGAAAGCTACTTGATTGACTTTGATTTTGTTGGAAAAAATGGTATTGATGTTTATCCCTTCGATTACAACTCACGTTTGCCTGAAAGGCACATGGAAGCAGTCACTGGAAGAGTAATGATGTTCATGCACGATAGGTACTCGCTTAAGGTTACAATAGAGCAAAATGTGAGGGGACTAGCAAAAGAAGCACCTATCCTTAAGCAATTGTTGGATCCATCGTTGTCCCTCAGAGAGCTTGTAACTCATTTGGAGTCCGCTTCCAACTAACAACTTACACACAACTATAAACATTTGTTTTGCTAGTATAGCTACCATTCTAGTATAGTATCATCATTCTCTGTATCATGCATGTTTAAATTTCAATGATATTAATGTCGTAAACGTTGTACTATATAGGTGGACACATTTGTAATTGACTCACAGATCTAGAGTAGTGCATGGCTTGCTTTACGACTGGCGTAAGATCACAGATTGGGAACAACACTACTAATATAATATTATACTAGCTGTGCAATCAATCGAAAGCCATGCAACACTAATCAAGAATAAGGTCACTCTACCACTAAAATTTAATTCTTTGGCCTCTTCCTGATTTTATAGGGCAACAAATGTACCTATGCAGTGACAGTGAAAGGGATTGCATGCATGGTAACATAATAATAATATTATAATGGTCTCCAGATTAATTTGGCAATTATTGCACATAATTATGTTGATAACAGATGACCGATCAATTGCATGCGGGGTAATAGGCTTGCCCAGAACAATATTAATCTTGTACAGTATGACAAGTTACACTATAATAATTATTATTATAAACGAGTGTGTATTGACACACATCATCACACAATAATAATGTGTATACAAGTAGCTCTCTCTCGTTAGCTGCCATAAAAAAATAGGATGAGTTTCTTTGCATATTGTGTAATCCAAAAGATAAAACGTACAGACCAGTACCAGTTAATGAGGAATGGGAAATAAAACACTATTAATCTCGGTGCCACAAACAAAAAGGTATTCGATTTTCATAAGCATATACAATAGCTAATTATAATAATATTATCTAGAACAATAATACATTGGATGGATGGAAGGATGGTGTTGGGTTTTATATCGCTACTTCATCTTCCTCTTCAAAACCAGTCTTCTCTGCAATTATTATTAACAGTTAAATCAGTGATTAATTATCAGCCCAATCTTTCAGGGGTACCCCTTCCCTATTAGCTATTTAACTTGTCAAGTCTCCACTTGTGTGAAGTTGGTGTCCATGCAGAGGGCAAAATAATATAATAATAATGTAGCAGAGTCTAAAGGTTGACAGTTCACAAGTCAATGTTACATACACGCCTCCCACTTTTCAGTATTAATAATTTTATTTACTAAAAAGTTAGGATTTGTATTATCGTATGTGGGAACAAGGCCAAGTGTATGATACATTCTTAGCAAACAAAAAAAATTAATGATCAAGATGATAAGGCTTACGTTTCAAGTACTGTTGTAGCTCAATATCACCACTTTGGATAGCTTTGTCAAATGGGGTGTTGTACTGGTAATCAGTTCTCCGAGGGGATGCCCCCTTCTCAATTAAAATCTTGCAAATGTCCCTGTATCCAAACCACGCCGCCTTATGCAGGGCTGTCTGCAATCTGCAACATCGTGAAATATACAAAGAAAGATGAATAATAAAGATCACTAGCTACGGTTGCTCAAAGATTTTGGGAAGGGGGGGGGGGGGGTTACTCCATCTAATAATAATTTAATGGCTAGCCTTGTTAACTACTGGGGGTGGTGCTACATTGAAGCAATAATAATAATGTATATAATATTTTTGTATGTCTACATGGGGACAAACAAATTTTGTTGCTGCAATGCTTACTTTTCGTCTTCCACAATGTCAAGAGCTTCTCTTGGAACTAAAAAAAAAAATGAAACAAGAGTGCATGTTAGCTAGTCATTGTACAGCTATAGACGTACATGTGTGTAATTTCATAAATAATAATAATTATAATAGTATGCATGCAACTATAATATTATATTAATTTCACTCACTATTTTCTGCAATGTACTGGACGACCTCTGTCCTCCCGAGTCTTGCTGCATGGTGGAGGGGGGTCCAGCCGTTGCTGTCAGGCATGGTCGGCTGAGCTCCTTGCTGGTGGAAGGCCTTCACCTTGTCCAGCTGTCCACGTTTGACGGCATCCAGGAACGATTTCTGCAGCCCGGCAGTTCCGGCGACATCAGTGTCCGTGCCTTGGGAGCTGAAGGAAGTGATGTACAGATACCATCATGAAAGTTGCAAAAAAAAATTAGCTGTGCTTAGTTTGTTTATAGCATGAGCACTAAAATTGGGGTTGCCCCATAACACAATTAATCACTAAACTACACATTGTTTCTACATCATGTGACGAGTGTACTTACTCTGATCCAGTGTCTCCAACATTAGGCAGTTCATGAGGAGGTCTACACACAAAAAAAATAACCAAGCACAGTCATAACAACTTAAATGCTACATCGCACATGTATGCATATACTGTACACAGGGAAAATTTCATGGGGAATTAGATTTGGTAGTTTGGCAGTCTATACCTCCATGACTACGAAATTAAAATCCTCCATCACAATTAGTCCATTTAGGACCCACAACTACAGTATTTCCTACTATACGGTACATGATGGTATCATGTTCAAATTAATAAGTGCAGGGCTGAGACTTACAATTCTTCCTCGGACAGAACTGGTGTCTGTGTGGGGGAGGAGTCACCGCTGTGTACGACTTGTTTGGGGACATCAAGATCACCCGTTGCCACCGGGCTAAAGTAGTGCACATGGTCAATTGTATGTGATGGAGGAAAAAGAACAAAGTATCAACTTTTGGCCATTTTGATTTTTGTCTAAAGCAAGCTACATACAAACTAAGCATACTTGCTTTTTGGTGATCTTGTATTGAGGAGTTTGGGATTAGCTCACCAGACTAAGTTAGCACTTTGTGCGTATTACACAAATGCGCTAGCTCACCTGATTGGTCCGGGAGAGACGGGGGAGGTACTGTGCTGAGGAGAGTTGTCACAAGCAATCTCTGCAACAGAAGGTTCAAAATTTAAAAAATTACCTTATTTACTGCCATGGTGCCAATTTTTGTATATTTCGCATGAGTACTTTGTATACTAGTCTATTGTACTCACCATACGATGAATTTCTTCCAAAGACCTGTCTTCTCTCAGTTGCACTTTCAAGACGCATGAATGGAGGCCTGCTACAGCAATAGTAAAATACATGCAATTATTATAGGCTAGCCTGAAAAGCATGGGCAGGAGGCCTAGGGGAGGGGACAATAAAAGTAAATATCGGGTGCGAGGAGGGGACGGGATTCATTTAAAGAGAAAAGGGGTGGGAGGGAAGAGGAAAGAGAAGCGAGAAAGAGAGGGAGGGAGGGAGGATGCATGAAACAAAGATAAAACAAAGGGAGAAGGGTATAGGAGACAGCAGGTCATGTTACTTTTTGATGCTGAACTTCCATCCGTAATTAATTTGGAGGGAGTAAACTAAGAATAAAATGGAGATGGGGAAGGAGGGTGGGGGCTTAAAGGAGACAGAGAGTTATGGTCCACTCACTTCACTTCTTCCTCAGGTGAGAAGAGGATCTGTGGATTGGTGGGGGTCTCAGGAATGGCCTGCAGCCGGCCACTGGAGTCCAATTCCACTACCAGTAGGCCGTCAGAGAGAATGTCACCCATAGAGATGCTGTCTTCCTGATCAGGCAACACTTGGAACATACAGTCCATACGACCAGAAGTAGCAACTGGAGAAAAAAAATAGATAGGTGAAGGGGAAAGAAATGGCAGTCAAGATGAAGCGTATCACATGACATAAAATTTCAATTTCCAATGCACTCTCCCTCCCGCCCCGCTCCTTCTCACTCTCTCTCTCTCTCTCTCTCTCTCTCTCTCTCTCTCTCTCTCTCTCTCTCTCTCTCTCTCTCTCTCTCTCTCTCTCTCTCTCTCTCTCTCTCTCTCTCTCTCTCTCTCTCTCTCTCTCTCTCTCTCTCTCTCTCTCTCTCTCTCTCTCTCTCTCTCTCTCTCTCTCTTTCTCTCTCTCCCCCTCTCCCTCCCTCCCTCCCTCTCTCTTTCTCCCCTCCCGATCCCTGCCCCTCTCTCCCTCTTCTCCCTCACCATCGAGGAACCTCCAGTTCTTTGCCAGCTGCCTTTGTCCATCATCATCGTCATCCTGGGTGTAGCGTTCAATCTGCGGTCTGATGGTCTTAAGGGTGTCTTCAGATGTGGCAACGACCAGACCAAGGGGCTTGGCTGAAATAGAAAATGCACAAAGAAGATAATAATTATTATAAGATACTTGTACCAAACAGATTTGAGGATACATGCACAATCACATAAAAAGGCATTATTTTCAGAACACTTGGACGACCACCACTCTGGACGACCACTTACCTGATCTTCTGATTTCCGTGAGGTCAGAGTTCAATCTCTCGTACTGCTCACTGGTAACCTTGGAGACAGACATCTTGATGCGATCACTGGGACGAACCCTACATAAATAATAAATGACGTGATTTATGTACTGAATTTTGAGCATAAAATTAATACTTAAGATTTACTGCATACACATACGTTTGTAATAATACAATGTCATGTATATGGAACATCTACTGAAAAAGTAAGACTGAAAAGTGGGAACTGGAGAAAATCTTACTCGATCAAAATGTAAAACTCATGGAATCGAGAGCATAAAACTAACACGTATGTGGCTCACCCATGTAGCGGAGTCTCGAGGTT
This sequence comes from Cliona cf. orientalis, assembly GCA_963930775.1. NCBI lineage: Eukaryota > Metazoa > Porifera > Demospongiae > Clionaida > Clionaidae > Cliona > Cliona cf. orientalis. The sequence continues at coordinate 1,510,353 of OZ005701.1, read as the reverse complement.
TCTCCTAGGCACCTTTCTGATCATAGGGACAGTGTTTTTGAGACCACACTCAACTATCGAAGGCTGAAGCTTCCAAGCCTCTGCAGAATAAAGGGGGCGGTACATGTATATTGATATGGTAAAGGGTCGTCGTGTATAATTGTATATACCTCCGTCGATTTGGATTGGTAATGAGACATCGGTGACCATCTTGATGTGTCTGCACTGTGCTATCCTCTCCCCACGGGCAATACCCATTTGCAACTTGCCCTGGAAATCAATTAAATAGGAGTCACGTGATCATTGTATGATGTAATGTGGTTCAATATTGTGTACTTACAAATGTCGACGACCAAAAGCCAACCACTTCAATTATTCCATCTTCCATTGATTGACTTTTGAATTTCTGAAGATTAAAATCATACAGCAATGATTAACTAAATAGCTCTCTTCCTCTCTCTCTCTCTCTCTCTCTCTCTCTCTCTCTCTCTCTCCACACCCACACACACAGGTAATTACATCTCTTGACGAGGGGGTTCCCCATGGATTGGTTCCGGCTCCGTAGGAGGGGATGTTGAGGAAGCAGATTGCCTCAAGGCGAAGGGTCCTGATCTGAGAGGTATAATCTTCACCATCACACTGGAGGGGAAAAAATAAACATAATATCATCACTATACCGGGATGGTCTCCCCTCTATTCAGGATTAATTATGTGGAAGATAAAATTGATTAATGTACTTGAAACTTCAACTGCAAACAGCACTAGTCTAGGTGGCAAATTATAAGCTTGTTACCAAACTTCAAATGCCCACACTCGACTCTGGGGTAAGGGATGATGCAGGCCAATGACATCACACGGAAGGAAGGTAGCGTCTCTCAGGATTGTCTCCCCCACCCCGCCCCGCCCCGCCCCGCACTGCCCCCCTGACCCCTAAATCCTTACACATTGACACAGTCTAGACTACGTACAGCTGTATGTGACTCTTACCCATATTGTAATGTGGTCGGTCATCGATGAGAACTTTCTCTGCACTAGATCTTTGCCACCAGCCTGTACACAAATAGGGAGTATATACAATAATTCAAGATCGTGAATATGCTACATTAATTCGCTGGTGACCTAGTGGTTCAAGACTTGGACTACTCTTGATCCAGACTGAGAAGGTCATACATAATATACATACGTACCTTGAAGTAGAAGAACTTGTTCTTGAACTGATTGTTTAACTTCTCCGGGTTAGCCTCTGCAAATGGTAGGTAAAGGGTCGTCACGCATGCAGCGGTGGATGGAACGGGTAAAGGGTCGTCGCCCATACACGTATGCACACATATGTACACCAACATACTATATTATACACACCTCTCTCAGTGTGGAACTGCAGGGCAATTTGTGCGTCGGCTCCAACACTGAAGTAGTTGTTGACCACCTTGAGGGGGACATCGGACACTCCTTCATGCTCAATCCCTGGCAGCCCCTGAAAAGGATACAATGGTGTATTAGAGATGTCTCATATTATTATACATGTACGGCTATATTGCCATCAAAATGCTGCAATAATTTATCACGGGATGCTTGGTAGCGATAAAGGTCGTTTCAAGGACTTGCATGTGCATATACAGCTCTTGCTAGAAATTTTACAGGGTGGATGACTATTACATTCTGTGGATGGTGGATATCTGGCTAGCAAAGGCTCATGTATAGTATTGTAAAGAGGTCGCCCCCCCCCCCCCCCCCCCCCCCCCCAGATCAGCCCCCGGCAGTAGCCACCCACGAAGCTTCCCCCAACCACGTCAACGCATCCTCGCTGGAATAGGCAATTGCAATACTATGCGAAGCCATCCTCCATTTATCCATCCTCTGTGGTCGAGATATTTCCTGATATGGGTACAAGAGCTATACTAAACAAGATACTGGTCACATCTCATAGCCTATCTATATAATATTAGTAATACTACTTCTCAGCAATCTTAGCTGTCACATACACAGGATGCTGCAACAGGCAGTAGAATCACTACAGTTAATTTGCCGACTAAACCGTGAATAGCCTATTATGTCTGCATGAGCCTTTGCAAGCTACCACAGGTGAGGATGGAGAAAGAGGGAGAGAAGAGGGGGGAGAAAAAGAAAGGGAGAGAGAGAAAGAGAGGGGGAGGGGGGAGAAAAAGAAAGGGAGAGAGAGAGAGAGGGAGGGAGGGAGAGAGAGAGACTACACCTTACCTGAGGGTTCTGCCAGATGTTGAGATGCCATCGGTCCAGCTGCACAATAGGTCCTTCCTCCACGTGCATGAGAATCTTGTCCAACGGCTCATCAGTGTAGCCCTGCAAGAGACACCACATTGTAAATGTACAATAATAGGATATTGAAGCAGTTGTGAGTACACAGGTACAGCGTATACCATGTTTATGCTAATAGATGCAAGATCTAATTAACACAAGAAATTCGCATTCTAGGACTTTTATAATTATTGTAGAATTGGACTAGCCTCGTCCCCAGGCCACTCCCGATTTTTCAGTGTTGCACGTAGAATTGGACGACCTTTACCAGAAAATCACGTGAAAGTTATACTAGTAATTGCTTTTTTAGCTTGCATTCTATTAGAATAACATGGTACTATCATGAATACGGTACCAGTCTACACACTAGCCACAGTCAAATTGCTATAATATACTGTTCTGTACTGTATCCTTCACTTTGACTACTAGTATCCGGATGTCCCTGACATGAGTAGCCATTTTCTGCCATTATTCACTTTACAACCTACTTTTTGAGATCAGCACTTCACCGGACAGACAGGCGGTTATTGCTACAAAATTTTGTAAGCTTCAGGAAACCCTACGCAGTGGTAGTAAAATGTACATCAGAAGCAACCTCATAGCTCTAGTAAATCTCAACAAGCAAGTATACATGTACATGCCCGATATTTCTTTCAAAGATGTTTCCAGTATACGTACATGTGCAAGTAAGATATTATATTACAGCGCTATTTCATTGATAAAAATACTCAAAGGAGTAATGTCAGAACTATATACATTAGATTAATTATTACATAATTCTGCCATGCTTTATTCAATCTATTACTCAGTTTGCGGAAAACAGCCATTAGACCCATACATAATCATTATAGTGTCATATAAAATGATTATAACAATTATTATACACATAGTCAATTAGTCTAATTTTACAGTTAGCAGGAGATGAACGATTACAGTAATAACACTCAACAAAATCATATTATTTAATTTGCAGCAATAACACGAGTGATTGCATTTGAATGGAGGGGGAGGGGGGGATGGTGGGGGCAGTGAGTGTTTGGCGATTAGGGTGTGCTCTTTGTGTGTTCCGGGGTCAGGTGTCACATCCCCCCACGTCTACAAATTATTAATAGCTGGTATAATTGTTTTTGAGAAGTGGGTATTTGATGCAACACCGACCAATGATAGCCTTGACGAGCCATTTGTTTTAAATCGACTGTTTTTGAGGAACTCAAATCAAACAAACTGCATGTAGTTTGTCCATTCCTACTCGAGACTGAGAGAGTGTGGGTGGGTGGGGTAAAATTTGAAATTAACTTGAATACCATGAGTGCATAACGTTCTGCACCACTACACCTTATGCATGTACACTTTGCTATACAAGCTGGATGGATGTTAATCCAGAAAGAGATACCGTAGTTAATCGAATACAACGTATGATCCAATCTAACGTAAGAAATTAGCATTTTACGAATTCTCATAATGTATACATACATGTATGGAGTGATTGACAACCTTTACCAGAAAAGCGCACGTTTTTCAAAATTGCATTTTCCCATACGTAGTATTAGATTAAGTACAGTATTCTCACTAGTGCGTGTGTGTGTTGTAAAACCATGCATGATCGATGCTAACGTACTCCTTGGACAACTTGTACTTACCGCTCCCCACTTGAGGACCCTCGACAGATCGTTCCCCGTGCCGAGAGGCAGGACGGCGATGGGAGGAGGGGGTCGGACGTCCAGCTCGTCCAGAATGGAGAGGATCCAGCCAACCGTACCATCACCTCCGCACGCTAGGATCCGCTTGTTATTCACATTCTGGAAGAACTTGAGCCTGGAGAGTGACGTACATGTATAAATTAAAGACCATTTTATTTTTATAAAATTTAACAAAAAATTGAGCCAAGAATTTTTTGAATGGGTATATAATATTATAGCGAAGTTCACAATCGCTGTAATGAGGGAATGGAGGAGTATAAATTGTTACTTAAGCTTCATGGATGGACATAAGAGCAGTGGAGAGGGTTTGGGGAGGGGCGGGGGTTCTTTCCACCTTCTCTATGTAATAGCTACATCTCTTAATACCAGACTAAACTCACCCAAACTTGGGTCCTCCCTGTGAGAGGTCAAACACCTGTCTTGGGTTGAGCAGCCACTGGAAGGTCTGCATGAGCTTGGCCCCTTGGTTACCACCACTCTTCGGGTTCAGAAAGACTAGCAGAGGTCTGTGCTGACGCTGGGCCACCGGCTTCACCTACGAGGGAGGGTGTGTGTGTGCAGTGTGTAGTGTGTATGTGTAAAATTAATGTATAATAACACATTACTACATGTACATGTATTTGATCATGAGTGGGCGGGAGACAATACCATCTTGTTTCTACAAACGATCATCAAACAATCAGTACACACACTATTACTCAGAAAATTGTTACACTCACATGTGTACATATACATGTACATCGATCCATGCACGCAGATCACGGTAATTTACAGTGAATTTTACGTATAAAAATACAAATTACGCAGTAAGTGTACAATTACTTTTTTGTATACATACGTAGCCCTTAACTTGTAAGCACAACAGCGAGATCAAGACGAGTGGCCTCTTTTATATACACACTCACACACACAGACAAACATTAATATACATGTACATGTACACAGCGACTAAGCATGACTCACGGTGAAGTGATTTGAAGCTCTCTTATCGTGTTTTTCTCATACAGACACACACTCACACAGACACGCACACACACACGCTTACTAACTCACTCACTCAGGCCACTTCAATTTAATATTCTGTTTCCCGGGCTGGTCTTAATTAACTCAGGATAGGGTGGGTAGGTCGGCTTGTAAATGAATTAATATTCAATTAACTGGACGTATCATAGGTCAATAATCGAGTCTTTTCTGGAAAAAATCTAGTAGAACATAATTAAACCTGACCTCTGACCTCAAAACTAACAATAATTTCTCGGACCTGAGAAACAGAGTATCAAATTGAAGTGGCCGGCCTCACTCACACACTCGCATAATATTATACATATATACAGACAGTTATCCATGCAAGTAGCAAGCTAATTAGTTTTGACTCACGGTGAAGTATTTGGAAGCTCTCTCGTCATGTTTTCTCCGCCTACTGCGACGAGTCTTTCGGCGGGAGGAGTTGCGTGGATTGGTGGAGCCAAGTTCTCCTGTCGATGTGACTGACGGGGAACTCTGCAGGCAGGTTTAGGTGTGCATTACAATGTAGATGCATGCATGGGTACACAAATAATATTATAAGGTAGTGATATTTTTATGGCTACATAAATGATATTATGAGGTAATGATAATTTTATGGCTATTCAATTGATTTGACCGGATTAAACATAATAATATTATATACAGGTACACATGTAGGTACATATATTACAAGTATACAAACGTAAGATTATATTTGAGTGGCTCCTTTAATTATTAACAAACTTCCATCTGATTACAAAAGTACGTCTACATGTACACCACCTTCCAGGTAGCCTCGTTCCCAGAAAACGTGGGAGTGGCTCAGGGACAAGGCTACCTTCCAGGTGTTTCAAGTGTCAAGGGAGTATTTCACAAAATTCGTGTTTCAAATCTCAGCAAATAGCTATCATCAGTGTATGTACTCACAGGTTCAATGGCTGGGGTTCTGACAATCCAAGACGGGGGGATGATGAGATTTCTGAGGGGGCCAAAGTGACACGCCTCCTTCTTGAGTTGCTGGTTGAAGCAGCCTGGATGGTAGCTGTCCCCACACCACGAGCAGCTGTAGCCAACTATTTCCTGAATGGAGTGGAGGAGGGAGATGGCGTGGTGAGAACTGAGGTACACATACATGTAGTAGGGGAGGGGAAGGAAATTCGAAAGAGAAGGAGAAAGGAGAGAGGAAAGGAAGGGGGAGAGGAAAAGAGAGAAAGAAAAAGAGAGAGAGGACAGAGGGAAGGAAGGAAAAGAGGAGAAAGGAGAGAGGAAGAGGGAGAGAGAGAGAGAGAAGGGGGGAGGGGCACAGATACATATCTATGGTGAGAGAGGGAGGGGAAGGAAGGAGAGAGGAAATCAAAAGCTTCAAGGCTTAACAGCTTACCCTTCCGCTGAACTTCTTCCAGCTTCCAAATCCCTTGTCACATTTGCTACACTTGCCACTCAGCTTCCGTCGATGCAGAAAGTGGTGAAGTACATGTGTCTACATAATGTATGCAAACATTATATAATGTGACATCATTATTATGTCATCACGGCGGTACTAAGTTCCTACTCTCACGTACTTCTCTGACTTTCTGCTTGATCTCCCTGAACGTGTCTTTGCAAGTATAGCCTTCATAGTAGAGCTGTTTGATGCACTGGGAGTGAGCAAGTATCCGACAGGCTGGAGAGAGAGGGAGAGAGAGAGAGAGAGGGAGGGAGGGAGAGAGGGAGGGAGGGAGGGAAAGAGGGAGGGAGGGAGAGGGAAAGGGAGAGAGGGAGGGAGGGAGAGAGAGAGAGAACAGGAGAAGGAGGAGGAAGCTTATTCTCCGGGTAAAGTAGACCCAACCGGGCAGCTATGAAAACTATTCTGTGTTGACGCAAGCCTCAAACAAAAACAGCACACAATGCAGCTGAACCAACTGCAAACTGGAACCAACACCTTACTACAAATGCACATGTAGTACATGTAGTACAAATGTACATGTACAATACATGAGCCCAAGTTTCATAATAATGTAACAATATTGTAAGTATATTATATGAGAAGAAAACATCTTATGGAGTGGCATGGAGTACCAGTTACTGCTCCGCTACTGTAACAGTATACTGTTTTTATCACAAACTACATGTATAGGAGGGAGAGGAGGGGAGACCCAACGCATATAGCGTGTAATAATTACTATCTTTATTAAATTTTTAGTGGTATGCAAACTGAACAAACTACCTACATGTACACGTAAGTACATGAACTAGAAAAGTCTACTACAAGTACAAAATATTATACAAGTATATGGTATACCTACACATCAGGTAGAAATGGGGGGGGGGGGGGGGGGGGGGGGGGATGCTAGCATAACATTACATACATGCACAGTAGTATAATTTGGAGTATGCAGTACTTGAGTGCATTGGGCAACGGGTGGGCAGGATGTTTGTGGCCGCAATCTGACACTGAACTGGTGCACATTCCAATCACAGTTGTTGGCCACTACCTGTACTTGGAATACATGCAACAGGAAGCCCATAGTCTGTGGGATTTTTTGGCATTTTGTTTCATGGTTCGTCGATCAGTAGCTGGGTAGTTACCGTAGGATTGGTATGTTATGCGGTATTTTTAGTTATGCGATTATGCGAATTTTAGCGAAATCGCACAATTAAAAATCGCAAAATAAACATGCGCATTACATACATTGCGCAATACGGCGGCCGGCCGAGGCGCGCGCCGCGTACACGTGGTCATATTGCACGCGCAATCGATCTGCTAGTAAGCGCTCAGTCTGTTTGGCCGAACGGTACAACAGTTTGAGTTTGGAAAGAGCCAGAGAGAAGTACGCTTTCGATATTTACGGACTACTGGTGAGTATTTTCAGCGTTAATCAACTCTACTAAGGGCTGATAGCTCCTTCCTCTACTAGAGTGGATAATCTCGTTCTCAGATCCCACCCTCGAGGGTGGAGTCTGGCTCATGGTATTATCGCATAAATAAAAATCGCACAATACTTTTTACTAGGAAATCGCATAAATTTAACCCCGCATAACATACCAATCCTACGGTATGCCCTTTTTTGGATGTATATGTACAACAATGTATACACCTCCTCATTTCTGGTTTTCACTCTCTCTCCTCTCTCTCTCTGTCTCTCCCTCTCTCTCAGATCTCCCTCTCTCTCACACACTCTCCCTCTCTTCCTCTCTCCTCTCTCTCTCTCTCTCCCAATCTCTCCCTCTCCCATTTCTGTCCCCTCAACACATATGCACAGGTCAGCATACACACTGTCTACATAATATGTAATACTGCTAAGAAGCAATAATTAGGTATTAGCATAATAATTATCCAAATATGCACCCGAGTCGATTGCTATTTTGAGTACTGCAATGAAACACAGACAGCCTACAAATCTCCAGACATATCTCGTTACTGCAGAGTTACCAAGAACAGCTTACGTTACAGGAAACGAGAACAGTAAGGGAATGTTATCACTTTAATTAATACAAACACATAACTGCTACTAACTATGTACAACACACCACAAGGAGAGTGGGAGGGCTACCACAGATGGACATCACCCCCTCACCAACATAGTCCCCTCTCTCTCTCCCGCTCTCCCCCCCCCCTCTCTCTCCCCCCTCTCTCTATCTCTCTCTCCCCCCTCTCTCCCTCCCTCGGTCTTGCTCATACTGACCAACTCACCTGAACAGCGTAGCTTTGCTCTCTTTGGATGGAAAACTTTCTGTTGCTGCATTGTGACAAATAAACAATCACACACATGCATGCAGGCACAAACTAAAATTATATACTACCACGGATTATGAATATTTGTGCCACTTTGGCAATCATTATTAAATTTTTGTGCATTGCACTAACAATGAAAATTATTAATGTCAAAACTTTCCTGATCTACAGTACTATTATTTTAATATCTTTAATTATTCCCATGCAGTAACGTAATTAAATCATAATGATACAGCTAGTACATACATACGTACCTGACAGTACTGTGTCTCTGCGAGGTGGCAAGCTTCTCTAGAGTCTGTCAGAGTCCATAGATGGCCATTGCACATAGCGTCCTCCTGGTGAGTGGTGAGTGTGTGTGTGTGTGTGTGTGTGTGTGTGTGTGTGTGTGTGTGTGTGTGTGTGTATAGGGAGGGCTGCAAGCTATACACATTGCATTATTGATAAGAATTAACTGCTGGCACCTAATATGGTGGGCATGCAGTTTTGGTAGTAGGCACACTTACATGTACTTTTCGTACGTAGCTAAGAAAATATTCTACAATAAAAATTTCCAGATTTACAGCATTTAGTTTAACTTAACCTATGTACATGACCCAGTGGTCAATTCCAGTCAGCAAAAATCGTTTAAGGCAGTCATACTAACAATTTTGTAGCTTCTCTCTTCCCAGGAAGATGCAACCAGATGCCCAGAAGCTAGTGTACCCCCCCTCCTCCCCTTTCTCTCTCTCCCCCTCCCTCCAACCCCACCCCTACCCTCTTCCTTTCCCTCTCTCTCTCTCCCTCTCTCTTCCTCCCTCCAACCCCAACCCCACCCCCACCCTTACCCCTAGCCCTCTCTTCCTCTGAAGCCATACCTCGGGAAAGGACCCCAAGCCCAGCTCAGAGAAGATGAAAAGAGAAAGGTGAGCTTCCTAGGGCCGCAAAGATGTGCTTCCAGGAAGCACGCAACAATAGCACATACATGCACACATATAGCATCTATAGAAGAACCCACTTCCCCGCTAAAGGTCAGCTAATTTAATAGGGCAACAAGTGTCACACAACTCTTGACCACATCAGATCAGGACGCCCCCAGGGTATGCAGCCCTGTAGACAATGCAAGCTACTATACTTACTGCATTACTGATATTATAAGAGTTGCTGGCCTAGCACCTAATATGGTGGGCATGCAACTTGGTAGTAGCATGTACATGTATGACATCATGTCAGTTTGTGACTATATATAGATAGATATATAGATAGAAATGCAATTGCATCATGCAGTGTACTAGTGTTCACCCAAACAAAATTCAAGCCATAATATAATTATATGGAGGGCACTGTTTGGGTGGAGTCTGTGACCACACCAAAGCCTTTTCAATTGATCTCCCGCAGCCCATTCCTAAAATTCGTAGTGAAGGCTTAGATAGGGCCGACATGCCTTAGGTATGCTGGGGAGAACACGGTATCTAAGCTATGCACATTAATATCAACGACTGGGAGGGGAATGTGGATGGACTTTATAGTTGTGGTATGCGTACATGTACATAGCTTGTAAGGATGTGATAGCTTGTTGTTGGTTTAGGCTTACCTCCCAGGAGACAGGTTTGTTGATCATCGATGCAGTCTGGGAGTAAAGTCTTTCACGCTGGAGAGACTCACTAGAGGGAGAGAGGGAGAGGGAGAAGGAGGAGGGAGAGAAAGAGGGAGCGAGAGGGAGAGAGAGAGAGAGAGAGAGAGAAAGAGAGCGAGAGAGAGAATACAAGATAAAAACGAACTACAAATACATTTTCTTTAGCTCCACAAACAAGGGACCAGGCGGCCTCAGAGAACTCAGAAGCCCAAACTGAGCTAGCAAGGGTTTCTCTCGGGTACAAATAGATTCCACTCAAGTTCAGGCCCCCTCTTCTGATGTGGCTCACAATATCATAAACACTTCCTAGAAACCCCAGGTCCTGGACCCTCTCTCTAGCAAACCTGTGCCTCAGCTCACTATGATAATTATGTGGTGTACTCATAGGTGAAGATTATACTCTAACACCTCACAATTAATACATGTACATGTACATGTTACAGAATTATGTACATGTACATGTACATGTACTCCTATTATGTACATGATATTAGGCACACATTAATATTGTATCGTATACATGGGCCGAACCTGAACTATCGTGGATGATGTGCACACAAACACCTTGGCTTCTGTTATGATCGACTCGCACGTACATGTATATATACGTATATAAGAAACTTATAAGAATGGTTTAAAAGAGGATACTTTATACGGTAGATGTATAATATATTAGCAAGCCCTGAATATTAATGTTGTCATTGTTTTTGCACAAGTGTAACTACGGATGGAAGACCAAAGATCTCATTAGCGTTAATAATTTGGTAGACGCCACAAGAAGAGCGGAAACAAACAGAGAAGGGGATCGTAGGGAAAGAGGACTATACTAGAACAAAAACAACCTACACATGTAGGTAGGTAGCATAGCAACGAGTAGCATAGATGGGAATACGCAGCTAGATGTAGCTTGGGTCTGGGAACGAGGCTATTACATAATATAATATAATAATATACCAGGGCTGAGGTACATACTTGTATACATGTACTACGTACGTACGTAGGTAGGGGCGATAGTTGATCAGACATCCATGTAGTCGTCAGTGCATGTAGTCAGGGTTTCATTTGGTAAGGTGTAGGCTATGGGCTAGGCGGGATCGAAAGTGCTATAGGGAATAGCTAGGGCCTGAGAATGAGGCTGTACTATAGCTATAGGGGTTGAAAGTTACAGGTATAGATGGGAATAGTGCTAGCTCGGGTACGAGAATGACGCTGTAGTCTCGAGCGAGAGCCAGACATCTCCCTCACTTCTGCAACACTGGATATAATACTGCATCACCAGGCAGCCCCACACACAAGGTACAGTAGGAGGGGTCTGCCTACAAGACTACTCGATCCAGCAGAGCTTACAGCTAGTACACCCATGTAGTGCTTGCTGCAGAGGGTGTGGTCTGGTTCTCACTCGACGTGATAGTTTGATCAGGCTTAGAGGCCTTCACGTACATTCATTCATGTCTGTACTGTGTTAATTGATAGCAGCCAAACTGTACTAGAGCTAGAGCATCACAGACCCTCCCTCCGGTCCCTTTCCTATCTGTGTTGATATATATAGCAGCTAGCCCATTTAGGGGGCCGGGAAGGGTAAGAAAATGCAAAATTCGACAATTAAATCCTAAATCAATCCTAATTGGATTCATTCGTGGTAAACATAACTACATTATTCACGAGCCATGTATATACATATTGACCTTGGTCACATTCTTCAGGGCTGCGTGTCCAAGAGACTATATATGAGTGGGCATGGGTCGGGGCACATGTACAATAGTAGTGGTCACCGTGGTCACTGTGTAGTAAGGCAGTCACCTCCTTATTACAGCCAAGCTCCAAGTGGCAAACCCCCCCCCCCCCCGTACAGTATACACCCACTTTAGAGCAGCCACTTAGTTCAAGCTCCAAGTGACAAAACTCCATGTACATCCATTGCACACCTCTTCAAAGCATGCAGCCATCGTTTCTACTATAGCCATTAATTTTCAGCCCATAAATGACCCTTAATATTCTAGACAGATTCTGGGATGGATTTTATGGTCTAGGCTTCCAGCCCATATTTCAGTGCTAGTTTTAATTCGATCATACATCTACTTCTTACGTACATGTATATGTACATGCATGTGCATGTGCATGTACATGTACAAGTGTACACAAAAGCTCATGAAATTTCGGAAAAGGATGCACACCAGTTGAGCATATTTCGTGTAAATCTTTTCCCCTTCGCTGCCAACATTTCACCGGCTAAATTGGCTCTATCGGCTGGCTAACTCGTGAGCTAGACGGCACCGACAGAGGACCAATCAGACGACAGCGGCCGTACAAAGTTTGCACATTACTTTGGCAGCATACTACTTCATTGCTTCTTTTTAACTACTCTGCATATTGATGGAGATATTGCTAATAACATTTATGATGAGTAGGATACAATGATGGACCATCTATCAAAATAAAATTTCGGAAGGCCATACTTCAGGATATGAAGTATTTACGATCTACAGGCTGAGGCTAATTAACAGCAATAATAATTAATTATGTACGCATGCTATTCAAGGGGGGTGTATGTGTGCTAATTATAGCAGGGGCTATGTACTATAATTAGACCGCATGCAGCACTCGATGAAACTAGAATTTGACAAGTTTACATACACAACACAACTTTAAATAGCCCACACACTGCAGCTACAGAATAAGCTTTGTATAGTGAAGCTAGGTGCTATAAGTACTCATAAACATTGCACAATACAGAAACTGAAATGTACATAAAATTATTATACACTCTTATATGTTTGCTGTTAGTAGTAGTGGGATTGGGCTACGTATAATATAGTGCGGTATCGTACACAACCAACCAACTATATAACCATAAGAGAGAGACCCCGATCGACCACTATACTGTTTTACACTGGGGAATATCTTCACACTACTATACTACGGTTCATTTGTAGTAGTTAGTGTACACATGTATACAGGCATAGAACTTGAAATAAACCGTCAGCAAACTTTTTAAAATCACTATCTATAGTGTTTTTAGCATGCACCAGTTCACCACTTGTTGTGAAGTAACGCTCACGAATATGAATTTCATATTCAAAGTCACTATGCCGAACAGAATAGCAGCATCACCAAATTTAAATATGCCTGGAATGGGATCTCTCTCAGGAGCTAGAGGGTGCACACACGATTGCATTTACTGTTGATAATGGCAGCTGGTCCATTAACTCAACAAATCAATTCATTGATCGACCACACCACAAAGTTAATTCTCGTGGGAATTGGTGATCGAAGAGCACGCGCTCATGTACGTACGTGCATATATACTGCATACACATACACTATATAGTACTATATACATGTATAGGGAGGGATAGGTTTGCATACACACACACACACATACACACACACACACACACACACTGGTATGACAATGACTTTGAACGAAACAAAACGAACAAAAAAAAGACAAAACGAGAAAAAAATAAGAGAATTTTTCAAACGATGAAACGAAGTTACGTAGCAGAAAGTGCACGTACGGTCTTACCCGGCTTTTATGTCGAGGTCCCGCAGTACCTCGTGGAGCGGAACAACGTCCCTCTCTCCCACTCCAGGGGATTTGGAGCGATTCCACTCACTGCCCGTCGGAGCACGTGGTATCAGACCACTCATCGTTGAGCTCTTTGGAATGGGAAATTCTTCACCAATTTGACTGTGTGGGTGGGAGGGGGGTGAACGGGGGAGGGGGAGGAATGAAGGAAGGAAAGAGGAAGAGGAGGGAGGAAGGGAGAGAGAGAGAGAGAGAGAGAGAGAGAGAGAGAGAGAGAGAGAGAGAGAGAGAGAGAGAGAGAGAGAGAGAGAGAGAGAGAGAGAGAGAGAGAGAGAGAGAGAGAGAGAGAGAGAGAGAGAGAGAGAGAGAGAGAGAGAGAGAGAGAGAGAGAGAGAGAGAGAGGGAGGGAGGGAGGGAGGGAGGGAGGGAGAGAGGCAGAGAAATGGGGAGAGAGAGAGCAAAAGAGAGAGAGAGAGAAAGAGAAAGAGAGAGAGAGAGTGAAGAGAGGGGGAGGGGAGAGAAGGAATGGATGGATAATGCTGAAGGATAGGATGCCAGAGACGAGTTTGAGGTGACAAACAGAAAGTTGAACAATGTTTGAGGATGGAGAGAGAATTGGCAACTAATGTCGGCAATCTGTTCCAAATTACACTATCAATGTACACAATTGCACAGACAATGCTCAGAATTCTGTTTGTCACACTTCCTAACAAATTAGATTAAAGGCAACATCCTCCTATAGCTAGCTATATATAGCAATAATTATTATTATTATGTATAGAGCAGGCAGGAAGCTGTAACTAATTGTCCTATAGCACACTATTGTATAACACAATAATTACTACAATCATTACACACAATGATTCAGCACACATGCGCTTATGTATATATGTACACACACACACACACACACACACACAGAGGCTAACATGTAAATATTATACATAATTAACGTTGATAAGAGAAAAACAAAAATTAATTGAAATGGACATCAAATACGCATATAAATAACAGTACGTGACACAGAAATATAACATCACACAATGACACGACAGTGAATGAACAGTCCGTTATAAAATTATTATCTTGAGTTCAAAGGCCACAATTTACAAAAATTAAACACAGCACAATAATTAACAAGATGTGGACAATGTAATTGATGAAAGTACACATATTATTTATTATAGGATCGGAACGAATAAAAGTATGAACTAGTGATCCAACTTTAACATTACAGCAGCTTTCACAAATTTCACATAGAGACATTTTTGGGCAATTCGGAATTGGCTTTGGCAGTTTCATGTATATTTGCACGGCCCCCGAATAATTATTAACGTTGCAATAATAATGGTGGGATCTAATTCGGTGGTCAAAAAGCAGACCACCAACTTTTCCGGCTATTTACCATGCAGACTGTACTGCGCCAGATACAAAATTATTTAGTAGCAATTTAGACTGGAACTGAAACTAAGGAAACGTATGCATTACCCGGAACTATAATTACATTGAACGTACACTTGTCCCATACCTTACTATATACAGTATGTGTGCGTAGCTAATTATATCCACTTAATGCATTACCAAACAACTTAACGCTAATTCATCACCAGCCAATACGACAACAAGGAGGGGGGGGGGGGGGTTTCAACCAACATTCTAGTTCAAGATATATAGCAGCTATATATAGCACTCAATGAAACTAGAGCTTAATATGTTATATTTGAGATACTTGAAAGGTCTTGAGGGGTATAGTTTTGTTTTTCATGCAGCCTCGACATTATTAATTTTTTTGCATAGTGATTCTTGAGCAAAGGACGTGTCCTCATCTCAGGGCTACCAATTTCATCCAAAAACCACTGGGAACCACTAAGAACCTGTGAGAACCACCAAGAACTTGTGAGAACCACTGAGAACTCCATGAAAACTAATAATCAATGTAAAATGTAAAATAATAGCCCATAAGTCTCCTTGCACAGTAATTGTATTCTCATCTCAGGGCTACTGATTTTATCCGAGAAACACTAGGAACCACTAAGAACCTATGAGAACCACTAAGAACCCATGAGAACCATCAAGAATCACTGAGAACCCCATGAAAACTAATGGTGTACAAAAATTATCTATCAGGGACTGTAAACCACCAAGGACCACACTAAATTATGCACAATCATTGTACGCACACAATACACTTGACTCTGTGCAGAGAATGTAGTATTGATTTTGAAACTACTATACTATACAATGTCATGTACATAGAATCAGTGCATGCAAGATGCCTTTGAACTTCTTGGGTTTGGGTCAAAACATTAAAATTTTACATTACATCTAGATCTAACAACAGGACATGTATCTCATGACAAACATAGCTAGTGTGCTTTTCAGCGAGTGATCAGTTCTTGGTTGGGGATCCATACTTATTTAAATATAGGTCGTATTACACCAACCAGGACTTTATCTTTCAGAAATGACAATTTAATGGCCGGCCTAAATAAACATAGTGCACTCATGCATGCATGCATGTACATTATATTATAATAACTGTCTGAAGCAACTCACTAACTTAAAAATCTGACTCATCATCACTGTACAGGGACATACAGGTACAATATGACATGTACAATGTCAAGGAACATCAACTGTCCTAGCTTGTACTCTTTTTCACTACCAGAGAAGACGCTACTGAGACACACCTCTCTTTCTCTAATTATTGTACCTCTCCCTCTCTCTCTCTCTCTCTCTCTCTCTCTCTCCCCCCCCCCCTCTGTTCCTCTCTCTCTCTCTCTTCTCCCTCTCCCCTCTCCCCCCTCTCCCCCCCTCTCTCTCTCTCTGCTAATGGAATCGATGGCATAATGTACATTGTACTGGTACCTGTTGCCTGAAGCCACTCGCTATGTGTCTCACTCATCGATCAACACTACAGACTACAATGCAAACAAACACGGACTATCCTTGTAGTCTCTTTCACTTGAGAAGAAGCTAAATCTCTCTCTCTCTCTGCTCATGGAATCGATGTCATTTATGTCGCTACACATGTACATATGTAGGAAGTGTAGCAGCCAGGCTAACGTGTACACATACACAACATGCAACCAAGGCACAGTCTATGGCTGTACCTGTGAGATGGTGACATAGGCGGCAGAATTCCGGAACCCCGGGGGGGGAGGGGGGAGGGGGCACTTGCCCCCTCACTTTCTGAGACATGGCATTGCCCCCCTCTCTCCCCAAAATTCAAGTGAACAATCATACGTACAGTAGTACGTGGCTGGAGAGATTCAAACTGTATGAGCTACGTAGGACAAAGATGTTTTCAGAAGATAAGCCAATTAGAAGTTTCATGGAAGAACAAGCAATAACAATAATATTATTATTGTGATCACATATTATAATATCGATTCATCTAAGATTTATATACTTTCTCTGGATAAAGAATATCTCTAGCCTCTAATCAGGATTGATTGCATGAAGCTACATCCCAGAAAGTATCCCAGAAAGGAAAGAAGACACAGCTAATAAGAAAAGACATTTTTTTATGATTTGATAATTAAGGTGGGGCTCAGCAGGCAAGGGTCTAGCATACGTATATATTTGACCAGACACAATGGTAATTACTGTAGTATCCCGGGTAAGTGCCCATGGGTGCTTAAATATAACTCGCGATTTTGGCCCACATGGGCGCTTACCCCCTTGAAATGAGGTACATATATAGGCGCTTAGTAATACCCAGGAGTGGGTGCTTGCACGGGACACTACAGTACAAGTCGTGTAAGTATCAGAAAATGAAGGGGGCCACCCACCCTTCCCATGCCTATGTCAATAGTACGACACGTACATGTACATGTACGTACGCAGTTGCCATGAATCTAAATTAGGTCAAGCTAACTTGGGTAATTACGTAAAAGAGACGTAGTTACCAGAATCTCAATCATGACTGGGCCTTCCTTCCACCTTACGCCTACGTACAGGACAAGAACACAACCGTTGGTAGTGATGCTTATCACTCAAACAATGTGTAGCGATACACAAAATGTGTAGCGATCGATCGATTGATGCTTACCATGTGTACAAGTACCAGTCGATACATACATGATGATGTATGCATGTTACCTTACACATTAGGAACGGACGGGTATGGATGCACACTACATGGACTGGCGCGGCGAACACTAGTTGTGCAATGTACACATAATATGTACTAGAAAACAAAATTCATGAATGGCTCAATTTTCAACTGAATAAAATCTACATACTGTAGGCCCGGCATGCAGTAAAAACAAGTACGTAGTTAATTGAAAGCTGCATGTATGATAACAAACTGGGAGCAGTCAAGAAAACTATAATCATCATGCACATAATATATTATAATTATTATAAAGCCGAATTTTTTTACTCAAGACCTAGTAAAGGTTTGATGCTAAAACACGCGAGAGGGGAGAGGATTATTTGCTATCCAAGTCCAGAATGCAGCCATGATCGAACTCTCTCCCCTCAGCTCCTAGCTAGCTGGTTTAACATTACACATGCATGCATGCATGTACGCATTAATCATGGGAAGTTACATGTACATGTACGTAAGTTCATTCCACGGCTACAAAAAATTCAAGATATTAAACAGCAGCCATCCATGCATGCACAACTAAATTGGAACTCCCGTATTATAATATGCAATAGCAACAGGAAGTATCTCCACTAAAGGAAGGTGCTCTCACTTTCAGGAGAAGTCTTGTAGCTCTTTCATGAGTAACAGATCTAGAGGTATCCTCACTGCAGGAACAGTCTTTGTAGATTTGGAAAATTTAGGGTTATGAAAATTTTTCGCAGGAACGACCCCATACCACGTTGATATGCATGCGTTTCATAAGATTGATTTTTGTATGCATGGGGATGAGGACCATTAAAAAAGGGTTTGATAAAGCCACACCCACACCCCTCTCAAACCACGCCCTCCCATCGGCCCTCTACTTCCATTAATTATTATAGGGAGAACTCCGGGTTTGGAAGCACTCAAAATTTAATAGTCCATAAATCTAAAAATTATGATCAAACGCATTTCAGGGATGTTCAGGGGAAAAGGAGACACTGTATCTGGACATTGCCCGAGCAATATTTTTTGATTGATGGTTGAAGAAGTGATTTGTGCTACACGACTAACCATTCACTCATTGACAAATGACTTGTATGCGATATAATAATTTACGACATGGCAATAGCGCAATGGAATTATATTACTGCGGCACACGGAAGCATTGATTGGACAAGACCAGGTGGCTAGCTTTGACGAGGGTAAGAAATCTTACGAATTGTGAACTAATCTTGGAAAATGTATTAGCCTCATGGGAGGGGAGCAGCATAGTCTCACACATTCATGTAAACAACATACGCCAGACACTATGCTTAGTCTGGTGAGCTATATATATAGACCGTTGTAGTCTAAAGTGACTTTTTTGCTATAATTTTATCCTTCTTCGCTAGGAGCAGGGGGGGGGGGAGGGGGACAGAGCCAGACAAGGACTAACTTAACACTTCCCCGGCCCCTCCCCCAAAAATAAGGACAGCGCTATCAAGATAGTCACAGCCACACAACAGAAAGCAGAAGAGCAGCATCCAAAAATGAGATCACCTCCTCTAATCAGGACAATCTGAACTGCTCAGTAGGAACAAGCACTTCTACATCAATGCACATTAGCTAAGGGTGAAGGTACTAGGCGATTAGGAATTCACAGCAGCACACAGACACTTAACTGTGCAATTAGCAACCAGTGAATACAAACAAGAGGTGCAGACAGCTAGAGTACAGTAATTATTGTTGCACCCTGCTATGAATATCATTAAGTAAGGTGGTCCATGATCCACCAATGGAAATCAATATACAATGGGGCAATACAGTATACCACATGCCAAGCCCAGTTCAAGGCTTAAACCCTCTTGTGTGCTTGAGAAACAAATGACCAGTGAGAGAGAGAGAGCTTACGTAGCTTGCTGGTCTAGCTCAAGACTATTCTATCCCACGCACAGGACATGTATTATTGCAAGGAGCTAACCCCAGGAATGTACGGTGTATGTGTGCTTTTGTGGTAAGATTAGTTCAACCACTAGTCACTGGCATGTGCACTCAAAACATCAAAAAATGACCTAACATAAACCCTCTGCTACTGATTGGCCCCTACTTGTGTGAGTGGGTGGGTGGACCATAATCTGACAGAGAGAGAGAGAGAGAGGTTAGGGTTGATAAAGCGAGAGTGGTAGAGAGAAAGAGAGAGAGAGAGAATTGAACTGGACAATATAAAATTCTACGAATCCCAATAGCATAATATTATAAGACATCACATCCATTAGCCCCTTATGAGCCACCTACATGTAGCCTCAGCCACGCAACTGAAAGACAACACAGCGTTGAACTACAAATCTCACACCCACTACTTTCATATCACAGCTTCCAATACCTAACAATGCACAATTTTACAGACACAGTTTTATATCAAATCACCTTGATAACACACTCCCTACTATACTCACTATGAATAGTAGCCTAGATAGGGATTATTAGATCTATTAAAGAGATCGTGAGCTTACTGGTCATGTTCACCGGCGAGCGAAGTCTCGGAGGTTGTCGAGACCTGTCGAGCCGCTGCCTTGGCCATTGATACGCCGGCAGCTGGGGGACTCGTCGAGAAGGACTCCTGCTTCGTCAGCGCCTCTCCTCGACTCGATTCACTTCCGGCGCTCTTTTTGGAGTTAAAGTGGA
The DNA here is from genome assembly GCA_963930775.1 of Cliona cf. orientalis. Taxonomy (NCBI): domain Eukaryota; kingdom Metazoa; phylum Porifera; class Demospongiae; order Clionaida; family Clionaidae; genus Cliona; species Cliona cf. orientalis. Next base: position 1,489,794 of record OZ005701.1, on the reverse strand, counting down.
GTCTGGTTAGGCTAATTCTCTTCCTGCTGCCAGAATCGAGATTTGAACTGTCGGTAGCCGTTTTGCCGCTGTTGGGGTAGCTGGCGAGGGGCGAAGAAGCTCGTCGTTCTGGACTTCTTTGGCGATTGAAAGACTCTTCCTCGGGGGAAATCGTCGCTGAGACTTTGGGATGCTCGCCTTGAGCTTCTGGAACGGCACTCAAGCTGGCACCAAGCGTGGATGCCACCAACACTGTGAGACTGGCCTTGTGCTGTCTCGGTTGATGATTGGAATTTGAGTCCGTCATACTTCGGCGGTTTTGCGCTCCGTACTACGCTACGCGGGGGAAACTGGAGCTTGGCACCACAAATGCGCTAATTTGATAGCACTCTTTCACTAAATCAGCATACACAAAAGTGCAGCGGCTCAGTCGCCTGCTGTTTCTCTTTATGGTACAATCCTTTTGCACTGCGCACACTTTAGCATGGGCGATACCAGCGCGGTCCATGATCCAGTGGGCGTGCGGCGTGTATCCGGTAAATAAAGGGGTGGGGCTTGTTTATTCCTCCTGGCCTGCTAAATCATGGACACCATAAACAAAGCAGCGAAACGGAAGACGCAGTCTCTCTCCCACCTCCTGCTCTCCAGCAGCAGTCTTGGGCACCGCGAAGGTGATAACAAGCTCGAGAATGTGATCAGGCCTAAGTGAGTACGTTGTCACGTGGGTCAAATTTACAGCATGCATGACATGTATACCGGTATTATTATTGTCAGCCTTGACTTGAAAATCCTTACTGATTGGGTAGCACTCAACACCACACACACTGTGAAGCTCATAAATAATGCACATTAGCCAGGTGTTGATAACCAGAATGAATCAAGGTGATAAAGCAGCCCTTCTCTGCACAAAAAATTCTTCAGTGTAACCTGCTGAAGACCTAGAGAGTGATTGTTTGAGTCACCGCAGCAGTGACCATGGATAGCCAGTCTCTTCCAGAGCTTTATTTGCACTGTTTTACTACCTCTAGGACGGCTCCACCATCGGCCGATGCCGGAAGAAAGCTCCTCTCCAGCAGGGCTTACAAAAACAAGTCTTTTTATAGAAGGTGAGCTCGAGCCTTGACATACTGAACTAGATTATTATAAATTTCTATGATGAAAAATTAGGCCACTCCAGTCATAAATCTGTTTCTGGTCCCAGCCCCACCCTGCATATAATATACATTTGGTGATTGCCAAGTTTTCCGACAGTAAACTTAAAGTAATCATTATTATTGCAGCCATGTGCACGAATATTAACAAAAGTTAGCATTACAAGTTACGTAGTCTGATTGCCTTGCATTGGTAGCTAAACATAAATGATTTGAAGTCCACTATTAAATGTATTCAAAATGCAGACAACAGAGCCGGGCAGCAAGCTCAAGACAATCAGGAACAAAAAGCAGAAGGTACTGTTCTCTGTGTAGGTCAAACAAGTGAAGTATAATGATACATATTCTATAGATAATACAAAAATCATAAGTTTTAATGCCTTATGTTTAGCCTCATCCCCAGGCCACTCCCACTTTTACAATGCTGCGTGTAACACTGAAAACATGGGGAGTGGCCTGGGGATGAGGCTAGCTGGCACTAGCTTGAACAGATTGCACTCATCATGAATGCAGGGGCGTAGGAAGATGGTTTGGTAAAGGGGGGCTCTACAGATCTATAGGCAAGGGCAGTATGATCAGTGTGTATAAAATTGAGTCTAGCTACATGTATGTAACTATCAGAAAACATAGGGGGGCACCAGCCCCTGGAGCCCCCATGGTTCCTACGCCTATGGAATGCACTTTAAGTATAAAGTTCCACGACATGCAAAGCAGCATGCCTGACTTCACAGCCCATTGCATTGATTATTAAATTAAATAATGAGTAAATTAATTCAGCAATGCTATAAGGGAAGCACTTGATCACTTACAGGTCACGACCTCCGACCTCTCATTTCAGTCGTCCAACCACTAGTACCACCATTAGGGAAACGCCACAACCTCAAAGAAGCGCTGTAAGTAAAAAGAAAAACCATTAATTTTACTGATCACCACTGTGTTGTGCATTAAATTTTGGCTGAGATTACCTATACTGTAACATAATATGTTAGTCTCAAGAATGAGCAGAACGAGATCACTCCCTTCTGCAGCTGTTAATGCTGCAGAAGCAACCAGTGGTTGGTTCTCAAAGCGAAACTATAGTCATTATAGGTCTGGTTAGCAGGTGATCATAATGCACACTTGATCAGCTGATGTAGTGCTCATGAAAACACAAGGAAAGAAGCATTGTATTGTGTCGAACGTGTCACCTTCTAGCATTATGATTATTACTCTGAATCAGGCCCAAGTTACACTTACTCACGTATACGGTAGTGTGAAAGTTTTGCAGAGAGGAAAGCAGTCATAAACGCTGACAGTTACCAGTTTCATTATGCCAACAATAATATTCTGTTATTGCAGTCGAGTGTGGCAGTGGTGAAAACATCAGGGTATTCCATTCATCGTTCACCCAGCAAAGTCACCATGAACATCAAACCAGACCTCTTCTTTGGAGATAAACCAGTTAGTGCAGCATGCATGTATTAACAGTCATTACATAATAAAAGCCAGCATTTGATACCACTTAAGGACAGAAAGCGATAATCAGAACTTAATACTTCTCATTCCAGCCTTGACATAGCTACTATTGTAAAAGACTAAAAGTCCAATAGTGTTAGTAATACCAAACTTGCTGTGTGCTCAACTAATGAGTCATGCATAGAAGAAAGGACTGTCAGTGTCAGATTATTCCTTAGCAGAACAAAAAATTTACCATATTGAATTGCCAAGCAACCACTTATAATAATATTATAGTACTAAGTCTTATATATGTATAGTGGTGCGTGAAATTTGGCTGGCATAGAACCTATAGCCATGCACAATAGCTATACTCGTTATGTTGACTATCCAGGTTTCATCCAGCTCAAATGAAGTTTCCCTCAAGTAAGAGCTAATTATCCTAAAGTTAAAGAATATTGTTTTATGTAGCTATGCATTCACCTCAGGCAGATGTCTCAGACAATGTCAATGGTGGTAGGTCCACTTCAAGCAGCCCTGGAGGAAGCCATCAAGGCTCAGCAAGGACTCCAGCTGGAGGTGGCTCAACTCACTCTCAAGATTGAAGACTTGAAGGAAGAACATGGTGAACACATCAAAGATGTAAGTCTTAATGCATGTACCCTACTGAGTGAATGATATCCTGCCAGGGCCCAGGGGACAGCTTAAATTAAGCAGTAATATTATTATGATAATCTTCTGCTATGAAATTATCTGTTTATCGATTATCTCAGCTTGAAACTGAATTTGAAGCAGAAAGAATTCAACAAACAAAAGCACATGAAATTATGACAAAGTATGTAATCGATCCATCATGCTTCAGTGATCTCATGCACCCCATTCGGTGACTCTTTTTCAGGGAACTAAAGGCACAGCATGAGAGAGAGATGGACTTACTCCACAATTCTCATTCAGATCAGGTATACGCAGCTGCTCCCAGGCCAGGATCATAGCACCTTTTGCGTATGAAGGTCTAGATCTGGCTCACGAGACTACATATAACATCCATGCACATAGTTCAATTTTATACACACACCATAATAATATTATTATCATGCATGCAAATAGATGCAAAACCTCAAGCAGAATCATAGATCTGAAATTGGTAAGCAGCAATCACTCATGCATGCGTTGCTTTTGCATTACTCTGAGTTATTTTTGCATGACATATATACAGCAACATTAGAGGCTAAAGTGGAGTACATGAGTGAGCTTCTTGAGTCAACCAAGGTATAGGGATTAATTAACCAGCCATGACCTGAAATTGTGTGAAACTTTGGCATAAAAATGATAGGTCCAGATGCAAAAGGAGGCCGAAGAATCACTGGAGAAGATGAGAGTAAATACTTACTGTACCGTGATAAATTTAATGATAATGACCATGTGAATATCATTGATCATATCAAATTTTAGCAAAAGCTTAGAAAGAAGCATGAGCTCGAGCTTGAACAGTTAAGAGTTGACTTGAAGGAAGAAGGGAAACAGCAGCTAGCCCGGCAGAGGGAAGCCATGAGCTTGAAACATCAGGAAGAGATCAAGGAACTCAAAGAGGAACATGAAGGAGAAATTAAGGTGAAAAAATTATTTCTCTACCTTATCAATTCAGCATTCCTATAGTAATATATCCTCACTTAATTCTAGTCTCGTGCTCAGCCCCTCCTACACACCCGTGGGCACGAGACTACCTCACTTCGTGAAATGTACTATACATTGCAACATAATAATACAGTGACACACACACACACACATACACACACACATGCACACACAGATTCTACTCTCCCAGTTGAAGAAAGCTAATGAGTTGGAAGAAAAACTTGAAGAAAGCAACAAAAAGATCCTCGTAAGTAATAGATCATTATTAATAATATGTGATTTGTAGCTTCATTAAAATCAATCATCAGTCGTTAGAGTCAGAGGTGGAGCTATTGAATAAAGAACTAAAGCAAAGTCATCTAGAGAAACTTGAAGTTGAAGCACAACTCCTGGAAACAGTAAATAGAATGTGCATGTATTTGGCCTGGGTACAGTATTTACCACACGTGTGCAGCTATATAATTATTATATTGTTCTTTTCATACTCAGAAAGAAAAGCTGAAAACTTTTGAGGATGAATTTTTGGACAAAGTGAAGGCGGTTGAGGTCAGCTACAGAGATCGCATGGATGCCCTGATGACAGAGAACACTGCGCTACGTCGAAGATGGCTGGAGAAGACGGATCAGTTTAGCAGGTATCAGAGCGACATTGAGAACTCACGAGCACAGACTATCAGGAGCTTCAAAGATACAGTAAGTGCTATGGTTGCTATGATTGACTTATTAAGAGTAGAACAAAATAAGCTGATGAAGATCCGTGGATCAAAACATCCTGTGTAGTTTTTATGCTGTTGTTATGCTCGGTAATTTGTTCTACTCTTAATACAGTACTAAGTGTGATCATAATATATAGACTATTAATAATAATATTATACATAGTCTGGGGGGGGGGGCAAATTAGCTATAGAGGTACATGTACTACTCTTGTAGATCTAGGGGGATCAATAACAGTGGTGCTCCTCCTTCTATTAGTAAAAATTTAATTAATAAAAAAAATTCCTGCCATGATCACCACACACTCAGATCCAGGTCGTAGTGAAGGCTAGGTCAAGGGCAGACGTTAGTGTGGCATTTGGTGCTCTGGAAGATCTCTCGATAATCAGCAGCAGCAGGTCTCGACACCACACCCACAAACGACCCCAAAGCGCACCCACCACCCAGATGGAGACACTGAGGGCATGCAGAAGTGCAACCACCTCACCAGCAGTAGCATCTCCAAGATCATCATGATTGAATACCCAGCTAAAGAGTTCAAAAGAAGGATCTAACTCGGTGACTAAATCAGAACAGCAAAATGGCAACACTAGTACTATTGCAAGATGCAAACCAAGACCACAATCATGCTTAGCCCCACCAACTTACACCAGCTAACAAAATGAATCAATACATTAATTTTATTGGTCACCATTACAGTCAATGAAAATTATTTATGATTTGAAGCAGTAGACAATCACATACACACACTATGAACAGAAGTACAGCACAAATACAATGGCTATAGTACTATCACAGGTATTATACAGGAGTGCCTTCTGGGGGAACAGTAATCTTTGTAGAAGATTGTGTAGCAAGTTTTTGATTCTGTGCCTGCCTTCTCTTGCTGTTGCATGCAGGTTGGAGTGGAGGATAGCTGGAGGGTAAAACGGAACAAAAGTCATACCATATCCACATAATATAGACAAGATATTACAATAGTTATGCACTATGAATGATGATAATTATGAGACTGCTGGCATTATCCATATCCTACGAAAAAAATAAAGGCAGGTCCTCCAAATTACTCACCTAAATCTTAAAAAAATAAAATCAAAGTTTCAGTACCTGTTTCCAACTAGCTCCACCACAGCCATTGGAGCATTGTCTCCTTTCCTATTGGGAGCTCTCAGGATACGAGTGTAGCCCCCTGGTCTGTCAGCATATCGCTCCTGAAGCGTACCAAACAGCTTATCGACCAAAGATGGGTGTCTCATCCACTTCCAAGCCTTCCTTCTAGAGCTTTCTGTATCTCTCTTCCCATATGTTATCATCTATGAACATACAATGGTATGCACATAAATAGCGTGATATTTCTAAATAGCGCGCATCAACAACTAACCTTGTCTCCGACCCTTCTGAGCTGCTTGGCTTTGGCCAGAGTAGTCACGATGCGTTCATGCTTGATCAGTGCGGTAGCTAGGTTCTTCAAGAGTGCTTTTCTGTGCCTGGTATCGCGTCCAAGGCGACTAAATGTTCCCCATCTGTGTCGCATTCTTTTGCCTTTTGCCACGTGCAGAACTCAAACCAATTCCCGATCCACAAAGCAGAATGGAACGGGACATGAAACGCCACGGCCACGCCCATCGTGAGCGGTCGCAAATTTGGCGGGCTCTTTAAAGTCTAATTAGAGCACACCAAAGGGAGCTGAATAAGCAAACATACTTCATTGACTTCGTTGACAATGGAGCAAAAGCTACTTGTTGTGGTCTCCATAATAGCAGGTGAGTTTGTACTTAATAAAATATGGAGTTTCAGCCTCTTCACAAGTCACTGAAGTAGGATAGGGGCTAGAACTCCAGCTATGGCTACCTAGACACATTTGAAGGTACCAAATAAATATTTTTTACTTCAAGGGCGCAACTTTCCTCGTCGCCCCGAGTGTTTCCTTGAAGTGGAGGCTCGCTTCAATGGTGAAGTGTTGTGCACTGACCCTCTACCCCATGCTGGTGGTACCATGGCCATTGACACTGAGCTGGCCTGGGAGATGACCAGAAAGGCTCTACAGCAACACAAGCTCAACAGAACTCCAATAAAGCTACAGGTAGGCACATTAAACCACGCATATTTTAGGGGTAAGGAGGGAGGGGGGGGAGGGAGGGAGGGATGGTCATCGATGTATATGTTTTGCATGTGCAGTGCTATGCTGTTGATAGTGCAACAAAGAATCGTCAGAATGTTGGCTACGTGATGTTCGACCTCAGAACAGCTCACCCCAAGTCACAACAGGTATGCAGTTTAATACCTTGACATCAATGTTTAATTTTTAAAGTGTACTGCACAATTGTTCGTACTTTTTCCTTTATTTTTTACTGCATAGCTGCAGGAGCCAAGCTGGTATGGGGTGCTAAACTCCACCTACTCTCGTCTGCGGCCACAGTTACAAGTGGCACTCACCTTGGAAGATGAAGGTCAAAGTTCATCACCAATGACATTGCCCAATCAAACTCAGGAAACTCACGATAATGGTACAGCATAATTATTATTTTACATGTATCTGCACTATGTGTGTCATAAGTTCTCTCCCTCCCTCTCTCTCTCTCTCTCCCTCTCTCCCTCTCCATCTTTATACATGCACAGTTCCCAGTCTCTCCCTGACCCTTGATCCATCTGGTGGTTACTACCATCTTCTCCCTTCCCCTCACTCGGCCCTCAATCCAGACCTCCAGGAACAGCAGCTCATGTTCACCCTCTCCCTCACCCTAAGCAACGCCAGGCAACTGCCAAGTGTAAGACAGACCTCGCTTACTAGAAAATATGTACGTATCCATCAATTGTGCCATATCCAGTATACCCAATGTCATACTCAAAGAATACGTGACTGTTACCATTTAATTTTGTACATATTGAGTCATTGGAATTTAAATTTCAGTATAACTCAAAAGTCATTTTTTGAACTCTTGGTCTTGTGTATGGTATCAATCAAAATTTATGTGGTGTGTTCTTCTTTTTCCCTAGTTGCCTCCTGATCAAGCGCAATATTACTTCTACTACTGTCTCCTTGGCAACGATATCACATCAGAGCCGTTTGCCCCTCCCACATTCTCACCGGAACGAGCGTCAATTAGGCTGAAATCATCCAGGGACTTACTCTCATTATTGCTAGCATCTCAACCTGACTTGGATGTAGGTCTATAAGTTTTTTGATAGGAATACAGCACAAGTTCTCTCTCTCTCTCTCTTTCGTGCGCAGGTTCACTTATGCTGTGGCTCTGACAGTGTAGCAAAAGCTTCTTTCTCTCTTAACCCTCTTGCTTCAAAGGACACCCTCGAATCTACTCTAAAGTTAGACAAGAGTGGGTTGTGAACACTAATATAATGCTACTTTGTGTATTTGACGACCTTTACCATACATCATCAGGTGGCGCTACAGTGGATGTTACGATTCATCTTGAACAATCCGACAAGCCAACCCCTCCCACTAGTGCTGCCTCTCCCAAGGCACATCCACCCCAGTCATCATCGCTATCCAAGGCTCTGCCCACCAGTGCCCCCTCGGGGTCAAAGGTCATCGCTACGCCCCCTCACAGCAGTCTCTCCGCTAGGAGGAACTTGACTCGATCGTTTGAAGAAGCTTCCCTGAACACCCCCTCCTCTAAGACAACAACTGGTGAGTGCTGCCAAAATATTATGTGTACAATCAAGAATACACAGTGGAACCCCACCTCTGATGAGCGGCTAGTCTCGTGAATCAGGCCCTCTATAATGGCCAAAACCTCCGTTCCCAATGGAGGTGGCCGGTATAGAGGGGCCCACTATATTGCACTCTTTGTATATATACTCTGTTGGCTCACTGCTTGCAGGTTCCAGTAGCAGTGCCCAGTCCACCCCTCCCCCTCCACCGACAGCAAAAGAAGTGACCACTACCACTAGCCAATCGCCAGTTGCACGACCCAAGGAAGGCAGTCAAAACATTCATCAAGATGATCGTCTGTCACCTCTTCCCCCTCCCCCTCCACCCATCACAGCTTCACCACTCCACCCTCCACCACCCTCACACCTGCTCCCCACAACAACACAGCTCACAACCGTCCCCCCTCACCACTTTAGTAGTTTATCCAGCCACCATCTCTCTCTCGCACAAGACATCACCAAAGCTACGTATACCGGCTCTATCCCTTTACCTCTGTCAACTGTTCAGGCGGCACCTATTTTATCTTCAGTGGCTGCATCTGCAGTTGCCCCGGCGACGGTACCTGTCTCCAAAGTTGGTCCTCCACCTGGTTTTGGTGTGGCTCATCGCTACAAGTTCTCTGTGGATCTGAGAAGTGTACATAACACAGCTCTGGATAGTAGCATTAGATGCTACCTGAGGTCAGCTATCACAGTGCATATTTTGCCTTTTTAAAGGGCCGTCAGCTATAATATATATTACATATTCTGCCCATTTAAAGGGCTCTATTCCCTCTCCCATTCTAAGAAAAGCTTGCTCTCCTTATCAGCTTTATTTTCTAATTATATTGCATAGTAGCATGTACACACACAGATACTCGTATACTCCTCTCCTCCCTCTCTCTCTCTCTCTCTCTCTCTCTCTCTCTCTTTTTCTCCCTGTCTCTCTCTCCTCTCTCCCCCTGCACACACACAGATACAGCTACCCCTTCTTTGGTTGTCCCTACCCAGTTGTCGTTCAGCCTCCCATCCCTCTCTCCCTCAACACAGACCAACCCTTCACTCAGTCCTACTGTGCATTTGACTTTGCAACCGAGCCACAGCAGCTGACTCAGCACATTTCCAGCCACCCACTCATGGTGGAGGTGTGGCAGTCATGTGATAAGTCACATGACCTCATCATTGGTACCTCAAAGGTAATATAAAAGTCGTCGGTGGGTATTTTAGATGTGCTTATCCCTGGGCTTTTGCGCATATTAGGTGAGTTTGTACAATTCAATTTTTCCCAGATAATATTGGGAGAAGTGCTATCTGTGAACAAAGCCATGCTAGAAGGCGGAGTCACGAGACAGATCTGCTCTCTCCGCTCCCCGATCACCCCTCCACCACCCTCCAACCATCACACCCTCCACCTCCTCACTCTCGGACACATAAACACCGTCCTCGTCTTAGAAGATCACGGCCCCATCAACCAATCAAAAGACGGAACCTCCCTCTCTAGTGCTAGTACTGTCCGGCCCCTGCCAATCACAACAGCTCATCAAAATCTCGCTAGCGCTGAGACTGTACCTACCTGGACGAATTCCCACGTGGTCCCTCAGGCTAATATTGACGTGCCTCGGTTTGCTCCAGGTATTGGTTTGGGTGCTCCTCCAGCGAGTCGAACGATGTTTGATCAAAGTATCGGTGGTGGTCAGGCACTAAATGTGGGTCCGAGTCATCTCAGCTATCTACCTCCTTCATCACAGCAGCACTTTCCCCATCCTCCTCCTCCTCATGATACAAATGTACATGTACCAGTCTCAGGTAAGTGATGGTTTTTTTTTTTAGCTATCATTGTCTCCAAGTGTCCTGATACTTGAATAGCTAGCTACATGTAACTAGGATATACATGTACATGTAGAATTTTCTTAAGGCATAGTGGCAGGGGCATCATGCTACCACTACTTAGATTTTGTGCTTATCACACACATACATATGTACGTGTACACACGCATGTTGTGCAGCTGTTGCTCCCGGTGTCGTTGGCAGTAGTGTGGTTGGTTCAGCGGAGTACAGTGCAGCCATGGAGTTGGAGATGTGGAAACTGACAGAGGAGGAGGCCTTCCAGGAGCAGCTCAAGGCACGAGAGAAGACACACATGGCTAAGCTAGGTGGGAGAAAGTTTAATTAAGTCAACATTTTGTTGCTACAGTCGAACCCACGTAACTGTATAGTGCTGTTCTAGGTTGAGCATTCGGCCTCTTCTCAGTGTTCTCCCCAAGCAAAATTCAAGGCATGATAGAAGGGCATGGGTGCGGGTGGAGCTTGTAGCCACATAAAGCTTTTTGGTTATCCCATTCTCACATCAAAGGGAATTCTGTATTGAAGGCTTGTTGGGCGACATGCCTTAGGGAGAACACTCACCAACTAGAGAATAAGAACACTATGTACATGTCTTGACTAAAATAGCTATCTTTTGTCCATAGGCGAGGAATGGCAGAAGAGAGAGGAGCAAAGACAACAGCTGTTGAGGCAGAAACTTGAACACTACTCCTCGCTAGAGAAAGAGCTGCAAGAGGCACTCGTAAGAGTGCAAGCTCAGCAAAAACAACTGAGTGAGAGAGAAACAAAGGTAAGGATTTTATTGTGAATGGAGAGGGAGGGGGGGGGGGGGAGAGAGAGAGATGGGGTACAAGAAACTGATAGGGAAACTATGATTTGTCTTTTCAGTTCATTCGTGAGAAAGATAAATTAGTTCAGGAGAGGCAGCTGCTTCAGAAAGAGCTGGAGGGAGCTGTCCTGCAGGTCAGGACTCAGTATGAGCAACAATTGGAGATTGAAAGGTCAGTTTGGACAACCATCATAACCATATTATACTCCATTGACAAAAATTATCAATTTTTGCATAGGCTCAAATCAAGTGAGTTGCAGTCACATATTGATTCCCTCAAGAAGCAGGTGAGATATATACCTTATGAATTACATGTATATTATTGTAGTGGTGTCAGTTGAAATTTAATTGTTAAACTAAGGTTCGTGAGTTGGAATCGCGCTTGAGCTCCAGAGAGATGGAGTTTGAGAAATATCGACAACAGATCGTGGCCAAGCCTGAATCAAAGCTTCAAGCTGAATTGAGCATAGCTCAGCTGGAAAAGGTACAAATAAAAACACTCCTGTAATCAATAATTTAAACATACCATATTTTCTAAAAATTTCACCAACCCCAGCTACCTTTGTATTGGTAAAAAATTGGTAAAGGTCGCCATATCCTCTATGCATGCAATGCGAGTACTTTTATCCAATACGTGTTCTCCACCAGGCTGAGCTAGAGCGCAAGCTCCTGGCGTTGTCCAAGTCAAAACAGCACTACAAGGAACAGTGGAGCAAGGCTTTGGGTGAGCTAGCTGCCTGTCGACAGAGAGAGCAGACTGCCGCCAGGGAAAGACTGCTATCTCAGCAGCAAGAGCTGGAGATGATGAGGGCAAGGTACTTGCAGCATGAAGAGCAGAATAGCATAAGGCAACAGCTGCACCATGTCAAGAATGAAGTGGAACAGTGAGTCTCTCTCTCTCTCTCTGCCTCTAAATTAATTCTCTGTTGTCTTCTTTCTCATTCTTTTCTTCATCTCACAACAGATTGCAGGAGCAAACCCTTTTCCATCAAGCACAGCAGAAACAAACGACAGCAGGCTCTTCTTCGTCCAAACCAAACTCTCCCATAGCAAAACTGAATGCTGAATCAAGAGCAAAGCCCCACACTGAACCAAGCACTGTGGACACTAATGTAGCAAGGTGGATAGAAGAGAGAGACATTCTACTCCAGACTGGAGTCTACACTAGCAGTGACCCTACCATTCAGAAATTAGATCTTGAGATCAGACAGGCACTAGCTGAACATGCAAATTTCACATAATACAAACTAATAATGTTATAATAATAATATTATAGCGATAATAATAATGAAGGGCTGAGAAGTAAAGTGGTCTAATACTCTACCAAATTGCAAATTGTCCAAATTCCAAAATTGTGAAATTTTAGCTTCTGAAACACATAATAAGATTAGGGGGTCTAACTCGAGATTAATTTTGTGGGTTATATTAGACCACTTTACTTTTCAGCCCTTCAATATTATTATTATTTTCATTGGTAGGAGCCAGTGCACCAGTCGATCCTTACATCGATCCACATATTCAGTATTATAGAGGTGAGGTCTATCAGGAGTGGTCTATAATAATAATATTATTATAACAACATTGGCAAAAATAATAAATCCTGTTTGCAGCAATAAGAGTGGTGGCTGAGCGGTTATGGTTCTGCATGGTGCATGGAACCATGGTTACACCATAATAATAATTATTATTCCTAATAATGCTGTAATAACATCATAACTACAGAAACAGGGATATAATTTTATACAGTAAAAGCATAGCAACAATCAATATTATTATAGCAGAGACACACATAATAATAAAGATTCTTATTAATGCATAGACTAAACGTCGTATACCTTCTCTTATACCCCAGGAGGTCCATATGTCAATATCTGTTAGTCTATTTCTCCTTCGTTCTTCATTGATGGCCTTCCTCACTTTATCCACCGCCAAGTATTTAGGGATGCATAATTTCTTCAGCCCTGAGTGCCTGGAAACAGCTTCAGCTAAACATGTCAGTCCATTCTCAGTTATTGCTAAACTGTGATTAGGGTCATCAATGTATAGCTTTTCAAGACTATTGTTAGCATGAAGTGCATCAGCCAGTGAAGCCATTCCAGTGTCAGTCATACCACAGCGAGTAACATCGAGACATTTCAATGTCTTGTTTTGCTTGAGAGCATTGAATATAGTCTGCAGTCCTTTATCTCCAATTGAATGATTATTATCTAACAGCAGGATACTCAGTACGTTCGTATCACTGAGTATCCGAGCGATGTGTGAGGCACCTTCTTCACCGATCTGATTTTTGCTGATGACTAATTTCTCCAGTGTACCGTTAGCATCAGCCAGTGAAGCCACTCCAGTGTTGGTCACATTACAGGAAGTAACAAAGAGATGTTTCAATGTTTTGTTTCGTTGGAGAGCATCAAATATAGTCTGTAGTCCTTTATCACCGATTGGATTATCATTTAGCCGCAAGATGTTCACTACACTAGTACTATTCAGTACCTCAGCTATGTGTGAGGCACCTTCTTCATGAATCTCATTGCCCTCCAGGTTTATGTGAAGGTGAGTATTTATCATGCAGTGAGGATCACTACGTATACTCCTGCAAATGCTTTGCATCAGGCACTTGGTGCCAGCATCTCCTAGGGAGCACTTCTTAAGCGCCACTACAAATTCACTGGCATTATCAGTAGTGGGAGGGACACAGGAAAGAAAGTAGCCAATAGCGACAGAGTCCACTGGAGTTAATGAGGTAAATGATAGATACAAATTGTTTCCCAGTTGCTTTTTCACAAACTGGCAGAGAGAAGAATCCTGAGCCTCGTACAAGCAATGAAAGAGAGAGAGTAAGAGAGTTTTAGGTTGACTGTACTGAATTTTCTGTTTCTTAATGATTTTTCTAATAAGATCGTGCACACCTGCTGATATAGGACACAACCAACGTGGTAATTTGCTGAGGAATGGTCTTGAAATGCGAAGCTTTGTGATGGCTGCATAAAATTGGAACACTGCACTAAAACTGGAGTCACTAAATAGTGAATCAAATGTTGAGATCTGCTCATTGGCTGGCATGCGAGCGATGTAAGCTGCTGATAACATCTCTTGTATAGACAGATGAAGGAAATTATAGTATACTGTTCTGCCATCAGAAACTATGCTGGGTGTGGCTTGAAGTAGACCCACCTCACAAATCACTGCTGAGTCTTTGACAGCCTCTAAATCAATCAGAGAAAATGTGACTTTGTTTTGTGATATTCCTGAAAATGCTAACTCACAGAGCTGATTAAAAGAAGCTTGCAATTCTTGTGGTAATGTATCGAGTGATATCAATCGAGCTTCTTCTTGTGTTTTCCCCAATCGCTGGCACAGGTGGTGAGAGAGACAATGCCGGACAAGGGAGGAAAAGATGCCATAAACAGTGCGAGGGAGGGAGCCATCACTCAGGTAAAGATGGGCTACAATGGAAGCATTCAGAGGAAGGTAGCAACTGCCCTCTACAGCTGGGTTTTCGCTCAGTCTCTCCATCAGAGTGTCAACCGCTTTGGTGTCTCCCTTTAGACACTCAGTGAAGTACTGCTTCTGCTCCTCCCTAGTGAAACCAAGCACCTCAATTCGGGAAGAGACCAATTCACTGAGCTCACCTGATGAAACCGGACGTGATGTGACAACCACTGAGCTTTGAGTGATGGGAGAGTGAAGAGAAGGTGTGATCATATCCCTAAGAAGTGATTTTTCTCGAAGGTGCGATGGGAGCTCATCCCATCCATCCATTACAAACAAGATACCCCTTCCATCAGTATCGGTAATTGCCTTTGCTACTTGTTGAGCAGTTTCTTTGTCTCGACAAGGGATCAAATCGGCTATACTCTGTGCACTTTGCACTTCTGGGTCTCGTAACTGGACAAGTATGACGATGGTGAACTCTTGAAATAGTTCACCTCTGCTCCATCTCTGACAGATGTGTACTGTCAGTGTGCTCTTCCCGCTACTTGGAGCACCATCGATCAAAATCGCTTTTCTCTCTCCTTCAATGTTCTCAAACAGCCTTTCCAGTTCAATTGGTGATTTCTTCAACAGGATATCATCCACTTGTCCCCTGATGGTCTGACGGACAAATTCATCGTCAATCTTGCCATGTTGAATTCTCTCTTTCTTGATGATGGCCAGGTTGAAGATTTTTCGTGTTGGTGAGGGAAGCCATTTGTTGGGGGCCGTAGCAATATGGATTTGGGAGTGTCTGTCCTTTACGTAGCCGCTGTACCAGAAAAGCTTTTGATGTTGAGTGGTGTGCTGTGTGTTTGGTTGAGGAGGTGTGGTGGGGGACACTATTATGCTGTGTAGGTTATCAATGATGTCAGCTTTGCAAGCTTCATGGAGGGCAGTGATCAGCATCCTGGAAAAAAAAACTTGAAGTGCTACCATGTATATCAGAATGAACATGCACCCGCCCGTGGCACCTGAACTTGATGTAACATACATAATTTTGCACTTTTATTAATAATTTAAACTTTGACATACCGTAGATCGCGAAATTTTCGTCTATGACCTTTTCCGACGAAAATTAAACGTGAATATTTTGTGTAACGTACCTCAACCTATACCTATTTTGGTCGCTAAAGTCTGGTGACAAAATTTAGACTACGTGAAAAATTTACAAGCAAAATATTTTACCGGCGAAGATATCCCGATCTACAGTACATACTGCATACTTAAACCGACTCTCTCTCTCTCTTTCTCACACACACACAATATTATAATGTAATTACACTGCCTGCTAACAGCCACAAGGGAATCCCTAAGGTAATAAGTGGTGGGTATGATATGTGGTGACTTTGTTCATTTTCTCTGTCAGGTATAATTGTGTAAAATGAAAAACTTAGACTACATCCAGAGTCCCTCAAAGCATAGATTCACTGCCCCTATTACATTGACAAACTGCGCATGCTCTGTACATGAATATTGGGGCGCGCGGCTTGAGCCGGTTGACCCAGACGTGACCTTCACCTGCCATGTGCTCGACTGAATAGGGAAATCCCCCCTGAGTGCGAGTTCACTAAAGAAAGTGAACTGAGAGAATCACCATATATCATCGATAGTCCATGATCTCTTCTACGCTAGGTTCGAATTCTGGGTCCCAACACCCTGTCATGCGAGCTAAACATTTTGAAGTAGTCTTCACCCCAATTTCATCATAGGTTTCATCATCATTTCATCATAATTACCTCATCGGTCGGCCGAATCGATTTGTTGATTGGGACTCTGGACATAATAATGTACAATCTATGAGTAAGTCATAATGGATTTGCATCAACTACTGTCATAACCTGATTAAAATAGCATAGTATCCATAGCCTCGTCCCCAGGCCACTCCCACGTTTTCAATGTTACACACAGAAAAGAGGGAGAGCCTGGGAGGCGAAATCACGTGAGTGCGATTGCGCAATGGCTTTGTACACAAAGGATAGAACCGTACCCGAACCGTACCGATAGCACAAACGGCCCTATTTCGCTGTTTGTTAGCCTTTGCTAGTGTTTCAGGGGAGTCACTTGAGACGTTTACAGCTACTAAAAGTGTTCAACTCGATCGCTGTATCGATTTGTCTGTTGTGGCCGCTCGGATTGATCATCTAGTCTGAAGTCTCTAGTCACGATCGACGTTATCTCGAGTGTTGGATGTCAAATGTAGTCGTGTACTGGCCAGGTGAGCGAAGATAACGCCCGCACTTTCCTTCAAAACATCGTTTTTCACGGTTCGGGTACGGTTCTATGCTTTGTGTACAAAGCGATTGCGCAATCGCGCTCACGTGATTTCGCCTCCCAGGCCTTCCCTCTTTTCTGCGTGCAACATTGAAAACGTGGGAGTGGCCTGGGGACGAGGCTATAGTATCCACTCAATAGACAGCAGACAGGCTGTTCCCAACCTCACGCATTCTTTCCTCTATAATACATACACACACAGATGTACACACACCTATACGTTGCTAGTGATTGGTACTTTTCTTGCCACATTTTGAACATTTTCAGTCTCTGGACAGCTCAGTGGACTCCAAGCTTGCCAGGCAGTTCGAACATCATCAATCTCCACAGCAGTTAGTCCCAAATCAGCAGCCATCAACACCATAGCATCAGTGGTGATACAATGAACTAGTTTGCCAAGGTGAGACTCGGTACAGGGACGATCGAGGAGATGAGCAGGGAACTTGGACAGCTGCTCCTCAAGGCCAAGACCAACAGTAACACCAGATCTAATTAAACCTCCCTCAGCCATATCAAATTCGTGTTGATTCGTGATACCGAGAGTGAATGACTTCAAGTTGAAGTATTATGATGCTTCAAATTTTAATATAGCTGGAAAAGTAGACATAGAGGATGATTAAAATCAGTATTAACGCCGCATACGCGAGTATATGCTTGGGACTTACTTCTCGGTGTTCTCGTCTTTGCAAGCTCAGCAAGGGTCAAAGGTTAGAACTTCATGTGAGGGATTTCGAGCTTAGTCTCGCAGACACCACCTCCAAGGGTGGGGTCTGGGGTAGTCTCGTGCCCAGTCCCCTTCATGCACGCGCGCGCGCTGCGTATACAGCAGGAAAAGGTCGTCACGTGGTCAAACGGGCAAGGGTCGTCTGGGTGCAGCCTGGCACCCAGACTACTTTTGGTAAGTGTCCTCAGTGTTGCCTTGCAATATTTCATTATTATGTCTTCATTCCAATAGATCAGCTGGCCGGATGAAAGATGAGCTGGTAAAGTTTAAAATTTCAGTGGTGATCTGAATGCTTTAGGCGCCATGGGCACGCATGCATGAAATTAACTTGGTGAATTTTTAATTTAGTGCCAGAATTCAAAAACCTCAACAAAGTTTCCCACTAGCTATATGGGTACTTGTGGAAATTATGTGCCATGGGATAAATATTATTATATGATGCCAAAAATGAACTACATGTGGGAAAAAAAAAAAAAAGGAGGGAATATTATGATCTCATTCTCCCTATATAGCTACCTTCCAAGCTTGAAGCTGGCCCAAACATTGGTAACAGTGGACTGTGGGCATAAGTCATTAATTAGCTATGCCCAGGCTCAGCAGAAACTTACAGCAGTTTTAGCTGCAAATGCCAGAGGTGACGGTCCCCCCGACAATGTCTAGCCCCGATAGTGCTGCCAGAATTTGCTATTTCTTGAGCTGGGCAGGTAGTGCGCAAAACACATCACATATTACCATGTTGAATTGTACATTGTATGTCACTGGAAGCATACAAGGACCCCACATAAGTTTAGCAGTCAAAATTTCTATAGCTCAGGCAAACCTTAGAGTCTATCAGACTATGGAACTTAGAATCTTTATTCTGAAATTCATTGGAAATGCAATACAATAGCGAAAGGGCTTGTGGATAAGACCTTGGATTGATGTCTGAGAGATTATGCACCTACTAGTCTTCAGTCATCAATAAATACCTTGAGAGATGCATTTTAGCCAATAATAATATTACCGGGTATTATTATTATATATCACTGTGCAATTAGACCAATGAACTTAAAATATGGCTGTGTACTGATTCAGAATTACATTCTCTTCCCACTCCTGCAACTTCAGAACATGATGTTGTACAATAATAATATTATTACAGTCTACTGACATAATGAGAAGACTGAATGAGCGTGACTCCTATACCATAATGTATGGGAATTTACAGGATTTAGTGTAGCTATCCTTCTCTTCCTGGACAGCCATATAATATTAATGCTATCTGTCTCAATAGGCAATTTGCGGTTCAAGGAAGGCTGAACTTGTGGTATCATCTTTCAGTTGCTAAGTAATAAAGCCTTGGAGGGCAATTATAAGACTGCACCATGCTCGATAGCTCCCTTCATTATACACAGTTATGCAATATCTAAAGTGCATGATATAATATTATTATTATTATAGATACATGATGTAATGCATTATAGCTAAACATCATTATTATACCGATGTTGCATGGTGATAGTGCATTATATAACATTATTTATATAGCTGATCAAGAGCTAGCTAAGGGTGAAAGATCTCAGCCTTTGGAAGAAGTTAAGAAGAGCCACTGTTACAGTAATCCAACTGCATGCACTGATTGTGTGAAGAGAAGAATGCACTAGTAGCTATAAATTTCCACTCACCATCATGTTCATTCAACATTCTCGTTATGTCAGTAGACTATAACGTGTTTTGAAACTGCAGGAGCTAGTGGTAGCTAATAGAATGCAATTTCCACATAATATTATTGGAGATTCAGACATGCATGTAGGCTGGTGAAAGTCCACACACCCTGCAGATGGAGCACCTCAGTTGAAGTCAATAATTTTTATGCATTTTTATGTTGAGATCTGCAGTTCAGGTCATTCCCAGCTTTTCAATCCTGCATGCAGTGGTGAAGGATTTGGCCTGAGAGGCTAGTCATTATGCACCTAGTTCTACAACCTCGAGGCTAGCTCTCTATAGCCTTGTACTCTAGTACATATAGCAGAATAATCATAATAGTAAATGCAGGTGCATGGTATCAGCTTCACAAAAGCATACTGACATGTAGTTATTGTGACATGACTGAACCTACACTCAGACTAATTAGGGCATACTTGTCTCAAGAGCTCAGTGTATACAAGCTACAGACAATAAAATGCCATGCATGGCTGCAGTTATATAGACTTCACATTGAATGAAAGTGATGTCTGGTGTGCTAAAAGGCCATCCCATCTTCAATAATAATTATGTATTGCATCACCTTATATCATCCACTACATATTAATATAAGCTTAGTACTTCCTGCCACCTATAAAGCAACACATGCATAATATTATGCTAGTAAGGTTAAAAGTGTGGTTTCACAACCTTCACAGCTCACTGGCAGGCTACAACTGACACACTCCAACATTTTAAAAGTTGCATCAATGTGTGTCATCATCCATTTAGCCTATTTAATTTATAGCTAGCTATACAAGTCATACATAGACTATACCTATCATGATGATACTCAACATGTATCATGATTTTGTGATTTTGTTGGCTATCACTGCACCTAGCAACCAAAGTTTTTATAGGAACTTAAGAATTGCTAGCTAAAGTTTCAAAGATAGGAGATACATGTGTATATATAGTGGTTTGTCTATAGCCAAATATATAGTAACATCACTAGTCCTGTCTTTGAATGAAAGTGATGTCTGGTGTGCTAAAAGCCATCCCATCTTCAACAACTATTATATATTGCATCACCTTATATCATCTACTACATATCCTGCCACCTACATATGTAGAGCAACACAATCACTGTGTACAGTGAGGTTTTTTTTATACAGTCTCATGCTTTATTCTTCTTCAGGAGTCTATATTATATCATAGTAGCCATTATCAAGGCCCTTGATACTTAAGTGCATAGCATGCTAATACTTCAAAAGCAGTCCAAGATCCTATGTGTGATGCCTCAGCTAGTGCTATAATTATCTAACTGAGTAAACACATAGCCCTATAGCTCCTTTTTCAACATCTTTCACGTGTACATATCATGGTAAGCCATACCACACTGTGTAGATAAGCGCTGTGAGCTGTAGCTACACATATTATATTATGCATGCAACCAGCAAATAGCCTTACATAACTTGGCACAATGGAGGAAGGTGATTGCATGATATTGTGCCCAGTTACAGCAGAATAATCAGTAGTAAACACGCTACTGCTTTTTTTAGGTTTAATTGACTGCATGCAGTGGAGGCTACTTTTACTGTGTGCCTCACATGTGCCTGCCACTAATTCTATATACTCTTTCAACCACACCACATTACACACTATACACTACATAGAGTTTACCGACATCCTTTCCTTAAAATTATGGCATATTATTGATAATATTATCTCTATGGCTATAGAATACGACCATATGGTAGCAAAGTACCACAGCCCACTTGCAGCTGCTATGTGAATGTAGCCCACAAAGTTTTTGCCGACAAGGTCTTTTGACATGCCGCCAACAGACCACACTACAGATCACGTAAAATTTCATATAACGTCTACGAAAATCTTACGCAAATCGGTGTAATAAGCTAGTATTCCATTGCGTGTTTTCTCAAGGGAGGGATCCAGTATAATATTATTATATATGGGAATAAGGCACATGCATGTTTTCAGCACAAGTGCAGGCATTTAATATGATTATAGCTGCAGTTGACTCATTAGATGCATACGCCTGTAATTGAGCAGGCACATCGATCTATCGGACTCGCGTTTTAAAAAGAATATTAACTTTAGCTAGTTCACGCTCTCTCTGTCGTTTTTATTACGTCAGAGAAAGTAATCGTTTATTTTTCAAGAGTGCGTAGTACCTCTTAATCAGATTTCTTAACCCAATCAACTGAATCATTCCATCACCATCTCGTTATTATGATGGCAGCACTAGCGTTGCTTTTTAAACATCTGAATTAATATTCCAATCTAGTGACCATGCACTCTCGGAATATTATTATAGACATATCTAATTTTTGTGTCGATGTGGTTTGCTACTATAAGCACATTAAATTTTATTCACTATTATTGCCTTAACATTTATTTTTCATTTCATATGTTACGAAGTCAATTGCATGGTTCAGTGATTGTGCTTATAAGCAAAGCAGGTCCATTATGAATCCACTAATAGTTATTATTACAATAAAAATATCTTGGGCTGATAATGTCAAGTGATCTGAGCTGGTCTAAGCACATCGACTCAATTTGTTCAAAAGCTAAAAGACTACTGGGTATCCTTTATAGACGCTTCTCTGAACACTCCAGCTCTGACACCCTCTTTAAACTGTATTTGTCATTGGTTCGCCCTCATCTGGAATACACAAGTGCAGTGTGGAGTCCATATAAGGTTGGCGAGATACAGATGATCGAAGGCGTACAAAAATTGGCACTTAAGATCTGCAGGAAGGCATGGGATCAGAGTTATGAATCACTTCTGGAACTTTTTCAGGCTCCATCTCTAGAGCAGAGGAGACTTTACTTTGATCTTTGTACTATGTTCAAGATTGTTCACAGCCTGTGCTACTTTCCTCCCGATATCATACGCCAGCATCATGCCACTAGAGCAACTCGAGCTACATCAAACCGCCCTGAACATTTGTACTTTGCATACCCAAGTTTCCATACCAATCAGTTTCAGAACTCCTTCATTATTCGCTCGATTGAAGCATGGAATTCACTGCCTCTGGACTTGCTCTCCTGTTCTTTATCATCGTTCAAATTAAATGTGTGGAGTCAGCTTAATTAAGTTTTAATCATCGTTTCACTACTAACTTAATAATTATCTTTTGTTTATTGTTATTAACTCCTTATTCATACTTCATTAATTTTGGGCACACATTCTATATTAGCATTAATTTTTATGCTATTGTATGTCCTTTGCAAAGAATGCTATATACAAAAAAAAAAAAAAAAAAAACAAGTGCAGGAAATCATGATCTTATTGAACTAGATCTCTCTCTTTCTCTCTCTCTCTCTCTCTCTCTCCCTCTCTCTCTCTCTCTCTCTCTTCCTCCTGCATGATAGAAGGAAGAGGGAAGGGTCTGTAGCTCATCAGACAAAAGAAAACCTGTTAGTGCATACATGCTTTTGGATTCTGCAGCAGTGGATACAAAACTAATTAGCTGCACAGTTAATTTGGAGAATTTTTAGACTAATCATATCACAGATTTATATAGCCTACAACATGTTGCCAAGTCTAAGAGTGTGATAACCATTAGGAAAATAGCTAATTTGCATCAGCATGCAGACACCATAGAAATAATAAGCACACACACCCACACACCTCTCTTAACTATACAGATCTCCATGGACACAACAATTAGCTAGCATAGGTTCCTTCCTTTTCCTTCTTCCTAATGGAGGGAGCAACAACAGCTAGCTAGCTGCATAGCCCACCTGTGGCCAAGTGAATGTACACCCCTGCCCACAGTAGGTGGCTTTACTGGTTGAACAGGTTCTGACAAGGTCTTTGATACATGCTTGCAAATCTATTGATCACACCATAATTATGGGCCTGATAGCCATATGAGAGTTGCTAATTAATATCATAATATTTTATAACCCTATACTATAGATCTCCATGGATACAACAAATAGCATTGGTTCCTTCCTTCCTTCTCTCCCAGCGCCACAGTGTCTCACTCTGCAGTGGGTGGCTAGGTGAATGCAGTATTAGCTACCCCCTCACACTACCTTTGCTGCATGACAAAGTCTTTGACATACCGCACTGCCAACAACACACCATACTTAGCATACATACACAACTGCACTGTAGCTGATCCCAAATCAGATGTAATTATATGTAATCAGAGTGGGGGTTGGGGGTTGGTTATTTGTGAGGCAATAAGTTTGCTCCTTCACTCCAGGAACCAACAGCCATTCCCTCTTTGAAGTTGAGCTGAGGTATTTTGTAGTACACAGAGCTGAAACATCTATATACCTATATGCACGCCGCCCGTTTCTATTATGTAAACTGATGTAATAATGATATCTATTATGCTAATAATATTATATTATTGGATGGTCCTGCATATATTATAAAAAAATCTACATAATTATGGTCAAACAAAGAGACCAACTTTAAGCACAGGTTGGCCACAATAATAATAATAATAATAATAATAATTACTGATGGTATTATAGCTAGCTAGCTACTATAATAATTATGTATACATACCTAGCTAGTTATAGCAGTTTCACACTCCTTCTTGTTTTCATTACATCACTAGATGTAACTACCTCTTTCAATAATACATAATGTCATCTGGTGTTCCTTTAATTAGGTTTCTTCAACCTAATTGACTATGGGATGCATATAGCTTAAGAGCATAATATTATGCACAGTAGGTCTCATTCCAATTAAGAAGCCCTTTTAATGTACGTATAATATTATTATTGTACATTGCATATATACGCTCCCGCTTATCACCGTGTAACGCTCCAAATGGCTGGGAAGGGTCTAGGGATGATACTGCAAGTCTAGAATCGAAGCCGTAGGCTGTTGAACATACATGCAGCAACACCCACTCAGCTCTATAGACCTTAATTGCCTAATTGCAACTGACAATGATCATGAGCACAGGTTAACTCCTGTCTGTGGCCATTTCCTGCCATACTGAAGCACTATAGACATTGAATGTATACACTATCATGCACCACACACATCCTCTATTATGGGGTGTTGCTGACCACAGGCACATTTTCTTTACATGCACCCATGCAGATGTGGTATGTCTGCATGGGCACTTTTCTCTTAATTGTTGCTATCAGCTATATTATCCAAAATGCATGCTGATATGCACGCTTCCATTTATGGTGATAATGTAATAGGATTCGTCCCTGCTCATTAGTGGCTAGTGGGGGCGTCCACTGTACCCACATCAATGTTTAGGCTCTATAGAGTCTCAGCTAGCTAGGCTGAAAAGCATACAAAATCACTTCCCAGATATAATATATCAGTAATCAGGATACGTATACCAATGCCCTTCATCTATAATAGATACAGTTACGACGTACATTCCAGTTCCCAAGTGTAAGTGCCCCTTGTTGGGATTCACCGCAGTAGCTTGAACCCATGCTGACCTCACACTTGACCCCCAGCTTTACCGTTCACGTTCCCACTTTTTCTGAGTTATGTCAATGGAGGTAACAGCACTATTAAACGTTAGCTGGCATGGGCAGCCTTAGGCAATCTAATAACATTATGGTGTCACTTGAAAGCACTTGAACTCCAGTGTGACTTTTGGATACCTGCCCAGGCCTGGCATAGCTATGTGTGTTTATCCGGTCTAATAATTGAACCTTTTGACAGTCTCTAGCGGTTCCCAACATTCATGGGTGCAGCTTTCCCTCATTGACGCAATGCTTTGATGTGGTTTCCTGATGGTCCAGCTGTTACCATATTGAGTGGTATTTGTGATTGTGAAGCAAGGTCAGGTAAGAGCAGACCAGGTTTACAGCTGCAGTGTACGTGACGTTCACACGCGTAGTTACCGGTACTTAGCTACCGGGAAAACACATTATCTTGGGAGTGGAATTGTCCATTCTTCTGAGAAGAACATGAAATGTGATTATTATACTGAGCTGCTGCACAGGTGTGTATAAGATTTTCATGTGGCTACATGGCCATGCATGTTGTCATGTGGTCTGTCGGTTACATGTGAAAGATCTTGTCAGTGAAAGTTGCATGTAGGCTGAGTCTCCCTCCATGCATGTGCAGTACTATGGGGTAACCTTCTTGTAGCATTGGCATGCAGGGATGCATGGATGAAGGCCCGTGGGCTATTAAGAGCTTAGACCGCTTTCGGCATCTCATATTATGATGGCTAACGACCATACCGGAGCAGAAAATTACAGAAATCAAAAAAAAAAAAAAAATAGTTGCTGCATCAGTTGGTATAGGGATGCATATAACTCCTGGGTCCGATAATACCATTAGCAAAAATTGAAGGGTGAACTCTCTCTTATATAATAATATTATAACGAAGATCGGTCTGCATAGTTTTGAGGTGATGTTGTACTCCTCCAAGTATTTGAGACTAAGAGCTGATATTCTGATTAGAAAGTAGCCTCATTTATATAGAGGTTCCTAACTAAGTGGTCCACTGCCGAGCTAGGTCAATTAAGGTTTAATAATAAAGCAGCTAAAAGCTTTAGCATAATAAATGAGCCTTTTAGCACTGTACGAGCGTATATCATGATATCCTTCACAGTGCAATGTGAGCAACACAAAATATTTATTTTTTTGTCGGTACACCGCAGAATTTGTCATCAGGAACGAAATCAGATTGTCGACAAGATTTGCGGTGAATAGAACCCATTAAGCTGCATGTGCGCATCTGTGCGTGTGTGGTGTGCTGAATGTATGAAATTAAAGCAGCAACCTGGATGGGCAAAAACCAAACCAAACCAATATTGGCCCTAATTGATCCCACTACCACGAGAGTACGCAACGCCGGGTAATGTCACGCAATTCTGCTCCCCTCGTTACACTGAGTTACGTCATGTATCGTGTACCACAGATTTTACATGATTATCTCTACTAATTAGTTTCCCCGGTCTCCAGATTTTGCACTCTTAAGTATCTAAGAAGTACTATAGAGCGAAATTTAATTGCGTGAGTTCAATTAGATGTTTCCATTCAAAATCTTACGTACGATTGCTATACAGCTGCTATTGTGAAGCTGGTGCCCTGATTAGAAAAGTAGCAGGTTTCTAATTAAGAGGCTTCACCACTGAGCTAGGTCAATTAAGCTTTCTAATTATTAAAGAGCAGTTATAAAAGCTGTTGACTGAACAAAAAGAAATGAACCATGCACCTTTTATAATATTATAATATGTATGTATTATGTTAAAATCTCCATCATAGTGAGCAATTTTTGTGTCGGTACATGTTGTCAGGATCTTGTGTATTGCATGATTTGCGGTGAAGGGAGTTAGTTGAATAGAACCCATTTAGCCGTGTGTGTGTGTGTGTGTGTGTGTGTGTGTGTGTGTGTGTGAGTGTGGTATGCCGAGTGTATGAAATTAGCAGCAGCCTGGATGCGCAAAAACATACATGTAACCAATATTGGTCCTAATTGATTCCATGCAGTACCACGGGAGTGCGCAACGCCGGGTAATGTCACGCAACTCTGTTCCCCTCGTTACACCGAGTTATGTAAGGTTAGTCATGCTATGTATCTCCACTGATTTTATCTACAGCGCTATGTATATAGTGTGGGTACGACAGGTTCAGACTAAGTTAATTAGATAGAAAATTGGTCTAGAAGCAGCTGTAGCACTTTTCGGTGACAGTGTAGCCCTGATATATTATATAATAACCTATATAGCACGATGAAGAAGGGCAAGGACCTCAAACCTATAAATATTATTATCGATGTGCACAGTGGTGGTCTGATGTTACTATATATAATTAGCCACTGGATTTTGCTATATTATTGCCTGATTCTTTTTGATAATTCACACATTTCTTACTAAACTCATGCAATTTAATTCTAGACCAATTAGCCAGCAGTTTTATTTTATACTTCCACAAGAGTGAACTTTTTATACTTGCGCTACAGAATTCAATGTCATGCATGCTTGCATTGCACAGGTCATTAGGTAACTTTACCAAACTCATCTTCATGATGAAATTCTCAAAATTGATTCGAGAAGTGATAATTGGCAACACATGCAGCTATGAATAATATAGTTATGTATGGATGCATAATCATTTTTAACTGAGACTAGTAACATAATATTATGTTACCCATACCTGACAAAAACTAACTTAAACCCATGCCCAAGCTGGAAAGTAGAATATTATTATTATTATGCAGTGCTACTATAAGTCTGTTTGTCTTGCTATATACATGTAATATAGTGAGTATACATTACATGCCCTTGGGGTGCAAGCCTTTAATTTATCGATCACAGTTTTTCAATGTCATGCATACATTCCGATGGAAGAGGTTGCTAGATGGCTATAATTATTGCACATGTAAGTTACAACTACTTTTGCGCATTGCATCGCAATAGGTCATCACTGATTAAAATTGAAATTTTATGTGCTGGAGTGACAATATTATAGTGATCGTGAGAACTAGTGAATCACAAAGATATACTGCAACTGAACAAACGAATGGACATTTTACAAAGGTGAGCTTGCGATCGTAACACACAAAGACAGAAAAAAAACAGCAACAAAGATGAACAGTGATGAGAAAAGCTGCAGTACATAATCAACATCTAATTTAATTATGTGACAATGCAGGCTATCAGGATACACAGGTACGAACAAACGATCGATCAACTCTTTGAATCAAAAATTAGTACAATAACAATGGGCTAAATAAACGAATGAGATAAGAAGGATAAGAAACGAGATGTGAAGTTGTCGCGAACATACATGTATATGTCCTCAACGAGGAGGGGGGACACCCCTATGTAATTACTGCAAAGTCTGACTGTTTGTGACTACAGAGTAGTGGTGGACTTCTTCTCCTTGATCTGTTACTACCGACTACTCTCTCCTGACTGCGAGTCGAGCACAAAACTTGCGTCAATACGTTGTCTGTGCTCGTGCAAATCGTACAGTGCGGCACACCAGTGTTGCTGACATGGTGATGATGTGGACCGTGGTGTAAGAGGTGATCGTTAGTGCTACGATTGTTCTCGTCAGCCCCGCGGCCGCCGCCGCCCTCTAGCCGAGAGTACGGATGAAATCGGCTGAGGCTTGTCTGTAAGATGCTTGTATAGTTCATGGCGGCATGTGGTCTTCTTGAATGATTTATCATCATTTTCGAGGAGGAAGAAGAGCTGCCTTGATGGACCATGTCCATGACAGAGCGAAGCTTTTCACAGCAGAGGAAACCCGCAGTGGCGTGGTCCACGATCGGGTTAGGATAGTCGATTCCGATTCGACAGCCTGCCGCTATTTGTATCTCGACGGGGGCCATCCAGGGACAGTAGATGTACTCATCTGTAAGTGGGATAATTAATAATAGAATGGATGAGCGAGTGAAAGATGGAATTATACAGACTATCATAGCAGGAGTTTGCCCTAAACACTAGCCAAATTAGCCATGTGCTACTGTTATCTTTCACTACTAGTCCTCAGACTGATGACTGACTGTAGCCTCACTGGCACTGGTCAGTACTATCTGTGGGACAAGATTTGCAAGCATCGGGAATCCCTGCTATCATACTATACTATGCATGTATATGGTAAGTATTACCTACCTGGATAATTTTTCAGCTCTGGGCAGAAAGTTCTGACGTACACTCCTGTAGGATCGATCTGTTTTCCAAATGTCATGGGGCAGAAGTGCTCGACAGGGCCGTTGAAGAATGCAGAACAGCTGCTTTTCATCCAGCAACCACTGGAGACAGTGACCTCGAAGTCTAGCATGAGCTCTTCGAAGGTGTCCTTGCCCCACACCCAACTGATCCAAAGATCGCCTCTCGTCAGAAACGAAGCCACTGATTCTCTGTGGGATCGATTGAAAATCGAGCGTAATGTTAATTTACATGTATATTATGACATAATTATTATAATATTATAGGCCATGTACCAGTGCACAATTGCCAATTCTAGAACAATTTTGACAATAATTTTTAATTTTTTTTGACAATATTATTGAATGAGCAGCCTGAGATGGTATTATATTATATAGATGCCATGCAGGCTCACCTTAAGCACAGATGGATCCAGCCTTCCTTCTGCAGCTGTCTCATGGCCGCATCGATCCAGGGGTAACCTGTCTTCCCGCTCTTCCACAGAGTGAAGAGGTGATTGTCCTCCTCCCAGGGTAATTGGAAACTGATGTGGTTGTCATAGCAATCAAAGTTGGGTACCTGGAGAATTTTAGGAAAAAAAGCGTGAAAAATTATAAATTATTGTTTGAGAGGGAAGAAAAATTTAATGGCACTTAATATACCAAACAAGCCACAGATTGAGTCATGAGTCATGAGTATGTATTGTGGGGATGTATGTAATGCATGTAGGTTCCAACTTTCCACCCACACTAAGCAAACTAAGCAGGGGTTATCATGTCAGAGTAGTAGCAAAGTTGTACATGTAGGTATCTAGTAACATTCAGGGCCTACACTAACACAGTGCACACACTCACCCTGCTGGTATTATGCAAAATGATGCAATACCACATAGTCGCTATGCACTACGCTGCTGACTTTGCTATGCTCCACTGATCTTGCACAACTATGAACATGCACACTATCAATTCTGTTTAGAAAACAAGCAGTGTATAGCTTATACTGAAACTGCTCAGTTATGGTGAGGGTCCATCCACGGTTGCATAAGGTGATATAATAACCTACATGTAAGTAGCTGAAACTTGTCAGTGGAAAAAAAAAAATCCCATGGCAAGCTCTCATGTATACACACTCACAACACTCATGCATACAAGTTATAGTTACAAGACCTTAATTGGGGTGCATGAGATGCATGGTCGAATGCACCCCAATTAAGGTCTTGTAACTGTCTTATTGGCCCATGACCCCCTCTCATCATTGGCCTACCCTATGATCACCCACACCCCTGTGGTGGCCGGCAATTTGCCTATAAAAACTTTGGTTGCTAGGTGATGGCCAATAAACACTTATGTAAAGGGTTCATCCATGGTTGCATAAGGTGATATAATAACCTACATATCAGGTAGCTGACACTTGTCCATGGGAAAAAAAAATCCCAAGCTCTACACTCACAATACTCATGCATACAACCATACACACACTTAAACATGCACTGCATCTACACAGTGCACACAAACAGTAACCACACAACATACACACATGCACACACAAACAAGTAGCACACCAAGTAGCACAAGTCTTTCCAACAGGAAATTACATAAGCTAACATCACAATATTCCATATGTACCGGCATAAGCAGACTGACCAGACCACTGAACCTATTATTATTATAGGTAACAATAGCTTAATGCCCATTACTGGCCAAACAAGTTTAGCCAAACAGGTTTAGCGGCTTGGGCTCACATGCACCAACATGTAATAATGCCTGCATACCACAACCCGTGATAAGGCCATTGTGAGCGTCACTATGGGCGATTACATAACCGGGTACGAGGAAAAGCCAACGCATGATGTTACGTAGCATTACTGGTGTCTGGTAACTATGGGATCTAGGTTGCCCATATATGGGTTGGACTAGGAATATGTTTTTTTTTATTTATATCTTTCCAGATTGGCAGAGATAGGGATATTCAATCAATAAAAGTCATTATTATAGGGGCTTACCCTCACCGCTAATTAATACTGAGACACCTAGATCCACTACAATACTATATAGTGGGGTCAAAAGTATGGCCATAATTATTATATTATATACCACTATTGTACACAGATGTGTGCACATGCCACCAGTAACATCACGAAGTTTCGGTTCTCTAGTTATGTCATCATTATGTAATATCGACAGCTGCGGCAGCTAGCTAGAGTGTGCTGCTCAACAGCTGTCCATTGTTCAGCTAAACTAGCTCCAATTGCTATAGAAATGTCATTTTTTTCCTCAGAGTGTTAGGTATGCAATATTATTTTTATACTTTGGCGAGCTTTTGATTGCAAATACCACACTTAACTCCATAGTAGTCTGTGAAGTCTCATATTAATAATAATAATTTGGCTTTTGCTAAGGTTTGTGGACACACTATATATTTGGGATACATAGGTCGCTTGGAGTACAGTGGTGCCAATTAAGCTCCTAGACATAATTCCAGTCTGCTTAAATTATTTATATTTTACTAAATCATTTTCTTGCCATCCATGTATAATTCTAAATAATTATTAGGTTGCTTAAAATATAGTTAAGGAATTTGGGTTCGTCAGGTCTGTCACAATGCCAGGTTTATGGACCAAACTGAGCATTAACTACAAGCCAGGGAATGTTGACCTAAAATTCTATTATTACAATTAGGCATGCAGTGATGATGAATCAAGGTTTGTCACTATTACTTGCTGATGATCTTTGCCATGTACACTTACATGTGTCGTATATACTATACAATTTTCAATTAACATCATCTCACTATAGCCATGCTGCTGGGATGGTACAAAGTACTGTGATTAAAGGGGCATCCCCATTCAAGGGGTAATAAAATATGTATACCAATACCATATAATTATATAGTTGGAAGCTTGCTATAATAATATAATTACCTGTTTTGCCACCGTGCAATAGAACTCTCTCTGTAGTAGCTTTCCAGTGACGTCCTTCAACAGCGGCTCAACGGTTGGGTCTTTACTCGCCAACTTCTTCACCTCAAAGAGAAAGTAGCGCACGGAGAGACAACCGAAGCGGATGTACGGACTCAGGGAGGATTTATCGAAAAGCATCTCCACCTAAAATAATATTTATAGTGTATTGAATGTGTGTAAGAGATTGTTAAAGATTGTTCAACATATATCGGATGTACGGTAACTTATAGAAAAATATTTGAAGCTTAAAATAAAAGCTAGCTAATCTTTCAGAAGTCCTAATGATACCACCCCAGTCCAGAGCCTTGTATATGGGTTCCCTTCACACTCTTTATATAATAATATACTGGGAGAATTTTTAATAAGGTGTGGAATTTAATGACAGATCAGCAGCTGCCACGAAAGCAATAACTGCGAAATTCCAATTCATAGCGCCTTGTATGATAACTACACAAGGAGACTTAAACTTTAACCGTAAATATTTCTTTTAAGGCTGGATGATATGACAGCTCTATAAAATTTTGCACCATGCAGCAAACTTTTCTCGCTATACGGCACCTATGTATATTAAGCATGCTAGAAATTGCAACTTACGTAGTCATCCGATGGCGGTTTACTGCGAATGTGACAGTATTCGACGAGTCTTTTGAGTGCCACGGTTTCCCCACCTATCCAGCCGCCCTTATTGCTGTAGAGGGTCTCTGTGGAGGAGAAGCCAAGATCCTGGAGGGTAGGGATCCTACAAAGAAAAGCAGAAAGCAGTAAAGCTGGAGATGCATAGACACACATAATAAATATTCCCCCCTCCCCCCCCCCTCCCCCCACACACACACAATCCAACAAAAATGGACTGACATCAGTGAAACTAAATGTACTTTTTTTTCCAAAAATAACATACTAATACTGAAGCAAAACCACCAGAAAAAAATTGCATAAAAAAATAAGATCAAGCTATAGCTAGGGACTTACTGGAATTCCTCTGGTACACTGTCTTCGTAGGAGTTGAGTGGGATTGGCGGTGCATCAACTGGTAGGTCCGGCTTACCAGCTAAGCGAAGAACCTCCTTAAAGTCTTTGATGGTAGTGATAGGGCTGTTGCATACTTTCTCGAGAAGACGGTCAGTGTCAAAGAGAGTGTGGCCATTCTTCTTCGTGACCTGGAGAGAGAGGGGGGAGGGAGAGAGAGAGAGAGAGAGAGAGAGAGAGAGAGAGAGAGAGAGAGAGAGAGAGAGAGAGAGAGAGAGAGAGAGAGAGAGAGAGAGAGAGAGAGAGAGAGAGAGAGAGAGAGAGGTGCATATGGCATTGATGTTCTTTGATTCAGGACCAATTATAATAAAGTTAAAGAATACAATAATATTGTCTTTCAAGTACAGATAGTATGCAGGCCTCATAACGAGTTTATTGTAAATTTCTGTAATACTCCAATATTATTGTTATACTCACCTTGATGTCGAGCTGTTCTGCTAGTTTCTCCACAGCTTCCTCGATGATGTGGCTCCTGACCTCTCTGTCTAGCTGGAAGGTCAGCTCCTTCACATTCCATCGAGTGCACAGTCTCTCCATCACAGCAACTGGATGGCCCTTTGCAACATACAGACGAGTGTTGTACGCCTTCAGGCGCTTGTCCAGGTCGTGGAGAGACTCCAGCAAAAATCGCCACCTATAGAGAGAGAGAGAGAGAGAGAGAGAGAGAGAGAGAGAGAGAGAGAGAGAGAGAGAGAGAGGAGAGAGAGAGAGAGAGAGAGAGAGGGAGAGAGAGAGAGAGAGAGAGAGGGAGAGAGAGAGAGAGAGAGAGAGAGGGAGAGAGAGAGATAGAGAGAGAGGAGTCAATATTGATATCAATGTGCAACTCCGAGTGGATGGCATGCCTCCATCAGACCATAGCTGAGCCTAAACAAGCTGTAGGCCAATAGTTTAATTTAATTAAGGCTATTGTTTACATGTAGCTAGCAGGAAGCTACAGAACATTCTGGGGTGAACTTTGGACCAGCAAGCCAAGGATGTGAACTGTCATTAATGGTCACATAGTACAATGCAAGCTATGCTGCACTTTGTACCCAATACCCCCACACACTGCTAAACAGTATATATGCATGTGTAGGTACAGTAGAGCATTTCCACTAACCCATTCTGGATTACACAATAACGTCCAACCAAAAATGGGGTGCAATCAAAGTCTCATTCCCATCCTTTCATTCTATTATACATTGTCTCCCTCCCCATTCCTGCATTCCCATTCCATTGCACATATGGAGCACTATCACAAAATGGCAGGGAACTATTAAAAGCCCAAAAAATGCATCCTGCATGAGATTTCAATGGCAGCGGCACTTGTAAAGTTAGATAACTATCACCTCGTTCATATAATATTATGCACATAGTAAGGCATTCTTAGTAGTGATTACTCAGCACACGCTAGGCATGGTTACCTCGCATTACATAACGCCACTAGCCAGCACTCCTGCCTTGACGTCACCACGACATTATCACATACTTACATAGATCGGCAAGTAGTGAATGACCTGGCCACACTTACACTTACACACAATCAATAGGTGTTCATAATACCATGCCAACCAACCTCGACAGCATGTAACATTTGCTGGACATACTACAAGTCTTGTTTCTTTTTGTTTCCTATACAGCTGGGTACCATGCACTATCATAACAGGGGGCACCCTTGGGCAGTTTCAACGCTCTTTTACTACGCTCTTTTACTACGTACTAGCAATGTTTTTTTGTCCCCTGGCTTAGCTAGACTCCACACCTGGTTCGAAATTATATTTTAAGGTTTGAAGGGATACTAATGGGTTACTTGTCTATACCTTTTGATCTGGTAACTAAGTTTAGTGTGGATTTCCCAGTAGTAAAGTTTACCTGTGCAGCTGGTCAAGTATGCAACTAGAACAGAAATTTCAACAGGGGTTTACTCTCAAAATCAACACACATCAGTGGCTATAGCACCCAGTTTAAAAATTAAGTGCTGTAGACTAGAAAAAGAAACAATATGCTCACCTGTTTACGCCAAACTTTCTCTCTCCCGTCGCAAACCACGGGTCGACAATGAACACAGCTCTGAATCTAGTCTTTGAGTTTGCCATGGCAGAAGTGAGGGAGGCATTGTCATGAATTCTCAGTGAACTCATACGAACCCAGTGTAGGGTGGTGGGGGGTTGTTGGTGGGGGGAGGTATGCTGGCATGTGTCTGTGTTATAGCCTTCAGACTGGCAGTGTTGGCTGTCCAGCTCATCTTCACCTAGATGGTTGATTTAGAGGATTGAGGGAGAGGGAGAGAAAGAGAGAGAGAGAATCTAAATCCTTCCTTATCATTTCTTTTCTATTTCTTGACCATAATTTAATTTTTGAGCAGTTTCCCACTAGCAACCACATCAGCAACAATAAACGAAAGGCAACTTTCTAGACATCTACTGTTGTCAACAACCAAACTACCCGTCCCATCACGTGTAGCCCATGTGCACTACACATCCAAATTCACAGCGTATCACATGCACACTTCTAATCAGCTCAGACGGCTAGCTACACATATATAGTGGGTACAAGGTACAAGCGCTACTGGGTCCTCTCACATGATCAGTTCCTATACTTTCACTAGGCACACGCTTACGTAGGTACACAGGTACACGTGGTAGAGAATGTTTACAGAGTTACGCCGTTCTTTCGGGAGAACAGAGTTACTACGTTCTTTACAGATCAGGCATCCCAGTACATGTAAATGCTCCATTATAACAGTGTGCACTGTACCTCTATCACTCATACTTAGGTTGTGATAATAGTATTACCCTATTATCACCCCAGAGACACGTTCACTTGATTGTCTCCCGTCTACAAGAATTTTAATAGTGAGATTTATAATATGGATGTACCCATCTATCTCCCAGTCGAAAGAATCATAGGCAGCTACTATAGCTCTTATTGAATTTGACTATTAGATTAATATGTGCAACATACCCGATAGATCGTT
The DNA here is from genome assembly GCA_963930775.1 of Cliona cf. orientalis. Lineage (NCBI taxonomy): Eukaryota > Metazoa > Porifera > Demospongiae > Clionaida > Clionaidae > Cliona > Cliona cf. orientalis. Next base: position 1,453,869 of record OZ005701.1, on the reverse strand, counting down.
GGTGGACGTGTCGGAATTCGAGCTGCTGCTCCAGAACGTAGAGCTATCTTCACTGCTACTCGTTCCGTTGTTCGTCTCACCACCGCTGCTCCCCACGCCGCTCTCATGTTCTATCATAGCCGCTTCTTCGCCTATGTGGACATCCATAGTCTTCGTATAATTATAAATCTCGCTCTGCAATAGCTCCGTCGATTACACTGTCTTGCTTGCTACGCCGCCGATACTTTGCTTACTCAGCCACCTGCTATCGCATAGTATGGACGTCTTTGCTAGCCACCATTTGTGCCGACTGACAGTACAGCGCTGAGTTTTATGTGAGTGCATGTCTGTGTTCTGGAAGGGGTACTTATTATTGTGCGCGGCAAGCTTGCAGCTGAGTGCACGCACGAGTTCAGTAGTTCTTCTCCGCCAGCGCGTGCTGTTGACGGTATGTGGGCGGGGCAAGGCCGTGCAACCGGAGCGGTTGCTATGGCGTTTTCATGGGAATGGTTACTGGAGCCCCACCCACCAGGACTGTTGCATAACCGTTCAATGTTTGCGAACATGACAATCGGTGGCACGCGCGCAGTTGAGGATAATTTGAGCGTGCACACACCCACTTCGCCGTAGCTTGTGCGTGCCTTTCCAGGAAGGAAGGAACGTGTAGGGCATAGAGAAAACCGTTGATACTGAAAGCGTAGCGTCCCATGATTGTGATCATAATGATCTCAGGTCTTTGATATAAATAAACCCAAGCCTGGAACCAGGATGGAAAGTCAGCATTAGCTCAGGATCATGCCATATAGCGAAGAAGACAGGCCCTGAATGGCCAGCACATTAATAAATTACTACGAGGCTATAGCACACCTCTTGCTATTACTTCCTAGTTCCTAGTTCTTGAAGAATATTATGGTAATTTATAGCTAGATTAAGCCATTTTTTATTGTCTGATAATCATCCTATAGCATGCAAAAGAAATTAAAATCAATGCCATATACTATACAAAGATTGAGCAGCCATAATATTAATCTTGATAACTTGGCAACACCCCTTGATCACTCTTCATGCATAGTGTAATAACAATCATAGGTACTAATAACTGACATAGTACAACAATCATAGGTACTACTATTATCTAGAATTGGTATAATGGTCAGTATTCATACAAATCTTATGTAATAACGGCATTCATATCCATGCAGCTGTTTCTATTATTATGCAAAGTGGTTCCACTACTAGTATTTAGGGTAGAATTTATACAACTAAAACTGCTATAGCTTCAAAGTAGCCTGCAAAGGGACAATCCATGATTGATCATTGCATTATTATGCATGCCCTCGTAATATCAAATATGCCATGCACTGCCATATTAACTAATAATGGCAGCTGCAAATTTATCGGTCCAGGGCTGCAGCATCAGGTCATGATTAGTGAAAGCCCTGCAACTTCAGCTGGGATATCACTCTGGCAACTATAAGTAATTTTATTATTACACATGCACCTGGCCCCAGTCCTAGATTTCAGTATGATTATTGCATGCTTGAGGGTAACCATCATTGAGAGCTGTGATTATTAGTTATTGGTAGCCAACTGACCCATGCCAGTTGAGACAATAATATTGGCTTAGCCTCAGAATAGGCCATAATAATTATAATAACCACAACAATAACATTAATGCAGTCGAGCATATTATTATAGTAATTAGCCTGTATGCATGCAGTCGAGGGTTTTTCATTACATCATTCTGGGTAACTAATAGTCAAGCATGTTAACTTCCAACTATTCAATAACCTTTGTTTAGACACGTACACATCACTCAATATGCAAGTTAACAGTCGGAATACTGTTGCACACATGCATGTAGGTGTTATGTACCAGTACACTAGCTAGTACAAATAATTATATGCAGCCTAGCCTTTATAGTGATAATGATTATTATTAGTAGTACAACCATGCATAATAACAATAATAATTATTATGTATGACTTCTTGAGCAGTGACTGAGTTCTTGGTTGGGGACCCATACTTAGCTATATCTAGATATATAGTCCATGTTACTCCATTATCTTTCAATAATGAAAATTTAATGCCATTTTCATCATTGAAAGATAATGCACTAGATAAAAACTCAGATATCATGTATGCAGGAAACGTGTAGGATAGGGCAAAATTTTCTACACATTTCATTAATTTTACAAAAACCCTGCCCTATCCTCTGCCAAACATGTATCGGAAAGCTCATGGTTTGGTAAGCATGAAATAAAGGAAATCTTATTTTTGGTCGAGTGATGTCCTGCATGGTTGGGGTACATAACCTATCTAGATATAATATTATAATAATATATCAGATTCTATATTATATAACGGGATTGGAAACTGCTTACGTGAGTGTTTCCATGCAACCCCTATAGTCTGTATTATCTATGCTATGACATTGTGCCATCTGATATTATGCAATACATCTGTATATGTACGTCTGTTCGAATTCTCCCTAGCTATTTATAAGGAAGACAAATGTATTTATAGCGCTGCAAGCCATCAGATTTTTCTTTGATGTGGAATAAACAAAGCAGCCAAAAGCTTTGATGTTATCAAGGGCCATGCACATCCCAACCATTGGGCCCAACACTTGCGATTAATATCTGAGCAACAAAAAATATTAACAATTTTTGTATTAAAAATAAAGCTGGGAATATGCAGCTACAATAGAGTTTGTCCACAATAATTCTCTCTAAAATTTGACTGATACATAATTTTTAAGGGGGGAAAGACGGTCTAAAAGTGTATTAATTCAGATTTGGTTAATTTTTGAAGTTTTTACTCCTGCAGCCTCTTACGGATGAGGTCTTCCAGCTTGATGGTGTCGGCAGCAAACTTTCTGATTCCCTCGGAAAGCTTCTCAACGGCCATCTGATCTTCGTTGTGCTGCCAACGGAACTTCTTCTCGTCCATGCTCACCTTATCAAGCTTCTGAGCTTGAGCTGTAAGAAGAGAGAAAGGGAGAGGAAGAGGGAGGGAGAGAGAGAGAGAGAGAGAGAGAGAGAGAGAGAGAGAGAGAGAGAGAGAGAGAGAGAGAGAGAGAGAGAGAGAGAGAGAGAGAGAGAAGAGAGAGAGAGTGCACACATATTATTGGATCCCTATAGCTAGAAGATATTACATGCACTGCCTACTAATACTCGATGTTTACCTTCCTCAACGGACAGTTTCTGAGTGACAGCTTCTTCGGATTTCTTCAGCTCTTCGAGCAGCTTGGGCCTTGCGTGTGCATACGTAAGAACAGGCATGCCACAACAAGCATACATGTATATTGCATGCATCGTTATGCATGAACATTACCCAATTCAACAGCCACCAGTGCGTGTGTACATTGTTTACACTGCCTTTGATACCCATCCAGCCCTATTATGTCAAATTGTGCTCCCATTGATACAGAGAACCGTGCTATTTCGCAAACTATGACTATATCATCACACATACATGTACACTGAGTGCCAACAGAGTGTAATTCTAGTACTGACGACTAGACCCCTCCCTCCCTCCATTTCCTTCCCCCTCAGTGGATGTACGTATTCATTAGCCTCGTTCCCAGGCTCTCCCCCTCCTCTTTATTTTATACGCGCGATTTTATTTACGTGAAATTATTGTGCAGAGAGAAGGGAGGGGGTTTACCCAAACCCTCCTTTCTCTCTGCACAATAATTTCACACCCTCCCTTCTCTCTGCACAATAATTTCACGTAAATAAAATCGTGCGTATAAAATAAAGAGGAGGGGGAGAGCCTGGGAACGAGGCTACGTATTCATGCTGGTGATGATGAGGCAAATAGAAGGAAATGGCCCAGGCTATCAATACTAATAGCTAGTACACTATACACTATTACTCTATAGCTACTATAATAATATTATAGCTGCATACATACATCTCTTAGATGTCTCAATAGAGGAAAGTATACTATTATAGGCTATTGCCAATACCCATCCTGCCCACCATTTCGTAAACCGCTCACGTACACGGTATAATATTTTTATTAGCATTATTTTGTCACCAGCGAGCACACACTAGCCCCTATTTTATTACACAATCAAACATAACTGACTTTAAGGTTTGGCCAAGCATTCCTCAAAGAGCTATGTATGCGGTTAAGGAGATGTGAATTGTATAGTGCTACAATGCTGGGCTTAACTTGAAACCAATCCTTTCCCTTTGATGTGGAATCAGAACAATACACTTAAAATGGACCCTGACAACAGCAGCACATGCGGGATCAAACACTTGACGTATCCCAGGTAACGAAAGAACAAGATCTTTAATATAAGAAGCCATGAGCGTCACAGAATCTTATATTCCAATGTTTCGGTCGTCTATATATATATATATATAATGTAATGAACCAAGGGTTCAACAGGTGCTGAAAATAATATTAACCCTTGCCTCATCCGTTTTTTTATCCATACGATACCCATAACGACGTCAATACTTGTAACACGATTAGAATTCCAAATGATATAGGCAATAATAATATGGAACCTAACTACAGCACATTCGACGTATCCCGGGCAACAGAAGGGCATTGACTTATGCTGTACAAGAAGCCACGATTCTAGCTATCGTTTCGATTGTGGATCAGTAGAAGTGAGCATTTCACAGTGAAAAATTTTCACAAATTTTCGCAAGTGGCTCTCAAACCGCAAATTAGTGAACATTTTCTCCCTCAAAAGTTTCCCGCTATATCATTATGGTACATGTATACACATAAGTATAGAGAATAAAAACAATTGACATACGAGATAGTGAGGTTGTCACAGCCAGCCAGGGCAAGGATCTGTCCGGTGTTACGGAAGGAGGCACCCATCACGATCGTCTTGTACCCAAACTTCTTGTAGTAGTTGAAGATACTGGTGACGGATTTGACGCCTGCAGAGAGGTCAAAGGTCAGGGGTGTCAAATTTGGGACACATATATAAGTAAGTATGCACGTACCTCAAAACACAAAACGGAAAGATGCAATATTTAAACTTGTAAGGGGCTTAATTATTGCTTGGTCTGGCCAGGTGGACCCTCTCAGGGCCAGATACATAATCTCGTGGAGAGAAAAAAACTTAATCATGCCTACCTTTCATCATCGAAAACATGCTTTTTTGCACTAATGATGCTCATTAGCACAAGTTTATTGTTTTGTAGTATCGAATGACTAGGCAAGCGGATTGTGTTAATGACGCACCAAGCTATTAAGCTAAGGCCAAAGAATAGCAATTATAATGGAGAGAGAGAGAGGCGCCAGCCCTTGAAGGCTCTCTCTCGTTTCAACAAAAAAGTTATAATCATACTCTGTTTCTAATGCCACTGCATCATCATCATTCCGAAATAGTTAACACTGCCTGTACAGTGCACACCTACCAACTTCTTTTGTGCTCAAGTCACACGCAATACATACGCACGCACGCACGCACACGCTTTATTCGCTTGTAGCACCTGATGCACATGCGCACGCCATCTTTCACTATTCCATTCTATCACACCTGCTACCAATTATTAATTCACGGCTTGGGATTTCTAGTGTAATTTTGACCACTGAGGACTTGCGATTTTCGGATCGAAACAACGGCTTCTTTTGATACCATAGAAAACATAGTTACCAGTAACACCTATGCCTGCATGGCTACACTGCACTGTATACTATGAGATTCATGTACAGTGGAACTGGGCTACCTCCTTGCTTGCTTATGGCCACTTTGTTCCAACTTCAAGTGGCAAAACTCCATACACTACAAAGCACTTTAAAGCATTCAATGCAATCACCCTCTCCATTATATTCTATAGCCACTGATCCTTGTGGCCCATGGATGACTGTTTTAGCCAGGTTTCACTGGGGCATGGATCCACGCTTACATAAGCAAGGGTAACAATTTTATCGTGAGAATCATGCCTGACTATTGACATTTCATAAACACATCAGTATGTAAACAACCCCGTGGGAGTTTCCACCAAGTCATACTGCTACCTGAATCTACAGTGCGTGTGCACAGTGAGGGGAGCACACTGCTAGTCCATGGCACAGGGCGAGTGGCTGGACACACGCACATGTGTATGTAGCTGTGGTAGATGATTCAATTAACAGACCATGTTTCTTCACTTATGGGGGTTAATGACCACTAATAGGACAATAGGTTGCCAAGTTACACCTCGTTACATAACACTTCCTCCCCACAGATTTAATTAAGAAGTAGTTATGTAACCTGAACTGATTAGGCTTGTGCGCCAACAAATTACGTAATTATTACCGTGTATTGACTGAACTTTGGACTTTTATTATTACTGAAGCACTCAGCTGGCATTATACTGGGAAGGGAAGTGGATGGCTAAAGAGTGGAAGATTCGCTCTAGATAACAAATAAGTCTTTATTATTTTGATGTGGTTCAAAAACCATAATGTCCATTGATGTTTCAACAATAGCACCGCCTTTAGATTTACTTTCTAGTGATTTTCCTGCCATGGTTATAACTTCAAATAAGACCAGACCACCATAAAGAGAAATTATATGGAAGCTACGTACAGTGGAACCTGTCTATAGTGGTGACACGGGCTGGGCCGAAAATTAGTTTGGATGTAATAGAGGTGGCTTGTTAAAAGAAGTGTGTGATGCATGGAGTGGAGCTTAATCTAAGTGGCTAGCTGCAACAAGGAGGTGGTCGTATGCATTACACAGAGACCACTATACACGGTGCATTACTCACAATTATCCCATCACTAAAATAACTCCTATAGAACAAAGCAGTTCTCTTTGAATGTATATACAGTTGTCCAGTAAAGAGCTTGTGAGCCTCCACCTATAATATTGATTGAAGAATAAGGTTTCATTTATGCCTAGGGTAGCCATAGAGGTTGGAGCTCTTCACTGTAATGTGGCACTCATTAAGCTTTATTGCAGGACATCTCACTGTCCCTAGGGAACCAGGTATGTTATTGGTTCACCACAAGAATATGATGTCAATTCATTATCTTGAAGGAAATCCAACGCAGTTATGTCAAGTTGACTAACTAAAAGACCACTTTAGCGTGACAACGATCAGGGTTTCGGCTCTACAGTATTTTTGGAAATGTTATAATATCTGTATTCATGAAAACCACATCAAAGGGGCTAAACAAGAGCTACTTCAGTGCATATGCCAAGCCTTTTTTGAATCCTTCCCCCCCCCCCCCCCCACCCGCAACCCCCAATCCTAGCTAGTGAGCTCAAAGTTAGTGAGGAGGGAATCTTTCTTAATCTTTTGATAAGCCTGGCTTCATGGATCTAGGCCACTGACAACTGAAGTCAAAGGGTAGCTATAACAAGCTACACGTGCTCCTAGCATGCACAGCATGGTACGCCCTTAGGCTAGTGTTTTACGTACAAAATTACAGATACGGGTTTCACATTTCAGTTCTGTGCTTACAACGATCCTTGTCGGCTTACACCGTGAGACATGCATATAAAGATCTTACAGCCAGCCACCTATGGAAAGCCCGTCAACCATGCTTAGCAAGTTTTGACCAAAGCATATTCACAGTAAGTACAATGACCTAGTGTATGACGGAGCTCCAGGATTTTTAATTGGCCTTCCCATGCTTTGCAGGAATTTACTTATTATACCACATGTACATGTAACTTCCAAATTGTGGCATTTTTTATCCATTCATTTCTGCCATAATAATTTTATCGATGTATACACTCACCAGGATCCTCATCTGGAGCATAGACCTTCTTATCCGTGTTCTTGACGTACCAGTCAAAGATGCGACCAACGAACGGAGAAATGAGAGTCACTCCGGCTTCAGCACACGCAACGGCCTAATAAATTAATCATGAATTAAACTGGATAATAATATTAAGATCACCAGTGTAACCGTAAGAAAATCATTAACTATCATAAATCTGGAAATTTTTGTGCTATACGACTTTCATAGGAATGACCCAGTACAGTAGAACTTCCGAATAACGGACACCTTGGGAGCAGGCCTTTTGTCCTTTATATGGAGGTTGTCCCTTTATAGAAGCGGAGACAATATACATACTAATATAATATAGTCTACACATTATGATAGCTATATAGCTAGTTAGCGTTTGCAGAGGTGACTGGAGAAAGAATCAACAGGAAAGCAGGATATGAGCTGGATCTGAGTCTACTTCAATTTAAGTACTGTGTATACACTTGAATTGTATCATGCGTTGATGCATTAGTCTTGCCCCAGACCCACCTTCAAGATAGCACCCCTCCTACAAAGGGGGAAGGGCCTGGCTAGGCTATCATGATTACGTCACTGGCCGCAAAAAAGGGGTGTGGCTTCCTGGCCGTCCGCTATTTAGAAGTAAAATTATACTGAGATGTTCAATCGGGTCCGAACAATCCGTCCGTTATAGAGAATTGAGAGGTTGTCCGCTCCTCGGAGGTTTCTAATGTACTAAGTCTATGGCAGATTCAATCCGTTCCATAGCGGTTGTCCGTTATATAGTGGGTGGTCGCTCCTGGGAGGGTCCGTTATGAGAAGTTCCACTGTACCACATTAAGGTTAATAGTGAGCATATATTTTCGTACGATGAATTTTCAGAGCTACCAGATTACAAAATAATTTACTAGCAACATATACATACACAGAATAGATGGTGAGGCACTTAATTTGGTAAAGGTCGTTCAAGCAGCAGGCGTTGGCTGACGACCTTTACCCAATCAAGAACCTACAGTCTCGATGACCATTACCAAATACATTCCAAAATCCCTCCCCCAGCCTATTTCTTACGTACCTGAGCAAAGGAGAAGAGCAGAGTGAGGTTGCAGTGGATGCCGTCCTTTTCCTCAAGTTCCCTACAGCAAAACAGTACAAACACCATACTTAATCTAGTACAATACATGGAAAAAAGTTTCAAATTTGAAAATTGCACGCTTTTCTGGTAAAGGTCGTCAATCGCTCTAATGGTTATGAGAATTCTAATTTCTTGCGTTAAATTGGATCATGCATTGTTTTACGGTACAAGAGGTTGTGAGTGATACTCAGGGGGAGCTCACATTAGTATTGACCCACCAGCTCTCAATAATAATTATACCCAATAATGAGGCATTGGTGTCAATAATAATAACCTTTATTATTGTTGACAAGCATTATATTTGACATTGATAAACCTTGTGCTAAATCAAAATATCTATGGAGGTTGATGGTCAACTTACTTTCCTGCCTGGATTCCCTCCCAGGTGGATCCCAGCTTGATCAAAACCCTCTCCTTGCTGATTCCAGCCTGCTCATAGAGCTGGATGAAACGGCGAGCCTTGGCAATCGATGCCTCCTTGTCATAAGACAACCTGGAAAGAAAGAAAGGAACGCATGACAAAGAAATGAACATACCAGTATGCAATAATAATTTATACATAGTAGTTCACCATTGAGGTGCACCCCAATATAAGTACCGTATAGCCAAAAATATTGGCGGGAATTAAATTTGGCGGTTGAGCCCAAAATTACTATTGCAAGAATATTAGATTTGGCGGTTCGGTACAGGATCGCCATACGTATATGTGTGAGTAGGAAGTTTTGGAGGATTTTTTAATTTGGCGCTTGTAATATAGACCGCCAAACCGCCAAATTTTCTGGCTATACGGTATTGGTTATTATTTCCCATGATCCCCTCTTATCATCCGACCACCCTATAATCATCTACTCTCATCCCATAGCCAGTAATTTGGCTATAAAAGTTTTGGTTGCTAGGGGATATATTATTATGTATCAAGAGTATCATAAGGAGAAGGTTAAATACTCTTCTCTTTCTCGCTCACTCTTGGCATCACTAAAGATGTATATATTCGAGCACCATGGCCTATCATTATCAGTACCTTGCGTCCACCTCAGTTGAGACTCGTCCTGGGACAAGCTTGAGGATCTCCACTCCAAAGTTAACATAGAGCTTGTCAATGGCAGCTGTGACCTGCTCCTCCAGTGTACTGAAAAAGTAATGATTGACATAGGTCATAGAGCAGTTGAATAGAATAAAGTATGAAAATTAGACATTCCAGGAAACCAACCCCATGGCCCTGGAGAAGATTCAGAAAACTGTACCTCCCACCACTTTCTTCCTCTCATCCACTCTGCACTTACTCTCCCTCCCTCCCCCCTCTCTCTCCCTCTCTCTTCTTCCCTCCCTCCATCCCCTCATCCCTCACATACACACCCTTTTCTCCCATCCCCTCTCACTCGCCTCTCCCCACGTCCATCTCCTATGTTTAATATCTCAAGTACCCGGCTGTGTCTTTGGCAAACTTGACGGCGTCATCAAACAGGTGCTTGTATTCTGGGAGTTGAGCAGCAGCGTAGAGCAGGGATGGGTTGGTGGTGGCATCAGTGGGCTTGTACTGGGCAATCACTGTGTAAATCAGACGAAAATTCTAAAGCCTTACAAGTTTAGTGACATTTGAAGCCCCACCCAATAGATAATGTCAACATTAAAAGCTTATTGATACAACAGCTAGCAGGATGTATGGCCAAGGACTGGCCTGATCAGAAATCATTTTTACGATCCACAACATACGTTTGATGTCTCCAGTATCTGCCACAACAGTGGTAAACTTTTTGAGTTGTTCAAGACTGCTTGCCATGGTCCTTTCCTGGTGCCTGCAGATGCGTGTACACGTACAAATATGAGCACAATTTTCACTAAAGTACATGTATGTGTATATATATGCACAGTACGACTCCCCATGCCTCTATACAGACAACAGATACGAGATCAAAGCGTAGAAGCATATGCAACGGATAATAGCTAGCTTACCTGAGGGTAAAAAAAAAGCTTGCAATTGAAGGGAAGGCGAGTAAAATGAAGCAGAGAGATGAGGTGTTCTCAGGGTCTCGCGAGCTGCTGAGCTGTGCAGTACAGGAAGAGGAAGTAAGAAAAATGACAGGAAGTAGGGCCAATTTTTTTGACCGGCCGGCCTGGGCCAAGCGCATCGCGCTGCATCCACTTGTGCGCACGCGCATTTTGTGACCGCGTGCGCGTACAGCTGATTTGCGGTATTTTGGGCCAATCAGATGCTCGCGTTGTACAGTTTCCATGGTAGCTAGCGCATGAAGCTCGAAGCTTCGAAGGGAGTAGCTCGTAGCAACGGCCAGGAGAAAGACCCTCAAAGAAAAAAAGAAGAAGTTTAGCGTGCGTCTCCTATGCCCTCCTTTTTATCCTATTTCTATCTGAAAGCGGCTCTTCTGAGCTTAGCGCTACATGTGGAGTGCTACTAGGACAAGGATAAAGACTTTTTTAGTTTGAACAAGAACTCAACGTTCAGCCACTAGGACTAAGGACTCCGAGTATCAATAATGCAGAGTCAGCAGTTCTCCCATTCTCTCTTCCGTGTTCCCAGCAGTCAAAGTTCCTATTTGAAAAGCCAGCAGCAGAGTGTCCACCACACAAAATACCAACAGAGGAGCAGCACTGCTTCGAGCTATTTCAAGCAACTTCAAGGAAATCAGCAGGCCAAGAAACTAAAGGGTACGTCACATCAGCTAATGTTAAAGGGTGCCCCTTTGATATAAGGACTCATTAATTTAAAGAATACGGTTCCCAGCTAAATTAATTTCACACAATTAAATTTAATTTGTGATGAATCTTTACTAGCCAAATTTTAATACCTAACTTTTTTTTAATTATGCATTCAAGGTTGGGTAAATGGTGCATCCGTACTATTATTCATAACACAGGGATATACTATTTTCTGTATACAGAGGTGTCATCCGAGTTAGAATCCAAGTCCGGGGAGCGACTGACGGCTCTTCACTCCAAACTACAGCAGGAGGCAGAGAAAATCAGAAAATGGAAGAATGCAACAGAAGTGGAAATCAAACAGAAGGTATGTAAGTACCTGATATGCACCAATCAGTAGTTTGCATTATCATAGTGTACAGTCCCAGGTACCATATTATTTCAAGGGGTCAATGTAATAGCTTTCATACAATTATATATCCCGGGTAAGCGCCCATGCCATTGCGGGCCGAAATCATGAGCTATGTTTGACCTGGAACGCTACAGTAATGTTTTAGTATGTCAAAAATTACATGTATAATAATTATATATCTGCAGGATAAGTGTTTGGAAGAAGCTCATCAGAAAATTGAGAGTCAGAGCAAATCACTAACCGACTTACAATTGAAGAATGAGTCACTCAGCTCCAGGCTTCGTGAAGAGGTGGCAAACCAAAGAGAGATACAGCAAAAGTGAGGACACACACACATGCAACATGCACACATACATACCGTACTTAATCTAATACAACGCATGGAAAAATAGTTTCAAACGCGTTTTTCTGGTACATATAAAAGTCATCAGTCGCTCCACATATAAACGTTATGAGAATTCGTAAAATGCTAATTTATTGGGTTAAATTGGATCATGTGTTGTATTCGATTAACTACGGTATATACACACACTGAAGGCTAATGACCATTAGGACAATTTTAACAAAAAATTCTTAGCACCATTTCCTGTAAATTCCCTATTATAGTACATGTATACACACATACATGCACCATGTAACAGGATAGCATCAACTCGTGACATGTGCACAGCCCTCAAGAACCATTCTGTTCAAGTGGATGAGGCTTTGTGTAAGGGTCAGTATGATAAAGAGCAACTCTTGGAGACTGATCGAGCTAGAATGATCCAGTTTCAGGTTAGTCCTGCCGTTGATTAATCAGTGGGATAGGAACGAGAGTAACCCTTTAATTAGGACACTATGCATGGGCACCGGTATACATATTGAGAGTACAAAGTTATTGGATATGTACTTCTTAATTAAAACACTCCACATTATTTTTTGAGCTAATTAGAGAATTACATGTAAGTTAATGAAAGAACCCTCTATGATTAAATTTTCTATTGCAGAAATTACTGGAGAAATTTCAGGTGTTGGAAGGGAATCAGATTGAGTGGGAGAAACTGCAGAATGATGCAAGTAAGTTTTGAAAGAGAATCATAGAAAAACCCTAGTTATAATTATACTATATACAACGAAAAATATTTTTCAGATGATCAATTTTCTTATATAGTCTGTGTCCTAACCTGGAGGGCATGATTGGGACTTTTTTTTTCAAAAATCATGAATTATTCACAGTATTGCCCTCCACTATCTTTTTCGCTTTGCTTTGTTATGGATGCTACAGCCTCGGGCCTCCAAGTGACCAATCGGATCACAGTATAGGGTAATGTAGGTATTGTTATATATATATATACAACGAAAAATATTTTTCAGACGATCAATTTTATTATAGTCGTGTCCTAACCTGGAGGGCAAAAAAGATGCGCTCTCCTACAAGTTCAGAAGACTCACGATTGGTCAGAATTGTTGTGCCGTGTGCACAGACGAGGTTGCCAAAGCCTAGGGACCATAGAGATGCATTCTCGAGCTCGAGCGAGCGGCGCAAGCGCCGTGCGTTTCGACAGGCCTGCTCGGATCGGCAGGCCACCGAGCCTCGAGCGAAGCGAGAGGCGATGTCTGCTCTTTGTCATGGTCTGGTGGTAGATTCGACATTCGAGCGGAGTGAGAACTTCGCCATTACACGGTGAATTTGATCAGCTACTCTTGGCCTCCAGTGAGGGGTGTGGTCTTCATCTGCGCATACGCACTATACTAACTGGCACTCGATCGTACTATAGCATGCTATTAGTAGTGTTCAGTCACATTATCCCATGATTGTGACATCAAACATACTTATTATACAACGAAAAATATTTTCCAGACGATCATTTATCTTATATAGCCCGTGTCCTAACCTGGATGGCATGAAAGATGCGTTCTTCTACAAGTTCAAAGGCCCATGATTGGTCAGATTTGAAGGGTGGCCATAATAAAGAGAGGAGGGCAATACTGTGAATAATTCATGAGTTTGAACATAATACTTGTGAAAAAAAATAGTCCCAATCATCCCTCCCCCCAGGCTGAGTCACCGCAGCTTCGGTGATCCGTTTGGGAGTGACACTACGGACATTACCGCAGGCATACTTCCAGGGATGGGGGGTATTCAAGGGAGGAACCTGGGCGACCCCTAAGCCATATATGCCCAGGACCATGTGCAGCTTTCAGCTGCAGGTGCCAGAGGGGATACCCCTGACACCGTCTAGCCCCGATAGGTAAAATTGGTAAAATTAGTAATTTTGGTGAGCTGTAGGCGACGGCAGTGACCAGGTAAAATTGGTAAAGTTGGTAAAATTAGTAATTTTGGTGCTGTAGGTGACGGCAGCGACAAGGGTAAAATCGGTAAAATTGGTAAAATTAGTAAAATTAGTAATTTTGGTGAACTGTAGGTGATGGCTGCGACAAGGTAAAATTGGTAACTTTTCGTGACAACAGTGACAAGGTAAAATCGGTAAAACTAGTAATTTTGGTGCTGTAGGCGACGGCAGTGACAAGGGTAAAATCGGTAAAGTTGGTAAAATCGGTAAAATTAGTAATTTTGGTGAACTGTAGGTGACGGCAGTGACAAGGTAAAATTGGTAAAATTAGTAATTTTGGTGCTGTAGGCGACAGCAGTGACAAGGGTAAAATCGGTAAAATTAGTAATTTTGGTGCTACAGGCGACAGCAGTGACAAGGGTAAAATCGGTAAAATTAGTGAAATTGGTAAAATTAGTAATTTTGGTGCTGTAGGCGACGACAGTGACAAGGGTAAAATTGATAAAATTAGTGAAATTGGTAAAATTAGTAATTTTGGTGCTGTAGGTGACGACAGTGACAAGGGTAAAATCGGTAAAATTAGTAATTTTGGTGCTATAGGCGACGGCAGCAATAAGGATAATCTTGGTAAAATTGATAAAATTGGTAAAATTGGTAAAATTAGTAATTTTGGTGAGTTGTAGGCAACGGCAGCGACAGGGTAAAATTGATAAAAATTAATTAGTAATTTTGGTGAATTGTAGGCGATGGCAGCAACAAGGTAAAATTGGTAAAGTTGGTAAAATCGGTAAAATTAGTAATTTTGGTGCTGTAGGCGACGGCAGCGACAAGGGTAAAATCGGTAAAATTAGTAATTTTGGTGAACTATAGGCGACGGCAGCGACAAGGTAAAATTGGTAAAGTTGGTAAAATTGGTAAAATTAGTAATTTTGGTGCTGTAGGCGACGGCAGCGACAAGGGTAAAATCGTTAAAGTTGGTAAAATCGGTAAAATTAGTAATTTTGGTGAACTGTAGGTGACGGCAGTGACAAGGCAAAATTGGTAAAATTAGTAATTTTGGTGAGCTGTAGGCGACAGGTAATGTTGGCAAAGTTGGTAAAATTAGTAATTTTGGTGCTTTAGGTGACAGCAGCGAAAAGGGTAATTAATGTTGGTAAAATTAGCAATTTTGGTGAACTGTGTATCATTATTATAGTGGGCCTGTTCAATAAATATTACTATTGGGATCATTTGAAAATTTGAATTTGATTTGAAAAAAAAAAAAATAGTCCCAATCATCCCTCCCCCCGGGCCGAGGTGCCGCAGCTTCGGTGATCCGTTTGGGAGTGACCCTGCGGACATTACCGCAGCTGGCATACTTCCAGGGATGGGGGGTATTCAAGGGAGGAACCTGGGCGACCCCTAAGCCATATATGCCCAGGACCATGTGCAGTTTTCAGCTGCAGGTGCCAGAGGGGATACCCCTGACACCGTCTAGCGATAGTACCTCCCAGAAAATGCTATTTATTGAGCTGGGACAGGGGGTAGCAAAACGCGTATGGTTTTCACGATGGAATGTACAGACTGTGACGTAATTAATTAAAAGCTATGAATATCATTAATTCTATACCGCGGCGCGCGCCAAAGTGTATCTCGGCAACGGAAAGAGCTATGGAGCTGGAACAAAAACCAAAATGTAGCTCTTGAGCAGATGAAAGCAGCTACCATGGTCCTGAACATGTTAGACTATGCCATATTATACATACCAAGTTTCTTCAAAGGCACTTATAATTATACATGTCATAGTATAGCAAAAGTATCTTATGTTAGTTGAATTTGCTGGTTCCTCAGTACCTCTCCATTCTCCATCCTGATGTACGTGTTCAGGCCACCAGAGCTGTCGTAGATGACTATCCTTGACCCTCTCTCCCACCTATTATACACAATGGCACATGCATGCAGGATTATCATAAAATATCGTAGATCGGGATATTATAGTAAAATATTTCGCTTGTAGGTATTGTAAGGTATTGTAAAGTATTGTAAGGTATTGTAAGGTATTGTAGGGTAATGTAGGTCAGGAATCTGATTGGTCAGTTGGCAGTCCACTACTTCACTTTGCTTTGCTCGGGATGCTACAGCCTCGGGCCCCTGTGTGACCAATCGAATTACAGTATTTGTTACAACTATAGGGTAATGTAGGTATTGTAGGTATTATAAGGTATTGTAAGGTATTGTAGGGTAATATAGGTCAGGAATCTGATTGGTCAGTTGGCGGTCCACTACTTCACTTCGGTTTGCTCAGGATGCTACAGCCTCGGGCCTCTGAGTGACCAATCGGATCACAGTATTTGTTACAACTATAGGGCAATGTAGCTACGTATTGTAAGGTATTATAAGGTATTGTAGGGTAATGTAGGTCAGCAATCTGATTGGTCAGTTGGAGGTCCACTATTTCACTTCGCTTTGCTCGGGATGCTACAGCCTCGGGCCTCTGAGTGACCAATTGGATCACAGTATTTGTTATACATACCTGTGTGATGTCAATTGTGAGGCAGGCTCCTTGTATTTGTATAATAATATTATTGTATACTTTTCTTTATTATAGTAAATGCAGAGAGGAAGAAGAATGCATCGCTGACAAATACCTGTGAACAACTGAGAGAGCAGCTTGATGAAGCCCACAGCAAGGTTTGAATGTGCAACTGCATTAATTTTTCCAATATTCTGTCGTTCATTTTTACTGTATGGTGCGTGCAGATTGCTTCACTTGAAGGACAATGCGCTGATCATAGGAAATGTATTGAACAGCTCAAAGAGCAGGTACAAGATAAAGGCCTTCAGTGTGACCAACTCAGCAAAGAAAAAGGTGCAATTTTTGAACTAACAGGGATGGGCCAGGCCAAATAGTTTTGTACTTCTATATTACCGTAGGTCGGGTTTCAATTGCGAGTATCTATTAATTGCGAATTGCGAGTTTTTCTATGTTTCGCAATTAATCATTAAACTACGCAATTAAAACCCATCCTACAGTACAGTATTATAGCTCTTGTATACCATGTATGTGGAAATTTTGCCAGGAGAAAAATTTTTTTTGTCCTCTGCTAATGTATAGGCCAAATTTTTCTGCAATACAAATTTAAGTAGCCAGGCTTGGTGAAATTTTTATCCAGTGAAAATTTCTATCATACGATAATAATTTTATTATACAATATCACTTCTGTAGCGAACCTGGAGCATGCGCTGTGTGTTCATGACAGTGAGGCCAGTCAGCTGGAGGTAAGGATGGATGACCTGCAAAGACAACTCACTCAGTCGCAGTCACAACTCGCAGAGAAGGAGCAGCTACTGGTTATTGCACAGGATGCCATAAAGCAAAACGAGGTAGGAGTCTAGCTAGCCTAGCTAGCCTCGTCACCAGCCTCCCTGTTTTTCTTTTTTTTTTCAATGTGTTAAAAAGCTAGGAATAGGGTCTGGGGAACCAGGGAGGAAAGCTGATGTACATCATGAGGAGTTGATGCTTCCCAAAAGTGTATTGCTTGATTTTTTTGTGTTTACGGGTGTATTATAGTCCCTTCCAGACCCAATATACATGATTATATTAAAATACTTGTACAAAAACACTTGATTGTATATTTAGGCTATGTTTAACGAGAAGTTGGTCAAAATGGAGTCCACTCTCTCAGCAGAGCAGCACCTAAAGGAAGATCTTATCCTTGCCAAACATGAACTGGCTACTAAGCTACACACTGTGGAGGAAACACTGACTGCTGAGTGTGGCAAACTACGTACCGAGATAGATGAAGCTAACGTGCAACTGGAGGCTTCGTACAGAAGCTGTGCCAATCTTGAGCAATTCCTTGCCAGTGAGAAGAGTGAGAAAGAGGTAATTTTGAAGGAGAAGGAAACCTTGAGTTGCCAGCTGGTAGACCTCGGGGAGGTGATGGAGACAATGAGCAAAGAGATCAAAGAGAAAGATGACAGTATTGTGGCTGCTCAGGTACCGATCCTACAACAATGTATATTATTTCAATTTTTTCTCCCTCTCTCTCTCTCTCTCTCTCTCTCTCTCCCCCTTCCTCTCTCTCTCTCTCATTCAATGACATATACACACTACCAGGCCTCACTAACTAAATCCCAATCTGAGTTTGAGGTGGCTCAAGCGGAGTGGAAGGAGAACCAGGCACAGCTACATGAGCAAATAGGGGCTCTAGAGAGTGATAAGGCTAGGCTTGAGGCACAAACCTCGCAGCTGAGTAGTCAGCTTCATGAAACACAGAGCAACTTGGAACAGCAAGAGAGGAGCAGCAAGCAAGGGGCCAATAAGGTGAATGGATAAAATTTAATAAGACATGCATGATAGCTCAGGCTTAGCCTACTATGGATGGAGGCATTCATGTTCATTCATTTGAATTCATGTCTGTGTTGATAGCAGCCAAACTGTGCTAGAGCATGTAATTTAGTACTCCAATTATGAATACTAGGCCAAAACTAGTAATGTAAAATGATATGGTACATTGTATTGTTTCTCCTTAATTTTCTAGTTCCAGGAGTGCATAGAAAGCTTGAAGAATTCAAAACAAGAGAGGGAAACAGAGATAGCTGGTCTGAAAGCACGGCTGGAGACTCTTACCAAAAATGAGGTACAGCACATTATAATAATAATAAATTCTATGCAGATATATACTTCTGGGATAACCCTTTTTGGCAGACTGAGCTGACGTCAAGGTGCTCCGAGTTGGATCAGCTGAAAGAAGAGAACAAGAGACTTCAGGAATCTCTCACAACTCAACTCTCTCACTCCAAGGGACTGCAAAATGAGGTACATGTACATACACACTTACATCACATGTTATACTATTTTGAAATTTTTTGACTGATAATCAGTCAGTGATTATTCATACTGTCCTGGACCGTTGTTGCTTTATGTGAATAGCTTTCTGATTTGCGAAGCCAAATGAAGCTGCAAACGGGAGAATTGAGTGAGTTGATTGAGAAATACAAGAAGGAAGCCTCAAATGCTGCGCAGGAGAGAGATGACGCCAAGAAAGCCTACGACACTCATGTAAGTCTAGATAGATACACAGAGTATTCTTTTCCTTCAGTCTGTGGGGGAGCTTGACAGCTTTAGGCATGGCGGGGGGAAGGGGGGGGGGTACTTAAGGACCTAAGAGAATAGGCTGAATGCTCAACCTGATAGGGACTATTGGTATTTAGATGGGATGACTGACATCTAGCCCCTCTCGTCATGTAGGTTAATGAGCTTTGCTCAACGATGCAACGATACTCCACTGAGAATGAAAAGATGGTGCAACAGAGAGAAAAGAGCATCACTGCTCTGAAACAACAGCTGGAGGACACTGAGAAAGCAAAAGTAAGGCAATTAAATTTTAATTACGAACTAGCAATAAATTAATGGGGCTATAAATTTTTTGTGGAATAAGATTAGGTCAAGATACCTCAATTGTTGTACATAAATAATTTCACTCTCTGTGGTTACAGGAGGCAAGCCAGAGTAAGCTGGATGAAGCTCGGACACAACTCGAGCATGCAAGGTTAGAGGTCACTGTCAAGAGTGAGGAGATCAAAGAGCTGCTCAAGGCAGTGGAGTGCATGCAGAGCAAGGTACATCCAATCCAATCATCACATATTTAATATTATTAATGAGATAAACGTTCTCTCCCCCTCTCTCTTTCTCCTCCTCCTCTCTCTCTCTTTCTTTCTCTCTCTCTCCCCCCTCCCTCCATCTCCCGCGTACCTGTATAGCCCAGCTGCGTTGCTCCTGCCACTCCTCGACGATCTGCCACTACACCTCTGACTAGCTCCACTCCACTGCACAGCATTACTCCCCACAATCCAGGTAGATTATTATACAATGTCGTGTACTTCAAATGTGCACAATACCTTTATAATATAATTTGGGTGGGATTCAATATTTGTGATTTGGAGGGTAATATGCTGATATGTGCATTCTTGAACACTTAATTGCTGATATAGTCCATGAAATAAACACCTATGCATGTTATGCATTATACATAATGTATTGTATGTATATTATAATTTCATATATTGTACTTTTGAAACAGTCTTGGAGTCGCCAAAGTACCCTGCATACAACAACAGCTACACTACTCCCAACAAGCTTGGACAGCACCCCAAGATCACCACAACCACAACCAACATCCCCTCCACCCCTGCCGCCCCTACTAATAATGACAGTAATAGCGTCAGTTCAGCCCGTGTACCATCCACCCCTAGCCGCATGTACAACTATCGAGTGTGTTCTCTACCAAGGAGCAGCAGTAAAAATCGCCCTCCGCCCAGCACTCCAAAAAACAACAGGTACATAAAATTAATGTTAAACAATGTCATTAAAATATTTATCCTTTGATATGGATTCATAGCCTAATGAATATTCTTAACCACAGATACTCCCTCTCTCTTATTCAAACTTATTTTTGCTCATTATGTCTGTAAATGTATTGTCTTAGAACTCCCTCCTTTATCCACTGAGATAGCAAACTTACAGGCTAGTCCAAATTAATTTTTACATTTATGGTGGTGACACCTTAAAAACTCAGCAAGCATACTTTGTGTAGGTCAAAGAGGATGAAATATCAGAGTGAAGAGGGTGAGGAGAAGGTGCTGCCGGACACTATGATGGAGGATGATGAAACCATTTTCAAAAAGCCAAAAACACCACGGGTAAGACCCTCAAATTACATTTAGGAAATCATTATTATCGAAGAAAGCTACTATGGAACCCCTCCATAAGGACACCCATGTAGTGAGGGCACATTTTTTAATCAGGACACTTTAAACTGTCCTTCGAGTGTCTGAAATAGAGGGGTTCAACTGTAGTTCATATTAATTTCCATCTTGCTCCATTTATTCTATGAGTATACATGTACCACAATAAGTTGAAAATTTAGTGATTGCCATACTGGTTCCCCATCAATTCTATTTTGTGCAGGTGACTAGCAATGTAACTGTGAGGAAAGCGTCTACCACTAGCTCTGGGGCCTGCACAACCACAGTCTCATCGAGCGCAAGGCAGCCATCATCAGTTAGAAAGCCACTGAAGAATCGCAACAGTAGGGTCTATGGAAAGCAGAAGACTGTTGGAAAAATGATATCAGAGGAAAACCTGTCGTGGTTTGATACTGACTCAGTATTTTCCTTTGGGCCCAACGACTAGGCTAAGTTATATATAGCTCTACCGCTACCCGAAGCTATAGCAGGGAATGGCAACGTATACGTACATTCAAGCGATATTATAATAATTACGTGCTACACTATGCTGCAATTTATCGGTATATACTGGAGTACTATTCTTCCTATGACCGTAACAATAATATTACGTGTGTACAGTCAACTGTGAAACTCAGTCACCTTTCATTACCATACTAGGAAATATCTATTTTTATGACACTATCATTCACCATTCATAATTATGGCAAAAATAGTTTCATGTTGTAAAAGTGGTATACATGTCAAACATGTGGATACACACACTATGTACGTACAATGCTGTGCTGTATAGTACATGAAACAAAGATGTATAAATGAGGATCACAACAAAATTAAATAATATTATGGGATTGCTATTAAAACTTAATATGCTGTGCAGTAATAATTATAACCAATTATTGCTAAAAACCAATATTGCAATGTCTATTATGACTCGGAGATTTCATTGAGCTTATCAGCGACTGCCGAGTTGAATGTCGTCTGATAGCTGGGGCTCAAGTGGTTTAAAAGAGCATAGACAGTCTCAAATACTGGCTCTGTGTTTTCCCTTGAGTCACCATCTGTCTCTTCCAGCTCCACATTATCATAGCTGTGGCCAACAACCTGTGTCCGTGGGTAGGAAGGTGACATACCAACGCGAGTTAAGTGCACACAGAACGTGAAACAATTGGAGCATGGAGGATACTACACTGTCGTGTAAAATTAATGTCTGGTCACTAAATAATAGTTAGACACTGTTTAGGAGGTTTCTACGTGATTTAGAAACCGACTAAATAGTGTCTAATAACTTTAGATCCTAGCAACAATACCCATAGGCTTGACATATAAACTGCTGCCTAGCAACAATCCTAACCATAGGCAACACTTTTTTACAGGTTTATATGAGCTTTTTATAGGTTTATATGAGAAATAGATACCTGCTCCTGACCAATCAGATCACAGTATTTATTACAACTAGGATCGGTATGTTTACAATTTGAATATAATCTAAGGGGAAGACCCCTTTGATTACTGTTCTCTCCCTCCCTCCCTTTCTCTAAGAAAGTACATAGGTAAAACAGTGATTTCTTGGTCAGATATAATATCACATTATGAATGGCCCCTGCAATAGTAAACAGTGGTTTTTAGGGAGCACATTGATGTTATTAATGGGTACGGCCTATTTACTATTCAGTAAACCTGTCAACGTTTCGATTGGATACTCTAGTAATCCTCGGGGGCAAATAGCAGTCAAAAACGATGTCACTTTGTGTTTATTATGAACCCTTGACCACATCCCCAGTGGCTGCATAGTTCTAATGGTGCATGTGGTAAAGGTCGTCAATACACACATCGATGCCGGGGCCTCAATCGCAGAGATGGAGTCTAAGATCAACTTTCGACATCGAGTTTCGATGCTTCAATCAAAGGAGATGAACTCGACAGCACAGTACAGCTTCCGAACTTCAGATCGGTCGTGGCATGACGCGTGCTATAAATAGCGCAAGGCTATAGCTTTATTTATCCACAGGATTACGTCAGCCAAGAGAACGCGTGAAGTTCGGCTGGCATTACTTGTCGGAGAAAGTAGCACTCAGCTTTTAATGTATTCGCTGGATATGTATGTAAGTTAATATATGGTTCTGTGGATTTTCAGGTCTCAGAAGTGTTCTGTAAAGGCTCTGAATTTTAGCGCTATGACGACATAGGTTACATCATAATTACAACATAATTACCTAATAACCGCAAAAAAGTAAATTTATACTGGGGATGTAACTACTTTTGATTACAAGTGGTTCAACACTCATTTCAAAGATGTACGAAATTAGTTGTCAAATTACGAGTGACAGATTGCATGCTCAAATTCCAAGTTTGCACAACATAGTTTAAATTCAATCCAGATGAAGGAACCATATCAACCACCCACATCACCTCATCACCCTCTACTCCTCTTTCCTCCATCAATGCTGTTTGTTTCATCGCACTTTATTGTCCATAGTCCGCCGACTTGGTGATAAGCACAATTAATAATTGGTTCGACCATCGAGAAAGCAGTTCTATTGGTGTTATAATGTAGTGTTTAGTTTAGAAGGTAGTATAATATTATTATTATTATTATGGCACGTCACTGCTGGGCATATGGGTGTTGAACGTGACCGAGGAACAATTTGTTTTGACCCACCCGGGTTAAGTACACAGCTAACTTTGAAATTGTTTATCATAACTCCTCTCATTCCAAACACTAAAAGACTCACACATACAAATGAATTGATCGCACAATAGCATATTATAGCCTCGTACCCAAATTCCCTTTGGTTGCATGCTGTAGTGCACATAACTAAAGATGGTGCTACGTTAGGCATTAGGTATGCATGTACACTATGACACAGGTACATTAAAGGATATACTACATTAATAATACGCTGTAATCCTAACATGTTTATGTATGACATTCTACTCTCAAGCATGTTATACCTTGAACCTATGGCTATATACATGAGCAACATCGACATATACTATTATTATTATAGTACAGTCATGTAGGATGAATCGATAGTCATGTGGTTGTCAGTAGAGCGCAGCAAGGCTTAACAATAATGATGTGCATGTGGGTAGCAGTTGGTATCCATGCTGCAATGTGGACATGCCCGCCCTATTACTAATTCAAACTACATGTACATGTACGGTGCGAGCTTCATGTAGCTATAGTGGACACAACAGTACTGATTCATAAGTGTGTGCTCAAGAGAGTTCCATGAGAATGTACAAGCAATTGTCTTGCACTTTGCCGATGGCCAATAATAATAATAATAACGAACAGCACTCTACATGCTTCACGGCATTAAAATAGCTCGGTTGACGAGTTAAAATAAGCACAGTCTAGTGTATTTTAATAATTATTACTGAACCAGCTGATTTGAAGCAGGCATAGTTAATTCTTTACAGCCACTCTCAAACCTCAAGAGGGCAAATACTAAGTTGGTGTCAAAATTCAAGGGCGAGGGAGGGATATAAATCAAATGGGGGTAACCCCATAAATGTAGGGAAAGCCAGGGAAGGGGAGGGGGCAAATCAATCCCAAGGGGGACATAAGCATCCCCTAGCCCCTTGAAATAAATCAGGTAGGGGAGACCAACCTCTAGACTAAGTGTGTGTCTGCTTGCTGTGGCACAATGACTGAACGTGCAAGCCACTGATATGCCAGCAGAGAGCAGCTACCAACAATGGATATTTGTAATCTTTGAGGAATATCTGGCTTATCAAAAACATCACCACAAACATACTACTACTTGACGCAACCAGTGACTGCAATAATTATCATGAGAGAGAGAGACATTTTCCATATTTGGTCAAGACTAGCCATGACTCTCGATATTGCCACGCTACAGTTGGCCAATGAAGCTTGTACCATACTAAGCCCAGGGGCCATTTGTAATATCAATCAAAGTTGGCGCACTTGCCAAAATTTTTGTACTTTCACTGTGCAACATCATAGATTATAATAATATATAATCTATGGCAACATTCATCATCTATGATAACCTTTTTTAATATAAGCTTACTATGAAGTAAAAATAATTAACTATACTACGGGTAACAATCTTCATTGACTGAGATCCCTTGACAATTTCAAACTTACTTGAAATCCTTTCATGCAGAGCCTGACTGTAAACTGGCTGCCTTCTCTCGTTGTCAGGTTGAAGTAGGCCACCTCCCCGCTTGACTTGAGCGACGAACTCATGGCGCCCTCCTTTATGGCGTAGGAAACCTCCTTCAAGCTCTGTTCCGCCTCTACCGTGAAATTCACTACTCGCTCGTCCATTAGTCCTCGATCCTTGACCTCAGCTTCGAAAACGAGACTAATGGACTAGCGCCACTTGTTTTGAGGGGGTGAACTGTTCGGCGCGAATGTTTGCAAGGTCAAAGTTCAATCGTATCCGTTTGCTTCGAGCAGAGGGGATACCCCGTTTCATTTGTTACGTGCCATATTCACAGGGTATCAGGTATTCCAAGAATGCTGGCCATGCCGA
The DNA here is from genome assembly GCA_963930775.1 of Cliona cf. orientalis. Lineage (NCBI taxonomy): Eukaryota > Metazoa > Porifera > Demospongiae > Clionaida > Clionaidae > Cliona > Cliona cf. orientalis. The sequence continues at coordinate 1,428,471 of OZ005701.1, read as the reverse complement.
GGAACACGAGTGAATAACCATAAAGATACCAACCAAAAGCAGTAATATTTTTAGGGTGAATGTAGAAAGGGAAGCAGCTTTAGGCCTAGTCTAAATGCAACAAAGAATTGACAACAAAAACTGAGTGTACAAAAAAAATTCCACAAAAATTCCACATGACATACATAAAAAAAAGTAACTGTATTATTGCTTTTAAGCAGTCCTGGATCTTATTGGCCTAACAAATGCAGAATGAGTGTGGGAGGATCTCCAAGCGACCAGATTTGAGGGGGGGATTCCAATCTTTCTCTTCAGGTTGTCCGTCTCTCGAGAGAAGAAGTAGCCACAGGTTGGCTTCATGCCAGTGTGGAAGGGAGAGATGGAGTTCCCCATGGCCTGCCTAGGGGTAGAGCTACCTGGGCGACTCAGAGAGCAGCTCAGCTGCTGCTGGTACTATAATTAATTGAATGTGTGCAAGAGATGTAGATCTATAATAATTATGACATTGTATGCAAAAGGAGGTGTAAAATGGTGATAATTTGACATACACTTTCATAGATTCTGGAATTGATTGCTGAAAATTAATTACAGTTGAGGTGTAACAAACTCAATCTCCATAGTCTACATGCTATATTATTAAAGGAACAAGGATTATAGAGAATGTAGAATCTATTAAATTTTATATTATGCGTGTATAATGATGAAGAGGAGTTAGGTACTCACCTGGATTTGGTTATGAAAGTATCTGGAGAAAGTGTTTATTCTGTGGGTCTGTCTCACTGTTTGGTAGCCACTGGTCGAGGGCCAGGCTTCCATCCAGTGCACAAGACTCCTTCTCCTACCGTTTGGCCCCGATCGGTAGGCACTATGGTCTAGCATCCCCGTGTTAGGCATCTTGACAAAAATTAATAATTTCAGCGCTCAGCTCTCTGAAAATTCACGTCCATGTACGTTTGTACATCCCATCAACGTTGTGGGGGCTGGGCTGCCATACGCCAGCAGTCGCCAGCTACTCCTCCTTTGTGTGGGCGTTGTGGCGTCGATGGTTCACTATACGCATGCGCAAAAATAATGACGCGCGGTCCAAAGATCAAAGGATAAAGGTTATTAATTAAAGGATCTTGGAGGATGGAACGAGGCGTCTTTCACAAGCTGTTCAAGACTGGGGCCGCTCCAGCAGTTTTCCCGGTGATTCACGTACAAAACTTTGAGCAAGCAAAGCGTAACGTGACCGTGGCTGTTCGTGAAGGTGCGCAGGGCGTGTTCCTGATCAACCACGACTTTTTCGCCGCAAAACTGCTACCGATCATCAAGCAGGTTCGTGCTTCCTTTCCCTACTTATGGCTTGGCGTGAACTTCCTCGGTGTCACAGGTATGTTGTAAATAGTTTTATCTGGCTATGAAATCTCGATATCACCCCTCGCGGGCCAGCCCCTTGGCCTATTAATAAAAATTTAATCATAGATTAAATCTCATGAAATAACTTTACACACCCAACGTGAAAGTTTAATTGGGGCGAGCCAAAGCGAGCCCCACACAAGTGATGTCAATCGAGATTTTCCGTTTTGTATATATATATATATATGTTAGTCTCGTGCCCATGCACGCGCGAGAAAGGGTCTGGTGAAAAGGGTCGTACTACCGTGTCCCCACGTTGAAAATCGAACGTGGCCAATCAGATTGCAGTAGCGTAGTCACATGACTATTGGAATGTAATCGTCTATTGCACGCATGCGCCCGACCTATTGCTATATATAGCTATGCGCGCGCATGGTATGGTTTATTTCTTATTTAACGCACACCAAAACGACAATTATTGCATTCCAGAGGGACACGGTAGTGCGGCCCTTTTCACCAGACCCTTTCTCGCGCGTGCATGAAGGGGGCTGGGCACGAGACTAATATATATGTATATATCTGCAGTCCGTCATTCCGTATATACCCGTCTTCTATTTCAACGATAAGCAATATTTCTTCCGTTACGCGCATGCGCATACGACGAGCCAAGCGTGAGAGTGCTTCAACATAGAGCTAGAGAAAGAGGGCAAGCTCTGTGACATCGAGCGGCTGAAAAGGAAGAAAGACTGAGAAAAGCAGAAAATTAACAAATATCAGAAATTTCAAAAGAAGAACTGCAGAGACTCAGACTGAGAGGGGCAAGGCTACATGTACAGAGAGAATAATGTCTTTCTAGGCAGGCAGAGCGAAACATTTGAGTGCAGAGGGTCCATGTGAGACTCCAAATTCAAGGCGATTCAAGGCCCTAAAAAGATCAAGAACAAGTGACTGTTGCTAGCAAAATAATCATCACTGAACTGTGAGTAGCTAGGGACATGTTCCGAGCAGCTAACCATAGTTTCCACTCCCTCGAGTCAATCATAAAATTAATTCCGATCTGTATACCAAATCATTTATACTTGTGTGGGGTTCGCGGAGGCTCGCCCCATTGATGTCAAAACATCGTCTCTAGTACCCCATACTGTTTGAGCTGATATATTTTTCCTGTCATATAGGTGAGCATGCTTTTGGTATGCTTGGACAGCTTGCCAAGGAGGGTACCACAGTGGATGCCTACTGGGCAGACAATGCCTGCATTGATGAATACGCTGATGAGGAGCACCAGGTGACAGCTCAGCGTATCCGGGAGGCATACCAGACTAGCGGCTGGAGTGGGCTCTACTTTGGAGGAACTGCATTCAAGGCACAGAGGCATGTGGATGGTAAGTACGACCATTATTATTGAGCTATAAGAGTCAAGCATGCTTTGGAGAGCATACAAAGTTATGTAATAACCATTGTATGCACTCAATTCTAGCAAAATTACATTTGCTCAGTTAATTCAAAAATACTTGTATATACTCATGACTTACAATCCTAGTATCACTATCATAAATTATTAGTAACTCTGATCTGTGAATTCCATTCTGTATTGCAACTGCCACATTAATCTTTTGCAATAATTGTATGCAGATACTGAAGTGGGAAAAGCAGCATCACTTGCAGCAAAATTCATGGACGTTGTGACTACATCTGGTTCGGCAACTGGAGTGGCAGCCAGCATCAGGAAGATATCAGACATGCGGAATGGCTGCGGCGATGTAGCTATGGCCTTGGCATCTGGTGTTACTCCTGAAAACGCTTCTCAGTATGTACCATTGGTTGACGGCATCCTAGTGGCCACTGGTGTCTCCCCCCCTCATGACTTCTACAATCTAGACCCAGCCCGACTCAGAGCTTTGCTTCAAGTCTGCCGTGATACGGCCAATCCTCCTCCTAACCCACCCTTACCCTCACTAGAAGAATCACGGCCCAAGTATTGGTATCTGTCCCACATTGCACCAAATACCAAAGGTGAAAAGTATGCTTGGCTGGACCCTTCAAGTGTCTACATAGATGGTCAAGCGTTTGCAGATTTGACTAAGGATTTGATGTCACATTTCAAACCGAACGAATACGATCTTGTGGTAGGAATTGATGCAATGGGGTTTCCCCTTGGTGCTGCAATTGCCGCTAAAGCTGGCAAGGGGTTTCTAGTTATTCGAAAGGCGGGAAAACTATGTGTACCAACGGATGAGATTACGTATGAATGCTATTCTGGGCCTGGAAAACTGATGGAAATGAGAAAAGATGCTTTCAAACCTGGAACAAGAGTAAGTCAAATACTAGTGATCATGTTTGCTGGGGCTAAGCTCCTGTCACAAAATTAATTTTCACGGCTATGAAATTTGTCTTTATCGAAACAATATTGGTACATGATATTGGGATGGGCTGGTTCGCAATGGCAGACCATCTCCTATTAATTTACAGGATTTATCCTCTGTCCCATTGTTGGATATAATGAGGTACATGTACTCATAATATAATACTATGCATTGAAAATCAAGTGATCAATTGCTGTTATCAATAATTATTATTTACAGGTGCTGATAGTTGACCAGTGGATTGAGACAGGTGGGACGATGCAGGCCGCCATTGACCTTGTGGAGAGGCAAAAGGGAGTGGTGATCGGGTGTGCAGTCATCGCCGTGGAAACTAAGCCTAAAACTCAACAGCTGTGCGAGAAGTATAAGGTGGTTCATGTGGTGCCACCCAACCTGCAGGAGAAGATGGACAACCATAAGTTTCTAGGCAGTGATATGGCTTTATGATCCTGACTATCAATCACGGGCATTTATACCTTAGCTTCATACTGCCTATTGATATTTTTTATTATACTTTAGATCCTACTTGTAACAAATACAGTGATCTGATTGGTTAAATTTTAGTATCTATCCTTCATAAAATACCTTGTAAGCCCCATAAAAAACCTTGTAAGCTCCATAAAAAACCTGGTATATTTTGTTTGCCTATGGCTAGTTTGTTGCTAGGCAATTGTTTATATACAAAGCTTTTGGGCATTGTTGCTAGGATCTAAAGTAGTTAGACACTGTTTAGTCGGTTTCTACGTGATTTAGAAGACCTCAGGGCTCAGTAGAACCCTCGCTCCGCTCGGGATTCTACACAGAGCCCTTCTGTCTTCTAAATCATGTAGAAATCTCCTAAACTGTGTCTAACTATTATATATACAACGAAAAATATTTTTTAGACGATCAATTTTCTTATATAGTCCGTGTCCTAACCTGGAGGGCATAAAAGATGCGCTCTCTTGATCTTACAAGTTCAGAAGACTCACGATTGGTCAGAATTGTTGTGCCGTGTGCACAAACAAGGTTGCCAGGGCCTAGGGGCCATAGAGATGCATTATCGAGCTCGAGCGAGCGGCGCAAGCGCCGCGCGTTTCGACAGGCCTGCTCGGCAGGCCACCGAGCCTCGAGCGGAGTGAGAACGTCGCCATTACACGGTGAGTTAGAGCAGCTACTCTTGGGTGTGGTCTACGGTGCTGCTTTCATCTGCGCATGCGCACTGTACTAACAGGCACTCGATTGTGCTGTTAGTATAGTGTTCAGTCATAATGATTGTGACATCAAACATACTTGTACTTATAAAATTAATATTAGGTGGCATATGGCAACTCTGAGTTGGAAAGGGTCATCAATATAACAAGTTTAGTAGTGATATCGACCCTTACCAATCAAATGATTGTGCATACAACAAAATTTGCACCACAGAAAAAAAAAAAAAATAATGTCACAATAGTTAAATTAGCAGTATAGTATGATCATATTATTTTTATGATTAAAAAAATTCTATTTAACTAATATTATTTATTCCATAAATCAAAATCCTCCTTTATATCATAAAGTACTTTGTGCTTTCTCCAAGTGATCAGTATGGTACATACATAAAGGAGTCACTGTACAGACAGATGGCTCCAGCGAGTCTGGAGTGATCGGTAGACTGCTTGCCTTCAGCACCACAATCAGGGAGTAGATGGAGCAGTTTGAGCAAGGCCGGATTGAATAGGTTGAGGTACACCTACAACGTTGCTATAGTAAGGGAAAGATTGCACTAAGAGGAGAATTAATAATAATTATTGCATAGTATTTGTAACAATAATAAGCAATATAAAATGCCAAAAAATTTAGAGTCTGATCTCCTAACCCAGAGCACAATGATATAATAATAATATTATTATTACACCAGCAGCAATGTACAGTGTGATACAGATGGGGGTATGAGTGATCATGGGGTAGGCCAATAAAATTTAATAGTTGCAAAATCTTACTGGGGTGAATTCAACCACGCATTTCGTATACATTAAAGTCTTGGAATATTACTTATACGGCCATGAAAATCGATAATTATTGCAAGATACCACGTTATTCAAGACTACACACTAACCAGAAACATGCTGATGAGAGAGATAATGATACCTCCATGAGTAGCCACTAGAACATGCCTGGAGGGCATAGACTTGGACGATATTGTGGTTCCATCTTTATTTGCCAGGTACTGACTGAGTATACTCTTGCTGGGCACGGACAGACTGGGGCCAGAGCATGACTGGCTGTGCAAGAATGTCATTTTAGAACATGATTTGGAGGGAGAAAGAGAGGGAGAGGGGGGGGGGGGGGTGGAGTGGGGAAGAGGAAGAGAGAGAGAACAGCCAAATCTCAAGCTAGGGAAGAGTAAGTGTTCCTCTTCCGATAATGCTGCCTTGTCCTCTCTCTCTTTAAAGAAAAGTCAGTGCTATGCAGGAGACAAAAAAAAGACACACATTAAGTTTGTAGCATAGCAAACATACTTGCATATTTCACAAAAAAAGTCCATGGCCCTGGAAGCAAACTCATCAATAGTCTCAGCTCCTGGGGGAGTGTAGTGGAGGATCGACTTCACTCCAGCTAGCTTGCCCTCAGCAATCAGGTCAGAATAACTAACTCCCTCCATTACTCCAAAACACTGCAGTATGAATGAAGGGGACAACATCCTCTTCACAAGTGATGGAAGTAATGTCATACCTTTTCTCTTAATCTCCTATCAGTCACAATATCCATCTTCTCTGGTAGCCGTGAAACTATAGTATCTGCAGTCTGTAATACATAGCAGTAGTCAGGGGTTAGCTCAGTGAAAGAAAATTCCTCACTGCTTTAGTATTACTTAATAATTGCATAATCTACAGAAATGGCCAAGGTGTGGGTACATGTATTTTCAGTTCCATTCCCATGGATTATTACTATAAGTGCCCATAATTGCCATAGGGTGTACTGAGATGTCCTGGGTTCGGGGACCAGGACATCCTTGAACATTCGCTAGCAACTCCAGATATTCTTGGGAAGATTAGGTGCACCTTAGTGCAGATCTCAACAACTAAGAACTGAGAGGGTTGGTACGGGTGCATATAGGCCGCCTTTTAATTGACGGTAAATACCTCTTTAACTCGAATTAGGTCGCTGCTATAGACCGATGTGAAAGTTTCACAAGCCAGCTTCTCTGCAGCCAACCTGGCCTGCTGACGACCTGTATCATTGAGGGGCACATCTGCCTGACCCTGGATGATACCCAAACGGTTCTCTTCTGTCTCTCCACTGAAAATAAAAATAGCAGTACATCTACCAAGATCCTCAGTACAACATATATGGCTCCTATGAGCATAAATATTTACTTACTGTCGTACTAAAGTCAGTTGAAAACTTCTGCGCTCCATCCCTGAAAAATGGGAAGATTTCCCTAAATAGTGCGCACCACCTCCTAATGACATTCATAGGCAATTACCCAACAGGGAAATTCATCGATTTTCAAATGACCTCCAACGCAGTTTAGTTCCAGAGATTTGCACACATCTGGTCTGGCAAGTCAGCAAAGCGCGCAGAAATAGGAGAGAAAGAATAAAGGTGGTCTCTCTATCTACTTATCTCTTTCGTATCAAGCAGCTGCAAGTCAGAAGATATCGAGCAGCTACAAAGCCCGAAGGTAAGACTACAAAATGTACATGTGATGAGGCTAGCCCGCGCTTTCGGAGTCGAATACGCCCACAGCTAGCTAGCTGGCTAGCAGGCGCTAAGTAAAATTTTTTGTTGGTTGGGTAGATAGTGAGAAAAGGAGTGTGTGCGTGTGAAAGTTGAATCTTCGTGCAGAATTTCAAATAAGATGCCTTCTGCTTTATTGGAGGTAGCTGGCCTGCATGGAATTTTAAGAAGCCATTTTTGTGAATTTACCTGTGCATCTACTCAAATTACAAACCAACATTAGCAATAGTGGTTGATTAGAGTAACCATGCAAGTTGACCTAGACGCAGCCCCCTCCACCCACCTCTCTTCTCTCTCTCTCTCTCTCTCTTTCTCTCTCTCCTCCTCCCCTCCCTCCTTTACACGTCTTTCAATCTTTTGTTTAGTAGATTGGTTGCAACAATACCCTGGTGTAGTGTCTGGCACTTTTAGCAGCATGTATCGTATTTTAAGGTGCACTTTTGCCACCATTCCTGACCACAAAAGAATGTGTGTGTGTATACATGTACATGTCGTCTTGCGTAGCCAGCCTCTTGTATCTTGTACCTGTGAGTCTGAGTGTGCATGCCTGTACTGTATGTGAGTACGAGATGTGTACGTTTGTGAGTGAGTGTGTGTGTGTGTCTGTATGTAATCTCGCGTAGCCAGCCTCTTGCATCTTGTACTTGTGATGCTGGCATGTGTGTGCTTGCCTGTATGCGAGTGTATGTGTGTGTGTGTAGTCTCACATAACCAGCCTCTTGCAAAATGTACCTGCAAGTCTAATTAAGACTTGAGTGTGTGCACCTGTATGTGAGCGTGTGTGTGTGTGGGTGCCCCCCCCCCCTCCTCACTCTCTCCCAGGAGCTTCTATTAGCTCTCATGGTAACCAGTTGTAGCAATTTTCACCTTCGTATGCGCGAGGTACACATTTCACCGCTATGCATAATATCATCACAAAATATCCCCGGTCGTGTAGCATCTTATTTTTGTCCTGGAGACTATCACAACCTTTTTGAAAAGTTTATTTGTTATCGCTTTCACTTAAAAACATCAACTTACTATTGCTCATTTGGACATAATCGTTTTGTAATAGTAACAATACGGTTGTCTCTGCTCACTATAGTGGACAATATCTCTCTGCTAGCTATTAAAAAGACTGATGAAATATTTTTTGAAGACGAGGTATAATGATATCGGCAGGTAGTGGCTTCTGTGTTCAAACAACCCAGCGAGGTGGTGTGCTCCAGTTTAAGAGCTTGTAGATTGAAGTGACATCGTTTCTTTCTAAGCTTGTGGATAACTTCAAATGAGTAGTAGGAATACCATTAGTATTGGTCAACAGTTTAACGAGGTTTCTTTTTGATAGTGTAACCCTCCTCCATGCAAAACATGTAGGGGAGCTGTGCTGATAAATTGTTCAGACCAAGCTAGCTACGATTGGTAATACAATAGGACAGTCAATAATTGTGTGGTTTAATGATTGCATTCTACGTAGGCAAGCGTGTTCAAATTATGAATCCAACAATTGCGAAGATCAACCTCATACTGTATTAAATTTTATGGGATGTACATGTATACGTTAAGCTGGTATTAAGTCAATATGTGTAGCTAGGACTTGGCACAGTCAAAGTTATATCTGAGAGTTAGTTAAGTTACGTATCAAGGTCCACGAAATAGAATTTTAGCTAAAGTAATATTGTGTTTATTTTGCTATTGTTAGGAGTGGCCTGGGGATAAATCTGCTTAGCTAATCTGCTGAGACTACGACACTTATACAGGATTTGACTAGTTGAATGTGACGTCCTGCTTAGCTGTGGCAAGCAGTGACAGTGCATTGTAACTGTGGGTCTCTGTTGAAGGAAAATACCAAAGATTGAGACACTACAGTGGCTTGAGTAAATTCCCTCCATTATGCATTGTGCATTCATGTGATACTACAAAATCAGTTCAGTCATAGCTACGTACATGTACATACGTATGTGTGTGGGTGAGAGGAAGAAGAGAGAGAGAGAGCGAGGGGGGGGGGGGGAGAGGGGGAGGGAGAGAGAGAGAGGGGGGGGGGAGGGAGAGAGTAAGGTTTGTGTGTCTGTTGTTATGGCTGCTTGCTGGTGTGATGGCTGAGTGGACAGTGCAAGCAGCAGTTGCATTAGTGCATTTGAATTCTTAGAAGTGGGTGATCTTCACACCTGCTGTGCTGTCACCATAGACAGTGAAGGGTGCTAATTACATGTGGTGTTGTGGCAAGTGGCGATTCTCTTCACATCTCTCTTCCTCTCTCCCCTCTCTCTCTCTTTCTCTCCCTCCCTCTTTCTCCCTCTCTCTCTCCCTTCCTCAGTCACCCCACTTGCACGTGCATCACTCAAGTGATACTATTGTACTTGAGCACATTTCAAACATTTTTTGTATCCAGTTAGTCAGTAGATATTTATATTCAGCACAACACCTGATACTCTTGAATTCCACATGCACGTATTGCACTCCAATACATATGTACATAGCTCAGTGAGTGTGGACCTTTGGTTTTGCAGAACTATTGGCATGATATACGTACCTGGAACAGTATGTGGGAAACCAAGTATTGAATTGCACAGGTCGTGTTTCAGAGTGGTCACGATTACTGAGACTATTAGTGTGCACATTTCAATGGTTATCTTAGAGTCTATTTGAACCACTGTCCCTTGTATTAAATGTATATATATATATCCCATCTACGAGCTATGTCATGGGTGGTTGAATTTAACCAGCTGATGTGTAAGACCCACCCCTCTCTCCCCCTCCTCCCCCATTTTTCTCTCTCTCTCTTTCTCTCTCTCCCTCTCTCTCGTATAATTTGAGAAAGGGTAGAACCATGTTGCCAGTGTACTGCTAGTGGGACGCATCACTTCTTTTCCCACATTCCTCCCGAGTTGCATCAGTTCTGAGTAGAGTTCACAAATTGAGGTACAATCAGACCAATTTAGGCACAACCGTTCTCTTATTGCATGCACTTAGGTACAGTAGAGCACAATACTGTGCATTGTCCTTGTAACCTAGACATAGCACATGTGCAGATTGGTCAGTTGTAACTTTAATTGAGTGTGCATTGTTTTGTGTGTGCACATGTGTGTACGTGTGCGTGTGTGTAGTGGAGCAGATATAATACGTAGCAATCTGGTTAACTTGATCAGCTTGTTTTAGTCTTATGGAATGTGTCCCTGGTTTGGGTAGCGCTCCAATTTGACAAGGTGACTGTCACAACTGTTTGAGTGCCCTGTATTGAAATGATGCAATGCAACATGCAGTAATGACAAGTGCGACGTTATCTGCTTACATTAGGACAATATTGCACCCATGGATTTTGTAAGTAAGCCGTTATTGAAATGTTTATAGCTGAAGATGCCATAAAGATGAAAATACTAACCATTGCTGATCTCAAAAGCAGGTTGTAAAGGAAACAGTGGCAACAAGTTTATTGGCTACTCAATCCAGGGACTAGTAGCCAAAGTGAAGGATGCAGTAATAAAATTTAATGGCTGATTTGGCTAGTGTGTGGGGACCCCCTGATAATAATCAATACATCCACATGTACTGACAGTTGTATAGTATAGTATAGCCATTAATTGGATTGTAATTTTTGGTGATTTTTGTGCGTGTGGTCAAATTAGACTAAGCATACCATAATTATTTCACTCCGTACATGTAAACTGTTGAGTATGGCCATAATACTCTTCATTTCCCTCTCTCTCTCTTACCTTCCCACACACACTCGCTATCCGCAGCAAATAACATTATAGGTAAAACCCTACTCGTTAAACGTCACAATGAGTACCGGTGCAGTGGTCAACCCCGTCGGAGTTGGGGGAGGGGCCGCTGGAACTGCGACCACGCCCATCGGACAAGGGACACGCCCCCTGACGAGCGATGCCGTCTTCCGAATTGAAGTCTCTCTATCTAGCCGCAAGAGTTCAGCCATTGTCATGAAGACGACGGCTAGACTGTATTCCCTGGAGGGAGCCACCCCAGCTGTGCCTGGGGCTAGTCCTGGTAAGACAATTTTTATAAGGTCGTATGACAAATGTTGTAGTAACTCAAAAATCGGCCCACACTTGCAGGTGTATAGTGTACATGCATCTCACGCACCCCAATTAAGTAAGATCTTGCAACTAGCCCATGACCCCCTTTCATTGTTGGCCTACCCTATAGTGATCATCCTCACCCCTCTGGTAGCTGGCAATTTATCGATAATAATATTAGTATTATTATTATAAAAAACTTTGGTTGCTGGGCAATGATCAACGAATGGTATAATGATGTCATAATTGATCCTACTCGACTAGGCTACATTATACTAGTATATGCCCCAATGGTTGGTAGCTGGCAATTAATTTTGTCTATATTATTATAAAAATGTTGGTTGCTGGACAATGGCCAATGAGTGGTTCATAATCGAACCTGCTTACATCGTACTAGTAGATGCCCCGATGGCTAGTTGAATGATCACTACCATTATTGCAACCCTTTGCTAGTGATAACCTCTTCCAATGTTTTCAAAACGTGGCAGTTTAGTTTGTCGATTTATTTGTGTGGTTAATGGGGCACTGCACCCAGTTAGCCAGTTGAATATCTCCCCAATAGCCCAATTCAGTCTCTCCATGGACGAGTTATTTTTAAACAAAACCGTCTATACCCTTTGTTTTTTAAACCAGTCGACTGGATTTCCGGCTACCTCTAGCTCTAGCTCTGCACTAGCAAGCCAATTAAGCTCTCTCACTAGTTGGCAAGAGTCCTATAAGTCACACTTGCTAAATGACCAGCGAGAGGGAGAGGGTTTAGTTTGCTAGATTAATCCTGTGCTTGACTTGATAATTGCCCTGGGCTACTTGAAGTCTAAGAATTGTTGATTTTTTGTCCTTCACTTCACTGCATTATGGATACGTACATTACCTACATGTGGTGCAACAAATAATAATATTGTAACTTGTGTTTTGTCAATTACTCCCCAATATTATTATAACTGAGATACGAACCCTTGCCAATCAGTTCATTTGTAAGAGTGATAATGATATGATCCCACCACCCCTGACCCCCCAAAACACTCTACTATGAGCCCTTTGGCAGCAATAGGGATGTTTACAGCCTTTGAATCAAAAGCAATATGTAGGACAAAGTGGCCTACAAAGGTCCACTGGAAGTCGATTAATTACGACACTATGCCATACATCCTCATTAAGCCGGGCTAAAATGCAGCGGGTATGTGTTGACTGGTGTCCCAGTGCGAGGGGCTTATGGGATACTGAGCCGCTGTAGGACAGTAAGGAAGAGAGGGGGATTCGTATGGAACTAACCTCTTCGAACTTCCGTGAGTGTCTAGCTACGTGTGTGTGTGTGTGTTTATGGCGTGACCGCACTAAATGAGACAAGAGAGACAGATACGCAGCTTCAAAGGATGGTATTCATCATCCAGCTACAACCACCCCCGAGTGACAAAGCTGTGTTATCATAATAATGTGCAAAGCAAGTGATGCATACTGAACAATGCATCCCTTTCGTGTGGTGTCCAAATTAACAAACTGATCTGATGGTATGACAATAGCTATCAACACAGTACACACACACACACACACACACACACACACACACACACACATACACCCCATTTGGGGGGAGGTGGGGGGAGCTCGGCATGCCACATGTGCATTACATGTAATTCTATGCAATTATATGTACTTCTGACATAATAGTGTATACTGTAGCTAGAGTTGATGTGTGAATGTGTTGGGAGGTGTTAGAGGAAAGTGCCATTTGTGGTAGCCACAACACATCCCTCACCTGTGAATAAGAGCCACCCAGTTGTGTCTACTCTGTTAGTCCAACAAGAATAGCTGGTGCACCATTATCTCAAAGCAGCTCTAAGCATAACTTGAGACTGAGGTGCTATGTAATCTACTCTCTACTCTCTCTCTTACATATATGTGCACCTTTGGAATACCGTGAAGCGACATTTTTATGTGAGTGAAAAAATTATACAAATCGGTCAAAACTGGCCTCTTGAAAAATTTACACACTTTTTATTTTTATTTTTGCGTTTGCACTGCCATGTATGGTGCAATAAAGACTTATGCGACAGCCACTTGACTTGCGTAATTCACGTAGAAAAAACAAAACTTGTGCATAAGAAATTCCAGTTTGGTACTAACCATCAGATGTTACATGATGATGTACTTAAGTGCCATCCGGTTATGAAGTAGCAAGCTATTTACACAATATAAGCCACGAGTGATAATATGTATATAGTTCCTAATGCCTGCATGCTGCGAGTGTTTGCACAGTGTCCCTCCCCCCACCCCACACACTGGGTGTGGGTACTGGTGTGTCGTTACAGACTCAGTGACTGTTCAAATGATCTCTATGTCCACTGCATGAATAACCTTACCCAAGTCCCAATTAGGCACTCTTCTACAGCATGCATACACTACTTAGTATGTTGATTTGTATGACTGTAAATTGACGTTCCATATACTAATAATCTTTGCTATGTATATAGTGCATGTTATGTTAAGTATGGCTGTATATTCATGATAAGTAGCCGGATACCAGAGGGGTATGGGTGATCATAGTGTAGGCCAATGTTGCAAAACCTTAAGTATTGGGGTGCATTTGACCATGCAGCATCTCGTGCACACCAATTAAGGTCTTGCAACTATTTGCTTACTTCCAAGTTTAACGTGAACAAAATAAGCTTTGTGCATACTTGCAAGCATTAATTTTTCTTCCACCAAGTCTCTGGGTGCATACAATAGCACTAAATTCCATTCATTGACAAATAAATACTAACTTCCTCCCAATAATGTAATAATAATTATTATGTACATCTCCCCCCCCCCCCCCCCCCCCCCAGGCAAGGATGCTGAATGGAAGTCTGTGGCTTATGGTGCTCCTTGCATACAGCTCATGAGAGAGAGCACAAAACACAACTGCCCATTCCACATCAAGATTGTCATCGCAGAAGTCGAGTCAGGTATATTGTATAATAATATTTAAAAGGGACCATAATATAAGCTTTCTCCATGATAAGTGTAAGAAAAAACTATCCTATGACTGTTAACAATACTATACTTATGTATGATTTAATGTCGGACAACAAACAAAATATTTTTGGAGAGCCTGGGCTTATCTGAAAATTAAACGCTCAAAATTGTTTAACGCAAAAATTTAGACATGAAATATTCGCAATTTATTGTATTCTGTATGATAAGCACTGCCGTGGCCTGGGTCTTCTGGCATAACTCGAATGTCCTAATTGATTGGCTCTTATGTACTTGTACAAATTGCATGTGCATATGACAAGTTGAGGCTTGCTTTTTTTGTTAGTGCGTCTCCATTAAGCAGTGCTCGGAATTAACTAGCTATGCATGTACATGTATGTACATATTGCACGAAATGATGATAAGCTAGGTAGTTACATGTTTTAAGTGGGTTCATTTAGAAAGTTTTTCGACGTACAGCGAAATTATGCAATGGTTAACCCCCAATATTCTGGGGGGGGGGGGGGGGGGGGGGGGAATGCCCTCCCCCCAACCACCCAACATTATCTAATCTGTATGCTACTGTCTATCTTACCATACATGCACATGTGTTTTGTTGTACCTATCTATATAGGTATTTCCCTGTGGGAGCTGGAGGTGGATCGCTCCAGTCGGTACAGTGCAATGCAGACCAACTTCCACACCTTCTCTGTCGGTGGAAAGACTTACGCCGTACAGTTTGCGAAGTAAGATATTATATCCCTTCCAATTGTATGCCATATTATACATATATGCATGTCACTCCCTGCTGTTCTCAAGGCTAGGCACTTGCCTTGTGTATGGGTTACTTGAGGTATGTTGGGCAATCTTTATGATTTGGAATTCGCTGTAGGAAGTAAACTTTCATGTATGTTTGTAGCGTTTGTTTGAATAGTTTACCGGGTTTTATGTATAGTACGGGAAGGTTCCCCCCAAATGGCCTTACTTCCCTCAACTGAAGTCAGGCACTAGTGACACTGAAACTTTGATGGTAGTTGTGCTATGCAAATTTCCTGCTCAAGTGATGGCTTCATCACTGTTGTACAATTCTTGTTTTCTAATAATCAGTTGCGTGTGCATGCATGCATGCACTGTGTTATGCTGTCACTCTCTCTCTCTCTCTTTCCCTCTCTCTCCCCCTCCCTCCACCCCTCAGTGACAATGAAGCCGAGCGTATGTTGGAGAGCATTATCGATCTCTTTGAGCAGAAAGAGAAGGCAGAAACAGTCTCCTTCGAGAAGAAGCCTGAGGAGCCCATCTTTAAAAAGCCAAGAAGCATAAGAAAACTGAACAAGAAGGACATCTCAACTCCTTGCAACTTTAAACACGTGTCTGGTGAGTGTTAGTGTGTCACTGTCTATAAGTGGTAACATCATTAAAATTTTTTGCTGGACTATGCATATGTTGTACATGTAGGTATTACTCTACAGCGAACACAGACCTGTGAGGAAGAGCTACGTGGAACGATTCAGAGAAAGATGAGGTCGATGTCTCTCTCCAGCCTCAGTCGCAGGAAAATCAGACAGGAAGGGGGAAGGACGGCGGCCCCCAATGGTGTGGGGGTCGCGAATGCTGCCGGGGGGAACGCGAGCCTGGAACGAGGTCAGTCAGAGTTTCGAGGGCTGGATGTGAGCCCGATGATCGCAAGAAAGGCAGCGGCAAAGGACAGCCCAAAGGTGGGAAGATCAAACTCTATATTGAACAAGTTTGGATCTCTCAGATTGACAAAGAAAAAGCCATCTTGTAAGTGGAGAGTAGTGAGAGAGGGAGAGGGAGGGAGAGAGAGGGAGAGGGAGGGGGGAAGAGAGAGAGATAGCTATGCATTTTACCCCCTCAACTTACTCCCCTCAGCTCAAGTAGGTCCTAAAGGTGAAAATGGCCAATCATCCTCCACCACCGCTGATCAGTTTGTGCGAGACAAGAACAGGATGTCCCTGCCATCTCACTACAGACAGCAGTCACGCCCCCCTCTCACTGGGGACCTGTTCGACAGAAGACTGCCCGATGACCAAAATGGCCAGCCAGTCAAAGCTCTGTCACGATCTTCAGGTGAGATGACTTAATAGAAGACATTAAAAGCTTTGGCATTTAATGGCTCTTAAACTTTCGTTTATCCCTCCTCCCACCTATTTCTAATGGCATGCACTCTTCAAGTCTGGCTTTATTAATTATTCTACATTAGCCATGTACATGTAATTAGGCTGAAACAGCTGTCTGGCCTGCTGTTATACTTAACTGTATCTCATATTCCATATTCTCATTAAGTGGTACATGTACATGTGTGTTAGAGGATATTTGGTGTACATCTGCTTGCTTGTTTATCCCATAAGGTTATCACACTTTGCACTACCACTTTTAACCTTTTGCAAGCATGACACATAAATGGGGCCCGGCCCGGCCAGGCCAGCTAGGGCTAGCCTAGGGAGAGCTGTGCACGTGGTGTGTTTGTGTCTCCATCTGTACCTACATGTCAGTAGGTATTCACGATCGCAGGGCAGCTATTCACAGGCTGCTGACAATGACCGCCTTGAATATTATCGGCAAGCTGGTATCAGATGACAGATTAAGTGGCTGATAAATATGGCCTAATGAGAATCATGATCCCTTATGAACCTTTGTGCCTCGAGCTTGGCAGCCAGTGTGTGTGTGTGTGTGTGTGTGTGTGTGTGTTGAACTAGCTTAGCAGGTTTTGTGGTTATCATGGAATCAGTGATTACCTGCACATGTGACTTGAAAATAAACTTATATATTATTGTCCTCTCTCTCTCCCTCCTTCCACCCCCTCCCCCCTACAGACGATCTAACTGATCCCCGTGCTACCTCCAATCCCAATCCCTCCATCAGCCGTGACTCTGTCTCTAGCCCCACTCGCAAGGCGGCCACCCTCGATCGTCGACACACCTTTGTAGTTCCTACCAGCCCCCTGCGCAAGGGGAGTCCCGGGCCCTCCCAGTTCAACTACACACCGTACAGTAGGAGCACTGCGGCGGCGGTGGCCAATCAGAACCAAGTGCAACAACAATTTCAACGCCAACAGCAGTTGAACGGAGGGGTGCCATATAACTACGGTAGATCTGCCACGCTCGGCACGCACTCGGCGCAGTACTTTCAGCAACAGATGCGACCCTATGCTGCTGCTGCTTCTATGCAAGCCCAGAGTGGAGGGAATCTGGCTAATGTTAGCGGAAGGCTTCATATGTCAGATATGGGCCTGCAAAGAACTGGTTTGACCAGTCAGACTGGTTATCAGGGTGGTGGTGGTGGTTATGGACCTCCGAGTGGGGGCATGGCCGCTGTAAGGGCGGGGCAAGGAAAGAGACGACTTTCTATGAATGAGATGCACCTTGTGTCGATGGATGGAGTTGGTGGTGGTAGTGGTAATATCATCAGGCAAATGCCTCCCCAGGCTACTTCTGCCGCTAGTAATAGGCCTCAGCGAATGTCATTCGACGGTGGAATACCTGCCCATCAGCAAGCTCAGTATTTTCAACAGCAAAAATCGCCGGTGATGACTAATGGACCATATCAACCGTACCCCCAGCAGCCTGGTCCCCCCTCACAAGGGGGAGCTGGACAGATACACCAAGAAGGAATGCCCCTTCCCCCCGGCCAAGGGCCCGCAGGTCCTATTACTGTGAGTGCCCCACTACCTCCACAGCCTAATTCTTCAATGGCCGTGACACCCACTTCTGCAAATGGCTACTATCCTCCAACGGCTACTGCTGGTCAAATTCAAGGCTACCCCCCTCCACCTCCAGGGGTCATGAGCACTCCAAGGGTAATGAGTGGCCCCCAGAGCAATCCAGGTGTAATCAGTGCCCCCCAGCAGCAGCAGCAATATTCTATGCAGGATGGAATTTCAGGGGCCAGTGTGCCAATTTCATCTGTGGTCCCAAATGTTAACGCAACAACGTCACCAACTCGTAGCACTGGCACTAGAAAGAATGGCGACCCCTTACCATATGCTACTGTCCAGGTGTCTGAGACTTCACCCCCACACCATCACAATCACCAAGCTGGTCAAACCAGTCAGACCGGTGGTACTCGTACCTCTCCAGGAAGAGGGGGAACCGGAAAAGGAGGGGCAGCAGTTCTCTCGAAGCTCCCCACGAGCCCTTCTCGACAAGCTTCCGTAACTCACTCAAGCACTGGAAATCGCCCGAGGGAAGTCGTAACTGTATCTTCTCCTTCTGCCGTGAGTGGTCGCTCTCCCTACGACCAAATGCCAACACAGAAGTCACGAAATAGTGGTATGCTTCAACAGCAGCCGATGGTGGGTGGAGCTTATCCGAGCTATCAGCCGCAAGGGAACGTGTCTTGTGCACCACTGATGGCCGCACCACCTCCCACGAAGTTCACCAACCTCCAGTTGCACCAGCAGTATCATCAACAGTACATGAGACTGCACAAGCAAGGAAGTAAGACGACCCCTGTCCATGTCCCAACTAGCGGGAGACCGACAATACAGCAGTATCAAGAGTATCAGCAGAAGCAACAAAGGGAGCGTCCGCCCGTAGCTCCCAAGAAATCTCCACCCAAACAGCACCAATCTTCGCACTCTCAACCACACCCCCATGCAGGTCATGGTCAGTCGCTGCAATACAGTCCGCACCATCAGCATAATCGCACCAACCATGCCCCCTCACACACTCATCAGGGACCGCAGCTGGGGGATATGCCAATATTGCACCGTCAGCAATATCAGCCCAACAATGCTGCCAGCTCAGCAAATTCTTCACCCAGTCGGCCACTACATGTCCAGGTAAACGATACCTGCGCTAACAACAGGGGTGAACTGGTTCCAAAATCTAACACTGATGGTGGTGCCCGGCCCCATCACGATCAGCAGCAGATTTTGAGCCCACAGGGGAAGCAGTTCGCACCACAGTCTACGCAAGCTTACAATACTTTACCGGCCGAGAGTGACTCTTTGACTAACCTAGACGGGAGCTTGGTCTCTGTGACAGACGAATTGGACCGTTTCACGGAAGAAATGTCCAAAGCTCTGGAACAGTTTGATAGCCTCTTGCAGCCACAAACTTCCAAGCCACTTAAGCAGAGCGCATTATGAGCATATTATTAATATAATTTCCACAGTTAGTATTACTTATGTCAGTTTTTTAAGCATCCATTCTGTTTTTGTTTTGATGTAAACATCCATTCTGTTTTTTTTGTTTTAATTTGACATGTCATCTGCCCCAGGTTCATTTTTTCTTTTAATTTTGCAAGCAACGCTAGAGATTGGTTGATCAGTTACATGTACAATCAATTTTTAGATTATGTCACCACCAACCACTTACCACCTACCATTTTGCTGCATGTATAACATAATATTATTATACCACCTTTAGTTGAGGTGCATTTTACTGCTACATGTACATTAATTTTAATATTGATACGTATGTAAAAAAAAATACAGTTCTTAAATCCAAAACCTGTATATACAGTGGATTATTGAACCATAGGCGGATGATTGATAGCCAGCGTTTGGAATGGAACGGAAATGTATATGGGCCACCTTGGTTCCGGAATGTAAAACGGGAGGTGCGCTATATTTAGAGTAGGTGATGATTGCTACGTCATCTGTTTTTGCTCTGATCTGTGTTGTTTGGTGAAAAGCATGCAAAAACATGCTAGGGTAAGCATATAAAAGTGTGAGCCACAAATAAACCATCTAGAGCAGGCTCAGCGCAGATCAGAGAAGATTTACAACCATGGCGCTAAAAGTTATTGAACCAGTGAAAATCGAAGACCCGGATGAACCGTTTTTGAAGCAGGCCGAAGACATCGCCTTCGAGTTCATCAACTTGAGCACCAAGCCCAAAGAAGCCTCGGCTCTCGCTGCTTTGAAGGCTCCCGTCTACCCCAGAAAGACAGCAGGTGAGCCTGGCTTATTGCGTGCTGCGGAGGGCGAGGTCTCACAGGTTGAGCCTGAACTGCTACTACCGGCTTCTTTACCTCAACTAGGGGCAGAGGGTCAGCAGCAGCAAGCCACCGCCCAGGCCCAGGCCACTGGTGGACTGCAGGAAGTGCAGCAGGGGCAACATCTACCTCCAACTAGATTAGTAAGTGTTATACATGTACATGTCAGTCAAAATCATGTGGGTTGTATTAAAATCGTGCCAAAAATGATTCTTGTATAGTGGGAACTTTCACTGCTTTCTTTAACTTATATTAATTTATCCTGTAATCGTACCTTCTTTGCTAACGTACATGCCATCTGGCTAACTTATTATGCATATGTATCCATTGCAATAATTAGATTGCTGAGCGGCTGAGAACGATAGGAGACGAGATTGACAAAGACATACTCGATTCACAGACCAAGATAGCATTGGTGAAGCTGTTCGGCCGCAATGTGACCGCCTTTACAATGACGAGAGAACACTTCACGTCAATATGTGCTGGTATTCTCTCTCAGTTTCAACAGTCCTTCCCCTCAGGGTGGCATCAGATATCGTTCGTCTACCACGGTAAGCTTAGTTTATGTAGTGTGTACACCTCCCCCCCCCCCCCATATGGGTGTATATGTGTGCAAGTGTGCACATGTACTTGAAGGGCCTGTGGTGCTCTAGTACAGTTTGGCTGCTATTAACACGGACATGAAATTTCACCGGGTTTATCTTCTACTACCATCGAGAGAAGCTGTCCCAGTGCCTATACATTCATAACACTGGTAGTATGAATGAGTTTTGTAAACAAGGAGTTGAAGATGACAAATTCACGTTTCCTTCACCTCCAAAGACAACCACACTCACTCACATACATGATAGCTCAGGCTTAGCCTAATATAGATGGAGACCTTCACATTCATTCATGTATTACAACTGCAGCTATGTTCCATGCCATCCTCTCTTTGAGGGAAGAAGGTGCGGAAATTTCTACGCAGACTAGAGAACAGCAGGTGGCCAACTACGTCGGACCGACGCTCGCAGAGCTGGGCCTTGCTCGGTGGATGGCAACCCATGGAGGAATGGTAACTAACTACTACTCCTACTCCCCTCCCTCTCTCTCCCTCCCCCTCTCTCTCTCCCCTTCTTTCCCTCCCTCTCTCTCCCAGGCACACCATAGTGTATTATGCTAAATTACGTAAATATCCCTTCCTAACTGCTAGTTGCAATAATGTCAGCTAAGTAGGGCTATAGTATGAGATCAATCTTGTGGGGAAATCTCAAAGGGTTGGTTTCTCAGAACTGAAGCTTTAAAAGGCCCAGGTTTTAACATGTAGGTAGTACAGTATAATGTGGCAAGGTCTGGGAACAGCGTGATTTGAGGGTATTTCTCCAATACCTGTACTGCTGACTAACTGGACGTCTTGTGCAAGTGTTAATTAGACATTAATGCTGAGTAAGCACATTTCCATGTATAGGTAACGTGTTTGTACATGTATATATTTTGAGGCACGAGGTAATACATGTATAGAATGTACACACGACATTGTGCTTATGCATGGGATCCACTCCACTTTGGTTTTGCCTGTGGCTTGCAGGAGTTGTTTGGGTGGCCTGGTGATGTCAAAACATGATCAGATTAGCACATGCATGCACCTGGTCTGGCTCAAAAGCGCTGCATGGGCCGATCGGCTATGTAGCTATGTGGCTAGCAAGCTGGATCATGATGTAGCACAAAGTAAGTGTACTATTCTCCAGGTTCCCAGTCTCTCTAAAAAAGAAAAGGGATACAACTTCCTTGTGCTATATTCTAGTAAATAGTGGACATAATCTGCTAGGGAGTAGCAAGAGTAG
This sequence comes from Cliona cf. orientalis, assembly GCA_963930775.1. NCBI lineage: Eukaryota > Metazoa > Porifera > Demospongiae > Clionaida > Clionaidae > Cliona > Cliona cf. orientalis. The sequence continues at coordinate 1,406,337 of OZ005701.1, read as the reverse complement.
TATACACATCATGTTATGTGTAATTTCAACAGTTTCACAAACTCCCCCCCCCCCCCCCCCCCCCAAATTTCCCTCTGCTATTAAAATTAAATTTTGATTTAATGGCACATTTTGAGCAATCATTTCAGGGGTGGTTGCTTATTAGGAGGGGATTTCACATTCCAATGATGTAGTTGTTACGCGAGCATAGGTACGTAGCTATAGCTGGTATGTTATCCTAGCTACAACCCATAGCACCGTTGCTATGTTCGTTGTGCACCTTTGTTGAGTTGAAAATCACTTAACCATGAACACGGAATTTCATGTCAGTGGTCACAGTATTTTTTCATCTCTGGATGTTTGATGTTGACCTACAATGTAGCCTTGTTCTCCAGGTAGGCCCTTCCATAGTCGTGCAGCTTATATTGACTAGTGGGAAACTTTCGAGGGAGAAAATCTTCACGAATTTCGCCATTTTACAGCCACCTGTGAAAGTTTTCTCCACGAAATTTTCGACATGTCACATCCATTATGCGATTGATCAGTATCATTCTGCACAAGTTTTCTATAATTATACTTCCTTACTACCGATCTACGAAAATTTTCTCCCTCGAAAGTTTCCCGCTATGCGGTATACAGTGGAACTCCCATCCTGTCTACAATGGCCACCTACCATGGGAAAACTCGAGATAATGAAAGGCTATCCCTAGCTGTAATGGCCAATTATGACCATTATTTTTGGGGGGGGGGGGGGGGGGGGGGGTGGAGGGGGGTTCTGCTACATGCAAAGGGAGGGGTGGCGTGATAATGCATCAGGCTAACTTCAACCTGTAGAATTGAGGTGTACTGTGAAGAGTAGTGTAATAAAAAAAAATGTTATCGTTGTATTTTGTACTCCATAATTATTATTATTATCATGAGCTTAATTGCACCATAATAATACATTTCTATTAATTTTCATGCAGAACAACTTTGGAAGTCGCGTTGAAGGTGAGGGGGCTACGGCAGTCATTCACGACTCTTCGGTCGACCCCGAAAACTAACCCACTATACAAAAAAAAAAAGAACTTGACCACCCTCCATCATCTTGTTGGGAATGAAGAGTGCTTTATTGTAAATTAATTTTTTTACTTGCATGTTAATTATTATTGCATGTCGATGTCGGAGTCTATCGTACAGCACTATGTAACGTTATGTACTATGCCTATGGCCATTCTTTTAAGTACTGTAATAATGTGTCATAAAAATTATAATAAGAGTATGTGCACGATAGCACTAAGTTATTAGTGTGGATCACTTTAATTTAATTTTTATGGAATTTTTAGGAGGAAATAAGTTATTGTATAATAATATTATAACATGTTCCTGTGCATGCAAAAAAAAAAAAATTAACTGTCTTATGCTATCCAGTGGGAATGTAGGTTTGGAGTTGAAGGCAAAGAAAGAGAATAGTAGTTCATGAATTTCAGTATGTAACACCTGAACCTAGAGATATTGTAGGAATGGTGTCTCCACATGCAGGACAGCACTGCATGCATACGGGTGACAAAATTTAAATTTAATATGTCTACACAAAGTGTTGAAAGTCGATCAGCAACGTACTCGTCAAACTTATGAGCAGGAGACTTGAAGAATTACTTACAAGGATGGTCAAAGAACACCGAAGGTAACACAGTGGCAGTTCCAAGCTTCTTATCTTGCCACAACAGGGCGTTGTATTCAGTAACAGCGAGCTAGTGGCTATGTCCATGAAGTGGTCTCAGCGTATAGACTGCATGGGCACGCAGAATGGGTTAAAAGTAGAAAGTTGATGGGACATTTGATTCACACCTCAGAATAAGTTATGGCACTTTTTTTAAGTTTTCCGTATATACATAATAATATTATGTATGGGAAGCCATGCATTTGTTTGCCCATAAAAATGCTACGAATTGCATGGGTACGTTGACGACCCTTTGCTGAACACTGTATTATGGATACCTGCTCGGATTGTATATATGTATGGGCATCCAGCTCGACCGTGCGGTGGATTCTGGACCATTCTTTTCGTCTTAGTGTGTCAGCTCGCTTAAAAAAACAACGTAGCTTGCTTAAAAAAAAATAACGTAGATAAAAATAATGGGTCAGGGTGTAGGTGGAGTAAATTGAAGTAATGCAAGTGATATTATAGAGTCATGTTTCAGACAGTCCTCCTCTGCCCTGCACTTTAGAGAACCCCTGGGTATGGATCATAAAATATTATTACGATACAATTTACACGCTACAATAAGCAAACAATATAATATTATATCAGCTACTGTTTTGTGTTATGTTCAAATATTCCAATATGGAAAGAGATGTGCTTTTTCCATTACACTCAAATGTTCAAATATCGGATCACACGTTAGTTTTGATTGGTACACAGACTGCCCACTGGGTCACCCAATCCATTTTGTACTCACAAACTTTGTTATCTTCGTTCAAATACTTCTGTTGAGGAAATTGTGCATAAATATCTTCTGGAACAACAAAGCATAGTTTTAAGCTGCTACACTGCAGTGCCTTCTTGATCTTCAGTAAATATTTTCTTTTTACTGAATAATCATGGGAAACTGTCATCTGAAATACCATGCCTGGTGGAGCAATTGCATCAACAGCTGGAAAATTGGATACTTTAGGAATAAAATAGTACTCATTTCTTTTAGTTTCACTCAATGATATTATCTCTTGCAGTTTGCCAAAAAACCGACATTCACGATGTAGTTCTAGGGTCTCAGATCCTCCAGCTGAGGCTAAGGATTTCATTTGAAATCGCTCTGAAGGTAGCTGACTATGACAATATGATTCAAACATCAGCCCATATACCCCACGAAGACACGGATGATTAGCAGCAGCTGACATAGTAGAGATTACTGAAGCATGACTCGTTCTTTCCAGCTTTTCATACACACGTTGAGCAGCAAACTGGGATGCAAACTTAGTCACTACTGAAGCATAGTTGCCTTCTTTTGGATGTGCATGCAATATGTCACTAGAAATCGAAGTAACGGGAATGTCAGCATTCACCACTGAGAGCACACCTTGTATATCAGTGGCTCTAATCTTGCCTAATAACATTTCCTCATCATCATCCTGGATGTAGAATCGAAAAATTTGTCGAGCAATACCTCCCCACACATTAAACCGCTTTTTGACTATAGGCATTGGTATTATATTATACAGATGCTGACTACAGAACGCTACCTCATCCCAAGTCCATGTAGGCATACAGATTCTCACAGAGACAGGACCTCTTGTACCAGCGACTATACAACCTTTATAGTAATCCTTATACTTCCTCTTGTCGGGAGATGAGCACACAATACTCTTTTTACTGCTTCCTGCAGTAAGAACATCCAGCAATACTGCTGACTTACTTTGGCCGCAATCAAAGACGTAGTAGTCAACATACGGAAGTGGATCAGTCGGTGGAGTCATCCTTCGAACATCTCTTCCACACTTGTATATATAATACCCATCAAATCCACTTCCATACAAAATACTGGTGGTAGGGTAATCAGCCAACAGACGATATGCAACATATAGTGTAAAATAGGACTTTCCAATACCAGGGTTACCGATAATAAGAGTATTTTTGCACTTCCGAATGTACTCGTCATAAATTCTGTCATAGCAACCTCGGATGTAGATCTGATTCAACTCAGTGTTTGGCATTGGTACCGGAAATTGCAGCACAGATGTGGAAATAGCATTATCTTCAATCGCAGTTCTGTCCTCACTGCTACCTTCTTCATCTTGACTACTTTCTTCGTCTTCACTGTCATCACTTTGCTCCGCTATTGGATTCTCATATTCTCTTTTCTCTGCATTAGGCATCTCCTTAAAGAAGTCGATCAGGCCTGGAACTGCAATAGAAAGATATTCGAATTCCTGATCACAATTTTTCAGCTAGATGTCACTTAAGGTTACGGGTGACAGTTCGCCCACGCACGGGCTTTTTCCATAGTGAGTAATGGAGCATACGAAGACAAACCCCAAATGAAAACTCTGCGTCAAGTTTCACGTAGATGGCTTCTCTTTTGACCGTAAGGAAGTGTTTATCTTATTACTCAGATATCTGGGCAGGGCTAGAGTTGGTGTGAATTTGAAGGCCACCTGTCAGAAAGCAGCTAGACAGCCATGTTGATGACCTGGTTTGCCATTACGCTTGGCATAAATTACCTTCTTTTGTGTAGCTTTCCCTCTGTGTAGGCTCTACGAACTTGGGAACCAACTTCAGCACTGGAGTAAGTTAAATACTTCATATAAATAAGCTATAGAAAGTAGACCAGAAGCCTTGTCTAAGTAAAACTTGACGCAAGAGTTCGTGACAGATGGCGGCCATAGCCTGACTTTCGCAATGGGAAGGTCGCTTCAATGTTGTGACAGCTGTCTCTATCATCATGTTAGCTATATTTTCATTTTTATTTCAGCTTCACAGCTGCTTCCCTTGTGGAGATATAAATAGATTAAAAATTTCTTGATGTAAACTGTCACCCGTAACCATAATAACAATTCAAAGTAGAAAATTGAAGAAAAGCGGATTTTTTTTACATTTCAGTCATTATTGGAAATTGAATATTACCGTAGAATCCCGCGATTACGCCCCCCCCCCCCCTTTGTGCATGCTAGGATTGGGCAAAAGTGGGGAGGGGGCTTATATGCGGGATCCTCACATTTCCGTGTGACGACCATTACCGACCGTCGAATGCCATGTGGGCGCGCGATCTTTGTACTTTATCTGGCTGTTTGGTGGGCAAAACTCGAGAAAACGACAAAGTAAGGCATAATATGACACAAATAGGTAGTTTGCTACTGTAGCTACTGTTTTTGTTGATTTATGGGCTCCATTTTACGGGGGGGCTTATACGCGAGACAAAAGTACCTATGCAAGAACTTGAGCTAAAAATGGAGGGGGGGGGCGTAATCGCGGGATTCTACGGTAATACAACGTATGGAAAAAAGCAATTTCAATATTGTAAAATGCATGCTTTTCTGGTAAAGGTCGTCAATCGCTCCATATATACATACTATGAGAAATCGCAAAATCATTATGCTAAGTTCTTACATTAAGGCCAGACCAAATTAATTTGTTGGGAACGTGGTGTGATCACAAACAAAGCACTGTATCTCCACAATGAAGCACACGATCGGCCAAAAACTTGAATGTGGGTTAGCTCTATGGTAGAGCTTATCAAACATAGAGTAGCGGTCAATAAAAAAATTAACGTTCTGTTTCCAATTCTACGATTGTAGAACGATGAGAAAAAAAACGAAACGGTAGCTGAACAGTACGGACAGAAAGGTGACAAGCGTTCTTTTGGCAGGTGAGAAACATTCTTAGTAAGCACAGACTCAGTGCGTACTAAATACAGTGGAACCTGTCTATAATGGTCGCCCATGGGCCAGAAATAAATGGCTGCAATAGAGAGGTGGCTGCTTTAAAGAAGTGTTTAGTATATGGAATTTTGCCGATTGGGGCTTAAACTAAGTGGCTGTAATAAAGAGGTGGCTGCCTTACACAGTGACCACTATACACAGGTTTGACTTTATTAGTTAGACACTGTTTAGGAGGTTTCTATGTGATTTAGAAGACTGAAGGACTAATCCCGAGCGATGCGAGGGTTCTATGAGAGCCCTGAGGTCTTATGAATCACATAGAAACTGACTGAACAGTGTCCAACAAGTTTAGATCATATAGTTTTGTATTGCTAGAGCTAGAGGGCAAAACTTGTAGGTGACTATGAGACATAGATACTTGTCAGTAGCCAATCAGATTGCATGCAGTATTTGTTACAGCTATGATCTAAGATAGCCTTAGTCACCTGCTGCGTTGGCTTCTATGATCGCTAGGTGGCTCTACTCGGCCCCTCACTGGAAGCCAAGCTGACTGCTTTTTTGCTTGAGGTGACTACTCAAACTACTCGTGCAAAACGTACCTGGCAATTGACAAGGTACAAAAAAATATAGCCTTCTTTCGATATCTACTACATTATCAAGCCGATACGAGGGTTGGTTGAGCTTCTCCATCACTCATGGCTTCTCAAAAGCTTGTTTCTTCCACCCAGCATCAAGAACGGTCAATTATTTATTATACTACAAAAAATATTTCAGACGATCATTTTTCTAATAATATTTTAGTCCATGTCATTACGTGAGGGCATGGATATGCGTCTAGGATGCGCCCGGTTGCTATGAATGAGGTGCACGGGCAGAGAAAAAGTCTGCACTACAAGACTCAGGATTGGTCAGAACCGTAGAATCATGTGCACAAAGAAGAGTGGCCTTAATGCCTCAGGCCATAGCTACAGCTAGAGATGCATTGTTGAATGATTGGCGTGAAAGCGCCACACGTTTTGAGAGGCCTACTAAGCAGGTGCTAGCACTACCTATTGAGCCTTGAGCAAAGCGAGAGGCGAGGTCTCAGTTCTTTATCATACCCGTCAGTAGTCCAGTAGCAACGTTCGAGCAGAGTGAGAATGTTGCCATTGCACACTTAGTTGGAGCCAGAGCAGATGCTACCTATGAAGGGTGTGGCCTCTACAATAATTGGTACAGGTTCAAAGTTCATCCCACTTCCATCTGCGCATGCACACGGTACTCGTACACAGGCACGATACTATTTGTGCATGAACTAACCTACGTCTCTGTTTTGTGAGCACGTACTGTTAATATGCATACGACGATTATGCATACTAGCCACATTATTCCATGATTGTGACATTAAACATACTTGTTTCTATATTATTTATTTTTGTAGTACGGTCACGCCTACCAATTAAGCATTTGCGTAAATGTAAAAATGATGGATGCATGTGTGTGCGTACTCCCCCATACCGCAGAATGGTGTGAAAATAGAAATGTTCCCACCTCCAAATGATCATACAATGGAACTGAGTGTTAACTTTTTGTTGACTGCTACTTCATGTCAAACTCGATTTTCAGACATACATAGGGTTTTCCCAAAGGGCGTGGTTTTGCCCCAAAGTGGATGTGGCTTCTAACATTTTTGCGTGCAAGAGTATATCAGAAATCCCCTTCTAGAAATAGAGCATTTACACTGGACAGTTTGTATAGCAACATATCCTAAACTGGTTTGAAACTGGCCTCCCAGATGTGGTTTACAAACTGTTTTAGAAGGCAGATTTATAAAGCAGTTTAGTTATACTATATACAACGAAAAATACTTTTTAGACGATCATTTTTCTTATATAGTCCGTGTCCTAACCTGAAGGGCATAAAAGATGCGTTCTTCTACAAGTTCAGAAGGCCCATGATTGGTCAGAATTGCAGTGCCGTGTGCACAAACAAGGGTGGCCATAGGAACGGCGCCAAGCGCCGCGCGTTTCGAGATATCTGCTCAGCAGGCCACTGAGCCTCGAGTGAAGTGAGAGACGAGGGAGATGAGACTTTCTTTGAGTATGTGAGCTTTAATACTGTGAGTAACTCATGCATATTATTCCATGATTGTTACATCAAACATAATACTTGTTTGTACAGCAACATATCCTAAACTTGTTTGAAACTTGTTTGAAACTTGTTTCAAACCACCTCCCAGATGTGGTTTAGTGTGTTTACACGAAGCCAGCTTAAACTAAGCTGGCTTCCAAAGTGGTATGAACAGGGCTTTAGTGACTCAAATAATGGAAATATTACACGACTATGATTACAAAAAATCCTGAAGTATAGCTGCTGCCACGAGTGAAGGCGAAGGCTCACCCCGCCTGATGATCATCTTCCTAGTACAGTGGAACCCCGCTTAACGGACACCCCACAACGGTGGACACCTGTGATTTAGATCATAGCTGTAAAAAATACTGCAATTTGATTGGCTACTGACAGGTACCGTATTTCCTCGAGTAGACGCCGCGGCGACTAATTTTTTCCCTCTGCTGAAACTAGCGGCGACAAAAACTTACATAGTAGTAGAACTGCATACAAGAATAATGAAGAGGTTTGTTTTAGCTAGCTGCTTTTCACCGTCTGCCTTCGTCAGAAGCTTTACTAGTCTCTTGATGGCTTTCTCGCGTACAGTAGCACCGCTCGCAAGCACATTGACACTGTTTAAGGGAGTGGCAAGTGGGCTCTAATTAGAGAGTGCGGCAATAATTCGAGGGCGGCGACAGTAAATATCGGGCATGCGTAGCTAGCGGCGACTATTCGAGTGCGGCGTCTATTTGAGGGCGGCGTCTGATCGAGGAAATACGGTATCTATATCTCATAGTCACCTACAAGCTTCTCATAGTCACCTACAAGATTTTCATAGTCACCTACAAGCTTTGCCCTCTGACTCTAGCAATACAAACTTATATGATCTAAACTTGTTAGACACTGTTAAGTCAGTTTCTATGTGATTTAGAAGACCTCAGGGCTCTCATAGAGCCCTTGCTTCGCTCGGGATTCTATATAGGGTCCTTTGGTCTTCTAAATCACATAGAAACCTCCTAAACAGTGTCTAACTTATATATAACGGACACTTCTAAATGTCGGGATTGTATTTCCATAGACTTCAATATATTCACAAATCCCCTCAACAACGGACACAACGCTATTCTGTACAAAAGACACTTATTTTGGTCCTGTTCAGCCTGCACAATAGCGAACAACCTTGCATAACGGACAGTTAGGCCGCACTCACCATTTAAATCAGTCCATTTCTGCGACCAGTAACTACAGTAAAGCCTAAGTACCGTAAATCCGGAAATTTTTGTTGTTGAAATATTTTCGTAGTTGCTCAAGACTACGAAATTAAATATCACGAAATATTTGTGGTAAAAAATTTTAGCGCGCGCGCATGCGCGTACGTACCATACGTCCGTGTGTTCTGCTCGATCTTTGCGTGGTAGCCGCGAATACAGTAGCTCCTCAATTATCGTTGGTGATCTCGACACCTGGGCTGCTCCGTTGTTCGATCAAACTCGCGATCTTCTTCACACATAGCTACTATGTTGTTGCTAAAAAAAATTCGATGTAAAAATATTTTCGTAGGTGGAGTCGTCCTACAAAAATGATTAAATACGAAAATTTTTATTACGAATATTTAATTACACAAAAATTTCCGGATTTATGGTATGTCTCAAATTCTTGCTTAGGAGCTGTCAGTTGACAGATCTCTCATCAATACGGTCTTTTTTGTCGTCCACAGTAGTGCTTTATCATAGCTGGCCGCGATTGTAGGAGGGGCGTGGTCAACCACTAACCCCTGAGCTAAGGACACCTCGCTACAGCGGACAAAATTTTGGTCCCAATGGTTCCACTGTATTATACATGTACGTAGCCACATGGCTGGCCAGTTACTGCAACATGCATTGTGCCGCATTGTTCTGAACTCAGTAATGCGACTATGTGAGAAAAAGTTTCATCTTACATATGGCTCTCCTGTTTTATTAAAACACATACTCGGGGATAGTTGAGGTTGACGTTCCTTCAGCAATAGATTCCTAAGCTGTTCCTCCTTCGTCCTTAGCTGTTCCTTCTCCTTCCTTAGCTGTTCCTTCTCTGTCCTTAGCTGTTCCTTCTCCTTCATGAAGCTTAGCATTAAGTCTCTATCGCTACTACTTTCATTCACTTTCTTCTCAACTTCTTGTATTTGTTTATCAACTTCTTGCACTTGCTTCTCAATGTCACATATTTGGCTTTTAAGAGATTCTACAGATGTGTGGATTGAACATTATACTTATCATGTATGAATACAATTTACTAGTATACACACCAATCTCACTAGTTCCAGCAGCTGCTATCTCCATTGGTTCATCTGACTGTGCCATCCCTGTGTGACTCAATTTTGGTATCTTAGCTGGCGGAGTCGTCACTGAACACTGAGCTTCCATATACATGTACCTACATATTACATCAGCTTAAGCAACCCTACGGCTCTAGTAGTTATCCAGGACTCGCTCAGGCTCGCCTCGAGTACTCTAGAGATAGGAAGCAGTTCTATATGTACATGTATATATACGAGTCGGGGTGGGCCTGAGCAAGCCCCGAATACACAAGAGACAGGATGCATTTTGTAATTATGTATAACAAGTATAAAAACAATAAAATTGAAGGATGAAGTAGGGATGGCAGGATCAAAAAGTACACAAACAAGATTTGTAAGGGATAAGCATCTGCTATACATCCCTTCACTCGTGTAAACTATCATGTGCTATAATTACTGTCATTACTGCAACACTGTAGAGTCCACTTAGGCTCCTATCTGAACGTTAGTTTTATACTATACTCTTATCCTCATCTACTCTTGAAAGTATGTGACCGGATCTGAGAAAACCCACCATATTTATCAATCTACGAATTTTAGTTAGCTGTATCATAGAGAGATAACCTGCCTCCAAATCGTGCGCTTGGCTGAGGAGCTAGAGCGCTTTGTTTGCAATCACAATACACCCGCAATAATCAAGAAATTACGCTCTAAAGGCGTTGCATATAGCGTTTCCTTATACTATGTGTGAACCGGAAATCAATTAAATGGAGTTGGGCAGAGCCACTACGTAAAGATTGAGCAAGGGACAAACTTTGTCGTCAGCGACAGCCACTTGTTCTTCGATGCCCAAGCAGCTTAAAAGATGAGGAAACGTACAGTAGTTGGATAAATTTAGCAGTGCCTAGGTAACCCACAGTTGAGCTGACTGTGATTGATGATGAGTTCAGTTCAATTTCTGTCTCCCCCTAGCCTTCTTTTCAGCCTTACTTCTCTCTGATTTAATTGCAAAACTACCGTAAACGTGGAAATATTGGCGTTTCATTAAATTTGGCGATTTGGCGATCGGCGCAGAAATTGCCAAATTAAATGCGCGCAAAAGATTTTTCGCGCTATTTTATAGGCCTACGCATAGGAAAAAATCGCCAAATTTAAAACCACCAATATTTTTGTGGGCGGCTCGACGGCGAAAATTGCCAAATTAAATGCTCGCCAATATTTCCGCGTATACGGTATATAGTTCAGCCTCGTCCCCAGGCATTTTGATTGACTACACAAGTATAAATATGCAATTTGCTAAGTGGGATTTGTCTCTTACCGTGCATAGCGCGAAGCTTCAGCTAATTTATGGCTTAAAAATGAGCAAAACTGCTTTTGGACACTTTCACTATTTAAATCTTTTACTTGTGCATGTATTGCATGTATGGATGGTGGCTACTCTCAAGGGGGGGGGGGGCAGCCAGCTTCCAAGGTGGGGTGAGTGACCCCTCCCCCCCCCCCCCCCCCAAATGAAACCCTGATAAGGGATCCATGCATGATTCGCGCAATGCACGATTTTAGTAGCTCAGGTCGACATTTGTCAAAGTCCAGATTTTATCATATACATGTCAAATAATCCTTCTAACTGTTGCCGTTGTCTACTGAGGCTAATTGTGCTAAACAAAGGCGAAATAAGCCTTCACTTTGACCTGCCTAGTCAACACAACTGCCGTACCCGGAGCCCGTTGCTATGGGCGCTAATTAGAATTCCCGCCAGCGGGCTATCTAGATACAAGAATAGCTGCATCCAAGAACGCATGCGCGTTCACGATATCATTTAGGGGTGTGGCCAAGCGAACGATCGCACAATCATTCGTGTTGCTGCATTCCGCCCAGCTCGAAATGGCACTTATAGCTCAAAGAATCTGAGAATCGATAGTAGCCATAGTGATTTTGAGTAATTTGAAACGGCTGGAACTTTGGGCTAGCAAGAAAGCATGCAGATATCGAAGTCAAGGGTCACATATGCGCTTATGCGATCGCGCCACACCCCCAATAATCAAGAAATTACGGTCTAAAAGCGTTGCTATGCATGCGTATGGCATTTCCGCATACTACGCGTGAACCGGAAATCAATTAAGTGGCCCTTGGCGGGGCCGTTCAAAATGAACGTAAAGATTGAATTTCATTGTCCAAAACGACAGCCGATTGTTCTTTGATGCCCAAGAAGCTTAAAAGGTGAGCTAACTTACAATAGTTCGATGAATCTAGCTGTTAGGCGCATCTTGCTGTTAGGCGCACTTTGCTATTAAGTGCAGGCTTTCTTCCTGTGGGGATATACATGTAAGCGCATGTGCTTAATAGCGGGAAAATACGGTATCATAGAGTCGGTAGACTCTATAAGTAGGGATGGCCCGGATATGCCATATATGTAATACATTGCAAATATCCAAATATCTCAAAATAGGTAATTTTGTGAAATTTCTAAGTGTGAAAATCAGAATCTCCAGCAAATTGTCTATCTAACAAGACCAAGATCATTCATCAAATCAATTGTATATGCCAGAACCAGATGTTCAAAAAAAATGGCCATTTCTCAATCTTTCTTTCTTTCTTTCTTTTTCATTATCAGGGCTAGCTCAGGACTGCCTTAATCGCTCATCTTAGTTTGAGTATAAATCCACTCCATTTTGTAGCGCGCAGTGCAGTGGCACGCAAGTTCGGCATTATCTCGACCTGAGTTACATAATAGTGGGTGTGTGCGGCGCATTGATAATTGGGTGTGTCTGATACGCCATTTTGAAATAAAATGCGCATGCTCGGAATGTGTTGCCATGGTGAAGTCATGTGACAGCGCCCCCTCCCCCAGGCGCCAGGCGAGCTCGAACGCTCCTTAGAGGCCGAGGGCGAGCTAAGCGCGTGCAGCAGCGCGCTGGATCCATCATGGATAAGAAGGCGCAAGGTTCGGGGAGCGGTAAGGCGCTAGGCTAGGCATAGGCGAGCTACTCGCTAGCGCGTGCAGCGCTAATGCTCCACTGGAACTTAGCCTCATACGGATATCATAACGGAATATGAACGCAAGTTAACGAGAGGCGTGGCTACGAAACTTCGGCACCTCCCATCGTTCACTTAATTAGAAGTTGCATGTAAGATGGCAATTGATAAAATGCACTATGTGCAATAAAAAAATAACAATTGAATAAAATTGAAGGATGAAGTAGGGATGGCAGGATCAAAAAGTACACAAACAAGATTTGTAAGGGATAATCACATCTACTATACATCCCTACGCTTGCTTTCAAGTTGAGGGATGCAAAAAACCCCCAGTAATAATGCATATGATTGAATCAAACTGACCATCCCACCATCGTGACAACTAGCTAGGAATAACCTGAATGTCTTCCACATACTTCACTCGACAAGTATGTCGATATTAGTAAGTGCATAATAATAAAGAAAAGCAAGCGTAGGGATGTATAGTAGATGTGATTATCCCTTACAAATCTTGTTTGTGTACTTTTTGATCCTGCCATCCCTACTTCATCCTTCAATTTTATTCAATTGTTTTTATACTTGTTGCTTAGAGGAATGATTCCTTTATCGATCTATGCCAAAAAGTGAAAAATGATAATTATCACCTTGGGCCACTAAATAGGCCTATATCTCAGATTGATATCCAGCGCAATATGGTCGGTTTTGTCGTGGAGGGTCCCATATTATTTCGCGTGACCGATGTACCATAATAATACTAGGGCAATGTAAATCATCGAGGGGGTGAGCCTTCACTCATAATATAAGACTTTAATAGTAGAGGGGGAGGATTGGGATGCCCCCTCTACTATCTTCGATCCATAGTACATACAGTACAAGCAGCTATCTGTTGCTCAACCGATTCAGTTTATTGTCACTATAAAGACCAAGGGATGAGGAGTACAAATAACAGTTGCGTACTATGCATGATTCATCCCCAGTAAGTCGGGAGTTTTGCCACTGAGGCTACTCTGACTACTACATGTATGTGGCTACAGAATTGTACAGCTAGCTAGCTACGCTGCAGTTTGCGCATGCGCTATGAACTAGCGAGCACGTGTTTGACGTTATACAGCGGTACGCGGTTTTCGTACTGATAAAATTTAATAGTGTGCAGGCTCGCCTCAACAAATGGGGCTGGCCAACTAGGAGTTTGATATCTTCACTCTTGTGGTAGCTTTTCAGACAGATAAAAAGCCTGCCACTACTCGTACAAAACTAGACTGATTGACATGCTACTGATGGTACTCGATGCTTCTTTCAAAGAAATCTTACGACTTTCGCGATGGCTCGCCCCCGCACACTGGGGATGATTTTCATCACCATTAGTTTTTAAAATAATGTTGGTCGTCTTAACTTACCTAGTTCTGTCTCACGCACACTTGGTCTTCGTTTATTCTGTTGGCGAGCGTACCTGGTGGTAAGGCAAATGATTCTGGGCGCAGTTGGAGGGTCAAAGGTCATATTTAACCCCTTTGGTACGTGAATTCAATTATTATTGAGGTGCAAATGTAAAATACAATATTATATAATAACAATATTATATAATAATTAATTTAGAGTAATAATATAAATTGTTAGTGATTTAGATTAAGTACAGCACATATAGTTTATGTCCTCCATAAGATGATGATTCATATCAGGATTCATTCTGAATAGGATTTCCAGTGGCGGGCAGCGTTACGACGGTTGTACCCAAAACTAGTGTACATTAGTGTTGAGGCTTCAGTGAAGACCTCAGCCAGAAGACAAGACCCAGCTTTTTGAGCAGAAGAAATTAGCTTGTTAGATCTGGTGATAACAATATTGTGTATTCCTTGAAGATCACCAACACAAATGAAGAATGGCAGTGTGACAGCGACGGGGAAGGCTCCAGATTTTCCTTAATATGTTTTTGTTAAAAGAAACTGCCAAGGAGTATAGTTCTGAAGAAGAAGCTGCCCACAGTGCTGAACCATACAGAGAGAGACAGAAACTCTGCATGAGTTTGCTTTTAGTGTGAGGATCACAAGACCCAAAAACAGTCAGCATATGGTTAGCCTTACGACACATGGATTGCTTAACAGCAATGATGTCTGGATTGTCAGATAAGTCATTACTTAAGATGTGACCAAGATGCTTTACAGTTTATAATGTCGGATGTAGTCTTGTTCCCAGACCCCGCTCCAAGTGCATACGTAGGAAAATTTGGGGGGATCTACCAAAATTAAAATTTAACGCATGCATGCGCAAACAATGCAAGTGCACGTGTGTACTGGGCCCTTTCGGATGAGGCTACTAGCTATATAGGGCATGTCGAGCAAAGGATGATGAATGGAATGGAAGATGAATAACTTAAACGACAAGTTTTCCTCAGACAAAATAGATCTGAGTCACTGTTCCGAGTCGCTGCCCCACATTTCCCAATTAGTACTATTAAACCACCAAAATCTATCACACCAATGTAAAACTTTTTTTACCATAATTCCATGTCATAACACTTAATTTATACTAGCATTATAATTATGGTAACTTGTATAATTATAGCTAAATATTTCAAATTTAACCCTGACACAGCATTTTTATCTTCAACACGATTATAATGTCATATCACTCATTGTACTTATTCATATCATCCCAATTCTACTGTTAATAATTATTATTGATTCAGGTTTGAATGTGTTGATCAATGTACCCTCAGTTACTCCCTAATACCGGTAATATCATTATTGTGTACTAAAAATAGAATAAATCGGGTGGACACAGAGATGCATAATATTATAGTACTGCCAAATGTACAGTAGCTATAAACACACTGAGTTCGATGATTAGTATAATATACCAGTACAATACATATAATATTATAACAATATATTGAGAGAGGGGGAGTGTACTCTAAATGGGAGAACTTGTCCGTGTGTACTGAAGATAGGAATGAAATTTGTAGTAGAAAACATAGGCGGGGGAGTGGGGGCAGTGAGAGCCGCAAGAGCTCAGCAGGTCCATGAGAGCAACGTAGAGAACGATCAGGAAGAGAACGAGAAACACTATGAATAGGAGGAGGGCAACGCTCTTGAGGATTCGATAGGTGCTGCTGCCGAGATATGAAAACCTATTGTAAGAGAGGGGAAAGGGGAGAGAAGGGGAGAGGGAGGGGGAGAGAGAGAGAGAGAGAGAGAGAGAGAGAGAGAGAGAGAGAGAGAGAGAGAGAGAGAGAGAGAGAGAGAGAGAGAGAGAGAGAGAGAGAGAGAGAGAGAGAGAGAGAGAGAGAGAGAGAGAGAGAGAGAGAGGGTGAATTTTTTTGATACATTCAGAGCATGCATACACATGCATTAATTTTATGTTTGTTTGTTTGTGTGTGTGCTGTATCAACACATATCTCACACAGATAATACATAATGTGTTCTCTTACCATCCTTCTCTTTGATTTTTCAGCTTCTCAGCTCTGGATATGCAAATAGAGAGGAATGTTTGTCATAACAAGGTCACAAAGTGCACACCATGTAGGCTATACAAGATGATAGTAGAGCCTTATTATTATACCCTTTGAAAGCTTCAATCACAGAGGAGAGGAGAGCATCCTCTTTCTCCCTCACTTCCTCTCTCTCTCTCTCTCCCTTGCATGTGTACATACATACCTCTGCTCCAGCTGCGTGCATTGATTACACAGCTTGTCCTGTCGTTCTTTTAGCTCAGCCACTTCCTCCTCTGTCAATTCAAAATCATGCCTATACATGTACATATTGCATAAGGGCTAAAGATTAATATTATCGTATAATTGCAGTTCTAATAATAATAGTGACAGAATGATGACATTTATCTCACGACTCTCAGCAACTTTGAGACAGAGGTTGGGCACATGCTTTGGCAGTGAGTAATTCGGTAAAATTTTTTATTGCTGAGGGAGAGATCAAAGTGCACCTCTAAGCAGCCAGACATTCAGTCAACATTTTTAATTGTAATTTTTAAGGGTAAGTTCACAGGAAGAAGATTTTACTGCAAATAGGATGGGGCTCCACTAACAGAAACTTCCAAAGGACAATTTCCGATTTATGTACAGTACACGTTATGCCCCAGGCCCACCCACACACACATACCAAAGAAAATAATTCATGCCAGCATCAACTCACCCTTTCTGAATGGCTAGTTCAGTGATGACATCCGGCTCGGTCTGTTGGCTCTTCTCTATCGACGAGGTGGAGGGGGAGAGAGGGAGGGGACCCCCGTCAAAGTCTACCTGTGCCAGCAGGGCAGACCGAGAGAGCTTGGGGCGCTGTCGAAGCTCCTCAGAGCCAGGGAACAGGTAGCTACCGCTGGTCTCTAGGTTAAGACCCCAGGACGCTGAAGCCTGGGGGGTGGAAAAAAATGAGTATAGATCTATGTTTATGGTGGGGTGCCCTGGGATTTCCCATCCCTAACGCAGATTTCCCCCTCAAACTTATTCTGATTCTATAGTACACTTTGTATTAGTTTCCTGCCCTAATGGCATCAGGTCCTCCATCTACTTATCATAAAATCAGTGATTCTGTAACATCGTTTAAGATGTAGGGATGTGGTTGCTTCATGAAATGCTCAATTATACATGGACTTGCACTGCTGTCTATGATATACAGTACACCACATGTGGCATACACAAAATTAATATTATTAATGCAATATACATACATGTATAATACAAGTAAGCACTTTGGACAGGAAAATAACAAAAAGCTCAATTATTAGGATCTTACTCTTTCTGAACTGCATACGGGTGACAAAATTTAATATGTCTACACAAAGTGTTGAAAGTCGATCAGCAACGTACTCGTTAAACTTATGAGCAGGAGACTTGAAGAATTACTTACAAGGATGGTCAAAGAACACCAAAGGTAACACAGTGGCAGTTCCAAGCTTCTTATCTTGCCACAATAGGGCGTTGTATTCAGTAACAGCGAGTGGCCGTGTCCATGAAGTGGTCTCAGCGTATAGACTGCATGGGTACGCAGAATGGGTTGAAAGTAGAAAGTTGATGGCGGGACATTTGATTCACACCTCAGAATAAAAGTTATGGCACTTTTTTTAAGTTTTCCGTATACATAATAATATTATGTATGGGAAGCCATGCATTTGTTTGCCCATAAAAATGCTACGAATTGCATGGGGTACGTTGACGACCCTTTGCTGAATACTGTATTATGGATACCTGCTTTGGATTGTATGTATATATGGGCATCCAGCTCGACCGTGTGGTGGATTCTGGACCATTCTTTTCGTCTTATATAGTATGTCAGCTCGCTTAAAAAAAACAACAACGTAGCTCCCTTAAAAAAAAAATAACGCAGACAAAAATTAATGGGTCAGGATGTAGGTGGAGTAAATTGAAGTAATGCAAGTGATATTATAGAGTCACGTTTCAGACAGTCCCCCTCTGCCCTGCACTTTAG
Organism: Cliona cf. orientalis; assembly: GCA_963930775.1. Lineage (NCBI taxonomy): Eukaryota > Metazoa > Porifera > Demospongiae > Clionaida > Clionaidae > Cliona > Cliona cf. orientalis. The sequence continues at coordinate 1,388,226 of OZ005701.1, read as the reverse complement.
GGAACCCCTGGGTATGGATCATAAAATAATATTATTATTACGATACAATTTACATGCTACAATAAGCAAACAATATAAATCAGCTACTGTTTTGTGTTATGTTCAAATATTCCAACATGGAAAGAGATGTGCTTTTTCCATTACACTCAAATGTTCAAATATCGGATCACGCGTTAGTTTTGATTGGTACACAGACTGCCCACTGGGTCACCCAATCCATTTTGTACTCACAAACTTTGTTATCTTCGTTCAAATACTTCTGTTGAGGAAATTGTGCATAAATATCTTCCGGAACAACAAAGCATAGTTTTAAGCTGCTACACTGCAGTGCCTTCTTGATCTTCAGCAAATATTTTCTTTTTACTGAATGATCATGGGAAACTGTCATCTGAAATACCATGCCTGGTGGAGCAATTGCATCAACAGCTGGAAAATTGGACACTTTAGGAATAAAATAGTACTCATTTCTTTTAGTTTCACTCATTATCTCCTGCAGTTTGCCAAAAAACCGACATTCACGATGTAGTTCTAGGGTCTCAGATCCTCCAGCTGAGGCTAAGGATTTCATTTGAAATCGCTCTGAAGGTAGCTGACTATGACAATATGATTCAAACATCAGCCCATATACCCCACGAAGACACGGATGACTAGCAGCAGCTGACATAGTAGAGATTACTGAAGCATGACTCGTTCTTTCCAGCTTTTCATACACATGTTGAGCAGCAAACTGGGATGCAAACTTAGTCACTACTGAAGCATAGTTGCCTTCTTTTGGATGTGCATGCAATATGTCACTAGAAATCGTAGTAATGGGAGTTTCAGTATTCACCACCGAGAGCACACCTTGTATATCAGTGGTTCTAATCTTGCCTAATAACATTTCCTCATCATCATCCTGGACGTCGACGTAGGATCGAAAAATTTGTCGAGCAATACCTCCCCACACATTAAACCGCTTTTCGACTATAGGCATTGGTATTATATTATACAGATGCTGTCTACAGAACGCTACCTCATCCCAAGTCCATGTAGGCATATAGATTCTCATAGAGACAGGACCTGCTGCACCAGCGACTATACAAGCTTTATAGTAATCCTTATAATTCATCACGTCGGGAGATGAGCACACAATACTCTTTTTACTGCTTCCTGCAGTAAGAACATCCAGCAATACTGCTGACTTACTTTGGCCGCAATCAAAGACGTAGTAGTCAACATGTGGAAGTGAATTACTAGGAGGTGGATTCAACCTTCGAACATCTCTTCCACACTTGTATATATAATACCCAGTATATCCACTTCCATACAAAATACGGGCAGTAGGGTAATCAGCCAACAGACGATATGCAACATAAAATGAAAAATAAGACTTTCCAATACCCGGACTACCGATAATAAGAGTATTTTCGCACTTCTGAATGTACTCGTCATAAATTCTGTCATAGCAACCTCGGATGTAGATCTGATTCAACTTAGTGTTTGGCATTGGTACCGGAAATTGCAGCACAGATGTGGAAATAGCATTATCTTCAATCACAGTTCTGTCCTCACTGCTACCTTCTTCATCTTGACTACTTTCTTCGTCTTCACTGTCATCACTTTGCTCCGCTATTGGATTCTCATATTCTCTTTTCTCTGCATTAGGCATCTCCTTAAAGAAGTCTATCAGGCCTGGAACTGCAATAGAAAGATATTCGAATTCCTGATCACAATTTTTCAGCTAGATGTCACTTAAGGTTACGGGTGACAGTTTGCCCACGCACGGGCTTTTTCCATAGTGAGTAATGGAGCATACGAAGACAAACCCCAAATGAAAACTCTGCATCAAGTTTCACGTAGATGGCTTCTCTTTTGACCGTAAGGAAGTTATTACTCAGACATCTGGGCAGGGCTAGAGTTTGAAGGCCACCTTTCAGAAAGCAGCTAGACAGCCATGTTGACGACCTGGTTTGCCATTACGCTTGGCATAAATTACCTTCTTTTGTGTAGCTTTCCCTCTGTGTAGGCTCTGTGAACTTGGGAACCAACTTCAGCACTGTAAATACTTCATATAAATAAGCTATAGAAAGTAGACCAGAAGCCTTGTCTAAGTAAAACTTGACGCAAGAGTTCGTGACAGATGGCAGCCATAGTCTGACTTTTGCAATGGGAAGGTCGCTTCAATGCTGTGACAGCTGTCTCTATCATCATGTTAGCTATATTTTCATTTTTATTTCAGCTTCACAGCTACTTCCCTTGTGGAGATATAAATAGATTAAAAATTTCTTGATGTAAACTGTCACCCGTAACCTTAATAACAATTCAAAGTAGAAAATTGAAGAAAAGCAGATTTTTTTTACATTTCAGTCATTATTGGAAATTGAATATTACCGTAGAATCCTGCGATTACGCCCCCCCCCTTTGTGCATGCTAGGATTGGGCAAAAGTGGGGAGGGGGCTTGTATGTGGGATCCTCACATTTCCGTGTGATGACCATTACCGACCGTCGAATGCCATGTGGGCGCGCGATCTTTGTCTGGCTGTTTGGTGGGCAAAACTCGAGAAAACGACAAAGTAAGGCATAATATGATACAAATAGGTAGTTTGCTATTGTAGCTACTGTTTTTGTTGATTTATGGGCTCCATTTTACGGGGGGCTTATACGCGAGACAAAAGTACCTATGCAAGAACTTGAGCTAAAAATGGAGGGGGGGGCGTAATCGCGGGATTCTACGGTAATACAACGTATGGAAAAAAGCAATTTCAATATTGTAAAATGCACGCTTTTCTGGTAAAGGTCGTCAATCGCTCCATATATACATACTATGAGAAATCGCAAAATCATTATGCTAAGTTCTTACATTAAGGCCAGACCAAATTAATTTGTTGGGAACGTGGTGTGATCACAAACAAAGCACTGTATCTCCACAATGAAGCACACGATCGGCCTAAAACTTGAATGTGGGTTAGCTCTATGGTAGAGCTTATCAAACATAGAGTAGCGGTCAATAAAAAATTAACATTCTGTTTCCAATTCTACGATTGTAGAATGATGAGAAAAAAAAACGAAACGGTAGCTGAACAGTATGGAAAGAAAGGTGACAAGCGTTCTTTTGGCAGGTGAGAAACATTCTTAGTAAGCACAGTGCGTACTAAATATTAGTTAGACACTGTTTAGGAGGTTTCTATGTGATTTAGAAGACCGAAGGACTAATCCCGAGCGATGCGAGGGTTCTATGAGAGCCCTGAGGTCTTATGAATCACATAGAAACTGACTGAACAGTGTCCAAAAAGTTTAGATCATATAGTTTTGTATTGCTAGAACTAGAGGGCAAAACTTGTAGGTGACTATGAGACATAGATACTTGTCAGTAGCCAATCAGATTGCATGCAGTATTTGTTACAGCTATGATCTAAGATAGCCTTAGTCACCTGCTGCGTTGGCTTCTATGATCGCTAGGTGGCTCTACTCGGCCCCTCACTGGAAGCCAAGCTGACTGCTTTTTTGCTTGAGGTGACTACTCAAACTACTCGTGCAAAACGTACCTGGCAATTGACAAGGTACAAAAATATAGCCTTCTTTCGATATCTGCTACATTATCAAGCCGATACGAGGGTTGGTTGAGCTTCTCCATCACTCATGGCTTCTCAAAAGCTTGTTTCTTCCACCCAGCATCAAGAACGGTCAATTATTTATTATACTATTTCAGACGATCATTTTTCTAATAATATTTTAGTCCATGTCATTACATGAGGGCATGGATATGCGTCTAGGATGCGCCCGGTTGCTATGAATGAGGTGCACGGGCAGAGAAAAAGTCTGCACTACAAGGCTCAGGATTGGTCAGAACCGTAGAATCATGTGCACAAAGAAGAGTGGCCTTAATGCCTCAGGCCATAGCTACAGCTAGAGACGCATTGTTGAATGATTGGCGCGAAAGCGCCACACGTTTTGAGAGGCCTACTAAGCAGGTGCTAGCACTACCTATTGAGCCTTGAGCAAAGCGAGAGGCGAGGTCTCAGTTCTTTATCATACCCGTCAGTAGTCCAGTAGCAACGTTCGAGCAGAGTGAGAATGTCGCCACTGCACACTTAGTTGGAGCCAGAGCAGATGCTACCTATGAAGAGTGTGGCCTCTACAATAATTGGTACAGGTTCAAAGTTCATCCCACTTCCATCTGCGCATGCACACGGTACTCGTACACAGGCACGATGCTATTTGTGCATGAACTAACCTACGTCTCTGTTTTGTGAGCACGTACTGTTAATATGCATACGACGATTATGCATACTAGCCACATTATTTCATGATTGTGACATTAAACATACTTGTTTCTATATTATTTATTTTTGTAGTACGGTCACGCCTACCAATTAAGCATTTGCGTAAATGTAAAAATGATGGATGCATGTGTGTGCGTACTCCCCCATACCGCAGAATGGTGTGAAAATAGAAATGTTCCCACCTCCAAATGATCATACAATGGAACTGAGTGTTAACTTTTTGTTGACTGCTACTTCACGTCAAACTCGATTTTCAGACATACATAGGATTTTCCCAAAGGGCGTGGTTTTGCCCCAAAGTGGATGTGGCTTCTAACATTTTTGCGTGCAAAGGAGCTCGTTTGCTCGTTTTTTTGATACAGAAAATAAGATACACTTCTAGTACACTGGAGTAGATGTTCCTATCCAAACCATACTGGTAGTTGTATAGCTTTGGAAACTTTTGTCTGGACACTATGACCGACCAAGAAGTAGCTTGAGCGGCCCATCTGGTTGAAATGCACGGAGAATGGCCGATGGGCGGCTATTATTTATGCTCTGAATACCTGGGGGCTTACATGTACATAAGAGACCAGGAGCATATGAACCACGGTGAAGGAGCGTGCAATACCCGGGTGCCATCAAAATACAAATTCAAGTGCAATACTTCCAAATACGGAAAGTGTGTGTCTACTGGACATGGCTATTGCCATATACATACACGGATAGCCACACCCAGCTTCATGCATGAATTTATATTTCGATGACATGCAAGTTACACACTCCTTCCATGCCTTCGGCAGCTCACATGCTCCTGGCGAGACAAAACGATAGTATCGATCACTGGTAACTTGACAAACGAGTGCGAGTAGCGAGGAGGTGACTTGCATGGCCTGGACGTTCACGCGTGGGTGCAAAAGGCGCCCTCGATGTGCAAGCGCAAGTACTCGCATGCTCGCGCATATTCAGACTCTTTATGGGTACTACTGAAATAGCTAAATACTGTAGTTCGGCCATAAAATTAACGACTGCACTGTTCTCCAGGTCAGAGTAAGGGATAGAATACCACCCTGAAGGATGTAAAGATCATGTCATGACCATATCGCTCCAGTGATCAAGTGCTTATTTGCCAGTGTGCTTGGCAATGCTGCAACTGGCATGTACATGTGTACACTTAAGCTCCATTTACACGTAGTACTACAAGCTGGCTTAAACTAAACTGCTTTGGAATATTATGTTTTAATCCAGCTTAGAGTATTTACACTGGACAGTTTGTATAGCAACATATCCTAAACTGGTTTGAAACTGGCCTCCCAGATGTGGTTTACAAACTGTTTTAGAAGGCAGATTTATAAAGCAGTTTAGTTATACTATATACAACGAAAAATACTTTTTAGACGATCATTTTTCTTATATAGTCCGTGTCCTAACCTGAAGGGCATAAAAGATGCGTTCTTCTACAAGTTCAGAAGGCCCATGATTGGTCAGAATTGCAGTGCCGTGTGCACAAACAAGGGTGGCCATAGGAACCGCGCCAAGCGCCGCGCGTTTCGAGAGGCCTGCTCAGCAGGCCACTGAGCCTCGAGTGAAGTGAGAGACGAGGGAGATGAGACTTTCTTTGAGTATGTGAGCTTTAATACTGTGAGTAACTCATGCATATTATTCCATGATTGTTACATCAAACATAGTACTTGTTTGTACAGCAACATATCCTAAACTTGTTTGAAACTGGTTTCAAAACACCTCCCAGATGTGGTTTAGTGTGTTTACACGAAGCCAGCTTAAACTAAGCTGGCTTCCAAAGTGGTATGAACAGGGCTTTAGTGACTGAAATAATGGAAATATTACACAACTATGATTACAAAAAATCCTGAAGTATAGCTGCTGCCACGAGTGAAGGCGAAGGCTCACCCCGCCTGATGATCATCTTCCCTAGTACAGTGGAACCCTGCTTAACGGACACCCCACAACGGTGGACACCTATGATTTAGATCATAGCTATAAAAAATACTGCAATTTGATTGGCTACTGACAGGTACCGTATTTCCTCGAGTAGACGCCGCAGCGACTAATTTTTTCCCTCTGCTGAAACTAGCGGCGACTATTCGAGGGCGGCGACAAAAACTTACATAGTAGTAGAACTGCATACAAGAATAATGAAGAGGTTTGTTTTAGCTAGCTGCTTTTCACCGTCTGCCTTCGTCAGAAGCTTTACTAGTCTCTTGATGGCTTTCTCGCGTACAGTAGCACCGCTCGCAAGCACATTGACACTGTTTAAGGGAGTGGCAAGTGGGCTCTAATTAGAGAGTGCGGCAATAATTCGAGGGCGGCGACAGTAAAGATCGGGCATGCGTAGTTAGCGGCGACTATTCGAGTGCGGCGTCTATTTGAGGGCGGCGTCTGATCGAGGAAATACAGTATCTATATCTCATAGTCACCTACAAGCTTCTCATAGTCACCTACAAGATTTTCATAGTCACCTACAAGCTTTGCCCTCTGACTCTAGCAATACAAACTTATATGATCTAAACTTGTTAGACACTGTTAAGTCAGTTTCTATGTGATTTAGAAGACCTCAGGGCTCTCATAGAGCCCTTGCTTCGCTCGGGATTCTATATAGAGTCCTTCGGTCTTCTAAATCACATAGAAACCTCCTAAACAGTGTCTAACTTATATATAACGGACACTTCTAAATGTCGGGATTGTATTTCCATAGACTTCAATATATTCACAAATCCCCTCAACAACGGACACAACGCTATTCTGTACAAAAGACACTTATTTTGGTCCTGTTCAGCCTGCACAATAGCGAACAACCTTGCATAACGGACAGTTAGGCCGCACTCACCATTTAAATCAGTCCATTTCAGCGACCAGTAACTACAGTAAAGCCTAAGTACCGTAAATCCGGAAATTTTTGTTGTTGAAATATTCTCGTAGTTGCTCAAGACTACGAAATTAAATATCACGAAATATTTTCTACACTGAATAATAGAAACAACGAAATATTTGTGGTAAAAAATTTTAGCGCGCGCGCGTGCGCGTACGTACCATACGTCCGCGTGTTCTGCTCAATCTTTACGTGGTAGCCGCGGATACAGTAGCTCCTCAATTATCGTTGGTGATCTCGACACCTGGGCTGCTCCGTCGTTCGATCAAACTCGCGATCTTCTTCACACATAGCTACTATGTTTTTGCTAAAAAAAATTCGATGTAAAAATATTTTCGTAGGTGGAGTCGTCCTACAAAAATGATTAAATACGAAAATTTTTATTACGAATATTTAATTACACAAAAATTTCCGGATTTATGGTATGTCTCAAATTCTTGCTTAGGAGCCGTCAGTTGACAGATCTCTCATCAATACGGTCTTTTTTGTCGTCTATAGTAGTGCTTTATCATAGCTGGCCGCGATTGTAGGAGGGGCGTGGTCAACCACTAACCCCTGAGCTAAGGACACCTCGCTACAGCAGACAAAATTTTGGTCCCAATGGTGTCCGCTTTAGAGGGGTTCCACTGTATTATACATGTACGTAGCCACATGGCTGGCCAGTTACTGCAACATGCATTGTGCCGCATTGTTCTGAACTCAGTAATGCGACTATGTGAGAAAAATTTTCATCTTACATATGGCTCTCCTGTTTTATTAAAACACATACTTGGGGATAGTTGAGGTTGACGTTCCTTCAGCAATAAATTCCTAAGCTGTTCCTCCTTCGTCCTTAGCTGTTCCTCCTTCGTCCTTAGCTGTTCCTTCTCTGTCCTTAGCTGTTCCTCTTTCTTCATGAATCTTAGCAATATGTCTCTATCGCTACCACTTTCATTCACTTTCTTCTCAACTTCTTGTATTTGTTTATCAACTTTTTGCACTTTCTTCTCAATATCGCATATTTGGCTTTTAAGAGATTCTACAGAAGTGTGGATTGAATACTATACTTATCGTGTGTGAATACAATTTACTTGTATACACACCAATCTCACTAGTTCCAGCAGCTGCTATCTCCATTGGTTCATCTGACTGTGCCATCCCTGTGTGACTCAATTTTGGTATCTTAGCTGGTGGAGTCGTCACTGAACACTGAGCTTCCATATACCTACATATTACATCAGCTTAAGCAACCCTACGCATCTAGTAGTTATCCAGGACTCGCTCAGGCTCGCCTCGAGTACTCTAGAGATAGGAAGCAGTTCTATATGTACATGTATATATACGAGTCGGGGTGGGCCTGAGCAAGCCCCGAATACACAAGAGACAGGATGCATTTTGTAATTATGTATAATAAGTATAAAAACAATAAAATTGAAGGATGAAGTAGGGATGGCAGGGTCAAAAAGTACACAACAAGATTTGTAAGGGATAAGCATCTGCTATACATCCCTTCACTCGTGTAAACTATCATGTGCTATAATTACTGTCATTACTGCAACACTGTAGAGTCCACTTAGGCTCCTATCTGAACGTTAGTTCTATACTCTTATCCTCATCTACTCTTGAAAGTATATGTGACCGGATCTGAGAAAACCCACCATATTTGTCAATCTACCAATTTTTAGTGGGATGTGTCTCCTACCGTGCGTAGCGCAAAGCTTCAGCTAATTTATGGCTTAAAAATGAGCAAAACTGCTTTTGGACACTTTCACCATTTAAATCTTTTACATGTGCATGTATTGCATGTATGGATGGTGGCTACCCTCAAGGGGGGGGGGGCAGCCAGCATCCAAGGTGGGGCGAGTGACCCCTCCCCCCCCCCCCCCCCCCCCCCCAAATGAAACCCTGATAAGGGATCCGCGCACGATTCGCGCAATGCACGATTTTAGTAGCTCAGGTCGAAATCAAAGTCCAGATTTTATCATATACATGTCAAATAATCCTAACTGTTGCCGTTGTCTACTGAGGCTAGTTGTGCTAAACAAAGGCGAAATAAGCCTTCATTTTGACCTGCCTAGTCAACACAACTGCCGTACCCGGAGCCTGTTGCTATGGGTGCTAATTAGAATTCCCGTCAGCGGGCTATCTAGATACAGCTAGATTCATCGAACTATCGTAAGTTAGCTCACCTTTTAAGCTTCTTGGGCATCAAAGAACAATCAGCTGTCGTTTTGGACAATGAAATTCAATCTTTACGTTCATTTCGAACGGCCCCGCCAAGGGCCACTTAATTGATTTCCGGTTCACGCGTAGTATGCGGAAATGCCATACGCGTGCATAGCAACGCTTTTAGACCGCTTGATTATTGGGGGTGTGGCGCGATCGCAAACAAAGCACTGTATCTCCACAACGAAGCGCGCGATCGGCCTAAGACTTGAACGCGGGTTAGCTCCATGGTAGAGCTTATCAACCATACATCAAACTCGATTTTCAGGAAAATTTGTTACAGAGGGTTTTCCCAAATCTGGTCACATAATATTATACGCACGCAATGTACGTTATAAGCGATTGATGCCAAATGGCGTCAAAGCCGTTTTCTTCCCTTATTTCGTACATAGCGCTGGGCTACTACACTCTACGTCTGGCTTGTGGTTAGCTGCTGACCGCTGCTACTCAGTTATGGCTTCAGGTCGCGCCAGTAGCAATTAAGTGGGTGTGACTGACACTGTAAGGCAAGCCGCTAGATCGCCATGACGATTGATCTGGGCAAAAGTTCAAGGATGTTATCCTGCAACTATGGCAACGGCTCCATATCATGGACGGTAGCTACATGGCCGACTTCTTCGAGCCATATAAACTCAGTAAGTATAGCGTTCTAGAAGCTACGAAGCAGATTACCGTATTTTCTCCTTATTAGGCGCATCTCGCTTATAAGTGCATATTCGTTATTAAATGCAGGGTTTATTTCAAGGGGGGGCAAGGAGCTTTTGCCCCCCCCCCCTAGAAATTTGTTTGTTGGTCCTTAAAGAGAGAGAGATGTAGCTGCATAATAATACAAAATGGTAGCTAAAAGTCTGTTGTCATCATCGCTCTCAGAAGCAATCTCAGGGGTTGTAAAATTAAAAATTTTCCTGGGGGAGCATGCCCCCAGACCCCTCTAGATGGTCGTGCTTACGTACACACTGTGCTGATTCTTTCCACTTGCCCCCCCCCTAATATTTGGGCGCTAATCATTTGCCCCCCCCTGGAGCAAAATCCTGAAATAAACCCTGAAGTGCATACTATTTTCCTGATCTAGGTACTCGCTGTTAGGCGTATTTTGTGTATAAGCGCATATGTGACCCTTGACTTCGATATCTGCATGCTTTCTTGCTAGCCCAAAGTTCCAGCCGTTTCAAATTACTCGAAATCACTATGGCTACTATCGATTCTCAGATTCTTCGAGCTATAAGTGCCATTTCGAGCTGGGCGGAATGCAGCAACACTAATGATTGTGCGATCAATCGATTGGCCACGCCCCTAAATGATATCGTGAACGCGCATGCGTTCTTGGATGCAGCTATTCTTGTTTTTTTTTTTTTGTTTTTTTTTCTCTATGAAATTTTAATGCATTTGCATAGTGGTTGGACAGATAGCTGAAAAGCTAGTATTGAAGTCCTCCCACAGGACAAACATACACAAAGTTAATATGGGGTGACAGAAAGGGCTGAGCTTAACAATGGGAACGTAAACGGGATTTGAAAACATTGGGGGAAGGACTGTTAACAACAAATGAGGACAAGGAGTTCCAGATAGGGATGACATCAATAAAGAAGGAGTGGCGGTGGGAGAGGGTAGAGACGTAGGGTTGGAAGAGAATTTTGTTGTGGGGGTGTCGGGGGGAAGGGGAAGGGTGATTAATAAAAACTGTTGGTGGAAGGCGAGAGAGCTTATTGGTAATGTTGTACACTATCTTTAGTTTGATGTTTCTTCTGCGAGTTTGGAGAGGTTGCCAGTTTAGTTTTGACTGCAGCTCAGTCTTGCTCATGGACCAGTTCCTTGTGACAGTTCTCCCGGCAAACTTTTGAACATTGTCAAGGTTGGCTATGTCCTTCTTGAGGTGGGGGTCCCATACGGCGGCACAGTATTCCAGTTTTGGCAGTATGGTAGAGTTGATGACTTTCAGACGAACCTCAGGTGGTGCCTGATGGAATTGTCGGTGGATAAGTCCTATCTGCCGTTTGGCTGCTTTGCATGTTGAGTTGATATGGTCTGACCATGTCAGGCGAGAGGATAGAGTGACTCCAAGGTACTTTACAGCCTGGGAGGGTGGGATTTGATGACCTTCCACCTTGAGGTGGATGGGTACAGGTTGCCTGCTTCTGGTGATGGTGAGAAGCTGAGTTTTTGAGTGATTCGGTCTAAGACCATGAGACTTGATCCATTGCAGTATGGAGTCAACATCATTTTGCAGAGAGTCACAGTCCTTCTCCGAGTTTACAGGCTTGTACAGGAGTATATCGTCAGCATACAGGACTAGTCTAGCTCCAGAAGAGAGTGTAAGTTTGGAAATAGAATTCATGAATATGATGTAAAGGAGTGGACCGAGGATAGAGCCTTGAGGTACTCCTGAGGTCACTGGTTGATAGCTAGATGAGAAGCCATCCAGAGCGACTCGTTGATATCTGCCAAAGAGGTAACTGGCGAACCATTGGTGGAGTTGACCGGTTATACCGATATTTGCAAGTGACTGCAGCAGGTGGTTGTGGGGCACGGAATCGAAGGCCTTCTTGATGTCGAAAAATACTGCAGCTACTTGCCGATTGGTGGACAGAGATTGGTGCCAGTCTCTAGTAATGGTCAGGAGAGCGTCCTGTGTGGAGGACCTCGGTCTGAATCCAAATTGGCAGTCTGAAAGGAGGTTGTTTCGGAGTAGGAAGTCCATTATCCTGTTGTGGATGCATCTTTCAAGAATCTTGGAGATTAGTGATAAGAGAGAGATTGGACGGTAGTTGGAAGCTTCAGAGGGGTCTCCAGATTTGAAGATTGGCGTGATGTTTGACCTTTTCCAATCGTCTGGTACTGTACTCTTCTTGAGCGAGAGGTTAAATAAGGCTGTTAAGGCTGGAGTGATTGAAGTTGCTGTTCCGCGTAGCATGATGCTAGAGATCCCGTCAGGCCCGGAGGCTGTGTTGATCTTGTGGGTTGACAGCAATTTTAGGACCTCATCATGGCTGCAGGTGACAGTTGATAGCATTGGGCTGGGGGGTGAGGGAAAGTTGATGTGAGGCAAGGCATCATTCTTGGTGAAGCAGGAAGTGAAAAAGTTGTTTAGTAAGTTTGCTTTCTTGGTGGGGGTGCTGGCTTTAGTGCCACTGTGGTTGAGACTGGCTGGCGTCCGGGTGTGTTTGGGATTGAGCTTATGGAGTTGTGACCAAAAGTCGCGTGGTGTGCGAAGATTCCTAGCAAGCTGGTTGAAATAGATCTTTTTGGCTGAGCGTAGGGCACTGGTCACACGATTCCGGAGTTTAGTATACTTAGCCCAGGCTTTGGCGGTTCCAACCCTTTTTGCGAGCCTGAAGAGGCGGCATTTTTTCCTCACTAGGTGTATGAGGTCATCTGTTAGGTAAGGAACCTTGGATTTTGGCTTGATGCATTTCGTGGGGATGGTGTCTGCTATGACAGTCATGAACACATCCGACCATTCTGCCCAGAAGTTGTTCACGTCGTCTGCTGAGTACATTGATGTAGGTAAGCACTGGAGCGTAGCATTGGCGGTGTCAAAGTCAGCTTGTTTATAGAGCCAGACTTTCCTACGACTTCTCTTAGGATGGGGCACACTATTGTTTGCTAGAGAGATCTGAAGGATGTTGTGATCTGATCCCAAGAGAGGAGGTAAGTCTGTGCAGTGGGAGTGAGTAATGTTATTTGAGATGTATATGTGGTCAATAATGGTGGAGGAGGTGGAGGTGGTGCGGGTAGCGGTGGTGACTACTTGTTTTAAATCCAGTTTATCCTCGATGGAGTTGAGGATGGGTAGGAGGGGGTGGCTCGATGTAGGGGAGCGGTCTATATTGAAGTCACCGAGGAGAATAAGAGACTTGAGCCTGGAAGGTGATAGCTGTTCCAAAGCGGATTCCACATCGGATAGTAGAGAAGCATCAGCTGAAGGTGGGCGATACAGAAGACCACAAACCACCTTGGAGCTTCGTAGAGGGAGTTCGACGATGAGGAGTTCTGCGCTATTGTGGGATAGGAGGACGTCAACATGTAGATGGTCTCTAATGTATAAGGCAATGCCACCGCCATGTCTGTCTCTATCCCTGCGGACAACTTGGTAGCCTGGGATCATTGCTTCACTATTTGAGATGGTGGTATCGAGCCAAGTTTCAGTAATTGCGATGATGTGTGGGGTCTGAGTACAGGCTAATAGCCTGAGATGGTCGAGCTTTGGGAGAAGACTGCGGCAGTTAGTGTACAGAATAGATAGGGACTTTGGGGGGGATGGTGATTGCTGCTGTCGATTCTCCTTGTGGCCGTTTGCGCTGGTAGGTGTTAAAGAGCTGTCTTGCGAGGTGTTGACAGTGGAGTCAGCTGGTGCATCGAAAATCGAGTCCGTGTCGGACACGTCGTGAAGTGGGAGAGCTTCTGTTAGGCACTTTTTACAGCACCACGATTCATCGGATCCCTGTAGTTCGGCGTACTCCTCGTTGGAGATACCGATACACCTGGTGTGTAGCCACATCGTGCAGACATCACACTGGACACCACGCTGGTTGCTCTTCACAGGTTTTGCGCACACTCCGCAGGGATATTTCCAGTTTCTGGGGCCTGGATTAACTTCCACATCTCCTCCTAGAAGGATAAGCCAAATGGAGATCAGGGAACGAGGCGCTCTGAGGTGCGAAAATCTGGTGATGGCGGCCGCTTCACAAAGATGTACTTTCCAGCTCGCTGGAGCGAACCGGATTGAATGGGGGGAGTCCCCAGGCATGGTCACTCGTGGTGGTTCAGCATGGAGCGATGTGGTCAACCGCAAGACCACAAAAACCGCGAGGATGGCAGACAGCTGGAAATTGCACTTCATTGCGCGCCGTGCTTCATTGTTATGTTGTTAGGCGCATTTCGCTATTAGGCGCACTTTGCTATTACCGTAGTCTCCCGGGTAAGCGCCCATGGGCGCTCTACCATAACTCGCTGATTTCGCCATACTGGGCGCTTACCCGGTGTACTGGGCGCTTACCATGTGCAAAAATTGAAATAGGCGGGGCTTTGTGGGCGTGGCAGTAAGCTGGACTCGTGGTAAGCGCTCTATATAGAGCGCGCGCTTGCTTTGATACATAAAACAGAAAGGTTTTAAACTACACAAGCTGCCAGAGAAAGTTAGCTAGTTATCTGAATCAGAGAACGGATCGAGATCGTCGATATCGTCATTTTCGCCAGCCCTCCTGATCGGCTTCATCGTCGCCGTCCTCGAGATCCCTCGGGATTTCTTCTCGAATGAAGTGATCTTCGGACCCATCGACTGCGTTAGAGTTTGATATTGTTGTGTGCTTGATATTGCTATAATAGAGGCTGTGATCTTGTAAATTTTTCTTGATGGGCGCTTGCCATATTGATCTAGGCGAAGCCTACCTGGGCGCTTACCCGGGAGTGGGCGCTTACCATTCGACTGGGCAGAACAGTTACCTGGGCGCTTACCCGGGAGTGGGCGCTTGCCCGGGAGACTACGGTAAGCGCAGGCTTTCTTCCTGTGGGGATATAAGTGCATGTGCTTAATAGTGGGAAAATACGGTATTGCTTAGAGGAATGATTCCTTTATCGATCTATGCCAAAAAGTGAAAAATGATAATTATCACCTTGGGCCACTAAATAGGCCTATATCTCAGATTGATATCCAGCGCAATATGGTCGGTTTTGTCGTGGAGGGTCACATATTATTTCGCGTGACCGATGTACCATAATAATACTAGGGTAATGTAAATCATCGAGGGGGCGAGCCTTCACTCATAATATAAGACTTTAATAGTAGAGGGGGAGGATTGGGATGCCCCCTCTACTACCTTCGATCCATAGTACATATAGTACAAGCAGCTATCTGTTGCTCAACCGATTCAGTTTATTGTCACTATAAAGACCAAGGGATGAGGAGTACAAATAACAGTTGCATACTATGCATGATTCATCCCCAGTAAGTCGGGAGTTTTGCCACTGAGGCTACTCTGACTACTACATGTATGTGGCTACAGAATTGTACAGCTAGCTAGCTACTGAAAACGCTGCAGTTTGCGCATGCGCTATGAACTAGCGAGCACGTGTTTGACGTTACATACATGTACATACATAGTTGGCCAGCCCCATTTGTTGAGGCGAGCCTGCACACTAATCAGTACGATAACTTAGGAGTTTGATATCTTCATTCTTGTGGTAGCTTTTCAGACAGATAAAAAGCCTGCCACTACTCGTACTGATTGACATGCTACTGATGTGATGGTACTCGATGCTTCTTTCAAAGAAATCTTACGACTTTCGCGATGGCTCGCCCCCGCACACTGGGGATGATTTTCATCACCACTAGTTTTAAAAATAATGTTGGTCGTCTTAACTTACCTAGTTCTGTCTCACGCACACTTGGTCTTCGTTTATTCTGTTGGCGAGCGTACCTGGTGGTAAGGCAAATGAATTCAGTTTGATTCTGGGCGCAGTTGGAGGGTCAAAGGTCACATTAAACCCCTTTGGTACGTGAATTCAATTATAATGTCGGATGTAGTCTCGTTCCCAGACTAGACCCCGCCCCAAGTGCATACGTAAGAAAATTTGGGGGGATCTATAATAATACCAAAATTTGAATGAAAATTTAACGCATGCATGCGCAAACAATGCAAGTGCACGTGTGTACCGGGCCCTTTCGGATGAGGCTAGCTATATAGGGCATGTCGAGCAAAGGATGATGAATGGAATGGAAGATGAATAACTTAAACGACAAGTTTTCCTCAGACAAAATAGATCTGAGTCACTGTTCCGAGTCGCTGCCCCACATTTCCCAATTAGTACTATTAAACCACCAAAATCTATCACACCAATGTAAAACTTTTTTTACCATAATTCCATGTCATAACACTTAATTTATACTAGCATTATAATTATGGTAACTTGTATAATTATAGCCCCTAGTAAATGTTTCAAATTAATTTTAACCACAGCATTTTTATCTTCAACATGATTATAATGTCATATCACTCATTGTACTTATTCATACCATCCCAATTCTACTGTTAATAATTATTCTTGATTCAGGTTTGAATGTGTTGATCAATGTATCCTCAGTTACTCCCTAATACCGGTAATATCAATTGTGTACTAAAAATAGAATAAATCGGGTGGACACAGATGCGTATAGTACTGCCAAATGTACAGTAGCTATAAATACACTGAGTTCGATGATTAGTACCAGTACAATACATAATATAATATTATAATAATATATTGAGAGTGGGGGAGTGTACTCTAAATGGGAGAACTTGTCCGTGTGTACTGAAGATAGGAATGAAATTTGTAGTAGAAAACATAAGCGGGGGAGTGGGGGCAGTGAGAGCCGCAAGAGCTCAGCAGGTCCATGAGAGCAACGTAGAGAACGATCAGGAAGAGAACAAGAAACACTATGAATAGGATGAGGGCAATGCTCTTGAGGATTCGATAGGCACTGCTGCCGAGATATGAAAACCTATTGTAAGAGAGGGGAAAGGGGAGAGAAGGGGAGAGGGAGAGAGAGAGAGAGAGAGAGAAAGGGAGGGAGGGTGAATTTTTTTGATACATTCAGAGCATGCATACACATGCATTATTATGTTTGTTTGTGTGTGTGCTGTATCAACACATATCCCACACAGATAATACATAATGTGTTCTCTTACCATCCTTCTCTTTGATTTTTCAGCTTCTCAGCTCTAGATATGCAAATAGAAAGGAATGTTTGTCATAACAAGGTCACAAAGTGCACACCACATAAGCTATACAAGATGATAGTAGAGCCTTATTATTATAATTATATAACCCTTTGAAGCTCAATCACAGAGGAGAGCATCCTTTTTCTCCCTCACTTCCTCTCTCTCTCTCTCCCTCTCTCCCTTGCATGTGTACATACATACCTCTGCTCCAGCTGCATGCATTGATTACACAGCTTGTCCTGTCGTTCTTTTAGCTCAGCCACTTCCTTCTCTGTCAATTCAAAACCATGCCTATACATATTGCACAAGGACTAAAAATTAACATTATCATAATAATTAGTTCTAATAATACAGTGACATTTATCTCATGACTACCAACAACTTTGAGTCAAAGAGATTGGGCACATGCTTTGGCAGCGAGTAATTGAATATTGTCAGTAAAGCTAAGGGAGAGGTCAAAGTGCACCTCCAAGCGGCCAGACTGTCAGTCAACATTAAATTTTTTAATTTTAATTTTCAAGGGAAAGTTCACGGGAAGAAGGGTCTACTGCTACACAAACTAAAATAGGATGGGGCTCCACTAACAGAAAACTTCTAAAGGCCAACTTCCGATTTATGTATAGTATACGTCATGCCCAGGCTTACCTACCCACATATACCAAAGAGAATAATTATTAATTTTATCATAAATCATGCCAGCATCAACTCACCCTTTTTGAACGGCTAGTTCAGTGATGACATCCGGCTCGGTCTGTTGGCTCTTCTCTATCGACGAGGCGGAAGGGGAGAGAGGGAGGGGACCCCCGTCAAAGTCCACCTGTGCCAGCAGGGCAGACCGAGAGAGCTTGGGGCGCTGTCGAAGCTCCTCAGAGCCAGGGAACAGGTAGCTACCGCTGGTCTCTAGGTTAAGACCCCAGGACGCTGAAGCCTGTGTGTGTGTGTGTGTGTGTGTGGGGGGGGGGGGGGGGGCGGGGGAGGGGGTGGTGAAAGCAGATAAGAGTATAGATCAGTGTTTCATACAGAAGGTGGGGTGCCCTAGGGATTCCCCCCTCAAACTTTTTCTGACTCTACCGTATACTTTGTATTAGTTTCCCATCCTAATGGCATCAGGTCCTCCATCTACTTATCATAGAATCAGTGATTCTGTAACATCATCTAAGATGCAGGGAGATGTAGGGATATGGTTGCTTCATGAAATGCTCAACTACACATGGACTTGCGCTGTCTATAATATACAGTATACCATGGCGTACACGAATCATAATACTATTATTAATTAATGTGCTCAACACAATTATACATGTACATACATGTAAGCACTTTGACAGGAAAATGACAAAAAGCTTAATTATTAGGATCTTACTCTTTCTGAACTGGCCCTCTCCAAGTTTGCAAGTCTCTGTTTGAGTTCTTCGACTTTAGCGGCCAGTCGGCTGTTCTCCTTCTCAACCTTGCGCTTCTTTCGAACAAGTTCTATAATAATAATATAATTATTATAATTATGTAGTCAAACATCAACACTTGGTGAAACTCTGTAACTTCCCATAGGACAAGATCACAATCCCACCCCAAAAATGCCTCTATTTCTCACACCAACACACTTGTGATGTACATACATACATACATGTACAATGTACCTGCTAGTCTTGACTCAAAAGATTGCAAGCTTTTGTCGTTGATTTTCTCCCGAATGACCACGCGTGAGTTGTCGACAACGCTGTGGTGGCTGGAGGAGGGACTTGGCTGGTTGATCAGGTCACTGAGTCCACGAACCAGTTGGTTGTGCTTCTGGTTGATCTTCACATGCTGAAGAAGAATTAATGGTAATACATAATAATTATACATGTACCATACATAGATCGTGAAATTTTTGCAGTTAAAAAATTTTCGTCAATGACCTTTTCCAACGAAAATTAAACACATTCTATAATATACACCCTCCCCTTCCCTCTTCTTTAGTTCCTCTCCTCCTCTCCCTCTCTCTCTCTCTCCCTTCCCCCCACCCCCCCCCCTCTCCCCATACTCACAGTCTGCTCCAGTATCTTCGTGAATGACTCAGAAGCAGACACTCCCTCCATCATCTCCTCGTCCACCTCACCTCTGACCTCTTGGCTCACACCGTTGACCACGCCCACCCCTATGACATCATCATTATGTCGTAGGATCGGACTACTCTTGCTAGTTAAGCTTTCTTGTTCCATCATCTCTTCGTGCCACGAAGGTACGTTGGGTCGATACGGTGTACTGGATAGTGGCTGCTTGGTTCTCACTCGTCCTAGCCGAAGTTGGGTCTGTAAGTCAGAGTTCTCTGATTTCAGTTCATCTCGTGTTTGCTTGACTTCTTCTAAAGCCTGGGAGAGCTCCTGTGCAGGTGTGTGTGCACAAGATATGTGTGTTACATGTACGTATGTATATAGTTACTTATGAAAGAGAGAGAGAGAGAGAGAGAGAGAGAGAGAGAGAGAGAGAGAGAGAGAGAGAGAGAGAGAGAGAGAGAGAGAGAGAGAGAGAGAGAGAGAGAGAGAGAGAGAGAGAGAGAGAGAGAGAGAGAGAGAAGGAGGGAGAGAGAGAGAGACAATACCTTGAACCTCTGTGACTCCAACTGTAGCTGTGCCTCCATCTGTGTACAAGTTGCTTCCTGATGTGACAACTCTTCCTACAGCATGACACATACAATGGAAGGTTTATTGGGCACCTCCACACATTCATGCTATACACATGTATACATACATGTACGTACAGTGTATACGTACATTCTACAATGTACCTCTTTCTGCAGTAATAGTTGCTTCATTGTACTGTTCTCTTCATTTATAGTTTTCCGCTCAAGCTCTGTGGCACTGAGCTGAACTCTCGCTGACCTTAAATCCTCTTGAAGATTTGTCACCTAACAATTGCACCCAATAATCACAATTGTTATACATGTCGATGATCATAATTATAACAACTACGAAATTTCAAGGCATAGAGGGAGGGGTATGCATTAATTTTGGGCGGAGCTAAAAGCCACATCAAAGGCTTAAACTTGAAGATCAAAGGGAATTACTCATTGAAGTACATGTATGGTGGGAAGAATATTGCACTACATGTATGTACACGTGTGAATATACTTTCGTACATGCATAACAATTATTTATGTCTATGAACAACAAATTTTTCATAACCGCTCCAGCCCACCTCTTTCTCCTGCTTCTCGATACTGCTGGCTAGTTGTCGACATTGTCTCTTCCCTTCCTCCACTAGTGCCGCCAGCTCTGTGTTTTCACCCTCCACCTGCTCAAGACGATTCAGGTTAGCCTGGAAACTGGGGACAATGGGAGGGAGAGAGCGATAGGGAGGGGAGAGAGGGAGAGAGAAGGAAGAGAGAGAGAGAGAGAGAGAGAGAGAGAGAGAGAGAGAGAGAGAGAGAGAGAGAGAGAGAGAGAGAGAGAGAGAGAGAGAGAGAGAGAGAGAGAGAGAGAGAGAAATACAAGGATCACATCATACGTAGGTTAGGAAAAAAATATTTTGCTAGTGAATAGACTACATACTCCTTGATGTCTTGTTTTAGTTGCTGGTTCTCTGTCTGGATCTCCCTGAGGTGTTCCTCGCTTCCCTCCATCTGCACCTGGAGAGCTCTGTTCATCTCCTGCAGTCTCTTGTTATCCAGCTTCAGATCAGCAATTGAGTTGATCAAATCAATACGGTCGCTGCAATAAAGCATGAGTGAACGCATTATTAGTACATAATGCATAAGTGAATGCTATTAGTGCACAATGATAATTACAGTGGAGCCCCTCTATAAGACAAAAATTTCACCTATCCCAGCTACTGTACTTAATCTAAAAAAATAATTTTAATTTTGAAAAACGTGCGTTTTTTCCGGTAAAGGTCGTCAATCACTCATTTACGAGAATTCGCTAATTTCTTGCGTTAAATTGGATTATGCATTGTATTCGAGTAACTATGGTACCTTTGTATTGCAGTGGAATAAATTTTTGCTAATGCAGTAAAGGTTGCCATATCCTCTAAACATAGGACAAGAAATTTTAATTAGCATGATAAATCTTTGCAATCACAGCAGGTAGCAAAATAGGTGAAAACTTTCTCCTGGCGAAAATTTCCATGTATACAGTATAATTATTTTTTGCTATATCCACTTACTGTTCATTGTGAGAGGACGAGTGTCCACTGGTCTCAAAGCTCTCCCTGCTCTCGTCCCCTCCCCCTGTGGCGTAGGACCCGTAGGACACGTCATGGAAAGCCCCGCCCCCTTCATCAACACTGTCCGGGGAGTCTGACATCTGACTCACCTAAATGAAAAATTGAAACATTAATCTTTAAATAGAGTAGGCTGTTAGAATGATAATAATTAACATGCGACATGTATCATTAGACAGGGAATGATAAACAGTCCACTGTATATTTCAACCCACCACTGAAGAATACAATACTGTGTTATAAATTTAATCTTATGTGTACCTGCTTGCATCTATACAGACAAGAGCGTAGTATTGAAGAAGTATTTTGGGACTTGGAGATAAAGCTACTCTCTAACATGAAACACTACAACACATGGAACCTTCTTTTATATCAATGGATTACACAGTAACAGCATCTTCTATTACACAATGCATATACGGACTTAAATATGCACACAAGACTACATAAAAGATTCATAATGTGGACGTATAGTTATGTGCAAGTAGTGTCACACTATGGAAGTAGCATCATCCCCGGTCAGGCATTGAAAAGCTGGGAATAGGTCTGGGGATGAGAAAATTGGAAATGGGTCTGGGGATGAGAAAATTTCGGAATGGGTCTGGAGAGATGAGGCTAACACATGGTCAAGTGCATGTGAACGTATGTACCTCAAGAGTTGGCTCAGGGGCAGCTGTCTTCTCAGTCCTATCTCTGACATCCTTCACCCACATGCGGATGATGTGGGAGTAGGTTGGCTGGTCCACCTTACCCTCAGCAGTGGAGTTACACTCCAACATGGCCTTGAGAAGGTGAAGGTTATACTGCATTGTCGGCAACTGCATGCAGGTAGAATGTATGGTTGCAGAAACAGAGGAGATGGGGGGAGGGAGAAAGGGAGAGGGGGAGAGAGAAAGAGGAGAGAGAGAGAGAGAGAGAGAGAGAGAGAGAGAGAGAGAGAGAGAGAGAGAGAGAGAGAGAGAGAGAGAGAGAGAGAGAGAAGAAAGAGGGAGTCAACAATAGCCACTGCACAGGTGCAGTGTGTACACAATAACATAAACAATCACTTAGTTCTACACGTGTGTAAACTCGCTAGTGTAACTTCCCATCTCAAATTACAAGGTTCGCTGACCTGGCCAGCCAGCTAGCTACAAACCACAACGATATGAAACATGGTACATGCTGGCAAGCCCACAACCACTTAGGTGTAGTATCACAAGAAACCAATAGTCCAGATCAGATACATGGGGACAAATTGAAGGTAACTAAAGATGATCGATCCACATGTCAGAATGAAGCTAATAGCTCAAGGGTGGGATCATGGCCCAATCTAATACTACTATTTCCAATTTTGAGAAAAGTGCACAAATTTAAGTCTAATCAGGATAATGTGTACACATGGCCTCATCAAAACATACATACAGCCTGAAATGAGTACACCCTCTAATTTAGATATTTTGAGCTCTTCCCGGAGTGTCCAAAATACACGTACAAAAGGTGCTACTTTTATCGTTCCTTACGTCATCTTGGGAGTCGTAGACCTCTTCCTTGTCGCTGTGCTGCTGTCCGAGTCGCACCTTCCTGATGTAGCTGATCAGCTGCTCCACTCCCACCTCACCAGTGCCCTCCGAGTCACACTCCTGGAAGAGAAGGGTAAAGATGGCTTCTTCGTCGTGAGGCTCAGGGGAACTAGCACCAGAGTTGGGACCAGACGAGGCGGCATCGCTGTCAAATAGGGGAGAATCCTCAACTAAATGGGTTGGGGTCTAGGATTAGAGAGGGTGGGTGTACATGTGCATAGGAGGGAGGGAGAGAAGGAGAGAGGGGGGGGGGGGAGGGGGGAGGGAGAGTTGAAGTGGAATTTAATGCTGCATAACATGTGTAAATTACCAAAAGTAAGCTGTAAATGAACTAACAAGAAACAAAGCTTCAAACAAAGAATTGAGCACGCTTTTATTAAATACTCTACTCATTACTACATAAACACAGCCAATTGTATCAAAAAATCTCATAGTAGTGAACTTACTCCCGCTCCATCCTCCCTTGCTATATCAGTCTCCCTGGTTAGAGGGCCCCGCTTAGTTGACATTGTCACCAACCGTCGAACGCCAACTGAAGAGAGTTGTACCCTCTACTCTCGCCGTTCTAGAATTCATTCAGGAGATAAAGAACGTTAATAATAATGAACGGTGCTTGGTAGTCACTCGCACTACAAGGCCACTCTAGCATACAACATACCTGAGGTTTTCAGCTGGCTCGGGAACCCAACTTGGCACTATCAACACACGAAGTGCAAGTGTTCAACGAGCGCTAGGGACTTCAAAATGACGCGCACCAATACCACGCTGCGCATGCGCAATAGGTTACAGATCAGAATGGAGAACGGAATATCGAATGCGACTGAAATACCACGCCTATCTGTGTGCACGCTGCTCTTCAATGATGGCACTTTTTCCGAGTAGGTGAGTGCTGAGGCATAATTTGCTGTTCAGTAATGAATACTGCCATGTGCTATCATGCATGTTTGTAGGTACTGGCCAGAAGGTGATGAAGTGGCAGAAAGTGAATCTGCAGGCATATCTCTTGAAGCTCTCCACCAACTAGCCAGCCAGAGAGCCGAAGCGAGAAGAAAGAGTGAGTACATAATTACTTTGCTGTGGTACTAACGTCATTGAGATCATATAATTTAAATTGTTGGTCTGGGATTGTATCATAATAGGATCAGCTTTCACAGGTGACAATGATGAAGTTAGCCTCACTGGCCGGGAGGCGAAATCACTCAAGAGAAAACGAAAGAAAAAGTCTCGGCAAGCAAAAATGCAAGAAACTGACGATGGCAAGGTGACTTTAAGTGATGCTGAAGAACAGATGAAACAGTTGAAGGTATCTAGTGATCAGGAAACAGATTCTCTGAAAACTGATTCCAAATCGAGTAAACGAAAGAAGAAGACGAGAGGCCGCACAGATAAAGGTTCGCCAAGTAAGGATCCAATGGTAGACAGTATTGATGGTGAACATGTTGATGAGGTGGAAATTAGTACTCCTTTGAAGAGAAAGAAGCGCCGTAAGAAGGAAAAGCACTTTGGTGATCATCAAGAAATCAGTGCTGAACCCAAAGCCAATGTTGATCATCCAGAACAAGCAACTCTGCTCTGTGAGGCTGAGGTTGTAGATATTGATGAGTTTGGTTGGAATGATCAAGGATCTGATGCTATTATCTCCCAGTCTGAAGGAGAAGGTGCTTCTGCACATGAAGATGATATTATTACGGATGCTCAAGTTGTTGAAGATGGTGAAGTGGTAGTACCCTTGATGCCTCTGGGGCATGGAGAAACGATGGCTAGAGAAAGGAAGGCAGTGCAAAGACAGCTGCCTCAGTGGATTACAGAAGCAGAAATCATTGCTGATGATATTACTCAACAGTCAAGGTAGCAATAATATTTTTCAGGAGAAAATTTCACTAATTTCGCCACCTGGTGAAATGAATTTTTGTCCTGTTTTTGTGATTACATAGAAGATATAGTGACACTCCATTTATTCCACCGAATATATATTGCTTGGCGTGGCAATTTGTTTTATCCTGAAAAATTTCAGCTGTATACAGTGCATATGATTCAATGCAGGTCAGTGGATGACTTCTCTTTAGCTGAACGAGTGATGAAGAATCTTGCGAGAATTCACATTGATAAGCTATTTCCTGTCCAGGTATGATGAATTATAAATAATTATTGCAACAGTGCTATATAGCTAGCTGGTCACGATTGAAGGTGAGTGTGATTCCTGAGCTACTCTCCTATCAAAGTGGACCATTACTCACTAGCCCCGCTGGACTCCCTCCAAGAGACTTATGCGTGTGTGCACCAACTGGATGTGGAAAGACCCTCTGCTATGTCATTCCTATCGTCAGTGCACTGTTGAACAGAGCAGTTTGCCAGGTACCTACTACTAGCTCCATTTCTTTCCGGTAAACTTCTCTCTCTCTCTCTCCCCATTCACATAGGTTCGAGCGTTTGTAGTTGTTCCTTCCCAGGAGCTAGCTATTCAAGTACTAAAAGTATTTGATCAGCTTTCCCATGGAACTCCAGTGCATTGTGGTGTACTATGTGGATCAGTGTCATTCGAGAAAGAGAGAGCCATGTTGTTTGACTCCTCCATCTACCCAGCTTGCAGCTGCCTGGACGTTGTCATCGCAACTCCAGGAAGGCTGGTAGAACATTTAGACAAGTAAGCTTCACGTGTATCCAGGAAATTGAAATTTTTTTGCAGATGGGAGAACTTTACAAATTAGCATGCATTAGTCTCTCCCAGGAAAATTAAGTAATTTTACATCTGCATGAGATGGCTTGCCTCCCTGCATGTATTAATTTGGTATCTATATATTATGGCAATGGAACTAATAGTGTTACTGTACTTTACTTCTTTAATTTAGAAAGTCGTTTTGCACTTTGCGTCACCTTCGATACCTCGTGATTGATGAAGCCGACAAGCTGCTTGACCATCACTTCAATCAGTGGCTACCTAAGATTCTTACTGCTGTAGAAGATGACAAGAAAGAGGACAAAATTAGAGGAGGCCAAAAGTCGTTGACGAGTTTGAGAAATACCTTGTTAAGACAGTGTACCACTTCAGAAAGACTGCAGCTGATGTTTGAAGATCAGGGGCATTCTAAGGTACATGTGTATAATATTATTTGTATTAATATGGCAAGACTGGTATATAAGAGTTGCAAGTACATGTATCTATTCAAATTTTTAGATGACGACACAGTTCAAATCCTCTCCTCACTATTCGGCTGCTCAAACAACCTCCCCTCTACAAAAGCTTCTCTTCTCGGCCACCATGACTCAAAACCCTGAGCATCTAGCTGCCCTCAACCTTCATCGACCCATGCTTTTCACTGTAGCTAGCGCTCTTCAGAGCAAGAGGAGAGGCAACCTTGACACTGCATTCACCTTGCCGAAGCAGCTGGGACAGTGCACTATGAAGTGTAGTCTGGAATACAAGCCATTAGCGCTCTTACATCTCCTTACTTCGGAGAAGATGAGCAAGGATATGACACGCGTGCTGTGTTTTACCAACTCTAAGGAGTCCACTCATAGGTCTGTATATAGTTGTATGCCTGGATGTATCATCCATCCATGGTGATGTATTTGAAGTCACTCACTACCCATGTAAAAATTTATAATAGATTATGTCTACTTCTTGATGCTTTCAAGTTGATATCAGTCGGAGAAATTTCTTCATCACTAGGACAAGGAAAGAGAAAAATGATCCTAAACGACTTCAAGAATGGAAAAATCAAGGTAGCTATATAGTAATACAAAATTTGTGAACGCTAAAAATATATTTGACTTCAGGTGTTGGTCTGCTCAGATCAGATGGCTAGGGGTATGGATGTGGAGGGTGTATCTTGTGTTGTGAACTATGACCCCCCTCGACAGTATCAGACCTACCTCCACAGGGCGGGTAGGACGGCCAGGGCGGGACAGAGGGGTGTGGTCTTCACACTACTCTCACGTGAAGAAGTAAGCTTGAATAATATGATGCAGATGAATGCACAGTGTCAAGGCATGTATATAATTTTTGGTTATGATTGACAGATTCACTCTTTCAATACAATGTTGAGGAAGGTTGGTACCACAGTGAAGCAGCTTGAGGAAGTGATCATCTCATCAACAGATCTTAAACCCTTTCTCTCTCACTACCAACAAGCGCTGGAAAGCTTAAAACACCAACTAAGCTCATGACTAAAATTTTGTAGGACACACATCAGTTTCTGTTATTGCAAAACTTAAGATTTAATGTGGTGATACATCTTATGTATGCTGTACCAAAGGATAATACAGATTATAAAACACAACTGTGTACTATGACACCGGGTCCACATATAGTTGGAAATGATCGTCACTTAACGCCTTCGCTGTCCGAAACCCAGTCCAGAGGGATCTAGATCTAGATATCTACGCCAGGTACTAGGTACTAGGTCCTGGGTCCGGGTGCACTGAGTGGTACACGTGGTGATTTTGACGGTCGACGGTCAGCTAGCTAGATTCTCTACCTCGGTGTTACTGTACCTGGACGTCATTGGAAGCACTGCAAGAAAAGGTATCTTTTCATATTATATTACTATTGTATATCTCGGATCCTAATCTCTCGCGCTACGATAGCTTGACGGTCTCTGAGTAAGCCCCTTCAATTTTTCACGGTGCTGAATTGTACACAGACATGGTGTCTTGAAAATACTTCATCAGCCACTGTGGGTGGGCAGTAGCTAATCAGGAGCTTCCTCTCTCAGCTTGGTATGGAAGCCAAGAAAGGTAATTTGTGCAGGCAAATTGTGGGCCCACATTTTCAGATACCATCCCACATTAATTTTTGTGGGCCCGCAATTTGCAGAGTCGATCGTAACGCGTGCGATCGATCGATTGGCCACGTCCCTTAAATGGTACTTCAAATGTGCGTGCGTACTTGGATGTACTAAGCTAACATGGCATCTTGCCATTAGGCTATTAAGTGCAGGTTTTCTTCATGTGGAGATATATACATGTCAGGTGCATGCAGGAAGATATACAAGCACTTAGACACTGGTGAAATGGGTATTAATTAAGTGTAGCATTGAAATATTATTGAGCATTATTAGATCTATACATGTTATGGTACCAGCTGATTTGTTTATGGAGCTGTTATTGTTAGCCATTGTACTCGAGCAGGGGTGAAAATTAAGAAATGAATAATGCAATGACAAATGGCCGGATATATTAATTTGGCTGGTCATGTGCAGCATTTAGGTGGCAGATTAGATAATCATCGTCAGTACCATCGTAATTATTGCACACAGAAAGGTCGTAACGTGTATGCGGTGCATGCTATTGATTGATCAAATAAGAGGTAGGCCAAATGGCCGAGAAAGAGCTAGGTAGGTGGTCGGCTATTGGCCTAAAATGGCCGGAAAATGGCCGTCTGTTATTTTCACCCCTGTCAAGTTACCTATGTGTCTCTTTATCCTTCTCTATAATTATCGTACATGTGTACCCTCACTGTATTATCATAAATTGTGAATATTTAGCTCTTAAAATGTTTTTGGACAGCCTGGTTTGTGCAAAAATTAAACGATGCCGTGTGAAAATACATGCGCAATATTAACAATAATATGTAGTATAGGGTCGTTTGTTGGATGGACAGAACTGATTGCTTTACCTCGTGTGGGATAATTAGTGTTGATTGGAATAGTGTATGATTTTTCCAATTCTTGAATCAAATACTAATTGAACAGGATATGGACGATCAGGACTTCTCCCTGCCATCAGTGGGCACCGGTCAACTTGATGGTCAAAAGGAGATTGAAAGGATATTATATTCTGCTACCAATCGATTTGAGAAACTTTTGCAGGCTTCAAAGTTGGTTTCACCAACAGCAGTAATGAGATGCAAGGACGATGACCAACGTGAATTCGCGGCATCAGATTTAACAATCTGCAACGGCTGTAAAGATTTAGCTTTGTGTAAACACCATTTTCATTCGTATGATAATCCTCTACAAGAACCCTTCCAAAAGGGTATAGTGGCAAATGTAAGGAAAGCATCTGCGCAAATAGAAGAGGATGGCATTCCAGTCATGGCACATTTCCTAATGTGCAAATCAAAGATTGTCCAAAAACTTAGTCGTTGTGGATATCGAATTCGAAATGAGGCAGAGCTGCGATATACCACTGGAGATCCTTTGATGGAAATGCTTTGTGATATATTTTCTCTGCAAGTGAGTTCTAATTTTTAAATTATTGTGATTACCATAGTTGTTGTGTTTTTGCCAATTTAAATCACCATCTGATCTCATTGGTAAATTTTTATGATGACCCGTACTACATGCATTGGCGAAAGCTTATTCCACTGAGAATATTTCTATGATATTAGCTCTTTCAATTGCACTGTAAAAACAAACGTGTTATTTTAACACGCGTTTGCGTGTCATTTGATTGTCCTCTAAAATAGCACACTATACACGTGTGTCAAATTCAAGTGTGTTGATAAAGCACGCATGCTATCCCCTTGTATGTTAAACCAGCACGCATGCTCATACCCTTGTATGTTAAATTGACATAATGTAAAAAGGTAAATTTAACACGTAAGTTATTATTACACATGATGACATGTATACAAGAACTGAAATACGAATAAACACAAGAGCAAAAAACAATCAAGTGTGTATACACTGTATATACAGTGGAAAACAAACAAACAAATGGCGTCAAAGACATTTTGATTGTTCTCACTCTGCAATGGTCCACCCAACAGTTTGATAGAAGGTAGCTCCATCTACTGTGGCTTCAAAGAATCACCAATACTGATGACCTTGCACATTCATCTCGGTCAGAGTCTGATGATAATATATGTTCACACCTATAAAAGGGAAAGAAAGGAGACCTATTAGCTAGCTAATATTAAAGACTGGATAACAATGCCATGCCAGCACTCATAGCTAATTATACAACACAGAGCCAACTTATACACACCTCGGGTAAGTGGTGTCCACATGACTTTTGCCCACTTCTGATAGTAGCTGATATATGTTCACACCTATAAAATGAAAAGAAAGGAGACGTCTGGATAACAATGCCATGCCAGCACTCATAGCCTAGTAATTATACAACACAGAGCCAACTTATACACACCTCGGGTAAGTGGTGTCCACGACTTTTGCCCAATTCTGATAGCTACCTGGAGCACATGAAAATAGTCACAGTAATAATTGTCATAGTTATACTAAGCTTTTTCATGTATATATAGCTTACCTTTTTGTTCATATATGAACTTGCACTACAGAAACTCTCTCTATAAGCAAAAAGGTATCAGGCTCAGTAACAAAAAATTATCGTTTATAGTGTCACGCCATTTTCTCACCCGTTGCCAGAAATGCCCTATGGAGCAGCGGACATCCATATGTTTGCATTATACAAGCCCTTGTAATTACTAATTACAAGCGTACAAGAAGTCATGAATATCATTATAAATTTCATGATTGACAAAAATCAACTATTTATCATTATAATCAGGTCTTTATAGGCTCCTACAATGTAATTTAATTTAAAACAGCTAGATAGTACCTTCAATTGCCGTTTGTGATAAAATAATGTAGTCCACAGCAGATCAGTACAGTTCAACAATGATATTTCACACTTGACGGCTAAATCTAGCTACTGATGGATGATAACTACACTAAAGTAGCCTAATCTCAACTATTTTCGATCTAAATAGTCAACAGAGACTTGATCTTGACACTCGCAGCAGTCCTGTCCACGATTCAGGGCCTCAGCTGTAGACCAGGTCAAAGGTCATGACGTCACTAACTGCCGAGTCAGCAAAAATTCTTCAATATTGCTGAACTTTGCCCTTGCAAAGTAAAATTTTAAAATGGCGATGAAGTTAGATTTAGGCTAGATCTATGAGGTTTCATAGCTAAATAAGTAGTCTAGATGATCGGAAGTTGGAATTTTAGACTACTAGTGATGCAAAATCGTGCAAGTTTTCAGGCACTTCAGCAAAAATGTATTGCTGTCTATGGACAAGTTGATCAAGTACGTTTGCTAAAATAGTAAATTCTGTGCATGCAGTATGGATAGTCGTAAATCATCAGGAGCTTCCTTTTATTGTATCAAAGAAGTCTAGATGATCGGAAGTTGGGTAGCTTGTTGTTTTGGTTTATCCCCATAGAGAATGTACACATCCAATTAAACGAATTATGAAACATTTTCGCTATTCCAACTATGGGATGGCCGCGCATTTCTGGCAACGTTTAAGTTGACTGTTGCTTGAAACGGAGGACGTAAATTTAGATAGCTAAGTTGCCTTAGCACTGATACCGCTCTCCTCCAAGTTACATAGACAGTATCTTTCACTGCTAGCACCATGTCTTTACAGTTATAAGCCAGCTTCAACCGCTTTTTTTGACTTGCAGCTGCCGTGTTCAATTCAAATTTGACTCTCTACTGAGCATGCTCATTAGAAAACGGTGTGCTTTAATTAGAATCGAGTGCGCTCGTCGGTACCGCGGTGCTGGATGCTATGAGCTTCATCCCAGTCTGCTGTTCAAGATTGTCCCTTCTGCTGAAGTATATTTAGCATGACTACTGCTACTAGTATTAAAATGCCTCAAGTTTAGTAGCTAGAGCGTCGGAAGATTGGAAATTATACTGAGCCTCCACGCAGAGTCTTATAAGCTGATTGGGCCCAGTGAACACTTGAATTATGAGTTGAACTTGACTCAATTAGACATTAACTGTTGCTGAGGTGGATTAAAATTAGTTTGCTTCGCTATAGTCTTGTCCCCAGGTCATTCACAGCAAGACTATTGCTTAGTGGGTAAGTTTGACACACTGAATGGGTACTCAGCTAGTAACACACTGGTACATGCTTAGTGGGTTATTATAACACAGTGGCACATCTGCACGCATGTTAAACAGTGTTTTGCGTGCAATAGTAACAGTCGTACCGCCAGCGTACAAAATCACGTGACTTCCTATTTTGGGCGGGAACTTCAATCCACGATGGCGGCGCAATGCGCGCTGTGCACAATACTATGACAAAAATGCACCACAGTAATCCAGTTGAAAACTTATCATTATGAAACAGCTGCCATATAAGTAAAGTATACAACGATACTTATTCCTGTCGTGTTGAAGAGTGGTCCAATTGCCAAGTAACGCGAGTAAACGGCACTTTGTCGGCGTGTCCAAATCAAAGGAATGGAAGTGCAGTACTAGTCACACCCACTACAGCTCCACCCAGGTAGGGACAGCCCCAGTTCTCAGTGCATCAAATGTCCTTACATGCAGCTACAGTAACCTATACAAATCCACTTCACAGGTACTTGCAAACTAATTTCCGCCACACAGCAAGCTGAGCCACATAGGCCCTTAGGATATGAATAAATGAATATCAGGTAACTAAAGTGATGGATCATATACAGCAAAAATTAATATGCAGGATGGTATAATATTGAAATTAGTGTCTTCATCTTGGACTTTCTCATTTCTCCAGTACTCAGCTCTGTGTGTGTGTGTGTGTGTGTGTGTGTGTGTGTGTGTGCATACGCATGACATTGTGAGTACAGGTTAGCAACTGTGTGCAAGAATATCCCCTATCACCTTCAACTACATACATGTACATACAATACGCAGTCACCCTAATATGTAATAAACCCCTTTCAGAATATGGCTACAAACAAACTGCACAGTGGAAAAAAATGTGGCCCATGCTCACTGTGCAAACAAAAAAAATTTCATTACACTCATATATCCGAATGGAGCAATGACCAGAAACTATTCTTAAAAACAACAGAGGCGAACATTTCGCCATCCAGCTGTATTTGCAAGGTGTGTGCTGATGATATCAAGAGAAATATGCATAAAGACAACTATACACACCTCGGTGGAGGAAAACAAAACCGAAATGCACGGTGATAGGATGTAAAAACGTTTGGGGTATAAAATTGTGCAACATTACAAACAATGCTAACATGGAACAGCTACTAGAATTAGAGAACACAACTACAGCTATCACACTGTGTACAGATCATTACAATGTAGTATACAGGTCTCTTCCTGAAAAAGTCAACCTTTTAGCTCACCAAAAATGCAAAACGTGCAATAGAGAGATATCAAAGAAAACGGATTACCACCACTGTCCAGATCCACGGGTAATTAAAGAATATTTACGGAGCACAGTTGGATATGATGTGGATATCAACAGAGCAGACATAATATGCCTAACATGTTATAAAGTTCACAAAACCATCTTAGAGCAAGAGAACGAACAAAGTAAAGACAAAGATCTGCAAGAGCTAATGGTAACACTGAAAACAGCAGATATACCTTCAGTAGTTGACAATGAAGTAACACTTGCTGTAGCTGAAACTATATATAAGCAGGAAGCTATACTTCTTCCTACAGCATACGATATGCTCACTAAGTTAATGAGAGATCATGCAGTGATAGGAGATAAGGGTATTAGCAAGCAACATCTATTCAGCCACTTGAAACAAACCCTCAATAAACATCTTGCTTGTTGCACTCTACAAAAATCAGCTGGAACTCTACTCTACAGAAAGGACGTGAATCTTCTTTTAGCCCTAACCAAGGTATTACAGAGAGAAAGAAAAGGAAAGCTGGATGGGGAAGGAGAGCACTCAAGTTCAAACAATGAATCATCAAATTCAAACCAACAAGATGAACCACAGACGGACAATTCTCTATTAGCAAAGGTTTGCACAACAATGAACACAAAATTACACCACCAAGCAAAGAAATTTATGGATAAGGGAAAAACGGATGAAATGGATCTCACTAGTTTAGATATGGATCAGCTAATAGACTCCATTGATCCAGCTCTGTGGAGCATGATAATAAATTTGACTAAATCATGCCGTGAAGCTATCAGACCAGACAAACATCCCCTCACACACAGTAGAAAGCTACGCTGCTTCTATTGCTTATGTGTCGTGCTGTTCATCACCAACAACCAATGCAACAAACCCCTGCATGTACTCCTCACAGACGTTCTTGCGAGTCACATTGGTGCTCAAGACAAGATTAAAATTCTCAACCAACTCGGTGCCGTAGCCTCAGAAGATACACATGCTAGGTATTTCCAGGATATTGTTCAGAAAAAGAGACAGGAAGGAAATACATCACTGTTATCAACATTGGTAGCCATTTCAGTTGACAATGTTGGCTTTCTACAAAGTCATGCAGCAATATATAGTGGGGACCAACATCGAAGTTGGCAAGGTACAACTGTACAAGCACTCGTTTACCGGGATAGCAATGCTACATGTAGCTCAAGCATCAATGCACAGAGCACACTCTCTAACAACAAAAATGACAGTCCACAGGCAACTCCCTCTCTCTCACAGACTAGTGAAGGAGTACAGGCCACTCCCCAGACTAGTGAAGGAGTACAGGCAACTCACCCTCCCTCACGGACTAGTACTGGAGTACAGGTCACTGAGACTCCCTCTCTCACACCAACCAGCTCAGGAGTACGGGCCACTCCTCCTCCCTCACAGACTAGCACTGGAGTACAGGTCACTCACCCTCCCTCACGGACTAGCGCAGGAGTACGGGCCACTCCCCCTCCCTCACAGACTAGCACTAGAGTACGGGCCACTCCCTCTCTCACACGGACTAGTGCAGGAGTACGGATCACTCCCTCTCTCACACAGACTAGCGCAGGAGTACAGGCCACTCCCCCTCCCTCACGGACTAGTACTTCCATACAGACTACTCCCTCTCTCTGTCAGACAGTAGCTACAGTAAGTGCCATGCAGACTTCCAGCCATAGTATGCAGGCTACCCCCTCTCTCAAACAGCTTAGCACTAGTGTGCAGGCCAGTGAACCCAATGACTGCGCTCAAAGTTTTCTCGATCAATCGCTAGAACACAGTGGTAGTTCACATGCACATGAGCCCCTACGCAGTGCTCAACCAGAACCCAGAAATGCTACTATGACTCATTCTCATTCAGAGAAGCCCACTAAATCCAGAAAAAGAAGGGTAAATGATAATTCAATAGAGGGTCAGAGGAAACGAGCACGGACTGAAAAGGAGAATGGAAATGCAACAGAAATGTATGAACATCAAGTACAACTATTGACTCCTATGACACCATCCAGACCTTATAACACATTGAGAACACACAAAATAACTAGTTACCACCTAACGGAAGTTGAAAACAAAGCCTTGACTAATTTTAAGCATAAGATGTTTTCATACACAGGTGATCGTCACTGTGCTTTTGATCTCAACACAACCAGGCCTGACTGATATGATGAGTACTCCGATTATGCATCGTTCATGACCTCCAAGGGATCAAAGGATGAAAATTGGAAGTTCTGGGGTCAGTTTATTCTTCGAGACTGCTCAGTATTTCTAACGTTATACTTAGCAGTAAGGTTAAAAAAGTGGGATTTACGTGTTGCATCCCTAAAGGAAATGGCAGCATTGTTCTTTGCATTTAATAGACCACACTACCAGAAGCTCATTGTGCAACACCTGTCGGATCTGTTAGTTATGCCTAAAGAAATTTTAGAGCACCTTCAATCAGGAAAGTTTGTGGCCAGCCTCAGTGGACGTCCTGGGCACAGCGTCGCCATAGACGAGGCTCACGAGATGAAAATCAATAAGGATTTAAAGACGTCAATCGTGAGACCCAGCACTGAAAATATGAACATGCAGACTATCCCTGTATCTTGGCCACAGGACAAAGCTCATTGAAAACCTGAAAAGACAGTTGAACCAACCAACAAGTAAGCCAAACAACACGAGCCTACAGACAACAAAAAAACCAGATTTAAAATCTGTTGACAACATCAGATCAATGCTAGCCAAGGTACAATCTGGTGCCCTATTACCACCCACAAGTACCACTAAAGTACATGCATTAAGAAATTCCTTCATTAATAAGGAAGGAACACCAGAGCAGAGACATGATCTACTGAATTTGAGGAGTAAGGGACAAAACGATTTTGAGACTAATGTCACTTACACATTTCTAGTGGAGTCTAGTGTGAGACCGCGTCTCAAACGTAAATCTGTTCACACATTCAGTGAAGCTAAAGTGACCAAAAAGAGATTAAGCAATGCCGAAAAGGAAAAGAAAATGATATCGTTGTGCTTAAAGAAAAGGTTGAAAGCCAAAAACTATGATACAAGTGGTCAGTGTGAACAATATATTGAACTACCCAGGGCAATTGCTGATTCTAACGGAATGCCCCACAAAGGAGACAAGTCCAATGCTAGGCGGTTTTTGGAAAAAAGGTACAACTTAAAGAGTGCAGAAATGTATGCTTTTGGCCCTGACACTGTTATCTTTGACGGTATGTTCATAATTCAAACCATTCCAATACCTAACACAACAATGGAAGACTATGTCAAGCTGCTAATAAACAGATTTGTCAAACATCACACAGACAGTGGGGTCAATGAAGTGCACATAATTTTTGATCACCCCAAAGCTACACTTCATCCAAAGTGCATTGAACATGAACTAAGAGATCGAAATGCAACACTAACTCAACATGTCCATTACGAGTTCAGTGATCAAATGAGGGTACCCAGTAAATGGAATGAACTACTTCAGTGTCGGAAATGCAAAAGATGTTTAATTGTGTAAATTGGGAACTGTATTCTTCGGAATGCAACATACGTGCTTTCTGATAATCAAAAACTATTTGTTGCAGGTCATGGTGAAGGAGAGTTAACTGACATGGCACAGTATGCAACAGCTACAAGCTCACACAACATCCAGCACAATCTAACATGCAGTGCTGAAGAGGCCGATACAAGGATATGGTTACATGCAAACCAATCATCAAGTAAAAGGGTCCTTGTGTATTCCCCCGATACTGATGTACTGCACATCGCTCTACTGATGGTCAACCCCATAGCAAAAGACGTTTGTATACAAACTAACAGGCTGGGAAAACCAAGGGAATACATATCAATTACAAAACTAGTGAATGCACTAGAGCGAGACCCTGACTTAGCGGGAATCCCCGAAGAAGAGCGCCCCAAAATTCTAGTCAATTTCTATGCTTTGTCAGGATGTGATTACACTTCCTTCTTCGTCGGGCATGGCAAAGTCAGCATAATGAAAGCATTTTTTGAAAATGCTCAGTTTATATGTGAAGATTCAGCAGAAAGACCAGGATCACTAGCCAAACTAAATGGAGGGACGGGATTTTATTCCTTTCTACGACTCATAGGAGCGGTGTATTTTCATGCCCATAGACCTGGCTTCCCGGAACACACTTCACCAGAATCACTGTACAACTCCCTACAACACTCAGGCAGGACAGCAGAGGAGGTTCATACTGAATTCATAGAGACAATAAGAACAGCAATATGGGAACGAATAGTATTTGAAGACCATCTACTACCCTCGACTGATGCACTCAAAAGGCATTATTTACGTGCCACATGGACAACAACCTACTGGAAGCAAACACCCCAAAACAATGTGTACTTGCCACCCATCCTAGAATGTGGGTGGAAACTGGAAGAAGACAAACTCACTGTAGATTGGGAAAGTGATAAGCCGAACAGAAAGGCAGTCAGAGATCGTGTCTTATTCTTAATGAAAGGATGCACTTGTAAAAAATCAAAGTGTAGCAGCAATATATGCTCATGCCACAAAAACAATGGACTATGTGGACCAGGGTGCTCATGTATAGGATGCCACAACAACAAACATTCACAAGGTAAAATTTTTATGGGGACATTATCATGTTTGTGAATCTGCTAATTCACTGTTTTTTTTCCATTTTTCAGATGAGGACACAGACGAAGAAAATGAAGAGGATGAAGAGGACGAAGAGGACATGGAAACTGAACGAGTGGAAGAGGAAATAGTATTTATGGATGTGGGAGACATGGAGCAAATACAAGACCTATTTTAATACCAGCACTTGTAATATGTAGCTAGCTAACAGTAGTCTGAACTTCAATGACACACACACAGTAGTCACACAAAAGGACAGCTCTGGAAATGTAGGATATTTTTATTCATTTCTGTCAGCTGATCCAGCAGCAATAAGGCTGCAAACTGATTTCCGCCAGCTTTGAAGAAGACCGCCTCAAATCCCTATGTTGGGACATTACGCGTTCAAAAACAGTTAAAAATCAGACTACTCTTCCCTTTACAGTGTCTAGACAATCTTTTACTCTATATCTATTGATTTATCAAATTTATAGGTATGACTCACCGTTCTAAGAGTCCCATTTTTGTTGGAAAAGTGACCACCCTGCGTCGGCCATCTTGAAATTTTCTAACTTGGCGCACGTGGAACAGAAATAGGGCTCCGTATACTTTATACGTAAATTAATGACGTCATCGTACGCTGGCGGTACGACTGAGTAACACACGTGTAGGTGCTAGTATGCTAATTTAACACACGTCGCACCATTTAACACACATGCTACACGGTACATGCGTGTTACGGTAACACGGTAAATCACCATCTGATCTCATTGGTAAATTTTTATGATGACCTTTACTACATGCATTGGCGAAAGCTTATTCCACTGAGAATATTTCTATGATATTAGCTCTTCAGTCAATTGGCATAGTTTTATACCATAAAAGTTTCGGCTATGCAGTGTATGTATATCAGATTGATTGATATCTTATAATGTTCCAGGTAAGGCTGGAGGAGTCCATTATTGATCAGCATAAAGGCAGCTCAACATTGACAGAGGTGCACAAGGGCACACCACAAAGTGCAATGGTACGTGAATCCATCTCCAAAGGCAGCCGTCCAGACTACGTGTGTTATACACTCAGAGCAAAGAACAACTTGATTGTTGCAGTCATCATTGAAACAAAGATGACATCACACAGCTCATACAGGCATTCCATTGCTCAGGTTATTGGGTATTACATTGCACTGGTCAGCGATGAGAAGTCAACTCCGCTTGTGTTTGTCTTATCAGACAAAACCATGCAGCTGGTTATGTTTCCGTTCATGAAAGGTGATGAAAAATTGATAAATGCAGTTAAGTTGCCTCCCATTGATCTCTGGCTCGATAGCGATCCGTCATCATTTAGCAACGATTTGATGGCCATACTGATCATGATGTTGACATTGTCCTCCAAGGATGGGTTGTTCAGTGGTATTCAATACACATTCAGAGATTATATCAAAAAAAGTGCCGTGGTACATGTGAAAACAATAGCCAATCTCCTTGCAGAAGCTCTTAAACGTGTTGATGAAAAGGACAGAGAGATTGGTGAAAAGGACAGAGAGATTGGTGAAAAGGACAGAGAGATTGGTGAAAAGGACAGAGAGATTGAAGAAAAGGACAGAGAAATTGAGAGGCTCAAGGAATTGCTGGGAACGATTTGAACTATTGTTTGGAATGTAACACTGAATGCTTCTTAACAGTTATTGTATAGCATCTGTCACATCATTAAATTTCCAATCATGATCAATTGCAAGTACTATAATAATAATGAATGCTCAGATTGTTGCATACTTTATAGTGTATAACTTGTGTGGGCTTTATACCACCACTATAGGTCACTGTGTTGAGCATGCATATTATGGTATAATGATAATTATTATACCTAGTGAACCACCCAAGGCTTGGTAAGGTGTTTAGTTCGGGAATGTGATAAATTTTCAAGTTGCCAAACTCAGAACTGCGGATGCAGCCAAGTTCCATAAACACCAAGATTAGTGCGTGATGAGAGCGGCATGGTGCTGATTTCTGCTAAAAGCACTCGGCACTGCATTAATTATTAAATTTGTGGCCACATCTTGCATGCAGGTGCAGCTCCTTATATATTATACAACCATGGTTCATGTATTAGCTAAAATTTAATTTTATGATAATTAATATGCATGGTATTACAATAATACACAAGGTACAAAAAAAGCACCGAAAAATAGCTAAACCGTATAATGTATCATGATAATTATGAAACTCTCAGGTACATGTTGTATGATAGTATTATTATTCTTATAAGTATCAGTAACTACAATAGCTACAACTGGAAGTTTAAAATCTTACACAGTCGATTCATCCGATACAGTTGCTTCGTCTGCTTGACATTTCCCTTCACTCGATGCTTGAGGAAGCGATTGCTCTTCAACCAACTCCAACATTTCTCTGCTGCACTCATTTATCTCAACAACTGTAGTTTCCCCACTGAAGGCACCAATGTCCAAGTAGCCAGCCATAGCTCCGAGGGACTCTGAGAGTGCACTGACTATGTCTGCAAATTGAGGCCGATCTACACGTTCAAATTCCCAGCATTGCAGTAGTAGCTGGTACCTAAATATGGGTCATGTAATAAAACAATAATTAGATCCTATTAAACAGACATAGCTAGCTTGCTGTTTAATCATCATGCAGTCTTGATCAAAAACTGATTTAATAGCCTCATTCAGGCACTCTTACTCTCATGCAGCTTTTGAATTATTTTATGTAAAATTATCATACGGCAAAAGGGGGTTGGGGTGACCGTGAGGATAGCCAGTAATAGTCTAAG
This sequence comes from Cliona cf. orientalis, assembly GCA_963930775.1. Taxonomy (NCBI): domain Eukaryota; kingdom Metazoa; phylum Porifera; class Demospongiae; order Clionaida; family Clionaidae; genus Cliona; species Cliona cf. orientalis. The sequence goes on along the minus strand of OZ005701.1, from coordinate 1,347,970 downwards.
AGCTTACAGTTGATCACTACAAGCATCATTGTTGGGCTTTTCCAGACGATGTCCATCAGCCAGCAGTCGAGATAGATCGGTTATAGTGACACCTCCATATGGGACTTTCCCTCCACTGAAAATCTCCCAGCAAGTCACACCATAAGCCCACTGTAATTTTATAAAGCCGCCAATCAATATTAGCATGACATGTGACAGTGGTATTATAATGTAGTCCTATAGCTATATAATCTTATACACGGTAGTAGTCAGCTTGATCTTGTATGGCAAGGCTTACTTATATGGGTTTCCCTAGCTTGCAGCTATAATAATTATTAAACTTACGACATCTGATTTCTCTGAGAACACATAGTCTTCCATACTCTCAGGGGCCAGCCACCTCAAAGGAAGCTTGATGTGGGAAGATTTGTCTTGTCGAAAATATTCCCTTGTCTCCACACTTTCAGCCAATCCAAAGTCAGCAACTTTAATGACAAAATTCATGTCAATCCTGTGCAATCACAATTTAATACTTCGTCTGTGGACTATTACACTATGTCTTTCAAGCTACTAACATGCAGTTTCTTGCTGCCAAGTCTCTGTGCACCACCTTCTTACTGGCAAGGTACTCCATTCCCTTGGCAACCTGAATACACATGTCCATCAACCTCTTTCGTATAGGTGTCACCTATTATGTGTTAAGTAAAAGTTTTGCTAAGTCACGTTTCTGCATGGTGCTATATCTATGAGAATAATTGGATTCCCAGGGATCACAACATTAAATTTTCCTGTAAATTTGCATCAACTGCATGTGCTTATTTTACAGCCATGTCCCAAGCTTAAATCCATAGGTGGAGTAGCCAATAAAATTTAATAATAGTTAGAGACCGAGTCCAAGGTCTTTAGCATTTTAATTAAGGCCTGAGGCTGTAGCATCCTAAGCGAAGAGAGGGTGCTACTAAGGGCCTGAGGGTCCATTGGACGAGGTCTCTAACTGATTTAGAATAATTATAGCAACTGTAACCGTGGTAGTTGACCTGAGGACTAGGCTACTGTTGCACTGGCGCCAGTGCATCTTTCTTTGCCCTTGGCTATATACTTGTAAGTCTCTATGAAACTTGTAGGTCTCTATGAAAACCTCTAGGTCTCTATGAGAAATAGAGACCTCAGAGTATCCAATCAGATCACAGTATTTGTTACTAGTGATAATTTCAAATCAATCATGTATATACTGCCCAGTTGTACACTTCATGCATGCACCATGCAATGCATGGTTACGCTATAGTTCTTGCTCTTACGTCATCTTCATCTTTGTGACTGAGAGAGACAATCAGTGTTTCCCTATTCTTCTTGAGGTAAGCCAGTAGGCTACCATTGGCCATGAAGGGCATAATGATGTAAGGAGCTGTACCTCCGTCCAGACAGACACCCCTCAGAGTGAGGACATTGGGATGATTGAAGTTGTACATTTTAGAACACTCCTTTAGCATCTCTCTCACCATGGTTCTATTATACATTCCTGCAACAGGAGAAATCACAGTCTAAGATAGAGTCCATAGATGCATGTGTATTATTATTATTATACCTTTCAGTGTCTTTACAGCCACAGTATCAGTCACAACATTTCCTTGCTTCGATTTCTTGATAATATAACCTTTGTAGACTATGCCAAACTCGCCTATTATAGTGTAATACGTAATAATAACCCATATTATATTTAATTTTATTATACTGAATGCATATGCACGGTCATGATTCTCATCACCTTGTCCGATTGGTTCCACTAGCTTGATATCTGATGCGTGGATAAGGAGGTGTTGAGGAAGATTGAGCTTGTAGGAGCTTTGAACAGATATAGTCCTTGGAAAAAAGTCACGATTAACTGCATTGAGGGAAATGATTGTAGTTAAATATTAGTATTTTACGAGTTCTTTAATGTGATATTGTACAGGCTCATTGCTATGCGTGTATACTTGACTCAATAAGTTAGTAGAGCATGAAACATAGCATGAAATAGAAACTTATTAGGACGTGTTCGCAGAATAATCTATTAATTAATTAATTCATAATGACATACAGAGAGTGAAATGGAAAAAGGAAATTAAAAAGGATTGAGGAGATGGGAGAAAGGGAGGTCCATTATTGCATTTAGATTATATACATTTGAACGTACAAGTCATTTTTATCTTAGTAATGGCGAAAATTTTCTGAAGAAGCAGATAATTAGCACTAATGTGTATAGCTATATGAAGCAATTGACCTTTACCAGAAAAGCATGGATTTAAATGTTGATTCCATACGTTGTATTGGATTAGGTACAGTAAATACAATTTCTATAGCTAAATCTGGTGGACTTACGTTCTCTTGGAGAACTGACATCACACTGATCAAATGTAGAATTGCAGAATAATCTATTAATTAATTAATTCATAATGACATACAGAGAGTGAAATGGAAAAAGGAAATTAAAAAGGATTGAGGAGATGGGAGAAAGGGAGGTCCATTATTGCATTTAGATTATGTATACACATTTGAACGTACAAGTCATTTTTTTTCTTAGTAATGGCGAAAAATTTTCTGAAGAAGCAGATAATTAGCACTAATACTGCAATAAGTAGCAAGAATGCCACTGCTCCAATGGTGCTAGAAATGATGACAGTTACATCTCTTTCAGAATTAGCAGTAGGCGTAAGAGGTGGAAAGGTTGATGAGTTAATGGTAGGGATTGTAGTTATAGGTAGAGTAGTTGATGAGTTAATGGCAGTGCTAGTAGCTATAGGTGGAGTAGTTGATGAGTTAACAGGGGGAGGAGATGGAGTTTCCGAAAAATGTATTATGATAATTAGTAATCACAGGTGGAGCACGAAACAAAAAAGGCATACCTCGGCAGTTTGTTCCATCCCCTTCATACTCAGCGCCACATTTCTATTTATGTTTATACAATTAGCATTTGGATGGCAGGGCTTGGACGCACAGTGGTCGATATCTATTATAATAGTGAGTAAAAAGCTGCATGAATGCAATTCCATTAGCAGTAGCTATACCTCCATAATAATATTATGCATCAACTACCACTGCACTTGAATAATAATTATTAATTAATCCTGTCTGAACGATTAAACTCATTGATAGCTATAATTATTATATTATACTTATTGTGACATGTCATGAATGCATGACATTGTACGATAACAAAAATAGCAATTATCATAGAGTCGGTAGACTCTATAAATAGGGATGGCCCGGATATGCCATATATGTAATACATTACAAATATATACCCAAACATCTCAAAATAGGTAATTTTGTGAAATTTCTAAGTGTGAAAATCAGAATCTCCAGCAAATTGTGCATCTAACAAGACCAAGATCATTCATCAAAACATTTGTAAACGTCAAAACCAGATGTTCAATAAATAGGCCATTTCTCATTCTTTCTTTCTTTCTAGTTTCTTGGGCTAGCTCAAGACTGCCTCCACCGCTCATCTTACTTTGAGTATAAATCCACTCTATTTTGTAGCGCGCAGTGCAGTGGCACGCTAGTTTGGCCTTATCTCGACAGCTACGTAATAGTGGGTGTGTATGGCGCATTGTCGAATGGGTGTGTCTGATATATACGCCATTTTGTGGTATAAATGCGCATGCTCGGAATATTTTTCAGGAGAAAAATTTTTGTCCTGTTTTTGTGATTACATAGAAGATATAGTGATATTAGTTTACTCCATTTAGTAAAATTTATTCCACCGAATATATACTGCTTGGCATGGCAAATTGTTTTATCCTGAAAAATTTCAGCTGTATACAGTGTAGCTATGACTCAATGCAGGTCAGTGGATGACTTCTCTTTGGCTGAACGAGTGATGAAGAATCTTGCGAGAATTCACATTGATAATCTATTTCCTGTCCAGGTATGATGTATTATAAATAATTATTGCAACAGTGCTATGTTATAGCCAGCTGGTCACGATTGAAGGTGAGTGTGATTCCCGAGCTACTCTCCTATCAAAGTGGACCGTTGCTCACTAGCCCTGCTGGACTCCCTCCAAGAGACTTGTGCGTGTGTGCACCAACTGGATGCGGAAAGACTTTCTGCTATGTCATTCCTATCATCAGTGCACTGTTGAACAGAACAGTTTGCCAGGTACTTATTAGCTCCATTTCTTTCCAGTAAACTTCTCTCTCTCTCTCTCTCTCCATTCACATAGGTTCGAGCGTTTGTAGTTGTTCCTTCCCAGGAGCTAGCTGTTCAAGTACTAAAAGTACTTGATCAGCTTTCCCATGGAACTCCGGTGCATTGTGGTGTATTATGTGGATCAGTGTCATTCGAGAAAGAGAGAGCCATGTTGTTTGACTCCTCCACCTACCCAGCTTGCAGCTGCCTGGACGTTGTCATCGCAACTCCAGGAAGGCTGGTAGAACATTTAGACAAGTAAGCTCCACGTGTATCCAAGAAATTTTTTGCAGATGGGAGAAATTTTAGCATGCATTAGTCTCTCCCAGGGAAACTAATTAATTTTACATCTGCATGAGATGGTTTGCCTCCCTGTATTAATCTGGCATCTATGGCAGTGGAACTGATGGTGTTACCGTATTTTACTTCTTAATGTAGAAAGTCGTTTTGCACTTTGCGTCACCTTCGATACCTCGTGATTGATGAAGCCGACAAGCTGCTTGACCATCAATTTAATCAGTGGCTACCTAAGGTTCTTACTGCTGTGGAAGATGACAAGAAAGAAGACAAAATTAGAGGAGGCCAAAAGTCGTTGATGAGTTTGAGAAATACCTTGATACGACAGTGTACCACTTCAGAAAGACTACAGCTGATGTTTGAAGATCAAGGGCATTCTAAGGTATATATTAAATTTTGTACATGGCAAGACAGTACCTAAGAGTTGCAAGCAACTTTTTCAAATTTTTAGATAACGACACAGTTCAAATCTTCTCCTCTCTATTCGGCTGCTCAAACAACCTCCCCTCTACAAAAGCTTCTCTTCTCGGCCACCATGACTCAAAACCCTGAGCATCTAGCTGCCCTCAACCTTCATCGACCCATGCTTTTCACCGTAGCTAGCGCTCTTCAGAGCAAGAGGAGAGGCAACCTTGACACTGCATTCACCTTGCCGAAGCAGCTGGGACAGTGCACTGTGAAGTGTAGTCTGGAATACCAGCCATTAGCGCTCTTACATCTCCTTACTTCGGAGAAGATGAGCGAGGATATGACACGCATGCTGTGTTTTACCAACTCTAAGGAGTCTACTCATAGGTTTGTATATAGTTGTATGCCTGGATGTATCATCCATCCATGGTGATGTATTTGAAGTCACTCACTACCCATACAATAATAGATTGTGTCTTCTTCTTGATGCTTTTAAGTTGATATCAGTTGGAGAAATTTCTTCATCACTAGGACAAGGAAAGAGAAAGATGATCCTAAACGATTTCAAGAATGGAAAAATCAAGGTATATAGTTATTATAGTAATACAAAATTTGTGAACGCTAAAAATATATTTGACTTCAGGTGTTGGTCTGCTCAGATCAGATGGCTAGGGGTATGGATGTGGAGGGTGTATCTTGTGTTGTGAACTATGACCCCCCTCGACAGTATCAGACCTACCTCCACAGGGTGGGACAGAGGGGTGTGGTCTTCACACTACTCTCACATGAAGAAGTAAGCTTGAATAATATGATGCAGATAAATGCACAATGTCAAGACATGTATATAATTATTGGTTAGATTCACTCTTTCAATACAATGTTGAGGAAGGTTGGTGCCACAGTGAAGCAGCTTAAGGAAGTGATCATCTCATCGACAGATCTTAAACCCTTTCTCTCTCAGTAGCTACCAACAAGCGCTGGAAAGGCTTAAAACACCAACTAAGCTCAGCATCATTGACTAAAATTTTGTAGGAAACACATCAGTTTCTGTTATTGCAAGATTTAATGTGGTGATACATCTTATGTATGCTGTACCAAAGGATAATTTATATGACTAAATTACAGTTAAAGCTTATAAAACACAACTGTACTATGACACCGGGCCCACATATAGTTGGAAATGATCGTCACTTAACGCCTTCGCTGTCCGAAACCCAGTCCAGAGGGATCTAGATCTAGATATCTACGCCAGGTAGTAGGTCCTGGGTGCACTGGTACACGTGGTGATTTTTGACGGTCAGCTAGCTAGATTCGAAATTCTCTACCTCGGCGTTACTGTACCTGGACGTCATTGGAAGCACTGCAAGAAAAGGTATCTTTTCATGTTGTATATCTCGGATCCTAATCCGGTCTCGCGCTACTACGATAGGTTGTCTCTGAGTCACAAACCCCTTCAATTTTTCACGGTGCTGAATTGTACACAGACATGGTGTCTTGAAAATACTTTATCAGCCACTGTGGGTGGGCAGTAGCTAATCAGGAGCTTCCTCTCTCAGCTTGGTATGGAAGCCAAGAAAGGCAGTTTGTGCAGGCAAATTGTGGGCCCACATTTTCAGATACCATCCCACATTAATTTTTGTGGGCCCGCAAATTATTATTCGATCGTAACGGGTGCGATCGATCGATTGGCCACGTCCCTTAAACGGTACTACAAATGTGCGTGCGTATTTGGATGTACTAAGCTAACATGGCATCTTGCCATTAGGCTATTAAGTGGAGGTTTTCTTCATGTGGAGATACATGTCAGGTGCATGCAGGAAGATATACAAGCACTTAGACACTGGTGAAATGGGTATTAATTAAGTGTAGCATTGAAATATTATTGAGCATTATTAGATCTATACATGTTATGGTACCAGCTGATTTGTTTATGGAGCTGTTATTGTTAGCCATTGTACTCGAGCGGGGGTGAAAATTAAGAAATGAATAATGCAATGACAAATGGCCGGATATATTAATTTGGCTGGTCATGTGCAGCATTTAGGCGGCAGATTAGATAATCATCGTCAGTACCATCGTAATTATTGCACACAGAAAGGTCATAACGTGTACGCGGTGCATGCTATTGATTGATCAAATAAGAGGTAGGCCAAATTAATTTTGTGAAGTGTGCTACAAATGTGCGTGCGTATTTGGATGTACTAAGCTAACATGGCATCTTGCCATTAGGCTATTAAGTGGAGGTTTTCTTCATGTGGAGATACATGTCAGGTGCATGCAGGAAGATATACAAGCACTTAGACACTGGTGAAATGGGTATTAATTAAGTGTAGCATTGAAATATTATTGAGCATTATTAGATCTATACATGTTATGGTACCAGCTGATTTGTTTATGGAGCTGTTATTGTTAGCCATTGTACTCGAGCGGGGGTGAAAATTAAGAAATGAATAATGCAATGACAAATGGCCGGATATATTAATTTGGCTGGTCATGTGCAGCATTTAGGCGGCAGATTAGATAATCATCGTCAGTACCATCGTAATTATTGCACACAGAAAGGTCATAACGTGTACGCGGTGCATGCTATTGATTGATCAAATAAGAGGTAGGCCAAATTTGTGAAGTGTGCTACAAATGTGCGTGCGTATTTGGATGTACTAAGCTAACATGGCATCTTGCCATTAGGCTATTAAGTGGAGGTTTTCTTCATGTGGAGATACATGTCAGGTGCATGCAGGAAGATATACAAGCACTTAGACACTGGTGAAATGGGTATTAATTAAGTGTAGCATTGAAATATTATTGAGCATTATTAGATCTATACATGTTATGGTACCAGCTGATTTGTTTATGGAGCTGTTATTGTTAGCCATTGTACTCGAGCGGGGGTGAAAATTAAGAAATGAATAATGCAATGACAAATGGCCGGATATATTAATTTGGCTGGTCATGTGCAGCATTTAGGCGGCAGATTAGATAATCATCGTCAGTACCATCGTAATTATTGCACACAGAAAGGTCGTAACGTGTACGCGGTGCATGCTATTGATTGATCAAATAAGAGGTAGGCCAAATGGCTGAGAAAGAGCTAGGTAGGTGGTCGGCTATTGGCCTAAAATGGACGGAAAATGGCCGTCTGTTATTTTCACTCCTGTCAAGTTACCTATGTGTCTCTTTATCCTTTTCTATAATTATCGTACATGTGTACCCTCACTGTATTACCATAAATTGTGAATATTTAGCTGTTAAAATATTTTTGGACAGCCTGGTTTGTGCAAAAATTAAATGATGCCGTGTGAAAATACATGCGCAATATTAACAATAATATGTAGTACAGGGTCGTTTGTTGGATGGACAGAACTGATTGCTTTACCTCGTGTGGGGTAATTAAATATGAAGTGTTGATTGGAATAGTGTATGATTTTTCTAATTCTTGAATCAAATACTAATTGAACAGGATATGGACGATCAGGACTTCTCCCTGCCATCAGTGGGCACCGGTCAACTTGATGGTCAAAAGGAGATTGAAAGGATATTACATTCTGCTACCAATCGATTTGAGAAACTTTTGCGGGCTTCAATGTTGGTTTCACCAACAGCAGTAATGAGATGCAAGGACGATGACCAACGTGAATTCGCGGCATCAGATTTAACAATCTGCAACGGCTGTAAAGATTTAGCTTTGTGTAAACACCATTTTCATTCGTATGATGATCCTCTACAAGAGTCCTTCCAAAAGGGTATAGTGGCAAATGTTAGGAAAGCATCTGCGCAAATAGAAGAGGATGGTATTCCAGTCATGGCACATTTCCTAATGTGCAAATCAAAGATTGTCCAAAAACTTAGTCGTTGTGGATATCGAATTCGAAATGAGGCAGAGCTGCGATATACCACTGGAGATCCTTTGATGGAAATGCTTTGTGATATATTTTCTCTGCAAGTGAGTTCAAATTTTTAAATTATTGTGATTACCATAGTAGTTGTGTTTTTGCCAATTTTAAATCATCATCTGATCTCATTGGTAAAATTTTATGATGACCCTTACTCTACTACATGCATTGGCGAAAGCTTATTCCACTGAGAATATTTCTATGATATTAACTCTTCAGTCAATTGAAAGCCATAATATTATTATTAAAAGTTTCGGCTATGCAGTGTATGTATATCAGATTGATTGATATCTTATAATGTTTCAGGTAAGGCTGGAGGAGTCCATTATTGATCAGCATAAAGGCAGCTCAACATTGACAGAGGTGCACAAGGGCACACCACAAAGTGCAATGGTACGTGAATCCATCTCCAAAGGCAGCCGTCCAGACTACGTGTGTTATACACTCAGAGCAAAGAACAACTTGATTGTTGCAGTCATCATTGAAACAAAGATGACATCACACAGCTCATACAGGCATTCCATTGCTCAGGTTATTGGGTATTACATTGCACTGGTCAGCGATGAGAAGTCAACTCCGCTTGTGTTTGTCTTATCAGACAAAACCATGCAGCTGGTTATGTTTCCGTTCATGAAAGGTGATGAAAAATTGATAAATGCAGTTAAGTTGCCTCCCATTGATCTCTGGCTCGATAGCGATCCGTCATCATTTAGCAACGATTTGATGGCCATACTGATCATGATGTTGACATTGTCCTCCAAGGATGGGTTGTTCAGTGGTATTCAATACACATTCAGAGATTATATCAAAAAAAGTGCCGTGGTACATGTGAAAACAATAGCCAATCTCCTTGCAGAAGCTCTTAAACGTGTTGATGAAAAGGACAGAGAGATTGGTGAAAAGGACAGAGAGATTGGTGAAAAGGACAGAGAGATTGAAGAAAAGGACAGAGAAATTGAGAGGCTCAAGGAATTGCTGGGAACGATTTGAACTATTGTTTGGAATGTAACACTGAATGCTTCTTAACTGTTGCTATAGTTATTGTATAGCATCTGTCACATCATTAAATTTCCAATCATGATCAATTGCAAGTACTATAATAATAATGAATGCTCAGATTGTTGCATACTTTATAGTGTATAACTTGTGTGGGCTTTATACCACCACTATAGGTCACTGTGTTGAGCATGCATATTATGGTATAATGATAATTATTATACCTAGTGAACCACCCAAGGCTTGGTAAGGTGTTTAGTTCGGGAATGTGATAAATTTTCAAGTTGCCAAACTCAGAACTGCGGATGCAGCCAAGTTCCATAAACACCAAGATTAGTGCGTGATGAGAGCGGCATGGTGCTGATTTCTGCTAAAAGCACTCGGCACTGCATTAATTATTAAATTTGTGGCCACATCTTGCATGCAGGTGCAGCTCCTTATATATTATACAACCATGGTTCATGTATTAGCTAAAATTTAATTTTATGATAATTAATATGCATGGTATTACAATAATACACAAGGTACAAAAAAAGCACCGAAAAATAGCTAAACCGTATAATGTATCATGATAATTATGAAACTCTCAGGTACATGTTGTATGATAGTATTATTATTCTTATAAGTATCAGTAACTACAATAGCTACAACTGGAAGTTTAAAATCTTACACAGTCGATTCATCCGATACAGTTGCTTCGTCTGCTTGACATTTCCCTTCACTCGATGCTTGAGGAAGCGATTGCTCTTCAACCAACTCCAACATTTCTCTGCTGCACTCATTTATCTCAACAACTGTAGTTTCCCCACTGAAGGCACCAATGTCCAAGTAGCCAGCCATAGCTCCGAGGGACTCTGAGAGTGCACTGACTATGTCTGCAAATTGAGGCCGATCTACACGTTCAAATTCCCAGCATTGCAGTAGTAGCTGGTACCTAAATATGGGTCATGTAATAAAACAATAATTAGATCCTATTAAACAGACATAGCTAGCTTGCTGTTTAATCATCATGCAGTCTTGATCAAAAACTGATTTAATAGCCTCATTCAGGCACTCTTACTCTCATGCAGCTTTTGAATTATTTTATGTAAAATTATCATACGGCAAAAGGGGGTTGGGGTGACCGTGAGGATAGCCAGTAATAGTCTAAGAGCTTACAGTTGATCACTACAAGCATCATTGTTGGGCTTTTCCAGACGATGTCCATCAGCCAGCAGTCGAGATAGATCGGTTATAGTGACACCTCCATATGGGACTTTCCCTCCACTGAAAATCTCCCAGCAAGTCACACCATAAGCCCACTGTAATTTTATAAAGCCGCCAATCAATATTAGCATGACATGTGACAGTGGTATTATAATGTAGTCCTATAGCTATATAATATACACGGTAGTAGTCAGCTTGATCTTGTATGGCAAGGCTTACTTATATGGGTTTCCCTAGCTTGCAGCTATAATAATTATTAAACTTACGACATCTGATTTCTCTGAGAACACATAGTCTTCCATACTCTCAGGGGCCAGCCACCTCAAAGGAAGCTTGATGTGGGAAGATTTGTCTTGTCGAAAATATTCCCTTGTCTCCACACTTTCAGCCAATCCAAAGTCAGCAACTTTAATGACAAAATTCATGTCAATCCTGTGCAATCACAATTTAATACTTCGTCTGTGGACTATTACACTATGTCTTTCAAGCTACTAACATGCAGTTTCTTGCTGCCAAGTCTCTGTGCACCACCTTCTTACTGGCAAGGTACTCCATTCCCTTGGCAACCTGAATACACATGTCCATCAGCCTCTTTCGTATAGGTGTCACCTATTATGTGTTAAGTAAAAGTTTTGCTAAGTCACGTTTCTGCATGGTGCTATATCTATGAGAATAATTGGATTCCCAGGGATCACAACATTAAATTTTCCTGTAAATTTGCATCAACTGCATGTGCTTATTTTACAGCCATGTCCCAAGCTTAAATCCATAGGTGGAGTAGCCAATAAAATTTAATAATAGTTAGAGACCGAGTCCAAGGTCTTTAGCATTTTAATTAAGGCCTGAGGCTGTAGCATCCTAAGCGAAGAGAGGGTGCTACTAAGGGCCTGAGGGTCCATTGGACGAGGTCTCTAACTGATTTAGAATAATTATAGCAACTGTAACCGTGGTAGTTGACCTGAGGACTAGGCTACTGTTGCACTGGCGCCAGTGCATCTTTCTTTGCCCTTGGCTATATACTTGTAAGTCTCTATGAAACTTGTAGGTCTCTATGAAAACCTCTAGGTCTCTATGAGAAATAGAGACCTCAGAGTATCCAATCAGATCACAGTATTTGTTACTAGTGATAATTTCAAATCAATCATGTATATACTGCCCAGTTGTACACTTCATGCATGCACCATGCAATGCATGGTTACGCTATAGTTCTTGCTCTTACGTCATCTTCATCTTTGTGACTGAGAGAGACAATCAGTGTTTCCCTATTCTTCTTGAGGTAAGCCAGTAGGCTACCATTGGCCATGAAGGGCATAATGATGTAAGGAGCTGTACCTCCGTCCAGACAGACACCCCTCAGAGTGAGGACATTGGGATGATTGAAGTTGTACATTTTAGAACACTCCTTTAGCATCTCTCTCACCATGGTTCTATTATACATTCCTGCAACAGGAGAAATCACAGTCTAAGATAGAGTCCATAGATGCATGTGTATTATTATTATTATACCTTTCAGTGTCTTTACAGCCACAGTATCAGTCACAACATTTCCTTGCTTCGATTTCTTGATAATATAACCTTTGTAGACTATGCCAAACTCGCCTATTATAGTGTAATACGTAATAATAACCCATATTATATTTAATTTTATTATACTGAATGCATATGCACGGTCATGATTCTCATCACCTTGTCCGATTGGTTCCACTAGCTTGATATCTGATGCGTGGATAAGGAGGTGTTGAGGAAGATTGAGCTTGTAGGAGCTTTGAACAGATATAGTCCTTGGAAAAAAGTCACGATTAACTGCATTGAGGGAAATGATTGTAGTTAAATATTAGTATTTTACGAGTTCTTTAATGTGATATTGTACAGGCTCATTGCTATGCGTGTATACTTGACTCAATAAGTTAGTAGAGCATGAAACATAGCATGAAATAGAAACTTATTAGGACGTGTTCGCAGAATAATCTATTAATTAATTAATTCATAATGACATACAGAGAGTGAAATGGAAAAAGGAAATTAAAAAGGATTGAGGAGATGGGAGAAAGGGAGGTCCATTATTGCATTTAGATTATATACATTTGAACGTACAAGTCATTTTTATCTTAGTAATGGCGAAAATTTTCTGAAGAAGCAGATAATTAGCACTAATGTGTATAGCTATATGAAGCAATTGACCTTTACCAGAAAAGCATGGATTTAAATGTTGATTCCATACGTTGTATTGGATTAGGTACAGTAAATACAATTTCTATAGCTAAATCTGGTGGACTTACGTTCTCTTGGAGAACTGACATCACACTGATCAAATGTAGAATTGCAGAATAATCTATTAATTAATTAATTCATAATGACATACAGAGAGTGAAATGGAAAAAGGAAATTAAAAAGGATTGAGGAGATGGGAGAAAGGGAGGTCCATTATTGCATTTAGATTATGTATACACATTTGAACGTACAAGTCATTTTTTTTCTTAGTAATGGCGAAAAATTTTCTGAAGAAGCAGATAATTAGCACTAATACTGCAATAAGTAGCAAGAATGCCACTGCTCCAATGGTGCTAGAAATGATGACAGTTACATCTCTTTCAGAATTAGCAGTAGGCGTAAGAGGTGGAAAGGTTGATGAGTTAATGGTAGGGATTGTAGTTATAGGTAGAGTAGTTGATGAGTTAATGGCAGTGCTAGTAGCTATAGGTGGAGTAGTTGATGAGTTAACAGGGGGAGGAGATGGAGTTTCCGAAAAATGTATTATGATAATTAGTAATCACAGGTGGAGCACGAAACAAAAAAGGCATACCTCGGCAGTTTGTTCCATCCCCTTCATACTCAGCGCCACATTTCTATTTATGTTTATACAATTAGCATTTGGATGGCAGGGCTTGGACGCACAGTGGTCGATATCTATTATAATAGTGAGTAAAAAGCTGCATGAATGCAATTCCATTAGCAGTAGCTATACCTCCATAATAATATTATGCATCAACTACCACTGCACTTGAATAATAATTATTAATTAATCCTGTCTGAACGATTAAACTCATTGATAGCTATAATTATTATATTATACTTATTGTGACATGTCATGAATGCATGACATTGTACGATAACAAAAATAGCAATTATCATAGAGTCGGTAGACTCTATAAATAGGGATGGCCCGGATATGCCATATATGTAATACATTACAAATATATACCCAAACATCTCAAAATAGGTAATTTTGTGAAATTTCTAAGTGTGAAAATCAGAATCTCCAGCAAATTGTGCATCTAACAAGACCAAGATCATTCATCAAAACATTTGTAAACGTCAAAACCAGATGTTCAATAAATAGGCCATTTCTCATTCTTTCTTTCTTTCTAGTTTCTTGGGCTAGCTCAAGACTGCCTCCACCGCTCATCTTACTTTGAGTATAAATCCACTCTATTTTGTAGCGCGCAGTGCAGTGGCACGCTAGTTTGGCCTTATCTCGACAGCTACGTAATAGTGGGTGTGTATGGCGCATTGTCGAATGGGTGTGTCTGATATATACGCCATTTTGTGGTATAAATGCGCATGCTCGGAATATTTTTCAGGAGAAAAATTTTTGTCCTGTTTTTGTGATTACATAGAAGATATAGTGATATTAGTTTACTCCATTTAGTAAAATTTATTCCACCGAATATATACTGCTTGGCATGGCAAATTGTTTTATCCTGAAAAATTTCAGCTGTATACAGTGTAGCTATGACTCAATGCAGGTCAGTGGATGACTTCTCTTTGGCTGAACGAGTGATGAAGAATCTTGCGAGAATTCACATTGATAATCTATTTCCTGTCCAGGTATGATGTATTATAAATAATTATTGCAACAGTGCTATGTTATAGCCAGCTGGTCACGATTGAAGGTGAGTGTGATTCCCGAGCTACTCTCCTATCAAAGTGGACCGTTGCTCACTAGCCCTGCTGGACTCCCTCCAAGAGACTTGTGCGTGTGTGCACCAACTGGATGCGGAAAGACTTTCTGCTATGTCATTCCTATCATCAGTGCACTGTTGAACAGAACAGTTTGCCAGGTACTTATTAGCTCCATTTCTTTCCAGTAAACTTCTCTCTCTCTCTCTCTCTCCATTCACATAGGTTCGAGCGTTTGTAGTTGTTCCTTCCCAGGAGCTAGCTGTTCAAGTACTAAAAGTACTTGATCAGCTTTCCCATGGAACTCCGGTGCATTGTGGTGTATTATGTGGATCAGTGTCATTCGAGAAAGAGAGAGCCATGTTGTTTGACTCCTCCACCTACCCAGCTTGCAGCTGCCTGGACGTTGTCATCGCAACTCCAGGAAGGCTGGTAGAACATTTAGAAAAGTAAGCTCCACGTGTATCCAAGAAATTTTTTGCAGATGGGAGAAATTTTAGCATGCATTAGTCTCTCCCAGGGAAACTAATTAATTTTACATCTGCATGAGATGGTTTGCCTCCCTGTATTAATCTGGCATCTATGGCAGTGGAACTGATGGTGTTACCGTATTTTACTTCTTAATGTAGAAAGTCGTTTTGCACTTTGCGTCACCTTCGATACCTCGTGATTGATGAAGCCGACAAGCTGCTTGACCATCAATTTAATCAGTGGCTACCTAAGGTTCTTACTGCTGTGGAAGATGACAAGAAAGAAGACAAAATTAGAGGAGGCCAAAAGTCGTTGATGAGTTTGAGAAATACCTTGATACGACAGTGTACCACTTCAGAAAGACTACAGCTGATGTTTGAAGATCAAGGGCATTCTAAGGTATATATTAAATTTTGTACATGGCAAGACAGTACCTAAGAGTTGCAAGCAACTTTTTCAAATTTTTAGATAACGACACAGTTCAAATCTTCTCCTCTCTATTCGGCTGCTCAAACAACCTCCCCTCTACAAAAGCTTCTCTTCTCGGCCACCATGACTCAAAACCCTGAGCATCTAGCTGCCCTCAACCTTCATCGACCCATGCTTTTCACCGTAGCTAGCGCTCTTCAGAGCAAGAGGAGAGGCAACCTTGACACTGCATTCACCTTGCCGAAGCAGCTGGGACAGTGCACTGTGAAGTGTAGTCTGGAATACCAGCCATTAGTGCTCTTACATCTCCTTACTTCGGAGAAGATGAGCGAGGATATGACGCGTGTGCTGTGTTTCACCAACTCTAAGGAGTCCACTCATAGGTTTGTATATTATAGTTGTATGCCTGGATGCATCATCCATCCATGGTGATGTGTTTGAAGTCACTCACTGCCCATACAATAATTTATAATAGATTATGTCTACTTCTTGGTGCTTTCAAATTGATATCAGTCGGAGAAATTTCTTCATCACTAGGACAAGGAAAGAGAAAGATGATCCTAAACGACTTCAAGAATGGAAAAATCAAGGTATATAGTTTTTATAGTAATACAAATTATTAAATTTTGTGAACGCTAAAATCTATTTAACTTTAGGTGTTGGTCTGTTCAGATCAGATGGCTAGGGGTATGGATGTGGAGGGCGTGTCCTGTGTTGTGAACTATGACCCCCCTCGACAGTATCAGACCTACCTCCACAGGGCGGGTAGGACGGCCAGGGCGGGACAGAGGGGTGTGGTCTTTACACTACTCTCACGTGAAGAAGTAAGCTTGAATAATAAGTTGCACAATGTCAAGACATGTACATAATTATTGGTTATGATTGACAGATTCACTCTTTCAATACAATGTTGAGGAAGGTTGGTGCCGCAGTGAAGTGGCTTGAGGAAGTGACCATCTCATCGACAGATCTCAAACCCTTTCTCTCTCAGTACCAACAAGCGCTGGAAAGCTTAAAACACCAACTAAGCTCATGACTAAAATTTTGTAGGACACACATCAGTTTCTGTTATTGCAAACTTGAATTTAATGTGGTGATACATCCGAGTTATGTATGCTGTACCAAAGGAAAATTTATATGACTACATTACAGTTAAAGCATAAAAAGAAAAGATTTAATATAAAACACAACTGTGTACTATGACACTGGACACTGGGCCCACATATTATAGTTGGAAATGATCGTCACTTAACGCCTTCGCTGTCCGAAACCCAGTCCAGAGGGATCTAGATCTAGATATCTACGCCAGGTACTAGGTACTAGGTCCTAGGTGCAGTGGTACACGTGGTGATTTTGACGGTCAGCTAGCTGGATTCTCTACCTCGGTGTTACCGTACCTGGACGTCATTGGAAGCACTGCAAGAAAAGGTATCTTTTCATGTTGTATTACCGTTGTATATCTCGGATCCTAATCTCTCGCGCTACTACGATAGCTTGTCTCTGAGTAAGCCCCTTCAATTTTTCACGGTGCTGAATTGTACACAGACATGGTGTCTTGAAAATACTTCATCAGCCACTGCGGGTGGGCAGTAGCTAATCAGGAGCTTCCTCTCTCAGCTTGGTATGGAAGCCAAGAGGCAATTTGTGCAGGCAAATTGTGGGCCACATTTTCAGATACCGTCCCACATTAATTTTTGTGGGCCCGCAATTTGCAGAGTCGATCGTAATGCACCTATCAATATATTGCCCCAGGTACCACCCCACAGGCAAGGGTGGGGGATTTGACCTATGTGAAATCAATTGCCTCTCCCCTGGAGCGAATGCTAGGATCAGATGCCCCCATTAGGACTGTAAATTTCCCCCCTATTATCTGTAAATATTGATCAAATCCCCATGATCCGGGGCATGTTTATTGGTCAAACACAATCAAATCCCCACCTTTTGCCAGTGGGGTGGTAGGTGGGGCAATGCATTGATAGGTGCATAACGCGTGCGATCGATCGATTGGCCACGTCCCTTAAATGGTACTGCAAATGTGCGTGTGTACTTGGATGTACTATAAGCTAACATGGCATCTTGCCATTAGGCTATTAAGTGCAGGTTTTCTTCATGTGGAGATACATGTCAGGTGCATGCAGGAAGATATACAAGCACTTAGACACTGGTGAAGTGGCTATTAATTAAGTGTGGCATTGAAATATTATTGAACATTATTAGATCTATACATGTTATGGTACCAGCTGATTTGTTTATGGAGCTGTTATTGTTAGCCATTGTGCTCGAGCGGGGGTGAAAATTAAGAAATGAATAATGCAATGACAAATGGCCGGATATATTAATTTGGCTGGTCATGTGCAGTATTTAGGCGGCAGATTAGATAATCATCGTTGGTACCATCGTAATTATTGCACACAGAAAGGTCGTAACGTGTACGCGTTGCATGCTATTGATCGATCGAATAAGAGGTAGGCCAAATGGCTGAGAAAGAGGTAGGTGGTCGGCTATTGGCCTAAAATGGACGGAAAATGGCCGATGGCCGTCTGTTATTTTCACCCCTGTCAAGTTACCTATGTGTCTCTTTATCCTTCTCTGTAATTATCGTACATGTGTACCCTCACTGTATTACCATAAATTGTGAATATTTAGCTGTTAAAATGTTTTTCGACAGCCTGGTTTGTGCAAAAATTAAATGTGTGAAAATACATGTGCAATAAATATGTAGTACAGGGTCGTTTGTTGGATGGACAGAACAGTTACTGATTGCTTTACCTCGTGTGGGGTAATTGCCGAGCGCCTTAGCGCGAGGCAACTAATCCTGCTTCGGATCTCGTTTTGCGTCGGTATGTTTGTATGTCCGTCACGCTTAGGAATGCTAATTTCCGTACACTGCGCACGCGCATTAGTGTTTCCTGCTGCATGTAAGGGGGCGTGCGCAAAGGATCTGGCCGCACTATTGTCGTGAACGGCAAGAACTCATCGGCTGTCAAGGAACAACAAGACCATACGGACGCCATGGATGACTCCAGTTCCGAAGCAACCGAAGATAGCGATCAAAGAAGAAGGCGTATAGCTACTTTGCGGCAACAGAGACAGAGCTGTGACAAGACATTGCACCTTAGCTTTCGGCGAAGACTCCAGGATATCACTAGGCAACAGGGCGTCGTCCTTATCGCTGTCACTCTTACGCTTGGCCATAGCTACTCCGCTCACCGTTCAATTCACTCACCGTCCACAAAAAAATCAATGCAACAACACGAGGCGTTCTCTAGCTCTCCACCCACCACCTCATGTGCGCATGCGCGAGGCATTATTGCGAATACGTATCCCTAGTTAATATGAAGTGTTGATTGGAGTAGTGTATGATTTTACATTTTCCAATTCTTGAATCAAATACTAATTGAACAGGATATGGACGATCAGGACTTCTCCCTGCCGTCAGTGGGCACCGGTCAACTTGATGGTCAAAAGGAGATTGAAAGGATATTACATTCTGCTACCAATCGATTTGAGAAACTTTTGCAGGCTTCAATGTTGGTTTCACCAACAGCAGTAATGAGATGCAAGGACAATGACCAACGTGAATTCGCGGCATCAGATTTAACAATCTGCAACGGCTGTAAAGATTTAGCTTTGTGTAAACACCATTTTCATTCGTATGATGATCCTCTACAAGAACCCTTCCAAAAGGGTATAGTGGCAAATGTAAGGAAAGCATCTGCGCAAATAGAAGAGGATGGCATTCCAGTCATGGCACATTTCCTGATGTGCAAATCAAAGATTGTCCAAAAACTTAGTCGTTGTGGATATCGAATTCGAAATGAGGCAGAGCTGCGATATACCACTGGAGATCCTTTGATGGAAATGCTTTGTGATATATTTTCTCTGCAAGTGAGTTCAAATTTTTAAATTATTGTGATTACCATAGGTGTTGTGTTTTTGCCAATTTTAAATCACCATCTGATCTCATTGGTAAATTTTTATGATGACCTTTACTACATGCATTGGCGAAAGCTTATCCCACTGAGAATATTTCTATGATATAAGCTCTTTCAGTTGGCAAAGTTTTTATACCATATTAAAAGTTTCGGCTATGCAGTGTATGTATATCAGATTGATTGATATCTTATAATGTTCCAGGTACGGCTGGAGGAGTCCATTGTTGATCAGCATAAAGGCAGCTCAACATTGACAGAGGTGCACAAGGGCACACCACAAAGTGCAATGGTACGTGAATCCATCTCGAAAGGCAGCCGTCCAGACTACGTGTGTTATACACTCAGAGCAAAGAACAACTTGATTGTTGCAGTCATCATTGAAACAAAGATGACGTCACACAGCTCATACAGGCATTCCATTGCTCAGGTTATTGGGTATTACATTGCACTGGTCAGCGATGAGAAGTCAACTCCGCTTGTGTTTGTCTTATCAGACAAAACCATGCAGCTGGTTATGTTTCCGTTCGTGAAAGGTGAGGAAAAATTGATAAATGCAGTTAAGTTGCCCCCCATTGATCTCTGGCTCGATAGCGATCCGTCATCATTTAGCAACGATTTGATGGCCATACTGATCATGATGTTGACGTTGTCCTCCAAGGATGGGTTATTCAGTGGTATCCAATACACTTTCGGAGATTGTGTCAAAAAAAGTGCCGTGATACATGTGAAAACAATAGCTAATCTCCTTGCAGAAGCTCTTAAACGTGTTGATGAAAAGGATAGAGAAATTGAAGAAAAGGACAAAGAAATTGGGAGGCTCAAGGAATTACTTGGAACTATTTGAACAATTATTTGGAATGTAACGCTGATACTTCTTAACTGCATGTTGCTATAGTTATAATAATATTATTATAGCATCTGTCACATCATGTCCAATCAAGTACTATAATTAATAATGAATACTGATTGTTGCATACTTTATAGTGTATAACTTGGGTAATTAATATGCATGGTATTATAACATACAAGGTACAAAAAGCACCGAAAAATAGCTAAACCGTATAATGTATCATGGTAATTATAAAACTCTGTACATGCTGTATGATAATAATATTCTTATAAGTGTCAGTAAGGCCACACAAACTTGATTGTTAGTTTCTCGTCACCGCCCGCGTCTATTTCAACCTACCGCTTCTGCCTTCATTATTGCCTTGAAACACCAGCCACACCTCTTTTTTGCTAATTATTTGGGCGGTTCCAGGAAACCACACCCTCAAAATGCCATAATATTGAACAATGAATAATGAATAATGACCGCCCGTCCGCATAGAAATATAAAAACGGGTGGACGAGAAACTAACAATGTAGTTTGATTGGCCTAACAGTAAGGCCACTGTTTGTTGTAAACGTGTTTCTGGTCACATCAGAGCTCACTTAGCCATGCGGGCGGGCGGTTATCATTATTCACAAGGGGTGGTCACATATATACCTGCTGTACTGACACCCGCGACCGGGATCAAAATTTGATCGGGGCCATTTTTGGACCTTGATCGCTTGATCGCACCGCTAAAAGAGCCTTGACCCTTGATTGCCAACCGGAGGTGGGCGGGGTGTGGGTGGAGTCAAAGGACAGGACCCATCTTGACCTTGATTTGAGCAGTGCAAACGGACATCTTGATCGCTTGATCGTCCCCAATTTTACAGCTTGATCGCTTGATCTCACTTTGATCCCGGTCGCGGGTGTCAGTACAGCAGGTATATACGTGACCACCCCTTGATTCATTATTCCATTATTTTACCTCAGCATATCCTGTACAATTTGAACATTTCCTGGACAAACCACAGACAGGATGATGACATTAATTTTGGTAATTGAACTGAGCATGCGCAGTGCCAAATAATGGCAATAATGGCCAAAACAGGCGGCCTCCAAAATAGCATGCGGGCGGGTGACCAGAAACACGTTTACAACTAACACTGGCCTAACTACAATAGCTACAACTGGAAGTTTAAAATCTTACACAGTCGATTCATCTGATACAGTTGCTTCGTCTTGACATTTCCCTTCAATCGATGCTTGAGGAAGCATTGCTCTTCAACCAACTCCAACATTTCTCTGCTGCACTCTTTCATATCAACAACTGTACTTTCCCCATTGAAGGCACCAATGTCCAAGTAGCCAGTCATAGCTCCGAGGGACTCTGAGAGTGCACTGAGTATGTCTGCAAATTGAGGCCGATCCACACGTTCAAATTCCCAACATTGCAGTAGTAGCTGATACCTAAAATTAATTAATGGGTCATGTAATTAAACAATTAGTCCCTATTAAACAGATATAGCTGGCTGTTTAATCATCAGTCTTGATCAATAATTTTAGCCTCATTCAGGCCCTCTTACTCTCATGCAGCTTTTGAATTATTTTATGTAACATTATCATACGGCAAAAAGGGGATTGGGGTGACCGTGAGGATAGCCAGCAATAGTCTAAGAGCTTACAGTTGATCACTACAGGCATCATTGTTGGGCTTTTCCAGACGATGGAAAGACTAGTACATAAGAGTTGCAAGTACATGTATCTATTCAAATTTTTAGATGATGACACAGTTCAAATCCTCTCCTCTCTATTTGGCTGCTCAAACAACCTCCCCTCTACAAAAGTTTCTCTTCTCGGCCACCAAACCCTGAGCATCTAGCTGCCCTCAACCTCCATTGACCCATGCTTTTCACCGTAGCTAGCGCTCTTCAGAGCTAGAGGAGAGGCAACCTTGACACTGCATTCACCTTGCCAAAGCAGCTGGGACAGTGCACTGTGAAGTGTAGTCTGGAATACAAGCCATTAGTGCCCTTACATCTCCTTACTTCGGAGAAGATGAGCAAGGATATGACGCGCGTGCTGTGTTTCACCAACTCTAAGGAGTCCACTCATAGGTTTGTAGTTGTATGCCTGGATGAGTCACCTATCCATGGTGATGTGTTTGAAGTCACTCACTACCCACACAAAAATTTATTATAGATTATGTCTACTTCTTGATGCTTTCAAGTTGATATCAGTCGGAGAAATTTCTTCATCACTAGGACAAGGAAAGAGAAAGATGATCCTAAACGACTTCAAGAATGGAAAAATTAAGGTATAATATTATAGTTTTTATCAGTAGCTAGTAATACAAAATTTGTGAATGCTAAAATCTATTTAATTTAACTTTAGGTGTTGGTCTGTTCAGATCAGATGGCTAGGGGTATGGATGTGGAGGGTGTGTCCTGTGTTGTGAACTATGACCCCCCTCGACAGTATCAGACCTACCTCCACAGGGCGGGTAGGACGGCCAGGGCGGGACAGAGGGGTGTGGTCTTTACACTATATACTCTCACGTGAAGAAGTAAGCTTGAATAATAAGTTGCACAATGTCAAGACATGTACATAATTATTGGTTATGATTGACAGATTCACTCTTTCAATACAATGTTGAGGAAGGTTGGTGCCGCAGTGAAGCAGCTTGAGGAAGTGACCATCTCATCGACAGATCTCAAACCCTTTCTCTCTCAGTACCAACAAGCGCTGGAAAGCTTAAAACACCAACTAAGCTCATGACTAAAATTTTGTAGGACACACATCAGTTTCTGTTATTGCAAGATTTAATGTGGTGATACATCTTATGTATGCTGTACCAAAGGATAATTTATATGACTACATTACAGTTAAAGCATAAAAAGAAAAGATTATAAAACACAACTGTGTACTGTGACACTGGGCCCACATATAGTTGGAAATGATCGTCACTTAACGCCTTCGCTGTCCGAAACCCAGTCCAGAGGGATCTAGATCTAGATATCTACGCCAGGTACTAGGTCCTAGGTGCAGTGGTACACGTGGTGATTTTGACGGTCAGCTAGCTAGATTCTCTACCTCGGTGTTACTGTACCTGGACGTCATTGGAAGCACTGCAAGAAAAGGTATCTTTTCATGTTGTATTACCGTTGTATATCTCGGATCCTAATCTCTCGCGCTACTACGATAGCTTGTCTCTGAGTAAGCCCCTTCAATTTTTCACGGTGCTGAATTGTACACAGACATGGTGTCTTGAAAATACTTTATCGGCCACTGCGGGTGGGCAGTAGCTAATCAGGAGCTTCCTCTCTCAGCTTGGTATGGAAGCCAAGAAAGGCAATTTGTGCAGGCAAATTGTGGGCCCACATTTTCAGATACCATCCCACATTAATTTTTGTGGGCCTGCAATTTGCAGAGTCGATCGTAACGCGTTCATTGTACTATGACTAGAATAAAGATCAAAGGCACATACTGAATGTCCGAATAATCTGGGTTTCGGACAGCGAAGGCGTTATGCTTTACAGTTAAAGCATAAAAAGAAAAGATTATAAAACACAACTGTGTACTGTGACACTGGGCCCACATATAGTTGGTCAATGAACTTGTGATATTTTCCGGTATCGTCGTTCTACTATGGCAATAAGTATATAGTAGCATTGAAATATTAGTTATAGTTAGACTATAGCCTTGAGTGGTTTATTTGAATTGTACGCTCGAGGCGTGCATTTCGCCGAGTGGTTTAAATGCACGCCTCGAGCGTACAATTCAAATAAATCACGATAAGGCTATAGTCTAAGTGGCTTGTACTATGACCGCCAACCCTGGTATATGGAAGTTATACCACGGCTCTATGCCCATAGTAAATACACCCGTTATCTGCCAGCTGTGGTATATGGCAGTTATACCATGGCTGTGGTTACTCCACAGTTTGCACAGTGGGCAGACAGTGGTTTACATTGTATATACTACAGGCTGTGCCTTTGATCTTTACTCTAGTCATAGTACAATTGAACATTATTAGATCTATACATGTTATGGTACCAGCTGATTTGTTTATGGAGCTGTTATTGTTAGCCATTGTACTCGAGCGGGGGTGAAAATTAAGAAATGAATAATGCAATAACAAATGGCCGGATATATTAATTTGGCTGGTCATGTGCAGCATTTAGACGGCAGATTTAATTTAGATAATCATCGTCGGTACCATCGTAATTATTGCACACAGAAAGGCCGTAATGTGTACACGTTGCATGCTATTGATCGATCGAATAAGAGGTAGGCCAAATGGCCGAGAAAGAGGTAGATGGTCGGCTATTGGCCTAAAATGGACGGAAAATGGCCGATGGCCGTCTGTTATTTTCACCCCTGTCAAGTTACCTATGTGTCTCTTTATCCTTCTCTATAATTATCGTACATGTGTACCCTCACTGTATTACCGTAAATTGTGAATATTTAGCTGTTAAAATGTTTTTGGACAGCCTGGTTTGTGCGAAAATTAAACGTGTGAAAATACATGCGCAATATTAACAATAATATGTAGTACAGGGTCGTTTCTTTACCTCGATCGTGTGGGGTACTTAATATGAAGTGTTGATTGGAGTAGTGTATGATTTTACATTTCCCAATTCTTGAATCAAACACTAATTGAACAGAATATGGACGATCAGGACTTCTCCTTGCCGTCAGTGGGCACCGGTCAACTTGATGGTCAAAAGGAGATTGAAAGGATATTGCATTCTGCTACCAATCGATTTGAGAAACTTTTGAAGGCTTCAATGTTGGTTTCACCAACAGCAGTAATGAGATGCAAGGACGATGACCAACGTGAATTCGCGGCATCAGATTTAACAATCTGCAACGGCTGTAAAGATTTAGCTTTGTGTAAACACCATTTTCATTCGTATGATGATCCTCTACAAGAACCCTTCCAAAAGGGTATAGTGGCAAATGTAAGGAAAGCATCTGCGCAAATAGAAGAGGATGGCATTCCAGTCATGGCACATTTCCTGATGTGCAAATCAAAGATTGTCCAAAAACTTAGTCGTTGTGGATATCGAATTCGAAATGAGGCAGAGCTGCGATATACCACTGGAGATCCTTTGATGGAAATGCTTTGTGATATATTTTCTCTGCAAGTGAGTTCAAATTTTTAAATTATTGTGATTACCATAGTTGTTGTGTTTTTGCCAATTTTAAATCACCTTCTGATCTCATTGGTAAATTTTTATGATGACCTTTACTACACTACATGCATTGGCGAAAGCTTGTTCCACTGAATTTTACAGCTACAGAAACAGCTTGTTGATGATCGCATAGAGAGCATGTAGCCTCGTCCTCAGGCCCTTTGAGGAGGAGGAGAAAGGGCCTGGTACACACTGTACGCGCATGCGCAAAGTTTACGGAGCATTTTCTAGTATGATTTGCCGGATATTGTCGCTACCACGCGGTCGGACGTGTACGGACAACGTATACTAAGCATCCCATGGCACTATGATATTAGCTCTTTCAATTGGCAAAGTTTTTATACCATATAGTTTTAAATTATTGTGATTACCATAGTTGTTGTGTTTTTGCCAATTTTAAATCACCATCTGATCTCATTGGTAAATTTTTATGATGACCTTTACTATATACATGCATTGGCGAAAGCTTATTCCACTGAGAATATTTATATGATATTAGCTCTTCAGTCAATTGGCAAAGTTTTATACCTTATTAAAAATTTCGGCTATGCAGTGTATGTATATCAGATTGATTGATATCTTATAATGTTCCAGGTAAGGCTGGAGGAGTCCATTGTTGATCAGCATAAAGGCAGCTCAACATTGACAGAGGTGCACAAGGGCACACCACAAAGTGCAATGGTACGTGAATCCATCTCGAAAGGCAGCCGTCCAGACTACGTGTGTTATACACTCAGAGCAAAGAACAACTTGATTGTTGCAGTCATCATTGAAACAAAGATGACGTCACACAGCTCATACAGGCATTCCATTGCTCAGGTTATTGGGTATTACATTGCACTGGTCAGCGATGAGAAGTCAACTCCGCTTGTGTTTGTCTTATCAGACAAAACCATGCAGCTGGTTATGTTTCCGTTCGTGAAAGGTGATGAAAAATTGATAAACGCAGTTAAGTTGCCCCCCATTGATCTCTGGCTCGATAGCGATCCGTCATCATTTAGCAACGATTTGATGGCCATACTGATCATGATGTTGACATTGTCCTCCAAGGATGGGTTGTTCAGTGGTATCCAATACACCTTCGGAGATTATGTCAAAAAAAGTGCCGTAATACATGTGAAAACAATAGCCAATCTTCTTACAGAAGCTCTTAAACGTGTTGATGAAAAGGACAGAGAAATTGAAGTAAAGGACAGAGAAATAAATAAAATTATTGAAGTAAAGGACAGAGAAATTGAAGAAAAGGACAAAGAAATTGAGAGGCTCAAGGAATTGCTGGGAACGATTTGAACTATTGTTTGGAATGTAACACTGAATGCTTCTTAACTCTTGCTATATAGTTATTGTGTAGCATCTGTCACATCATTAAATTTCCAATCAAGTACTATAATAATAATGAATGCTCAGATTGTTGCATACTTTATAGTGTATAACTTGTGTGGGCTTTAACCGCTACGTCACTGTGTTGAGCATGCATGTGGTATAAACCACCCAAGGCTTGGTAAGGTTTTTAGTTTGACAACGTGATAAATTTTTCAAAATTTGCCAAACTCAGAAGTGATGTGGCCAACCAAGTTCCACAAACACCAAGATTAGTGCATGATGAGAGCTAGTGCTGATTTCTGCTAAAAGCGCTTGGCACTGCATTAATTATTTGTGGCCACATCTTGCATGCAGGTGCAGCTCCTTATATACAACCATGGTTCACATGATGTATTAGCTATAGTATGGTTGTGGATGTAGCCTTGCAATAATATTACCGTAGTCTCCCGGGCAAGCGCCCACTCCCGGGTAAGCGCCCAGGTAACTGTTTTGCCCAGTCGAATGGTAAGCGCCCACTCCCGGGTAAGCGCCCAGGTAGGCTGCTCCTAGATCAACATGGCAAGCGCCCATCAAGAAAATTTTACAAGATCACTGCCTCTACATAGCGATATCAAATATATAAACTCTAACGCAGTCGATGGGTCCGAAGATCGCTTCATTCGAGAAGAAATCCCGAGGAATCTCGAGAACGGCGACGATGAAGGGTGGTGGCGAAGATGACGATGTCGACGATCTCGATCCCTTCTCTGATTCAGATGACTAGCTACTTTCTCTGGCAGCTTGTGTAGTTCAAACTGTTCTCCTTTCATGGTACATGCAGTCGCTTCAGCAAAACGCGCAAGTTTGCGCTCTATATAGAGCGCTTATCACGAGTCTAGCTTACTGTCACGCCCACAAGATTGGCCCCGCCTAATTCATTTTTTGCACATAGTAAGCGCCCAGTACACCGGGTAAGCGCCCAGTATGGCGAAATCAGCGAGTTATGGTAGAGCGCTCATGGGCGCTTACCCGGGAGACTACGGTATTATCATGTTGCATCAGCTGAAAAGTAGCTACTTCTATACAAGTTGCATGTGATCACCAATGCAGTATATATTATAATAATTGCACCGCTACTGTCATGTAATGCTCGATCACAAGTCAACAAGATAGCTATAAGTATACAATAGTCAAAGCCAGATCTGCCACATTGCTATTGAAACCGCCGTACACGGCTTAAACTGGCTATCTATATAGTAACTAGCTTAAGTGCTATGCACAATATTAAATTTTATGGTATAATTAATATGCATGGCATTATAATATACACGGTACAAAAAAAGCACCGAAAAATTGCTAAACTGTATAATGTATCATGATATGAAGCTCTGTACATGTTGTACAATAATAATATTATTCTTTTTAAGTGTCAGTAACTACAATAGCTACAACTGAAAGTTTAAAATTCTTATACAGTAGATTCATCCGATACAGTAGCTTCATCTTGACATTTCCCTTCACTCGATGCTGGAGGAAGTGATTGCTCTTCAACCAACTCCAATGTTTCTCTGCACTCTTTCATCTCAGCAGCTGTACTTTCCCCACTGAAGGCACCAATGTCCAAGTAACCAGCCATAGCTCCAAGGGACTCTGAGAGTGCACTGACTATGTCTGCAAATCGAGGCCGATCTACACATTCAAATTCCCAGCATTGCAGTAGTAGCTGGTACCTAAAATTAATTAATGGGTCATGTAATAAAACAATTAGATCCTATTAATAAACAGATAATCATAGCTGGCTGTTAAATTAATCATCAATCTTGCATGATAAAAAATTAATATCCTCATCTCCAGGCCCTCTTACTCTCATGCAGCTTTTAAAAATTATTTTATGATTATCACACTGCAAAAAGGGGGTTGGGGTGACCGTGCATGAGGATAGCCAGCAATAGAGCTTACAGTTGATCACTACAGGCATCATTGTTGGGCTTTTCCAGACGATATCCATCAGCCAGCAGTCGAGATAGATCGGTTATAGTGACACCTCCATATGGGACTTTCCCTCCACTGAAAATCTCCCAGCAAGTCACACCATAAGCCCACTGTAATAATATAAAGCCTATCAATATTAGCATGACATGTGACCACTGATGATGTGACAGTGGTGTAGTCCTAGCTATAATATACATGGTAGTATAATATAGTCAGCTTGATATAATTGTGTCGAGGCCTTATAATATTATGGGTTGCTAGTGATCATGAGAGCCCTGCAGCCTATGGAATAATATTAAACTTACAACATCTGATTTCTCTGAGAACACATAGTCTTCCATACTCTCAGGGGCCAGCCACCTCAAAGGAAGCTTGATGTGGGAAGATTTGTGTTGTCGAAAATATTCCCTTGTCTCCATACTTTCAGCCAATCCAAAGTCAGCAATTTTAATGACAAAATTCACATCAATCCTGTGCAATCACATCATCAATGTACTTTGTCTGTGGACTATTACACTATGCCTTTCAAGCTACTAACATGCAGTTTCTTGCTGCCAAGTCTCTATGCACCACCTTCTTACTGGCAAGGTACTCCATTCCCTTGGCAACCTGAATGCACATGTCCATCAGCCTCTTTCGCATTGATGTCACCTATTACGTGTTAAATTAATTTTAATTATATAGTAAATCAAAAAGTTGTTCCTAAATCATGTTTCTGCATGGTGCTATATCTATGAGAGTAACTTAATTATCGATCACATTTGAATTCCTGTTGATTTGCATCTTAAGTCTATAGTAGCCAATAATACTAGAGAGATAACTTCAAATCAATCAGCTTGTAACTTCAAATCAATCAGCTTGTACATTATTATTATACTGCCCAATTATTGTACACTTCATGCATATGCATGCAGCATTCAATATTAACATTGGTTACACTAGTTCTTGCTCTTACATCATCTTCATCTTTGTCACTGAGAGAGACAACCAGTGTTTCCCTGTTCTTCTTGAGGTAGGCCAGTAGGCTACCATTGGCCATGAAGGGCATAATGATGTAAGGAGCTGTACCTCCATCAAGACAGACGCCTCTCAAAGTGAGGACATTGGGATGATTGAAATTGTACATTTTAGAACATTCTTTTAGCATCTCTCTCACCATGGTTCTATTATACATATAAGTTAGACACTGAAGTCAAGGGATCTACAAGATTTAGAATACTGAAGACACTGATATAAAATCCCGAAGGCGAAGCCTGAGGGTTTTATAAGTGTCTGAAGTATTCTAAAGACTGTAGATCCCATTGGCTGAGGTGTCTAACTTGTTTAGACTCTAGCATGCTGTTGCTTAGTAACACTTTGTATGTTATTGCCTAAGGAACTAGCTTTCTAAGTAGAGGGGTTCTAAATAGTTAGAGACCAAGTCCAAGGTCTCTACGCATTTTAAGAGACCCAAAGGCCCGAGGCTGTAGCATCCCGAGCGAAGCGAGGGTGCTACTAAGGGCCTGAGGGTCTCTTAAAAGCGTAGAGACCATTGGACGAGGTCTCTAACTGATTTAGAATATAGCAACTGTAACCGTGGTAGTTGACCTGAGGACTAGGCTACTGTTGCGCATGCACTGTGCATCTTTCTTTGCCCTTGGCTATACTTGTAGGTCTCTATGAAACTTGTAGGTCTCTATGAAACTTGTAGGTCTCTATGAGAAATAGAGACCTCTGAGTGTCCAATCAGATCACAGTATTTGTTACAACTATATTCTAAATATTAGTTAGACACTGTTTAGGAGGTTTCTATGTGATTTAGAAGACCGAAGGACTCTATATAGAATCCCGAGCGAAGCGAGGGTTCTATGAGAGCCCTGAGGTCTTCTAAATCACATAGAAACCGACTAAACAGTGTCTAACAAGTTTAGATCATATAGTTTTGTATTGCTAAGAGCCAGAGGGCAAACTTGTAGGTGACTATGAAAATCTTGTAGGTGACTATCAGAAGCTTGTAGGTGACTATGAGATATAGATACCTGTCAGTAGCCAATCAAATTGCAGTATTCATTACAGCTATGATCTAAGTAGAGGGATTCTAAGTAGAGGGTTTCTAAGTAACTTAGAACCCTTGTTTTTAACCAATCAAATCACAGTGTTTGTGACAGCTAGAGTCTAAATTCCTGCAACAGGAGAAATCACAGTCCAAGATAGAGTTCAAAGATGCGTGTGTATTATTATTTATATACCTTTCAGTGTCTTTATAGCTACAGTATCCGTCACAATATTTCCTTGCTCCTTGATAATATAACCTTTATAGACTATACCAAACTCACCTATAATAACGAACCATAATATTAAATACTGAATAACATTTTGCATGCCAATATACCTTGTCCAATTGGGTCCACTAATTTGATATCTGACGCATGGATAAGTAGGTATCGAGGAAGTTTGAGTTTGTAGGAGCTCTGAACAGATATAGTTCTTGGAAACGAGTCATGATTTACTGCATTGAGGGATATAATTATGTATACATGCAATTTCCATAGTGGCGGACGTACGTTCTTGTGGAGGATCGTCACACTGATCAGTAGCATTGCAGAATGTTCTATTCATAATGGAAAGGAAGGATATGCATGCACAGAGCTAGAGAGAAATCCATACGGAAGAGGGAAAATTAAAAAGGATTGAGGGAATAGGAGAAAAGGAGATCTATTTCTCAATAATACATGTACCGGAGGGGGCTTATAGAGGGATTCCGCAAATCGATTATCCCGCGGCGCTAATTAGCTAAGCGGCAGAAATCGACGTACCACGCCTACTGCCACACCCTTTGTGGGCAAAAGGCCAACTGCTGCGTGTTGTTGTATTGAAGTTTTTTTTCGAAAATGAGCGACTATTTCGAAGGTCTGAGCAATAAAGCGAAGAATCGATACAAAGAGAAGCTCCAGCATAGTTGCCAAGTTTCTAAATCAGACAACCGGGACAGTTATTTTCGCGACCGCGAAATTTGTTAGCCCCGCCCATATTCGCGAGCCCCGCCCACTTTCCCGCAGGTCAAAGTTTATTGATGGGCGTGGCGAACAACCACGCGGTACCAAAAATCGATACTAGCAAAAGTTTTGAGTTGAAATGAGTGGCTTTCTTCGCTTCTGATAGGCTTACAAATTCTTCCTGGGACAAAAGTCGTCATATTTGCTCTTCTAAAGTCGAGGTTTGCAAAAATTCCGGGACATTTGCAGCCTTTTGTGTCAACCGGGACGCTGCCGGGACATAGGCCCAAATTCCGGGACTGTCCCGGCCATTCCGGGACACTTGGCAACTATGCTCCAGGCAGTCGGTCTTGGTATCCAAGATTATCCTTACAAGCCTGAGAACGGCAGTAGGCGTAAAACGTCGACTTCGGCCGCTTAGCTAGTAATTAGCGCCGCGGGATAATCGATTTGCGGAATCCCTCTATATCTATACGCGGGATCCTAACAATTCCGTGTGACGACCATTACCGACCGCCGAATGTCGCCGGTGGGCAAAACTCGAGAAAGTCGATAAAGTAAGGCATAATAATATTTTGACACAAATAGTTATAGTTTGTTAGTTGTGGCTACTGTTTTTTACTTGGCTTATGGTCTGTAAATATCTACGTTTTACAGTTGGGGATGGCGGGGGCTTATACGCGAGACAAAAACGCAGTGGGGGGCGTAATCGCGGGATTATACCGTATAGCCGGAAAATTTGGCGGGGAATTAAATTTGGCGGTTTGGCGGTCTATTATTACGACCGCCAAATTAAAATCCGCCTACTCGCATATATACGTATGGCGATCCCGTACCGAACCGCCAAATTTAAATCCGCCAATATTCTTTCAATAGCGATTTTGGGCTCAACCGCCAAATTTAATGCCCGCCAATATTTCCGGCTATACGGTATAATATAATGTTATAACACATTAATAATAGTTACTATTTTATTTTTAGATTCTGTAAACTTGAACGTACAAGTCATTTTTCTTCTTAGTAACGGTGGAAAATTTTCTGTAGAAACAGACAATTAACACTAATACTGCAATAAGTACTAGTAGTAAGAATGCCACTGCTCCAATGGTGCCAAGAATGATAGTGTCTGGTGCTATGGAGTTAACGCTAGGGATAGAAGGTTGAGTAGTTGTATGTGGAGCGTTGAATGCCGTTAACGTTTCTATGAAAAAATAAGTTGATCTTATGCAGCTACATGCAAAGCTTTAAGTTGCATGAATGGAATTCCATTACCAGTAGCTATAATAGCGGGGGTAATATAATTATTCTATACCTCTACATTGCGTAATAATAATGCTATTGATCAATCGATATCGTTTGCACATGTACAACAAAGACAGCACTCGGCACAATCAAAAGATGATGACTACACACTTTTAATGCCACCATTGTGAGGCAATTAGCCATTGTGCTCCATTCTCCCATACCAAGCCAGGTGGCATTTATGCATAGATCTCACACAATCAGTGACAAATTGGGCCATCAAGGCAACAATGCTTTCAGCTAGCTACCATGCACTTATAATTATTACAATTAATCCTATCTGGCAAATGATTGATTATTTATTTACAGCTACACTTTTCTGCTATACACAACATCAGTTAACTAACTTTTATACCACCCATATGAAAAAGACGAGGTTGTAACAACGTACATGCTTCCCTACATTAACTAGGTACATCTAGGTACGTATATACCTGTGATATTTATGCAGTCACACTGATTGAGTTCACTCGTGTTAATATCAAAGTCTTCAAGAAGAAGTAGGGTGTTATTACACTCTCTTCTGAAAGTCAGCCTTCCAGTGTTCGTCACCGTGGCTAAAGTATCAAATTCATCTCCACATACGTTACTTGCAACGTATGTCTGGCACTCTTCTGTGCATATGCCCTGGGGCAAACCAGTCTCATTGCTACAACCAGGATAGACATAGTTACATGTATAGTCGCGGACTACATCCATACAGTAGGGACTGGCCAATGGAGATGTTCCCAACGCTGCATTCAGCAAGCTAAGGTCCCCTTGAAGTTGTTCAAAATCAATTCCATAGTCATAAATAAATAGCTTTTCAGCTGGAAAATAGTCAATGCAGAGCTCTAGGATGAGTGAACGCTCGATAGCATCAGATAGAGGTATACACCAGGTCCTGAATAATAATAATGTCATGAGAAACTAATTTTGTATGCTAAATTGATATTTATTAAAGCTTCATTCTCCCATGAGGTTTCGACTTTTTGCACTGTGTGGGACTCTGACTAGCTTCAGTAGATTTAGTATCAGTACAGGGGAGACATATGCATTCCTTAGAGCAAATTATATATGCGTCGCACCCACAGCCCAGACTAGTACTAGACTTAGTATCTTTGCTGACTTGGCTGTAATTAATTTACAACTGTACTTGTGATTTTCATGTGTAAGACTTAATAATTACTACGTATCGGCGATGTGTTTCATAATAATTATTTTTACCCCGCGCAAATGTGCAAGGGGTAAGTCGTGTCACAGGCCTATCGACAGTGCAAGTGCCCATTAATTGTGCTTTCTGCTCATGCACACAACTAATAAGCGTATGACTGGTAAAGATGTAAGATCGCTATGACTATTATTACAACAAAATAACATAGGTACAAGCTCATGTCTTCCTAGTCCGGGTGCTGAGAGCACTGTTTCAAGTGTCACCGGGACAACTAGTCAGCATTTCCATTATTCTCTCAAGTTCACAAAATTATAGCCATGCACCGAAAGTAAATCTATAGATTGTGCAATGTGCGCACGGGGTATCATGGTGCTCTAGTTATGATAATGATACTTGTTGATGCATTAAATTATCGACTCCCGTCAGGCTAGCTACACAATATTATTATATCACATGGAATAAGATCACAGCACAAAATTAATTCCATTCGTGGAGACTTCAGATGTAGGTAAATAACACCTATATCGCACTTCAACGAGTTGAAACATAATCCAGATGAAATTTAGCCATGAATTATTAATTTCATACTGTTTGCGTGCTGCGTGCATGGTGTGGTGAATAAAATGCCCACTATAGCAGTATTTAATTACTATTTCAAGTAAAAGAATAGGGCTCACTTTTAATATTATTATTATCCTCCTATACTTTCCGGTATCATGCTTGTAGAACCCTGGGATATCCATGCACCTGGCATGCAGATATTCAGGTAGCCACTCCAGCAGGCGGGTGGATCACAACAGTAACTGACCTATCGTGATTATTTTTGGTCGAAACACGGATCATTAATATTATTATAATTATTATAGTCTTAACAAAATTTAATGTTGAGATAGTTACTTGGTTGTAACTATATTATGGCTGACATCTAGCTAGCTACTTTCTTTACTGCATGGCATGCATATTGAACTTCCTGAGATACAGGTGTCTGATCAATATATGTTGTAGGTAAGATAAACGCAATGATATTTTTGTGAAATATTGAGCATGACTTGGAGTTAAAAACATTAACCATTTGATAATAATTAGTCTGACAGCACATGGATCTAGCTACATCAGATTCTCTAGTCTTGTACTTTGTGTTAGCGGTCTCCAAAGTCTGCACAATGTTATCATACAACGCTCAAAGATGCTGTGTCTGAAAGCTCAAACTACTAGCTGGTCTTCTGCTGATCTGTGACATCTTCACAGAAGCACCTCGTCTAACGTACACCAATTTTGGCTTCAATATTTAAATCAAAAGAAATTCAAAAGGACCTATAATAAATCTGCAATCTACCATAATAATATACATAAATGCCGTTTATCAATTATTGTTGCACTTGGCTAAATAATAATTAAGTTTTTACCACTAATTTGAGCATCGATGATGCTATTATAATTGCTTATATATGTAAATTATTTATTTAGCATCATTTGCTCAAATCATTACGCCTCTGAAAACACAATATACAATTAGGCCCACATGGCAGGCCCCTGAGTCCCTACCATGCACACAGTGCCTGTGCTTATAGTATGGGAGTAGATGTGCTGCAACTACCACTTACGGAATCCGGCAACCAGTATGCTATAGTATTTCTGGATTATCTCACCAAATGGGCTGAAGTATTTCCTGTAGCCAATCAGCTGCAGAGTGCAGTAACAATTGCTCAACTACTTGTTGAAGATATTTTCTGTCGCCATGGAGCTCCACAGGAATTGCTCTCAGATCGAGGCGCAAATTTTTTGTCAGAAATAGTCCTGGAAGTCTGTAAGCTGTTGAACATCAAGAAAGTGAACACTTCAGGGCTACCACCCACAAACTGACGGTCTAGTAGAGCGTTTCAACTGTATACACTCTCACACATGATTGCTAAATGTGCGCAGAAGAATGGGAGTGATTGGGACAGGCATATCTATACCGTTTTTGCTATTTGCTTATCGTGCAAGCGTGCAAGAATCAACTCGAGAATCACCATTTTACCTTCTGTACGGAAGAGATCCTCGACTTCCTACCGATAGTATTCTGAATCATGTTGCAAGCCCATATGTAGTCGATGTGGATGACTACAAGACCGCTATGACCATCGCATTATCTGAAGCTTGGAAAACAGCACAAGAAAATATCAGGAGTGCTCAGGAAAAACAAAAACGAAATTATGATAGATATTCCAAGGAGCGTCCGTATGAAATTGGTGACCGAGTAATGGTGTACATGCCCGGTGCTGTGAAAGGTAAAGCATGGAAGTTTGCCAGACCATTAATTTATTTTTATGGATCCTACAGAGTCCTAGCCACAACACCTACCAATTTAGAAGTGAAGCCGGTGGACAAGCCAGATGCTGAATTGATTTTTGTTTCCTTGAACAGAATAAGACCATGTTATCCAGAATTACCCGACATTTTTTGGTGTGGTGATGCAAAACGCAAATGAAACTAATTTAAAAAAAAAACCACACATGCAGGAGGAAACACAGAGGCCAATTAGAACTTCTGGACTGGTAACTCGTTCAATGACTAAGAAAGCTCAGTCAAGCACCTAAAGAACTGAGAACATTGAATATAATTATGTAGTTTGCTTGATTTGTGTATTAGCTAAGCCACTCGAGGACGAGTTCCTACCTCAGTGGGAGGAAATGTGATGTAATGTTTTAATTAGCTATGTGTGTAGCCCTGATTTATGTACCAGGCTAGGAAGTAATTAGTATGCTGTATTGTGTATAAAATGCTGGTGTTCAGGGCTGACTATAGAGTTCAGACCCCCATGAGATATTTTACGAAGTATACTAACTCAATACATAACTACCACTGTACCAAGTATGACATCAATTTAAGTAGCTACGTGCATGTGGCTATGAGTTGATTGAATTGGCTAGCGGAACTCTCTCTACTATAGCTGAGGTAAGACACACCATGAACTAATTATTAAATGGCATAGACTCAACTTTCCAGTGACCAGCCATTCAAATAACATGCAGTAGCACATGCATTTTAGGTATTATTTGTACCGTAGGCTGTACCTGCCATGGCATTGAAATAGAAATTTTTTTATGATACCTTGAATTATAATTAGTTGCATTTGGGAGAATCTTATCCATTCCCTGGCCAGAATCAGACCCTTCTTCCGCGCCTGAGGGGTCACAGCTTGCTCCCAGTACTGCACCGTTGGCTCCGAGAATGATTGCATGTAGCCGCTATCAAAAGGCAGAGAAGAGAGTTAACACACTAACTTGTATATTGGGCTTTTCCATTAATGAATGATACACCCCCACGGAAGAGTGAAATTGGCATATGACCCCCTAGATCTAATTATAGGCCGATGAACCATCAAGAATTAATTAACTAGAGTTTTGAGACCATCAAGAAGTCATTAACGGTCTTCTGTCCCTTGTAAGTGGTATCCTCATCGTAAGGATTTTATTGATGGACTCAGAGTTAACCTAAGGAAAAAGTAATGGGAGGGTGTGGTTTGTGACCACATCAAAGTAATATGGGTATTAAAGGCATCCTAGCTGGCCTGTAGCTATATTGGGCTAGCTATTTGATTTTGTAACCATTAGGCATTGGTGAATTATGCTGGCATAATTTTGAGCTATAGCCTCGTCCTCAAGCCTCCACCCAGCTTCAATGTTGCACGCAGAAATGGGTGGAGGCCTGGGGACGAGACTAATTTTGGGCATAATAGATTCCATTAGCACATGGGCATATGCTAGCATAATACAGGAAATTTGGGGAATCTTGCAACTCGCGTTAACCCGTACGGGTGACGATTTTGCGCATGCGCATTCCAAACTGGCCGGAGCGAGTTTCAAACTTGACTTTGCTATGTCGATCAATCCAACGAGAACGAGCGCTTACAGCGAAGATCTTCGATGGCGGATGGTTTGGCAAAAGGAGGGACTGGGGTTATCCAACAATGATATCGCCAGTAATTTGGGAGTGGACCCTTCCACCGTCAGTCGAGTGGTTTCGTTGTTTAAAGCAACTGCATGGAAGTGTGCAGAAAAGGCCTTATCCTAAAGATGCCAGACCAGGCAAAAAGCTCACCAAAACAGTAGAGCTTACAATTCTTCATACTGTACTTCGACGCCCTGGTATCTATTTGCGTGAGCTTCGGATGGAAGTGTTTATACTTACCGGAGTAGATGTCAGTGTTTCCAGCCTCTGCACTTTCCTTCATGGTTCAAATTTTACCCACCAAAGGATGCAACTTATAGCTCAACAGCATGATAAACAGCTGCGTGACATGTTCACAATTGATGTATCCTTGTACAAGTCCCACCAGTTAATCTTTGTGGATGAGACTGGAACCGATTGTCGAGATGCCATAAGAAAGTACGGTTATGGTTTGCCTCCTAGATCATACAAATTCCTGATACGAGGAGAGAGAATCAATGCAGTCACTGCCATGAACCAAGAAGGAATTTTAGCATTGAGGACAGTCCGAGGGAGTGTGAATGGTGATGACTTTCTCGAATTTATTCAAAGAGATTTACTCCCGACACTAATGCCGTTCGATGGTCAAAACCCCAACAGCATAGTGATATTGGATAATTGTTCAATTCTTAATGTGGCAGGTGTTGCATCTATGATTACCCAGGTTGGTGCACTAGTCCATTTTCTACCGCCTTATTCACCCGACTTGAATCCTATTGAGGAATGCTTTTCAAAGGTCAAGTCACTACTTAAGAACATGGACACAACCCTTCATGATGATCTAGAGTCCCAAATTCTGGCTGCATTCTCATGCATCACACCAGACGATTGCAAAGGATGGATTTCAGACAGTAGAATATACAATATTAACAATTAAATGTATACTGTTCATTTGTTCACATCACAAATTATTGACTCGTTGAGCATAGTTTCAGTTGTTCAATTTACGCAGAGAGTCCAAAATATTCCTTTTTTGCTCGAGAAATTCTGTTTCAGAGAGAATATGATCCTCAAAGAGTTGCTGAAGGAAACGCAATTGTTGGAAATTTTTCATTCGTAACTCGACACTTTTCCCTGGGGACATGACAACTGATGGTGGATTGAGATTGAGTGGTGCTTGTTGACTTTGCTCAGGTTGCTGAGCAGTTGAAGTAGGGGGGCTAAAAGCCTTGGTAATAGTAACAGCAGCATTTGTAATTGATTCTGCTAGAGAGTCTCTGTCTTTCTTTGGCTGTTTAGGTGGAGGTCCAAACATGGGCAATGGAGGTGGGGTTTCAAAGCTGTCATGAGTGCCACAGTGAAGTGTTCGTGCCCATAACCTTCGCTGAGGGACACTATAAGTGTCACCATGCTTGTCCGTGAGTGTTTTATAGTGTTCATCCACATCTTCTTCATCAAGTTTCGATGATGTACCACCATCTCTCTTCTTATGCCTACCATGGCCATCAGATGTCTTGTCATCATGTATATGTACTTCAGCATCACACCACAGTGAGATTTCGTCTGTCTTCAATCCCGAATACATCTGCCCCAAATCCTCAGCTGTTACTAGCCAGCATTTACTGGTGCGCTTTTCATAATAACCGACATCAAACTTAATAGTACTGGGTACATATCGTCTTTAAATTCCTCCATCAAATGAACTTTTATGTCGGTAACAGATCGAAACGCTCCGTCAAAATGATGAAGTTGTCTTGTTATTGCCTTTTTTTACCTCTCTTGGGACTGTTTAGAATTGTGACTTTGTACCTGTACTTCTTAGAAGCTGTCGGCCTCGGCACTGTATTGGCCCCCTAGAGAGAGAGAGAGAGAGAGAGAGAGAGAGAGAGAGAGAGAGAGAGAGAGAGAGAGAGAGAGAGAGAGAGAGAGAGAGAGAGAGAGAGAGAGAGAGAGAGAGAGAGAGAGATGGGAGGTGACTTCAAATTTACAACAAGCACAGGCTCGGTTTGACACTACTTCTAATAAGTGCTCATCATAGCCGCTGAGCTACGTGTAACTCAACTTCATTCCTCTTACTTCTTGTATAGCAGGAACACGGACGGT
The DNA here is from genome assembly GCA_963930775.1 of Cliona cf. orientalis. NCBI lineage: Eukaryota > Metazoa > Porifera > Demospongiae > Clionaida > Clionaidae > Cliona > Cliona cf. orientalis. Next base: position 1,307,538 of record OZ005701.1, on the reverse strand, counting down.
CGTAACAAGTGTTTGAAGTGGTGAGTTGGCTTGGTTGTTTCCTCCATTGTTAATCACAGTAGCAAAGACACCACGCGGGACCGTTCTCTCCGCCATTTTGCAACATCATTCATGCGCATGCGTAAACGTGAGTGGCGGCTGAGTTTGCAAGATTCCCCAAATTTCCTGTAGATTCTATAATTTATTTAGGTTTCCCTTCAACCATTCCTTCCTCATCTCGTGTGCTGCATGAATCCTTATTGGAGCCCAAGGTATACATAATATGCTAATTGCCTTCTATATTTGACTGCACGTCAGCAACCTTTGTTGTTCGGTGCAGCGGTACCTTTGCTAATTATAAGGCATTGTACGGTGAGCATGAAGGGTTTTACTAGCATTGCCAGCATAGCATAATAGGACAGATTTTGAGCACAATTCACCAATGCCTAGTAATCATACACCCCCTATGAGTGTAATTTGGTATACTTATGACATAATTATTAATATGACATAGCTACCATCCCCAGAAGACAAATTCAGTATCAAATACAGCTCCCTTTCTCTCTCCTCAATAGTGTTATCTACGTACATACTGCGCTGTTCCAAGCTACTCACTCCCATAAAAATAAACATTGTCCTGTTACAAAGAGGTTATTTTAGCTATCCATCAGACACTATTAATAAGATCTGAGTACCCAGTACTAGTATCTTTATCCCTGGGTTGGTTACACTTCACTGATTTAGAGGAACTTCTATTGGTAGGTAATTGTTTATTACACTCCAGCTTGCATAACATTAACTATTATGCCTCCAAGACATTGTAGCATGGAATCACTCGTCCCGGCTCTTATTGAAAACCATGGTCCTTGCAAGCCTCGTGTACCAGGCCTATACTCTCAATAATACTATGCACACTACTATTTTTCGTATAGCGTGACAACGTGTAGTATGGAGGGTAGGCCTGGTGCACGAGGCTAACCCTTGCATGGCTTTAATTGGATAATCATTTCACATGAACAAATGATGCCCAACATTGCACAATAGACCTTTGCTAATTTGCTATGGAAACTATTTTTATTGATGCCAGTGGTCCTAGTAATTTTCTGTGCATGCTTGTGGTTGGAAAAAGGTGCCAACCACAGCACAAACCTATAGGAAAATTATTTTAATATCAACAACAGATCAGACTTGGTGTGATACATTGATACTCATAGATCATTGCATTGCTAAACATTTTTGGTACTATTGAGGAAGTTTTCCCCATACCACTATTTTACCTTAATTTGTATGACAGCACTGTGTATTAATTGGACAAGGGACACAACCTGCTTAGATCCCTAGCTGAGCTCTCATTAAGAAAGTAGTATATACACCCCTACCTTTTCCATAATAGCTCATGCATGCGTATACATCATCCCAGTAGTATGTCCTGAAGGTCAGACTGGCCCACCATGCAGCTACAAATGGTTTGCAATAATGTACCTAGTACCACACTAAGCATAAAAATGTATACGCATGGTACATGCATTTATACCTGTTACATGTAAAAGTATACACCTACATGCATGTACTAGCTATAGGTTCGTGCATGCCCCTGAAAGTAGCTCTCTACAACATTATACCTAACCAAGAGCGCATAGTTCTTAATATTATGCGCTCTTGGCTAACTTAGCATGCTATTCTCTCAAACTAGTGGAATGTAAGTCATCAGTAACAGTTGGGCACACATGTATAGAGGACCATAGGGCTATAAATTGTCTCTTGTATGGATGAGCAAGATCATGGTGGGAATCAAATTTCAAGCAAGAGTTAATCTGAGAGCAAGCATGGGTGTGTGCAGATGAAATCTACTTAGTCAGAGGAGCAGAGCTAGAGTATTTTTGTGGTGTGTTGTGCAGAGATCTGAAACATGCCCAGGCAAGTATAGCACTATGTGGTAACACATCTAGGTGTGAAACCACCATCACCACCCAGGTGGCAGTAGTAGTGGTTACCCCACTAGATATGCTTGTGGGTGTCAGCTAATTTTCAGTACTAGGCTCACTAGACTTCTGAGCATGGTATAGCCACCTAAGCATGCATACCCTAATCATGCATACCCTTACCACACGTACCCTAATCACGCATACCCTAATCACATCACCTCTCACATATTCCAATTATCTCTCATATACATACCTTAATCACTTCACAATGTCATACACACACAAGCACTGGTATGCACATACATATATACATATCATAATCATTTCATGTCTTTAACACATACCCCATGCAACCACTCACATCTCTCACACACATACCCATCTCACTACTGTGTGTCATATACTGCCCTATTACTTCATTTCTCATACCCTAACTACACATACCCTAATCACATCACCTCTCACATATTCCAATCCCTGTCACTTTATCTCTTATATACATACCTTAATCACTTCATATTGTCATGCACATACCCCAATCACAAGCACTGGTACACACATACACCATACATATATCCTAATCATTTCATGTCTTAAGCACATACCCCATGCAACCATTCGCATCTCTCACACACATACCCATCTCACTACTGTGTGTCATATTATTATACTACAATTGTGTACTGCTCTATTACTTCATTTCTCATACATATACCCTAATTATTTCATCTCTTATACATATAATATATGTCCTAATCATTTCATCCCCACTCATCTCTCATATATACTGCCCTATTACTTCATTTCTCATACACATACCCTAATCATTTATAATTATGTCCTGATCATTTCATCCCTCTCATACAAAAATGCATCTCCTTCCCACCCACTGATCACTTCATCATAATATTATGCATACTCCCATCACATTACCCATTTCATCTTCTATGCACCCTAATCATAATATGATGTACTAAGTCACTACAGTAAACTCCCATAGAGAAGTAGGCAATACTGTATAGCGGGAAATTTTCGAGGGTAGCAATTTTCGCGGATGTGGGATTTTGAACTTTTTCGCGTTTTAATTATCGAGGATCAGCGCTGCAGCCCTGAGACAAAGCCACACCCTCAAATTGAATGCAATAAAAAACACGCCCCTCTTCTTTCAGATGTGCGTGGAAATCATAGCAGATAGTGTTAAACACGATGTACGAAGCTGTGTTGTGGAGGCGATGATCCGTGGCTACCACGAGTATCAAGCATTTGGGAGGCTGAAATTGGAGAAAACCCAAGAGCCCGGCAACGTCGGTGACCCCTACGCTGTAGCTGTCATAAAACCCGGTTGGACACGTCCCAAGAAAAATGTCAGCTAGCTATATGTTCGCTCTTTCTTCAAAGGGAGGCAGTAACTTCGAAAATGGCTTGCTAACGCTACAAATAGTGCGTTTTCTGTTCAGCATACCTTGTGGTTTATATCGACCACACCCATTCTACTGATATCATTTGCTGGTGGGACTGCGCATGCTCGAGCTAAGTCAGTGTAGGAATGGGTCGTCAAGTCATACCGTATAGTGGGAAATTTTCGAGGTATAAATTTTCGCGGATCCGCGAAAACAGTGAAAATTAATACCCTCGAAAATTTCCCGCTATACGGTAATTCTTGTATCTAACAGTGCAAGTGTAATCGCTCACTGATTGCCTACGGTGTTAATTTAATTACAGCTTGCACCTAATCACGTGCTGATTGGGTAAAATCACCCTTCGTTTTGTAAGACTTTCTGGTTTTCTATCCTTGCTAAGTATAATTAGCTATCCACCCTTTTATTGGAGGGGCCAGGCCCCCCCCCCCCCCCCCCCCCCCCATTCCTACTCCACTACTTAACACACATTCAGAAGGGGGGTTGGGGGTGGGGTGAGGGAGAGAACTATAGAGAGACTCCTAGAAGTTACAGGAAACCAGCTAAGCTCACTTTAATTAACATGACAGTGGATTCAACAATCCCATGGCCACACCCCTAGCTCTTGTCATGTTTCCAGGCCATGCATTGGCCACTTAACAACTTATCCTAGGGTAGCCTCGTCCCCAGGCTCCCTGATGTTGTCTTTGCATGCAACATTGAATAGCTGGGAATATAGGGCCTGGGAATGAGGTATATACCCTAGGGAAAATATACTACAATATCTATGTCTTACAAGGCTATCAAAGAATTATTATGAGTACGTATTGAGGGGAATAAGTAAAGGACTAAAGTGGGCAGCTCAAAGTGTAAGTGATTGGGTATGTATAGGAGGGATCGATGAGATGAAGTGATCAGAATAATTAATCACATCCTTCTGAGTGCAATTTGGAAATAATCACACGAGTAACTGCTAGTTGGAAAGCTTGAAATTACATGAGGTGAAGCAAAGTGCGATTTAAATTGCTTTACAACTGGCAGTTACGAGTGTGATTATTTCCAAATTGCACTCAGAAGGATGTGATCAATTACTAATCATATGAAGCGCTTATGTAAGGACACCTATGTACTTGACTAACAGACCACTAGCAGTAGTATAGGTCCACTAAGTAAACAAAAGCCTGGCTACCCCCACAAGGTGAATGGGTGCTTTATAGAGCTTGTGTAGCATCAGCAGGTTTCGTGGCTTTCTTCTTGACCTTGCAGCTGTACTAAGCTTATTAGTAGGATAAGGTCTCGAATGACTAATTTTTAGCATACTGATTAATGTCAGTAACATGACTTGTGTTAAAAAACGTAGGCTTTTAGAACCTAGCCGCTATGACTAATTTACGTCCCTGCATCGCGCATGACCGAGTACCTTGCCCCCCCCCCCCCCCCAATGTACAATTGCTTCCTACTCCACTGTGCATCACATGATAGCATTAATTAGACAATTAACTGCACAATGTCACATGTAGATCATGTAAAGAAAAACATTTTCTAGTGATACCCTGTCAATTAATTACACCTCCAACTATTAACAACACCGTTTGGAATCATTAAAATTGCATTAGCTGACCATCAAGAATTAATATAAAGTGGCTAAATATCCATCAAGAAAGTAATTAAAATTTTAAAGCTTATACCGTCAGGAAGTAATTATTGGTCTTCCGTGGGGGTGTATCCTTTATTAATGGAAAAGCCCATTAAATGATCAGCTAAATAGTATAGTACTAGCATGAAGTTAGGCTAACCGTAGCTACTTGGAAGGCTTACCCAGGAGAAGTGTGATCGACATAATCAGTATGAATTCTGCTCTTAAATTTATTACTGGCATGGTATACTTCGAATTCGAGCGCCCTGAGTCTAGGATAGAATTAACAGGACGGAGGCAATTACTGGACGACTCGCACATAATTGCGTTTATACGGCCAATAATTAACCGTTACGGTATATTACATAATCCTTCACCTCTTATCATGAAGTAGGGGCCATGTATACGTAAGTTCTAGCTATATATCTCATTTCTTGTGGTGGGCATCCACACAGAAGCTGCACAACACTGCTCTAAACAGTTGCAACTTTTTCGCATTTTTTTGGCAGAAGCTGTTTTTTTTAATGGTAGCTATATTAAGATTTATAAATATTATTACCGTGGCACAACGGCATCAATTTTTGATGAATTATTTGTTTCATTTGGTATGTGCATATATACTAGAATGTATGGAGAGTTTTTCTGGAATTTTTTTGACCTTATCATAGTATAATCATAAACTAGATTTTTTTGCCAAGAACTTTAAGAGATAGTTTCTGGACAATGTATATAATTGCATTATTTTATGTATGTATTATTTCACAGTTTTTGGATGAATCTTCAAATCTAAAGGCAGGATGTAAGAAGCAGAGGCATTGTGCACCACTCTGAACCACTCAGGCCGAGCCGATGCTCTAAATATATATATCTCCGGCCTTCATGCAGTGTTAGTCCCGTCAAAAATTCATGATAGATAGATCTAGTGTTGTGGTCATGGTTGTTTAAGTGTATATACTCCTCCCCTTGACTCACGGAAAAGGTGGTTTGTATTGAGGAGCCAAATTGTAGACGAGCTGGGTGGTTGATCTGTATTGGTCCTTCAAGGGATCCGTTCCAGAATGATGTATTATGGGTGTTCCAATAACATTAATGGAAATCAGGAATGGAAGCTAAAGAATTCTATAGAGTAAAACACTATGGGATATCGTTGCATGCATGTATTAGCACAAGGCATGGCTCAGCTGCTTCTTTGATGATATGAAATGGATTATTCACACACGCTATATTATTCTTCACATTTTTTTGTACTTATACTTTGAAATTCCAGTAGTGACTGCAATGGAACTCATAGCGCACCCCGCTATAATTTCGATCTGTTTAATTAGTGCATGCTGCCTGCGTGCATGTATAATAAACTGCACCGCTACAGTAACTGTATACAATCATGTAATATCCAGTCATGAGTCAACAAGATAATATGTGTACAAACTGGCTATATATCTATACGTATAATATTATATAGTAGCTAGCATTAAGTGCTATGCACAATATTTATAGGGTATAATATTATAAGGTATAAAAAAGCACTAAAAAATAGCAAAATCGTATATTATGTACCATGACTTGAAACTCTGTACATGCTGTATGATAATAATATTATTAATTCTTATAAGTGTCAGTAACTACAATAGCTACAACTGGAAGTTTAAAATTCTTACACAGTAGATTCATCTGATACAATTGCTTCGTCTTGACATTTCCCTTCACTCGATGCTTGAGGAAGCATTGCTCTTCAACCAACTCCAACGTTTCTCTGCTGCACTCTTTTATATCAACAACTGTACTTTCCCCATTGAAGGCACCAATGTCCAAGTAGTCAGCCATAGCTCCAAGGGACTCTGAGAGTGCACTGACTATGTCTGCAAATTGAGGCCGATCCACACGTTCAAATTCCCAACATTGCAGTAGTAGCTGATACCTAAAATTAATTAATGGGTCATGTAATTAAACAATTAGTCCCTATTAAACAGATATAGCTGGCTGTTTAATCATCAGTCTTGATCAATAATTTTAGCCTCATTCAGGCCCTCTTACTCTCATGCAGCTTTTGAATTATTTTATGTAACATTATCATACGGCAAAAAGGGGATTGGGGTGACCGTGAGGATAGCCAGCAATAGTCTAAGAGCTTACAGTTGATCACTACCAGGCATCATTGTTGGGCTTTTCCAGACGATGGAAAGACTAGTACATAAGAGTTGCAAGTACATGTATCTATTCAAATTTTTAGATGATGACACAGTTCAAATCCTCTCCTCTCTATTTGGCTGCTCAAACAACCTCCCCTCTACAAAAGTTTCTCTTCTCGGCCACCAAACCCTGAGCATCTAGCTGCCCTCAACCTCCATTGACCCATGCTTTTCACCGTAGCTAGCGCTCTTCAGAGCTAGAGGAGAGGCAACCTTGACACTGCATTCACCTTGCCAAAGCAGCTGGGACAGTGCACTGTGAAGTGTAGTCTGGAATACAAGCCATTAGTGCTCTTACATCTCCTTACTTCGGAGAAGATGAGCGAGGATATGACGCGCGTGCTGTGTTTCACCAACTCTAAGGAGTCCACTCATAGGTTTGTAGTTGTATGCCTGGATGAGTCACCCATCCATGGTGATGTGTTTGAAGTCACTCACTACCCACACAAAAATTTATTATAGATTATGTCTACTTCTTGATGCTTTCAAGTTGATATCAGTCGGAGAAATTTCTTCATCACTAGGACAAGGAAAGAGAAAGATGATCCTAAACGACTTCAAGAATGGAAAAATTAAGGTATAATAATATTATTATAGTTTTTATCAGTAGCTAGTAATACAAAATTTGTGAATGCTAAAATCTATTTAATTTAACTTTAGGTGTTGGTCTGTTCAGATCAGATGGCTAGGGGTATGGATGTGGAGGGTGTGTCCTGTGTTGTGAACTATGACCCCCCTCGACAGTATCAGACCTACCTCCACAGGGCGGGTAGGACGGCCAGGGCGGGACAGAGGGGTGTGGTCTTTACACTACTCTCACGTGAAGAAGTAAGCTTGAATAATAATTGCACAATGTCAAGACATGTACATAATTATAAAATTATATTGGTTATGATTGGCAGATTCACTCTTTCAATACAATGTTGAGGAAGGTTGGTGCCGCAGTGAAGCAGCTTGAGGAAGTGACCATCTCATCGACAGATCTCAAACCCTTTCTCTCTCAGTAGCTACCAACAAGCGCTGGAAAGGCTTAAAACACCAACTAAGCTCATGACTAAAATTTTGGAGGACACACATCAGTTTCTGTTATTGCAAGATTTAATGTGGTGATACTTATGTATGCTGTACCAAAGGATAATTTATATGACTACATTACATAAAAAGAAAAGATTATAAAACACAACTGTGTACTATGACATTGGGCCCACATATAGTTGGAAATGATCGTCACTTAACGCCTTCGCTGTCCGAAACCCAGTCCAGAGGGATCTAGATCTAGATATCTACGCCAGGTACTAGGTACAGGTCCTAGGTGCAGTGGTACACGTGGTGATAAGTTTGACGGTCAGCGGCTAGCTAGATTCTCTACCTCGGTGTTACTGTACCTGGACGTCATTGGAAGCACTGCAAGAAAAGGTATCTTTTCATGTTGTATTATCGTTGTATATCTCGGATCCTAACCGTCTTCTCTCGCGTTCTGGCACCGGGCTACTACGATAGCTTGTCTCTGAGTAAGCCCCTTAAATTTTTCACGGTGCTGAATTGTACACAGACATGGTGTCTTGAAAATCATTCATCAGCCACTGCGGGTGGGCAGTAGCTAATCAGGAGCTTCCTCTCTCAGCTTGGTATGGAAGCCAAGAAAGGCAATTTGTGCAGACAAATTGTGGGCCCGCAATTTGCAGAGTCGATCGTAATGCGTGCGATCGATCGATTGGCCACGTCCCTTAAATGGTACTACAAATGTGCGTGCGTACTTGGATGTACTAAGCTAACATGGCATCTTGCCATTAGGCTATTAAGTGCAGGTTTTCTTCATGTGAAGATACATGTCAGGTGCATGCAGGAAGATATACAAGCACTTAGACACTGGTGAAGTGGCTATTACCGTATTTTCCTGCTATTAAGCGCATGGGCTTATATCTCCACAGGAAGAAAACCTGCGCTTAATAGCGAAGTGCGCCTAATAACGAGATGCGCCTAACAAAGAATAGCTACATCCAAGAACGCATGCGCGTTCGCGGTATCATTTATGGGCGTGTCCGATCGATCGATCGCACAATCATTCGTGTTGTTGCATTCCACCCAGCTTGAAATGGCGCTCATAGCTCGAAGAACCTGAGAATCGATAGTAGCCATCGTGATTTCGAGTAACTTGAAAAGGCTGGACACCTGAGCTAGCAAGAAAGCGTGCACATAATATCATATATCGAGGTCAAGGGTCATATATGCGCTTATACACAAAATGCGCTTAACAGCGAGTACTTAGGTCAGGAAAATAGCATGCGCTTAATAACGAATATGCGCTTATAAGCGAGATGTGCCTAATAACGAGAAAATACGGTAATTAAGTGTAGCATTGAAATATTATTGAACATTATTAGATCTATAGCTACATGTTATGGTACCAGCTGATTTGTTTATGGAGCTGTTATTGTTAGCCATTGTACTCGAGCGGGGGTGAAAATTAAGAAATGAATAATGCAATGACAAATGGCCGGATATATTAATTTGGCTTGTCATGTGCAGCATTTAGGCGGCAGATTAGATAATCATCGTCAGTACCATCGTAATTATTGCACACTGAAAGGTCGTAACGTGTACGCGTTGCATGCTATTGATCAATCGAATAAGAGGTAGGCCAAATGGCCGAGAAAGAGGTAGGTGGTCGGCTATTGGTCTAAAATGGACGGAAAATGGCCGATGGCCGTCTGTTATTTTCACCCCTGTCAAGTTACCTATGTGTCTCTTTATCCTTCTCTGTAATTCATGATCGTACATATGTACCCTCACTGTATTACCATAAATTGTGAATATTTAGCTGTTAAAATGTTTTTGGACAGCCTGGTTTGTGCAAAAATTAAACGTGTGAAAATACATGCGCAATAAATATGTAGTACAGGGTCGTTTGTTGGATGGACAGAACTGATTGCTTTACCTCGTGTGGGGTAATTAATATGAAGTGTTGATTGGAGTAGTGTATGATTTTACATTTTCCAATTCTTGAATCAAATACTAATTGAACAGGATATGGACGATCAGGACTTCTCCCTGCCGTCAGTGGGCACCGGTCAACTTGATGGTCAAAAGGAGATTGAAAGGATATTACATTCTGCTACCAATCGATTTGAGAAACTTTTGCAGGCTTCAATGTTGGTTTCACCAACAGCAGTAATGAGATGCAAGGACGATGACCAACGTGAATTCGCGGCATCAGATTTAACAATCTGCAACGGCTGTAAAGATTTAGCTTTGTGTAAACACCATTTTCATTCGTATGATGATCCTCTACAAGAGCCCTTCCAAAAGGGTATAGTGGCAAATGTAAGGAAAGCATCTGCACAAATAGAAGAGGATGGCATTCCAGTCATGGCACATTTCCTAATGTGCAAATCAAAGATTGTCCAAAAACTTAGTCGTTGTGGATATCGAATTCGAAATGAGGCAGAGCTGCGATATACCACTGGAGATCCTTTGATGGAAATGCTTTGTGATATATTTTCTCTGCAAGTGAGTTCAAATTTTTAAATTATTGTGATTACCATAGTTGTTCTGTTTTTGCCAATTTAAATCACCATCTGATCTCATTGGTAAATTTTTATGATGACCCTTCAGTATACGCTAAGCCCTCGCTTTTGCCTGATCACTTCCGGTTTGCGGTTGCTGTATTGAACATATGGAGGCCGCGATCGCGGTCAACATGCATGACAAAAACGTTTAGTTTCTGGCTACTGGTATATTCCTGGGTTTTGAAACACAGCAGACTGTAAGAAGACTAGCTAAACAACATATGGGCACGTCCAGTTCGTGTCCAAAGTGTACACTGCAAAAATGGAAGGGTGAACTTCACCCCAAAATTGGAGTGAAATGATTGCCACAAATAGCACTCTTTTTTCTGGAGTGGCACCCACTCCTCATGTTAGACTAGGAGTGATCTCACTCCTAAGTTAAGGTGGCCATCACTCCTGGCTACTAGCAATACTAGTACTGTAGTATACACTGTATAGTACTAAATCAATAGGTGGTACACAGTAACACAGATTACACACAAACAGCAAGAAAACAACAATAGGAATGTCTCAACTTCTAAAATTCTGTTCAAGTTCAATATAGGTCACGGACGAGAAATCCAAGCCTTACTGACACAGGGACCTTGAGCAGTTTTGTACCTAACATTGCCTGCTGTCTTTCTTCCTGCAAAATGTATGCATGTATGCAGAAAAGTACATCAACACTGATCCAATTAAACTACATAAAAAGATATAATATATGTACCAACTTCCCTAGCCTCGTACCTAGGCCTGGAAGGAGGAGGAAAGAGGGCCTGGTACCTATTGCACACACATGCGCCAACTACCCCTAGAAAACCTGGGGTGCCGAGAACGACTGTACGCTTTTTCGCCCTCCTCTCACGCCTAGGGTACGAAGCGATGTCGATATCAGTGTAGCCTCGTACTCTAGGCCACGGAAGGAGGGCGAAAAAGCGTACAGTAGTTTGCGGCACCCTAGGTTTTCTTGGGGTAGTTAGTGCATGCACGTGCAATAGGTACCAGGCGCTTTCTCCTCGACCAAGGGGCCTGGGTACGAGGCTATAACTTTCCCCATCCCCTCCCTTTACTTGAACCAGAGATTCAAGTTTTTACTGCATGCATAGTAGCTAGCCAGCTACGTCGTAATAGTGTCACATGACCCACCTAAAAAGTTGTCCCCCAGACACTGTACCCTAGGGCAGTAGGTTATTTTATAGTACTTACATTTTCAACAGCAAGCTTAATCCTTCTCTTTGTGAAGACTAGATTCCGATTCACCATCCATTTCGACCCAGTCTTTTGGTATCAATAATGCCTGGACATTTTTATCAGCCATATTATAGTAAAAGTTTGCCAAATGGCACGGGCATATTATAATTGTTATGTACCACATTTCACTCACCTCAAAAGAGCTTCTACGAGCCTTTTCTTTCATTATACAACCTTCACTGATAAAAAGGACTCCAAGGATGAGCTTTTTCGGCGGGCACAAGGCACGAAAACAGCTTTCTCTTCTTGTCTATTTTCAAAAACGCCTGCAGCTGCTCCTGGCACCGCCCACACATAACCTTTGAACCCCATAGTGATAGTGCAATCTGAGTCATGTGATTTTCACGTGAACACTACATTTGCGCGCACTATGCATATATGGCAAGCTGCATATGAAGGTTAGTTACTGAGTAGTAAGAGAGGGGAAGAAAAGCATAGTAGTAGTGACCAGTGCTACCAAGATGCCTCATCTTTGGGTAGTACGTACTCTGCCAAGATGCTCCATCTTTTGGCAGTTGGTCAGTGGGTCATCACTATAGCTAGCAGTGACTGATTGTACTACCAAGATGTATCATCTTTAGGTAGTACTCTGCCAAGATGTTCCATCTTTTGGCAGCTCAGTAGCTAGCCTAAGTTAGTATTTAGAAATCCATCCTCATTGTATACCACAGTTTTGAACATCCTTATAGCTACAGCCTACAATTTTTTGAATTTCAGAAGTGAGGCTTGAATAGCTAACTTGTGACAGCCATTGACTAGCTCTTCAGTTTTTCACATGCAGGAGTCTTGCTAGCTAGCTAGAAATAACTTCAATACTATGATGTTAGCTATGCAAAATAGTTACCAGATAGATAGCTATAGCTATTAATGTTGAAAGTGCATGATGGGTGAAATCACGTGGCACTCCAAGGCCACTTAGCTGGAGTGAGTCTGCTTCACTCCTAGGAGTGGTTTGCTACGAGAGTGAACCACACTCATCATTGGAGTGAATTCACTCTTTTAGTCCTTCACTCCACTGGAGTGAGTTACTGAAGGAGTGAACTCCACTCATCCTTGGAGTGAATTCACTCTTTTGGTGTTTCACTCCACTGGAGTGATTGACTGGTGGGGTGAAGTGCACCCATTTTTGGAGTGATATCACCCCAAAATTTTTGCAGTGTAGCTACCTCGCTATACGCGGCCGAATATTGGCCGTTAATGTTTGGCCGACTCATTTTCAACATTCTGGACAACCTGATGCGAAGACTGCTGAGGCTTTCATACTTCAGCTGGAAGGAGAGTACCACTAGCAGTATAGTATATTTACTTGACTAAGTAATATCTACTGTATTTGTTGAATTATAAGATCATGAAAAATAAAAATAATTTATCACTCGGCATATATACCATCACCCGGTCACCAACACGATAGGTAGATTCAGGATCTTTCGATTTGCGATCATAGTACAACTTTTGCTTCTTCTGGGATTGCTGTATTTGTTGTCTTGCACATTCTCGAGCATTGGCCAAACTGGTAGTTAGCTCAGTCTTATAGTCGTCCAAGTCAACTGTATACAGGACGGGGAAGGGCCAAGTCACTTGCTGTTGGCAGACGGGGATCTCTACCATAGAGAAGAAAGAAGGGTGACTCCTTGGTAGAGTCCTGCACAGTAGAACGATAGGCAAAAAGCAGCATAGGTAGTTGTTTGTCCCACTCGACAGCAGTTCCTTCGATACTCTTTGAAATCATATTCGTGATAGTACAGTTAAACTTTTCGACAAGTCCATCCGTCTGTGGGTGATACCCTGACGTATTTACTTTCTTCATACCTAGAAGAGAACACATCTGCAAAATTAGATCTGACAAGAAATTAGCACCACGATCAGATAATAGTTCCTCGGGCACACCGTGCCTACAAACAATATTCTCCACCAGAAGACGAGCTATAGTCTCTGTTCGCTGGTCAGGTACTGGATACGCTTCAACCCATTTTGTGAGGTAGTCGAGAAACACCACGAGATATTGGTTTCCACTGGAAGTGAGGGGAAGCTTAAGAATATCAACCCCAACACGATGAAACGGTCCACGAACGGGTATGGGTTGGAGAAGAGGACGGATTCCGTGTCCTGGTCCCTTACGACTCGCACAGTTCAGACATCCACGACAAAATCTTCGAACATCAGCTCTCATACCAGACCACCAGTACAACCTACGTAAACGATCATAAACTTTTCGCTCTGAAAGATGGCCAGCATATATGGTAGAATGATTTTCGGTCAACAACTCCTGTCTCCAAGGCTCCGGAACTACAATACACCATCGGCCACAATTCGACACATCCTCACGATACAATACACCATCGATAATCTCCATTCGTCGGCTCTCCAGAACTATTCTTTTGGCAACACGATCGTCATCGGGTAAGGAATGGCACTCCAAGTAAGCGATATATAGAGCAAGGTCAGGATCTTTTAATTGCATTTCACGAACTTCTTTGAGGCTCTCTTTGTCAGCTACAGATTCACCAGCCGTCACGTCACTGTCGTCGGGTACTGCCAAACTGGCAAACACAGAACAATCAAAACAAACAGGGCACACACTATCACAACACTTACAGGAAACTTCAGAAATAACAGTAAGAACATTTTCAGATTCTTCACATACAGACACACAACCATTTTCTTCACATACAGACACACAATTTGGTGGGGACACAGAACTAACACTAGACGCGGGATTGCGTGAAAGGGCATCAGCATTCACATTTTGTCGTCCAGAACGATGCTTCAGAGTAAGATTCATTTCCTGAATTGTTAAAGCCCAGCGTGCCAGCTTTCCAGAAGGGCGGCGAGTATTCAGCAAAGATAGACAAGCAGAGTGATCGGTGTACACGATGGTATGGTGACCCAAGAGGTAAGGACGAAAGTATCGAACAGCCCAAACAAGACCAAGAGTTTCAAGCTCTGAGATACCGTAGTTCTTTTCGTGCGCGTTAAGCGATCGCGAAGCGTACGCTATCGGATGTACGTGTCCATCATCTTGTTTCTGGGATAACACTTCACCAAGTCCAATTCCACTAGCATCAGTCTCAAGAATGAATTCTCGATCATGTCCAAAGTGCGGGTAAGACAACACAGGAGCAGTTACCAGTAGTTCTTTCAACTTGCAAAAGGCAGTTTCACACTCTGAAGTCCACTCGAAGGGAACATCTTTCTTAGTCAAAGCATGCAGGGGTGCCGCAATCTTAGCAAAACCGGGTACAAACCTACGATAATAGGAAGCTAAACCTACAAACTGTCGAAGAGTAGTCACATCACAAGGCGTCGGGAACAACTTTACTTTTTCTGTTTTGGAAGGATCAGGGCGAATACCCTGGGTAGAGATGACATGTCCAAGGTAGGGAACTTCATTACGGAGAATAAGACACTTCTTTGGTTTAAGACGGAGTCCAGCTTCACGGAGACGTCCAAAGACTGCACGAAGGTGACGGAGATGGTCGTCGAAGGTACGGGAAGCAATGAGAATATCATCAAGATACGCGAAGCAGCTGCGCCATTCTAAGCCAGAGAGGACTGCTTGCATCAGTCGCTGAAACGTGGCAGGCGCGTTACAGAGCCCGAATGGCATCCGTATGAACTCAAACAGGCCATGATGAGTCGTAAAAGCTGATTTAGCGCGTGCATCTTGATCAAGCTCAACTTGCCAATATCCGGAGGCAAGATCTAGGGATGTGAAATACTTGGCTTCTCCGAGGGTGTCTAATATATCCTCCACACGTGGTAACGGGTAAACATCTTTCCTAGTGATGGCATTTAAACGTCTGAAATCAACACAGAAACGAAGGCTGCCGTCCTTCTTGGGCACAAGCACAATGGGACTTGCCCAAGGACTGTTCGAAGGCTTCACTACTCCTTGCTCCTGCATATCATTAACCATTTTTTCAATCTTTTCCCTATAAACTACAGGTGTGCGATAAGGCTGTTGTTTTACAGGAAGTTGATCTCCTGTGTCGATGCTGTGCTGTACTAAACTAGTACATCCTAGCTCTGAGTCGTCCAGAGCAAACACATCAGTAGATTCAGCGAGTACCTCCTTGAGTTTTTCAAGCTCTGCTGGGCTTAGTTTGTCAACAGGCATGTCTAACACTTTCAGTAGTCTCTGCAGACGCTCAGGCGAATTAACTAAGGCTTTTACGGAGGCACATCGACTGTGATCATGAGGTAGTTCTGAATCAACTGTTTGAGACATATCAAAAGACACTTGATCAGGCAAATCACATGCTCTGGCTACTCCTAACTCGCTTCCTTCTTCTAGCCAAACAGGCATTCCCTGAAAGTTCTGTAGGGGAATCAACACGCTACCATCTGGATGCACAGTAACTAATGACTCTTGAGTACAAAGTCCTAAAGGCTCCAAAGTTTCATGCTTTGGCTCAAACAACAAATGCTCCACTTTACTAGGGTTGCCTTCTACCTGACCTCTAACAAAACGACCTTTTTGACCTGGAATAATAACCGATTGAACTAGATTCACATGAGCAGGCTCAACTCCATTCTCTACTGACGCAGTCAGTTTTCGGCCATTAGTTCTAACGACAGAGATACCTAAGGCAGGGAGTACGTTGGATCCCAACAGACACTCCTGCTCACTATCGGGTTGCACGAAAACAGGCACAGCTGTGGACTTACCATCGACAGCTAGGGTAAACAAGACTTGGGCAGTTACACCTATAGCGTGCCCTCCCTTACCTTTAAACTTGGTACAAGGGTGCTCTAGTGTGGGCAAAGCTTTGCCATTCTCCTTTAAATACTTAAACACCTTATGCAGCAGGGAACGAGAGATTATGGTCGACTGCGACCCAGTGTCAACAAGGGCAGACACAGGCAATTCTTCAACTGTTACCTGCTACCAATAGGAAGGTCCTACTGCACCCGTAACAACATTGACACTACTCTCTGCAGACTCACTGGCCAGCTGTTGCTCCTTCTCCAGCCTACGCTTGGACAGTTCCTGCTCCAGCTCTCTATCACTCAATTCATCCACACTCACTAGACGAGTCTTGCTATGCTTCTGTTTTCCAGGGGCTTCCGCTCCTCTCTTTTGCTTATCCCAACAAAACTTGGCTATATGCCCAAACCGGTGACAATTATGACATTGAGGGCCTTGACCCTGCTTGTTAGTACTCTGACTACTGTCACGTTTCTCCTCACTATCAGCAGAAGCCTTTGCTGCCTGCTCTTTACGAGGCTGAGTGGGGGCTTTCTCCACTCTCTTACTTTTCTGTTGGCTATCCTTGCGCTCCTCAGCAGCCTCACAGTACTGCTGTTCACGTCGCTCCGTCGTACGTGCACGGTTAAAAAGCTCATCAAAGCTTTCATCCACCTTAGGGGCACCAAGCTTTCTCTGCCATCGCGGCAGCAACGCGTGAAAGAATCTGCCCTTCACTAACCTATCGAAATCTTTGCCTTTTAGCGTAGGAAATGCTCTCTTTGCTAGCCTTTGCAACTCCAAGCCCAGTGCTTCTATAGACTGATCTGTCTGTATCAACTGGTGAAATTCTGCACCCCTCAACTCCTCAATATCAACAGGCTTAAATCTGGACTTGAGTGCACTAACCGTCTTGCTATAGTTAGCTTTTACCTCATCAGACAACAATCTATAAGTCTGATAAGCTGAACCATGCAGGGATGTTTTGAGATTATACCTCTTAAGATCCTCAGACCACCCAATCAACTTGGCTCTTTCTTCAAATTGCTCAATCCACCTATCAAATCCCTCCTCACTGGACTGTATACCCTCACCACTGTAATCTTTTAGTGGGGGTAGGCTTTGAGCAGACATAGCTTTGGTCTGGGCTGCTACCATGGCTGTTTGTGTTTGCACCAACTGAGTAAGCTGTTGCACAAGTCCCTTATCTCCAGCCACACCACCAACACTCTTATTAACACCAGAAACCTCAGAGGCATGCTCACCACCTGCACTACCATTTAAGGAAACAACCTCAGCACTGCTGGGGCCACCACCTGTGGGGTCACTACTAGTAGAGGCTGGGCTAGTGGTCTCACTATCACTAGCTCCCTCACAACCTTTCTCACCACTAGTCACAACACTGTGGGTACGATCACTAGGACTCTCTGTCTGACCTCTCTCACTCTTCCCATGAGCAAAGGTGACATGCTTCTCACTGCTACCTGTAGGCTCAGGACTATCACTACCTCCATAACTATCACTATCCCCTTCCTTAGAGCCACTCTCTTTCACACCATGCACCTCACTTGTAGCTCCAGGGGCACTGGGAGGAACAGAACTCTCCAAGGTAGATAGCTTTTCTTTAAGCTCCACTATCAAGGTAGCATCTCGATCCCGCTCCTCTCGGTGTCGCTCACGCTCCTTGTCAAACTGCTTTCGTACCTCCTCCAGTTGCTTCAATCCATCCAGTTCTAGTTTCATCCTCATGGTCTCCATGTCAGCATTCCACTTATCACCTGCAGCACTCCAACCGTCAATCGTCTCTGACAGTTTCTTCTCTACTCCTTTTCTCCTTTTAGTCTCGTCCTCCAGCTCCTGTTCCAACTCCTGAACTTTACGACACTGGTCTTCACCGTACTCCTTTGCATTTTCAGCCATTTCTCTCACTTGCTGAAGCTGCTGCTCGTAGTCGGCTCGCACCGATCGCAACTCCTCTGCTGCCTCTGCCAGCTGCTGCTGCAGATCTTGTGATCCAACGGTCTCTTTTTCCATCGTTATGACAGTGTCTTGCGGTAACTGAGAACTTCCTCCACTCCGCAATCTACTCGATGTTGTCGAAATTCCTTCACGGGTCAAGCTCTTGAGCTCCCTCGTCGACATTCACGGTTGCGTACAGGTCGGTTGCCAACACAACGGATCTGTCGTACAAGTCCACCAAGCCGAGGTCCTGGCAGGGTCGCCAAATGTAACGCTTCGCCACCTTCAACGCCGCTTCACAGGGTTTAGATATTAATAGTATTATTCAAATAGCAGCATTATATACACATACGATACATAGAGAGAGAGAGAGATGGATGATGGTAGAGAGATGACACCACAACTGACGAACACTCAACACAACTCAACTCAAACTAACTGACTGACTAGAGTCCAGTGGTTTTATATATGCATGCATTTGGATATGATGTCAGATGACAACTAGTTGGAAAAGGGTCGTTACACTTGACCTTACATGTGTTTTTACCAATTTTAAATCACCATCTGATCTCATTGGTAAATTTTTATGATGACCCTTACTACATGCATTGGCGAAAGCTTATTCCACTGAGAATATTTCTATGATATTAGCTCTTTCAATCGGCAAAGTTTTTATACCATATATAGTTATTGTCATTACCATAGTTGTGTTTTTGCCAATTTTAAATCACCATCTGATCTCATTGGTAAATTTTTATGATGACCCTTACTACATGCACTGGCGAAAGCTTATTCCACTGAGAATATTTCTATGATATTAGCTCTTTCAATTGGCAAAGTTTTTATACCATATATAGTTATTGTCATTACCATAGTTGTGTTTTTGCCAATTTTAAATCACCATCTGATCTCATTGGTAAATTTTTATGATGACCCTTACTACATGCACTGGCGAAAGCTTATTCCACTGAGAATATTTCTATGATATTAGCTCTTTCAAGTTTTTATACCATAATAGTTATTGTCATTACCATAGTTGTGTTTTTACCAATTTTAAATCACCATCTGATCTCATTGGTAAATTTTTATGATGACCTTTACTACATGCATTGGCGAAAGCTTATTCCACTGAGAATATTTCTATGATATTAGCTCTTCAGTCAATTGGCAAAGTTTTATACCATATTTAAAGTTTCGGCTATGCAGTGTATGTATATCAGATTGATTGATATCTTATAATGTTCCAGGTAAGGCTGGAGGAGTCCATTATTGATCAGCATAAAGGCAGCTCAACATTGACAGAGGTGCACAAGGGTACACCACAAAGTGCAATGGTACGTGAATCCATCTCCAAAGGCAGCCGTCCAGACTACGTGTGTTATACACTCAGAGCAAAGAACAACTTGATTGTTGCAGTCATCATTGAAACAAAGATGACATCACACAGCTCATACAGGCATTCCATTGCTCAGGTTATTGGGTATTACATTGCACTGGTCAGCGATGAGAAGTCAACTCCGCTTGTGTTTGTCTTATCAGACAAAACCATGCAGCTGGTTATGTTTCCGTTCGTGAAAGGTGATGAAAAATTGATAAATGCAGTTAAGTTGCCTCCCATTGATCTCTGGCTCGATAGCGATCCGTCATCATTTAGCAACGATTTGATGGCCATACTGATCATGATGTTGACATTGTCCTCCAAGGATGGGTTGTTCAGTGGTATTCAATACACATTCAGAGATTATATCAAAAAAAGTGCCGTGGTACATGTGAAAACAATAGCCAATCTCCTTGCAGAAGCTCTTAAACGTGTTGATGAAAAGGACAGAGAGATTGGTGAAAAGGACAGAGAGATTGAAGAAAAGGACAGAGAAATTGAGAGGCTCAAGGAATTGCTGGGAACGATTTGAACTATTGTTTGGAATGTAACACTGAATGCTTCTTAACTGTTGCTATAGTTATTGTGTAGCATCTGTCACATCATTAAATTTCCAATCATGATCAATTGCAAGTACTATAATAATAATGAATGCTCAGATTGTTGCATACTTTATAGTGTATAACTTGTGTGGGCTTTATACCACCACTATAGGTCACTGTGTTGAGCATGCATATTATGGTATAATGATAATTATTATACCTAGTGAACCACCCAAGGCTTGGTAAGGTGTTTAGTTCGGGAATGTGATAAATTTTCAAGTTGCCAAACTCAGAACTGCGGATGCAGCCAAGTTCCATAAACACCAAGATTAGTGCGTGATGAGAGCTGCATGGTGCTGATTTCTGCTAAAAGCACTCGGCACTGCATTAATTATTAAATTTGTGGCCACATCTTGCATGCAGGTGCAGCTCCTTATATATTATACAACCATGGTTCATGTATTAGCTAAAATTTAATTTTATGATAATTAATATGCATGGTATTACAATAATATACAAGGTACAAAAAAAGCACCGAAAAATAGCTAGTAAACCGTATAATGTATCATGATAATTATGAAACTCTCAGGTACATGTTGTATGATAGTATTATTATTCTTATAAGTATCAGTAACTACAATAGCTACAACTGGAAGTTTAAAATCTTACACAGTCGATTCATCCGATACAGTTGCTTTGTCCGCTTGACATTTCCCTTCACTCGATGCTTGAGGAAGCGATTGCTCTTCAACCAACTCCAACGTTTCTCTGCTGCACTCATTTATCTCAACAACTGTAGTTTCCCCACTGAAGGCACCAATGTCCAAATAGCCAGCCATAGCTCCAAGGGACTCTGAGAGTGCACTGACTATGTCTGCAAATTGAGGCCGATCTACACGTTCAAATTCCCAGCATTGCAGTAGTAGCTGGTACCTAAATATGGGTCATGTAATAAAACAATTAGATCCTATTAAACAGACATAGCTTGCTGTTTAATCATCATGCAGTCTTGATCAAAAACTGATTTAATAGCCTCATTCAGGCACTCTTACTCTCATGCAGCTTTTGAATTATTTTATGTAAAATTATCATACGGCAAAAAGGGGGTTGGGGTGACCATGAGGATAGCCAGTAATAGTCTAAGAGCTTACAGTTGATCACTACAAGCATCATTGTTGGGCTTTTCCAGGCGATGTCCATCAGCCAGCAGTCGAGATAGATCGGTTATAGTGACACCTCCATATGGGACTTTCCCTCCACTGAAAATCTCCCAGCAAGTCACACCATAAGCCCACTGTAATTTTATAAAGCCACCAATCAATATTAGCATGACATGTGACATGCAGTGGTATTATAATGTAGTCCTATAGCTTATAATCTTATACACGGTAGTAGTCAGCTTGATCTTGTATGGCAAGGCTTACTTATATGGGTTGCCCTAGCTTGCAGCTATAATAATTATTAAACTTACGACATCTGATTTCTCTGAGAACACATAGTCTTCCATACTCTCAGGGGCCAGCCACCTCAAAGGAAGCTTGATGTGGGAAGATTTGTCTTGTCGAAAATATTCCCTTGTCTCCACACTTTCAGCCAATCCAAAGTCAGCAACTTTAATGACAAAATTCATGTCAATCCTGTGCAATCACAATTTAATACTTCGTCTGTGGACTATTACACTATGTCTTTCAAGCTACTAACATGCAGTTTCTTGCTGCCAAGTCTCTGTGCACCACCTTCTTACTGGCAAGGTACTCCATTCCCTTGGCAACCTGAATACACATGTCCATCAGCCTCTTTCGTATAGGTGTCACCTATTATGTGTTAAGGTACCATTAAATTGCGTGGGCGTGAGGTGGGGGATATGACACCTAAACCACATCAAAGTCATTAGTGAGGTGCATGTTGTGTAACCACGCCCTTTTAATTGCACAGGTCTCAGGGGTGTGGCTGCTAGAGCCGGAAGTGTTCATTTAATATCCTCCATGGACCGGAAGCCGAACCGGAAGGGAGGGGCCAGGCCACGCCCAAAACAGCCCCACCCTGTTCCCCAAGGACCACCATTCTCAATCAAGTGCCTACTAACCACCGGATGTCCACCGGAAGCCCACAATCAATCCCAATTAAAACACACAGCTTCCTCAAGGCCAAAACACACACAAACACTTGGAGGCCGTTCTGCCACACCGCCCACGCAAGAGCTCACCTCATTTCCTGTGTGGGCGGAGTAACAACACGTCATCGCAACCACATCCGCTTCAAACCATCGTCAGCTTCCGTCCAGCCGTACAGGCCCCTCGATCGCACCGCCGTACAGTGCCTCATTAACAGACATGGCCTCACCTTTGACCTCCTGCCACGCCCCCAAAGCCTCCTCGCGGGGTTCAAAGGTCACCACCGCTTCCGGGACACGCCCACCTATCGCCGAGGCCAAGTCCCAGGCGCCGATGTCCAAGCACTGGCCCGTGAAGCCACGCCCAATCGGAAGCAATAAAACCTGCATTAATGCACACCCACACACTCCACACAGTGCCAGGAACACGCCCACATGCTTAATTAGGCCTAATAAGCTTTTTTTTTTTTTTTTTTTTTTTTTAAGTCGTTGCGGTTAATAGTTAAGAAAGAATGCTTTGATCTTGCTTTGATGTGGGCAATTACCGGCCTTTTCTTCAGGGGCCACTTCCGGTCGCTAATTACACGCGCATAATCATCCCTGGCCGATTCTGGACACGCCCACCTTCGACCAAAAGCACTCGTATGGCCTCTTCGGCCACGCCCCTTCACGATTCGCTAATTGAATTAGCCATTCCTGACGCTCACGCCCACGCAATTAAATGGTACCTTAAGTAAAAGTTTTGCTAAGTCACGTTTCTGCATGGTGCTATATCTATGAGAATAATTGGATTCCCAGGGATCACAACATTAAATTTTCCTGTAAATTTGCATCAACTGCATGTGCTTATTTTACAGCCATGTCCCAGGCTTAAATCCATAGGTGGAGTAGCCAATAAATAATAGTTAGAGACCGAGTCCAAGGTCTTTAGCATTTTAAGAGACCCAAATTAAGGCCTGAGGCTGTAGCATCCTAAGCGAAGAGAGGGTGCTACTAAGGGCCTGAGGGTCCATTGGACGAGGTCTCTAACTGATTTAGAATAATTATAGCAACTGTAACCGTGGTAGTTGACCTGAGGACTAGGCTACTGTTGCACTGGCGCCAGTGCATCTTTCTTTGCCCTTGGCTATATACTTGTAGGTCTCTATGAAACTTGTAGGTCTCTATGAAAACCTCTAGGTCTCTATGAGAAATAGAGACCTCAGAGTATCCAATCAGATCACAGTATTTGTTACTAGTGATAATTTCAAATCAATCATGTATATACTGCCCAGTTGTACACTTCATGCATGCACCATGCAATGCATGGTTATGCTATAGTTCTTGCTCTTACGTCATCTTCATCTTTGTGACTGAGAGAGACAATCAGTGTTTCCCTATTCTTCTTGAGGTAAGCCAGTAGGCTACCATTGGCCATGAAGGGCATAATGATATAAGGAGCTGTACCTCCGTCCAGACAGACACCCCTCAGAGTGAGGACATTGGGATGATTGAAGTTGTACATTTTAGAACACTCTTTTAGCATCTCTCTCACCATGGTTCTATTATACATTCCTGCAACAGGAGAAATCACAGTCTAAGATAGAGTCCATAGATGCATGTGTATTATTATTATTATACCTTTCAGTGTCTTTACAGCCACAGTATCAGTCACAATATTTCCTTGCTTCTTGATAATATAACCTTTATAGACTATGCCAAACTCACCTATTATAGTATAATATATCCTGATCAGCCTTGTATCCTAGGCAACAGCCATGGTTTAACTGTGATATTCACCAGGAAATATCACTGATATTTCCCTTGTCTTGTAAATTTAAATTACAAGCCTCTGGCTATTATTCTGCCATTCCTGTAGTAGTATGTACCTTTGTGTGTGCATCTATGGTTTGCATACACTACTATAATACAGTGTTATGTATGCACACAGTGGCAGCAGACATTGTTTACACAGACACGGAAACACACACGCACTAATTGAGACTAATAAGGAACCAATTAGTTATCTCTCGATCTGGCAGTTCTGCCACGTGGCAAAGTTCAACAGTGAAGAAGCGTATGTAGCTGATTTTGCAGTCTAATAGTTAGCGTAGCTCTAGTAGCCGTCGCTCAGGAGTTTGTTGAACATTGAAACTACTTTTGAATATGGTTTCGAAGCTACCTGGCTGTCTTCCACTTGCGGAAAGCTGAAGCACTGGTCTGGCTCTGCACTGGTTGACTCAACTAGCTACTCATTCATAATTTTAACATTCAGTGCAACTCTCTTCTGCTCTTCTGTTCAGAATTCTATTGTTGCTAGGTCAGAACGGTTGTTGCTATGCATGTACACTATGATGCGCCCATGAATTTCGGCCAATCAGGTGGGATATATAATACTTACAGCACGGTTGCTAGGGATTTATGGCAACGTAAACCGCCCTTGTCCTCGGGCTTCGCCCTCGGACTCGGGTCGGTTTACTGCCATAAATCCCTAGCACCCGTGCTATAACTATAACATACGTAATAATAACCCACTGCATATTAGATTTAATTTTATTATACTGAATGCATATGCACGGTCATGATTCTCATCACCTTGTCCGATTGGTTCCACTAGTTTGATATCTGATGCAGGGATAAGGAGGTGTTGAGGAAGATTGAGCTTGTAGGAGCTTTGAACAGATATAGTCCTTGGAAAAAAGTCACGATTAACTGCATTGAGGGAAATAATTATGCATACCGTAGTTAATCGAATACAATGTACAATCAAATATAGAAATTAGCATTACAAATTTTTTACGAGTTCTCATAACGTGTATAGCTATATGAAGCAATTGCATGATGACCTTTACCAGAAAGCATGGATTTTTTAATATTTTGGTTGATTCCATAATTTATGTAGTATAATTATTAAGTATGGTACATATACAATTTTTATAGCTAAATCTGGTGGACTTACGTTCTCTTGGAGAACCGTCATACTGATCAAATGTAGTATTGTGGAATAATCTATTCACAATGGAAAGGAAAGATATGCAGAGAGTGAAATGGAAAAGGAGGATTGAGGGGATGGGAGAAAGGGAGGTCCATTATTGCATTTATAGATTCTGTACATTTGAACGTACAAGTCATTTTTTTTCTTAATATTGGTGAAATATTTTCTGAAGAAGCAGATAATTAGCACTAATACTGCAATAAGTAGCAAGAATGCCACTGCTCCAATGGTGCTAGAAAGGACGACAGTGTCCAATGATACAGGTCTAGAGTTAATGCTAGAGATAGAAGGTGGAGTAGTTGCTGAGTTAACAGGAGGGATTGTAGGTGCCTGTGGACCTTCCATTATGATCATTTCTGTGAAAAATAATTAAGTTGATTTTATGCAGCTACATGCATGCACTATGATATACAAAAAGGCATACCGTTGCAATTTCTTCCATCCCCTTCATACCCAGCATCACACATACAATCGTATGTTCCATTGGTATTAGTACAAGTAGCATTTGGATGGCAAGGATAGGACATGCATTCATTGACATCTGCATAGTCAGTCATTAAAAGTAATATTCATCATTATAAACCATTAATTAGCAGTATATACCTTCACACTCCTGATCATCAGCGAATTCCATATTAGGGTAATATCCCTCCTTACATGTACATACACAGCTGTCAGTTGTATTCATATGGCAATTCATCCTGTCCGAATGGTAGGTTTTACACTCAATGAAATCCTTAATTTCTGAAACATGCCATGACATTGTATATTATAGGTAGGATATCATGTTTTAAATTTGTGGTACTGATTGTATAAACTTACCGGTGCATTTTTCATTTAAGTCATCTGTTAATTTTTTATAGCCAGGCTTGCATGGACAGGAATATCCACCTTCATTATTCATACAGTCCTCGTTGTCAGAACACCTATTTTCGAGACTTTGACATTCATTTATATCTGTTATTGTCATAATAATTATGTTTATTAGAAAACAGTAACAAATTTTCTTGCATAATTATTATTTATGGCAGATGTGATGACCATACTAAAAGTTTCTTCTGTGAAATTTGTTGGCTATGCACAGTATCAACTAAATCATATAATCAATAATAACTGTATTTCAAGCTTACCAATACATGTAGTATTGTCTGAATCAAGCTCATAACCTTTGTTGCAACCACATTCATAAGAAGATGTTTCATTAGAAATAGTACGAGTACAAGTTTGTGTACAATTATTTGTTACACCATCTTGACATTCAGTGGGACCTGCATGTTATGAAGCACGGTATAATATACAATGATCAACTTGACCGATGCATGCAGCCATGAAAATTTATACATACCATGCACACCTATCTGAAACAAAAAGTCAAACAAAACTCTGAAATACCGGCTATATATTATTATCATACAGCAGGAAATTTTGGCGAGCATTAAGCCATCAAAATGCAGTGGCAAATTTCTAAAAGTAGGACATTCTTAATAAAATAGTGCAAATTATCAGGCTATAAGGCAAATTGATGAACAAAAATCAATTCTGTGTAGCCATAAGAAAAGCGGAAATTTGGAACCAAAAATCGAAACCTAAATTAAAGTGGGACAGCTGGAGGGTATGCATGCATGCATGCACATGCAAATTGCACTTAAATAATATTCTGAGTTTGGTTGTACCACAAACAGAGATGTGTGAGGAGGTGGCATCGTCCTCTCCAAAACCATTAGATGCAACGCAGATGACAGATGTTATAATAGTAGAGTATATATCATCGATATCATTGAAAAAGATATCCATTATGATAGCCAGTTCCCTGGGTAATCCTAGTGACCGTAAGACATCTGACAGTTCAAATATGCCATCATCTATTGTCAATTCTTCCTGCAGCAGAATTCTAGTCACATTGAATTGCACATTTTCAAAAACCACACTAATATTGAATGAGAATACGACAGAAGGATCTGGTCTGTCAAGTGAGCACTCCAAAGTGATATTGGAAAATAATGAATCCACTCTTTCAAGACAAAAATCATTCCCAACACTATAGTAGAGGTTGTGATTAGGCTGTTCTATGAAAAAATCATAATCACTATAATAATAATTATAAATTATTATTTAGAATTTCTAGCTATACCTGGTTTCATTGTCATTATGATGGGTGCTGATCCACACTCGAAGGTGCCATTTAAATTACGGCAATTCTCAGAATGTGTGCAGTTACTAAGCCCAGTCTCACATTCATCAATGTCTGACATTAAAACATAAGATCATAATTGTAGGATATTGCACATTATCGCATTATAACAATCCTACATTACCATTGCATATCCATCCATTGCCACGGTAACCACTGTTGCACCGGCATTCATAGCTTCCATTGATATTATTCTTACACTCAGCATTGATGTCACAAGAATCAAGGCGAAGATCACACTCATCAAGATCTGCCATAACATTGTAATTAATATGCTATACATGTAAATGTAATTTATCTTTAGAGCTTCAATCACCTTCACACTCTCTTAAATTAAGTGTGTTCAAATAGTAGCCCGGGTGACAGGTACATATTAATGATCCAGTTGTATTGGTACACAGTTGAGAGCAGTTTAGAAGTTCACAGTTACTGTTATCTAGGAGGTGGAAAAATTGAATATCATAGGATGGACTTACATTTGAATATGCAAGTCAAGCACTGCGTTGAATATTCAAGTTGTCCCGCATAAATTCTTATTGCTCTATACAACAAGTGTAAAAACAATTGAATAAAATTGAAGGATGAAGTAGGGATGGCAATGCCAAAAAGCATACAAACAAGATTTTTAGGGATAAGAGATAATCACAACCACTATACATCCCTACGCTTGCTTTTTGAGTAGCATGGGGATCACAAATAATCAATAATAATATAAAAATTATGGATAGGGAGAACATTAATTTCTCCCACATGCAAGTCAAAAACACTCCAAGAATAGCATGAGTCGGCATCAATATTATAATCAAGAAAAGCAAGCGTAGGGATGTATAGTGGTTGTGATTATCTCTTATTCCTATAAAAATCTTGTTTGTATGCTTTTTGGCATTGCCATCCCTACTTCATCCTTCAATTTTATTCAATTGTTTTTACACTTGTTTCTGTTCTTTTTTATTG
The DNA here is from genome assembly GCA_963930775.1 of Cliona cf. orientalis. Lineage (NCBI taxonomy): Eukaryota > Metazoa > Porifera > Demospongiae > Clionaida > Clionaidae > Cliona > Cliona cf. orientalis. Next base: position 1,278,815 of record OZ005701.1, on the reverse strand, counting down.
CATGAATGTAACTATATACATGGAAGGTGCCGAAGTTCGCGCGTGCGCGTAAAAGTAGTAGCCACGCCCCTCGTTAACTCGCCTAGCGCATAGCCGATAAAGCCGATGAGACTCTAGTACTAGTATAGCTATTATTGATTTTATCGACTATTTTTGTCACTACTGACACTGAGTACTGAGCTGGCTGTTATACTGATTGCAGAGGGCCGTGCTACGCCCGTACGTTGAGGCCTCGAGTCTCCATATCCAAGCGCAGTATTAGCGCTGCACACGATAGTCTCTAGCTAGGTTCGCTTTATCGCGCTCGCGCTGGCCTAGCTCGCGCGGGAGAGTCTGGCGCTTAGCTATGGCTAGCTAGGCTAAGCTAGCTTGGTTCGAGGCGCTAGCTAGCTGGCTTGCTAGCGCGGTGGCGCGCGCCGCTGACTACAGTCACATGACTTCACCGTGGCAATACATTATGAGCATGCGCATTAGATGACAAAATGGCGTACCAGACACACCCCCCTATCTTTACTGCGCCGTACACACCCACCATTACGTGACTGTAGAGATAATGCAAAACTAGCGAGCCACTGCACTGTGCGCTACAAAATAGAGTGGATTTATATGAGAACTAAGGTGAGCTGTCCAGAGAGTCTTGAGTTAGCCCTGGAAATGAGAAAGAAAGAAAGAAAGAAAGAAAGAAAGAAAGAAAGAAAGAAAGAAAGAAAGAATGAGAAATGGCTATTTTTTGAACATCTGGTTCTGGCATATACAATTGAGTTGATGGATGATCTTGGTCTTGTTGGATAGATAATTTGCTGTAGATTCTGATTTTGACACTTAGAAGTTTCAAAACGTTACCTGTTTTGAGATATTTGGATTTTTGTAATGTATTACATATATGGAGTATCCGTGCCATCCCTACTTATAGAGTCTACCGACTCTATGACTATGATAAATGCACTGATATACCCAAAAAGTTAACACAATATCATACACTAGCATCTACATCATGCAAATTTCTTGTGAGAGCAATAATTTAGTCAGAGTGTGTACCATTTATTAGCTACATGTTGTAGTATGAGGCTCTAGCTAGTCCAGGGATCAAATTGTGACCCTATATACTTGGTATTGCATACATTTGTAGACAGAAGATGCTACAATGTGGCACTTGGGCGTGGGTGGATGCTTATATCTGCTGTACTTACTTAAACATGTTATTCCATTGCCAATGAATCCATCGTGACAAGTGCAGTCGTAGCTCCCTTCAGTGTTGAAGCAATTGGCATTTTCATCACAGTGATGTATGTTAGTTTTACATTCATCCACATCTGTACATTGTGTGACCAATATGTAGCTAAATTAATGACTGCAGTAGCTGTAGTTAATATTTTGTAAGCTACATCTAGATCTGGAAAGTGATTTGAAACTGTCTATACTATAATCATAATAATATTATTATTATGCTGATCATGCATGATAGTATTTACCAGTACATTGTCGCTCGTCAAGGTTGAAGATGTAACCAGGAGGGCAGTTACAAATGTAAGAGCCTGGCATGTTAGCACAAGTCCCATTGCCACAGTCATAACTGCTACTACATTCATCAACGTCTGAATAAATAAATAGTACAAAATTATGTCATATAGCTACTTGTGCATGCAATGATATTATTGTCAGTATTAGTACATGATGTACACATATGACTACTTTGGTTATATTATGTTCAGATTTACCAATACATTGCTGGTTATCAAGGTTGAAGGTGTAGCCAGAAGGGCAGATACAAATATAAGAGCCTTGTACGTTAACACAAGTCCCATTGGCACAGTCGTAACTGTTACTGTTGCATTCATCAATATCTATGGAAATTAAATAATAGAATCGCTGATGTGTATATATAATGTGATGAAAATTAATTACCAAAATTAAATCAATGTAACAACTGTTGATTATTAGTAGTACCTATATACCTGTACATGTTTGAGCACTTTGGTTACTCATTCGTAGTTCATAGCCAGGCTTACAGCCACAAATTTCATTGCCATTATCATCTTCAAAGGTGAAGCAGTTTTCAGAAGAATTGCATGGACAAGGGACTAAATTTGTAGTTGAATTACCTATAGAGAACCAAACATATTATACCCATGCAAAATATTATAATTCAGGTGCAAATATTATTACTGATACAAGTTTTCCCATCTCCAAGAAATCCATCATTGCAAGTGCACTCAAAACTTCCAATTGTGTTTACACAGTTTGCATTTATGTCACAGTCGCGCTCGTGCAGTCCAATCTCACACTCGTCATCATCTGTCAGCAACAGAGTTTATATGAGTATAATACTATAATATTATAGCTACTATACATGTAATTATAAAAATAACAAACCTAAACAAATAAATCCATTGCCGAAGTAACCATTGTGACATGAGCAGCTACCATTGGCACAATCACAGTTACCTAAATCAAAAGAATCATCAGTAAAATTATTATTATTGTAGGCATGCAGGCATAATTATGATCACATCATAGTACATGCATGCATGTATGACATTAATAATAATAATATTATTATAACTCGAATGCTATACTATAGCTACAGTGGAACCCCTCTTAATGGATATTCCTCAAATAATATAGTGAGTAATTATTATTTTGGGACAGATCACTGAAACTTCCAAAACAGTCCATGGACACCGCCCAGGCCATGCTTGAAACGTTTGAGACAGAGTACAAGAAAATTTGTACTGGTATACACTTGCAAATAGCAAATCTTCATGACGGGACATTTAAGGGTGGAAGAAATTTCTGGTCTGATCAGTGGTGTCCATATCCCATAATACTCCCTGTGTGCAGTCCCTTCAGTGTTAAATTTCACTTGAGCTAGCTCTTACAGTCATTGTATAAGATTTCAATGCTTGCTGTCACACCAGTAAGTTGAACTTGCTGCAAGAGTTCTGACTGATAATAGAACATTAAATTTCCGTAGAAAGTTTCAGATTCCTCACGCAAGAGGTCATTAATAATTGGTACTTGAACAGACATCTCAGATTCACCAGGGTCAAATGTCACAGAGAGACTTGTTGAATTATAGTCCTCTGAAGCTATTATTAAAGCAAATGAAAAAATGTCACAATAGTAGGCTAGGACAGGACTAGACATGCAGCGTACATCAAGCATGTTAGGCATTGATAACCACCTCCTATTTTTAAGCAACGTTCTGACATTATAATATCGATGATGACAATGTAATCACCATTAATTCTCCCCAGTGCTCCAAGTGCATAATTTACATTAGCTATACCGTATGTATTTTGGGGGTGCTAATTTTCATGGAAAGTCAGAGAAGGCCCTCAAAATTAATTTTTGTGGTTTTAAATTCCGCGACAGCAACCCAGTTCAGGGGCGTGGCACTGCACAAATGATGATGTAATCGACACACGAGCTTGATCTCGCTCACAATTTTGCATGCCTGTCACAGTTGAGCCGCATCTGCAGAGATGTGGACAAAATTAGCATGAGATAGAAGAATATTAGTGTTGAGTACACCATCAACCAGACGATAGTGGCCACTGTTGCTTGCTAATAATAATATTAACACTACATGTAAGAACAGTTGGCCATGCTGTCATGATGTTTTTGGCCACGCCCATCATCTATCCACTCACCTCATGTAGGCATTAACTTTTGTGGGTGGAAATTTTCGTAACTGCCAAGTCAACCACAAAAATAACGAAAATTAGCACTCCAAGAGAATAACCCGCCATAGCTCCAGTATATGTGACCCGGCGTCCACGAGAAAACCATGCATAATGCGCTGGATATCAATCTGAGATACAGGCCAATTTAGTCATCTATGGTGATAACTATCAATTTTCACTTTTTGTATGGATCGATAGAGGAATCATTCCTCTACACAAAAATCTGCTTCGTAGCTTCTAGAACTCTATACTCACTGAGTTATGGCTCGAAGAAGTCGGCCGTGTAGCTAACATTAGCCGTCCATGATACGGAGCCGTTGCCATAGTTGCATGAAGGCAAGCACGGCAGCTGCACAGAAAAAAACTCTCCAGTCACTTCTTTCTTCGAATTTTTGTACTAACGATCTTTAGACACGCTTGTCTTCTTGTTCTTTTCCATCGGAACGTTGGCTGCTGCTCTCGTTCGAGCGTTTTGGCAGCCAGCTAGCTCATTGACTTTGTGGGCGGGGCCACGGGCCATAAACGGCGAGTATATGGACTTCCGCGTGCAACGTACGTAGCAATGTTCATTGCAATACTCGAGTACGGGCGATCCGGGTACATTTTTGCTCATATCTCCATGACTACACGGGCTAGAGACTTCAAATTTGCTGAAGCAATAGTTCAAAGGTTGTAGTTGGTAATGGTGGCCCTAACTCAAAAATTTTTTTCAGCGCATTATGCATGGTTTTCTCGTGGACGGTCACATATGGTTTCAGTCACCAGTGCGAGACTAGTGTGTATACATGCATGAGTGGCATACCACCAAGGGCTTATACCCAAAGGGGGAGAGGGCATGTAACTACCATACAAGATAGCATACCTAGCAAAATTCAAATCAGATAGTGGTTAACCAGTTTGTAACTGATTATAGTAACAGCTGCTGTCTGGATTGCATTATAGTGCTATGGACTGATAATGTGGATTTTACTAAAATTAATATTTATAGCCTATGAATTTGAATTTTGCCAGGTGCCAGTTACATGCCTTCTCCCCCTTTGGGGTCTATAAACCCTTGATACCACCCAGCCCATTCATGCATGATCGAGGGGCATGGCGATAAAATGCCCACCATTTTTTGTGCATGCATATCATATAGCTAGCTAGTTTAACAAATCTGTAAATCGTCCAAAAAGAAACAACCAGGCCGTAGACTAGTACAACTATGCAGCTACTGGAAACATGGTCAAGTATTTCATTATAATATGAAAACTTGACCACATCCCCAGTAGCTGCATAGTTATCATGGTGCATAATATGGTAAAGGTCGTCAATTTAGTGTGTACACCGTCTATACGCCACATCGATGCCGGCGCCTCAATCACAGAGATGGAATCTGAGACTGACTCTCAACTTTGATAGTGACAGGTTTCGATGCTTCAATCACAGGAGATGAACTCGATATCGATAGTACCGTACAGCTTCCGAACTTCAGGTTGGTCGCAGCTTGATACGCAGTGTGCGTACTACATATAGCACAAAGCTAGCTTTATTTATCCACGGGATTACCGTAGGTCGGGTTTTAATTGCAAGTATCTATTAAATGCGAATTGCGAGTTTTTCTACGTTTCACAATTAATAGATTCGCAAACATAAACGTTCATGTATACTACAGTACGGTATGGGGTCATCCATCGCAATTATTGGATTCGCAATTTGGCCTGACTTGACTAGAACGCATTTATTAAACTATGCAATTAAAACCGGTCCTACGGTATGTCAGCTAAGAGAATGCGTGAAGTTCGGCCAGTGGTACTTATCGGAGAAAGTAGCTCTCAGTTTCAATGTATTCGCTAGATACAGGCGTCAGATACTCTACATACTTACTAATTTTCAAGTCTCAGAAAGGCTCCATTGAGGCCCTAGATTTTCTCATAGTTATTTCATAGATTACACCATAGGTTTCATCATACATTACACTGTAATTACCTCATAACCACAGAAAAGTAAATTGCTACTGGGGACGTAATGGAATGGCTTCAAAAATGAACCCTCCCCATCCCGCCACATCATGCATCTCCACGGTGACCACTGATTATGGTGCACATGCAGGTACCTTTTGCTGTCAGATCTGAAGTACTGAAGTGAACTGTAATAATCTCTGTGGCAGATTCAGCATCAATGATATTCTTTACGATTGTCAAATTAACGAATCTGTCATCCTCAGACACAGTGTATATGCTTGGAGTGAACCGAATATCTATTAAGACTTTTGTGTGCATGCAGAAGTATTTATTATAGTGGGAAATATCCACAGTCACAATAATTAAGCATTGGTGCATGACTTTCTATCAGATTTTGTATTCTAGAGCCATGCAAAATGTTTAAAAGCAATTGTTAGGAGCGATATCTGATACGAGCACCCCCCCCGGCCCCGCCTCCAAATCACAAAAATGGAATAATACATGACTGATACCAAGAGTATAATTATGCAAAACCACACGATCTTGGTACCAATAATATCAATGCATTGTTTTGTGGCATTAGCTACCAGATGCAGCACGCTGAAAGGAATCATTACGATAATATGGGGGTTGGGGAGGGAGAGTACATGAGATAATTATACAGCAAACTTACTGCCAATAAAGTACGTGGTTATGGAATTATCAAGTGACAATGCATTGTTTTGTGGCATTAGCTATCAAATGCAGCATGCTGAAAGGAATGTGTGTTGGGGGAGGGTGAGGGAGAGCACATGATATAGCAAACTTACAGCCCACTTCAAAGTATGTTGTTGTGGAGTTATCAAGTGACAGCACAGATTGGTTCAGAGAGGCTGGGTGAGTGATGAAGTTGGCCCTGTCACCAATGCTGACTCCAATCAGAGTGCTAAACCCTCCCCACTGGATATCTCCATAGTTGAATCTGACAAAAGTCCTTGTCCCATCTGAAGCTACGACAACTTGAAATGTGTTTAAGAGTGGGTCCCTTAAGAAACCAAAAGGTGCCACCCTGTCCCATGTGGCAATAAACACCAATGAGGGATGAAAGAGACTAATATTGTGAAATTGTAGGGAGATATCTTGTTGGATTTGTTGTGCTATAGACAAAGTATTGTCCTGACGATAGTAAATTGTTCCACCATTTCGAATATCAACATCGTCCCAGAATGGAGCAATGAGAGGGGGAGAGGGTATGCGTATGGAGTCAAAGTTGGCACCAAAAGAAGAATAGAAAGTGAAGGGCTGTCCAAATGAGAGTACACCATTTGTACTCACCTATACAATCATTAAAAATTAATATAATTTTAATCAATTAAATAGTATGAAACTTACATAAAGCTTGTTTTGACGGGAACCAAGGATGATAATGTCAGTTCCAAGTTGTATTTCTTCAGTAGAACCATCATCCCTTGTTGGAACACGAGAGTCTCCATAATCAGGACCGAACGGCAGGAATCCAGGGGGAATGATCACACTGGAGTAGTCTATAGCAGTAATTGTTATAAGAGAGTATATACGGTATAATAATAATAATAGTTAATGATAATCTTATTGTAGAATGGCAAAATATAGTGCAGTTAAACTGTTGCCATGCATGTTGGTTGTATAACTTTGTTTCTAGTCACATCAGAGTAGTGATACGTTCAGTTTAATGTCAGCATCCTCTCTCAAAAAAATTCATGTTCAGGATAAAAATAATGATAACCACCTGCCCAGGCCACATGCATGCACGTCTTATTATCAAGAGTAGCCGATGTATAGAGTGTTCTATTCGTGCTCTCGTTAAGAAGCTTATACTGGAGCTGCATGGTCTTAGGCATGCTCTTCAATTTTTACTGTACAAATGCAATGGGGGAGACCATGCTCGTAGGCAGCCTAAGGACATTCCCTGACTGGCCAGGGATATAGGGGATATAGTGCATGCACGAGGGAATGAATGTACACAGTAGCCACAGACAAGTGGAACGGTATTAGCGATATGACTAGCCTATACACCATATTTGTGGCTATAATAACCACAAAATTAATAGCTAAATAATAATTTTTACCAACTGTAACACATTGTCGGCTATCAATGTTGAACACGTAGCCAGGAGGGCAGACACAAATATAAGAGCCTGGTGTGTTAATACAAATCCCAGTGCCACAGTCGTGACTGCTACTGATGCATTCATCAACATCTGAATAAATAATGTGTGCACACATGATAAAATTGCCAACATGTTGGCCTGTATAGGCATACAGTGGAACCCCGCTTAACAGACACCCCTCAACGGTGGACACCTGCGATATACTGGTAACGGACAATTCTGAATGTCCGGATTGTATTTCCATAGACTTCAATATATTCAAACCCCCTCAACAGCGGACACCCCGCTATTCCATATAACAGACACTTATCTTGGTCCCGTTTGAGCCTGCGCAGTAGTGAACAACCTCGCATAATGGACAGTTAGGCCACACCCACCACTAAAATCGGTCGGATTCAGCAACCAGTAACTACAGTAAAGCCTAAATATGTCTCAAATTCTTGCTTAGAAGCTGTCAGTTGACAGATCTATCATCAACACGGTCTTTTTTGTCGTCCACAGTAGTGCTTTATCATAGCTGGCCGCGACTGTAGGAGGGGCATCGTCAACCACTTACTCCTGAACTAAGGACACCTCATTACAACGGACAAAATTTTTGGTCCCAATGGTGTCCACTTTAGAGGGGTTCCACTGTAATATATTATATAATATTATTATGATACCTGTACACACTTGACCATTTTGGTTAGTCATTTGTAGTTCATAGCCAGATATACAGCTGCATATTTCAGTGCCATTATCATCTTCAAAAGAAAAGCAGTTTTCAGAAGAATTGCACGGACAAGGAACTAAATTTGTAGTTGAATTACCTATAGAGAACCAAGCGCTATAATATATATTACACCCATGCAAAACATTTAAAATATCATTACTGATACAAATTTTCAGGATAAATAATGGATAATGATAATTATAAACCACCTGCCCAGGCCACATGCATGCACATCTTATTATCAAGAGTAGCCGATGTATAGAGTGTTCTATTCGTGCTCTCGTTAAGACAGTCACTAGCTATAATACTGGAACTTCATGGTCTTAGGCATGCTCTTCAATTTTTACTGTACAAATGCAATGGGGGAGACCATGCTCGTAGGTATAGCCTAAGGACATTCCCTGACTGGCCAGGGATATAGTTTGTGGAAGTAGCTAGGACTTCAAGAATTGGCACTAACTTTATAATAGCTATAATTAGTATTGTTCAAGTTCCACTGTGGTGAGGTCCTGCATGATCGAGGCTAATGTTTCATGTCACAGTCCGAGAATTTCATAAAGACTGATTTAATTTATTATCTATTAAATTAGCACACTAATTCTTCTCAGAAAGTTTATACCCCTGTACATGATATGTTATAAATATTACGGCTACGTGTGAAGAAATTAACCTAGTGGGGTTTGTCCGTAGGTGGAATTAATACCATTATGACCACACTTTCAGTACTCTTGCATGCTAAGAATTCTTAGTGGGAGTGGGAGATGCACTTGTTCAGTGGCGGATTTAGGGGGGTTTCGGAGGTTTCGACCGAACCCCCCTTTTGGCTGCACCTAGTACTAAGAAGTACTGAACTGGAACCCCCCTTTCTGGCTACAGAACTAAGAAAACTGCTGTTGTGGCTCACCTTAGCATGCTTCAGCAGAAAATTCATTCAAAAATCGATCGCTTGAACTGGTTGGGCTAGTAACCAGTGGTAGTTGCTCTCAAACGATCAAAAATGGGCGTGGTTTCTAAAATTTCCTTCACTAACAAAAGTCTTCCATTCGAGCAGCCAATTCTGGCAACAATAAGGAGTTACTACATGAAGGCATAAGCCAGCTAGTGGTTACAGGGCAGGTATGATCCCTCTTAGAGAAAATTGGTAATAGCTGTTGATCGTATACAATTTGTCATGAAAACATCCAACTTGCTTTCTACAATGCTTGGGACCATTTGGGACTTTTTGTTCAGCTCCATAGTATATTAAACTAGGGATACGTATTCGCAATAATGCCTCGCGCATGCGCACATGAGGTGGTGGGTGGAGAGCTAGAGAACGCCTCGTGTTGTTGCATTGATTTTTTTTGTGGACGGTGAGTGAATTGAACGGTGAGCGGAGTAGCTATGGCCAAGCGTAAGAGTGACAGCGATAAGGACGACGCCCTGTTGCCTAGTGATATCCTGGAGTCTTCGCCGAAAGCTAAGGTGCAATGTCTTGTCACAGCTCTGTCTCTGTTGCCGCAAAGTAGCTATACGCCTTCTTCTTTGATCGCTATCTTCGGTTGCTTCGGAACTGGAGTCATCCATGTGGTCTTGTTGTTCCTTGACAGCCGATGAGTTCTTGCCGTTCACGACAATAGTGCGGCCAGATCCTTTGCGCACGCCCCCTTACATGCAGCAGGAAACACTAATGCGCGTGCGCAGTGTACGGAAATTAGCATTCCTAAGCGTGACGGACATACATTCCTATTAAGCGTGACGGACATACAAACATACCGACGCAAAACGAGATCCGAAGCAGGATTAGTTGCCTCGCGCTAAGGCGCTCGGCAATAATTATTATATTTGCATCCATACACTGATAGCTAGTCATGTATACTCTTCTGAATCATAGAAAGTAAATTGGATGTGACCTCCAACGAGAAAAGGGACCATTTGGGAAAGATAATTATCATAGTATATGTCATTTTTTATTGTGATATATATATCATGCAGCTATGCATAGTATCTATATAGGGACCACCAATACACAATGCTGTAAAATTTACTATGACTATAATTCGCGAAATTTTCATGATGTCACTAGGTTTCCTAGAAGTCACACAGACAGGCTCAGCTAGCGATACTGTCGATAGCATGAAAGTATGGTTTAGTGTGATTTAATTTAGTGCTGTCACCAAGAGTGTATTATTATAGGTCGTATACTATGACCGTGAGGTATTTCAGTGATTTAAAGGCTGAAGGTAAATTTAAAATATAATCAAAGGCATCACCATGCGAGTAAATCCATTACTCACCTAGGAAGGGACCAGGGGGTGCAGAATATTGTATCCACCTAGCTATAATATTATTATACAATTACAATTTGCTGCTAGCTATAATATTCAAGCCATATTCAAGGGTACATTAGCAATGAGTGCAGATAGCGGTCTTGCATATCAAGTTCACCTCAAGAATAGTGTAATGGGTGGTATTGGAAATAGTAGCTGACGGTATGTTGTGGCAGAAAATATTGCGGTATCACGGTATCCACGGTATGTGGGATATGGTAATGTATAATTATAATATTTGCATGCAATAATCGACAATCAAGCACCAATGGCTGCGACATCAGTACTTTTCCAAGTCTATAAATATACAAATTTAATTTATAGGGCCATTTGTACCTTCATTTATTACGGATGGAAGACAATTATGATGGCAAATACGGTATCACGGTAGTATTTGTAGGGTTTAACAGTAAATAGTCAATACCTCGGTATCACGGTATGGACGGTATATCGCCCATTACTACTCAAGAATGCATCATCAATTATAACCAATAATTCTATTAGTGGTGATGTAGTGCAGTAGCAGTGTATACAGAAAATTAATGGGGTTAATTGTTCCTTTGAGCCAGATAAACCATAAGTGGTTAGTATGCAGTTGGGGACTGATATAATAATACAAGTATAAGGCCAGTGTTAGTTGTAAACGTATTTCTGGTCACCTGCCTGCATGCTATTTTGGAGGCCACCTGTTTTGGCCATTATTGTCATTATTTGGCACTGAGCAGCTCACTTCAATTACCAAAATTAATGTCACCATCCTGTCTGTGGTTTGTCCAGGAAATGTTCGAATTGTACAGGATATGCTGAGGTAAAATAATGGAATAATGGATAATGACAACCACCTGCCGCATGGCTAAGTGAGTTCTGATGTGACCAGAAACACCTTTACAACAAACAGTGGCCTAAAAACAATTGAATAAAATTGAAGGATGAAGTAGGGATGGTAGGGTCAAAAAGTACATAAACAAGATTTGTAGGGATAATCACATCCACTATACATCCCTACGCTTGGTTTTTGAGGGGTACAAAAACAGTAATATTTTCCACAAGCAAGTCAAGAGTGCTTAATGAACAAGTTAGGTGCATGATAATCGAGAAAAGCAAGCGTAGGGATGTATAGTGGATGTGATTATCCCTACAAATCTTGTTTATGTACTTTTTGACCCTGCCATCCCTACTTCATCCATCAATTTTATTCAATTGTTTTTATACTTGTTTCTGTTCTTTTTTTATTGCTCTCAGTATAATTCATTATTATTATGGTTTACTGTCAATATTCCAGTGTAGAAGATGGGAGGTGCTGAAGATCATATCTGCTCAAAATTCTTAGCCACGCCCCTATCCTATGTGATGAAGCAGACTGACAAAGAAAGCAATTAACTTTAGGCGGCCAAAGTAGCGATGAGAATCTTCCGTTTAGGGAGAAACCAAGTTTTCTAAGTTTTATTGTTGGCAGCAGCTGATCTGTACCGTGATGTTACCACTCCTCGAGCCTTGCGCAGGCTCCATGCCATCCATGATCTATCCAGCGGAGCACTAGCACTGCACGCGCTAGCAAGTGGCTCGCTTATGCCTAGCGCCTTACCGTTCCTCGAGCCTTGCGTTTTAATATCCACGATCGATCGACCCAGCAGAGCACAAGCGCTGCATGCGCTAGGGAATTGCCGAGGGCCTAGGGCCGGCCAGGGAGCTGTCACATGACTTCACCATGGCAACACATTCTGAGCATGCGCATTATAGCTATCACAAAATGGCGTATCAGACACGCCCAGTGTTGTCAACGTGCTGTACACACCCACTATTAAGTAAATGTCAAGATAACGCGAAATTAGCGTGCCACTGCACTGCACGCTACTAAATGGAATGGATTTATACTCAAACAAAGATGAGAGGTCAAGGCAATCTTGAGCTAGCCCTGGAAACTAGAAAGAAAGAAACATTGACAAATGGCCATTTTTTGAATATCTGGTTCTGGCATATACAATTGAGTTGATGGATGATCTTGGTCTTATTAGATAGATATTTTGCTGGAGATTCTGATTTTGACACTTAGAAATTTCATAAAGTTACCTGTTTTGAGATATTTGGGTATTTGTAATGTATTACATATATGGCATATCCGTGCCATCCCTACTTATAGAGTCTACCGACTCTATGATAGTGATGTCAGTATGAAAGAATGCTATAGTAGACTCATGCTACACAAGTTGCATACTCTTCCTGCTAATTAACATCTCAATTTTGGTGGCCAAACAACAGTACAGCACTTTGATTTATAGCTAGCTATGTGCAGGGTCGACATAATAATGCGAATAATTACACTACTAGTAATCAACACTTTGCATTTGTGGTCAATCTGCAGAAAATTCAAACTGAGTAGCTAGCTAGTACGTACCCGCCAAAAATAGTCATAATAGTCATAATAATAATAATACTATAGATCTCAGAAAATACTAAATACTATAGATCGACCCCCATGCAGTGGCTTTGAGAGGGCCTGTGGACAAAAATTCAGTAATTACCAGTACCTTTAATACCCTCCAGTGATCTATATGCCTCCAGCTTACCCTCCTGTCGTTTCTCTCTACCATGATTTGTATTCCAGCCGTATAGCTCATGATCAGACCTTTCGTGGTCGGCCCGCTGAGTCACAGCCGCTGCTGAGTCTGCCGTGGAAGCTACAGCCAGAAGACTAGTGCCGATCGCAAAGAGTACCAACATCATGACGATCCCTCTCGTCTGTGGTCTACTATCGTATTTCCGCACTCTATGTTCATGCATCAGTAGTGGCATGATATAAGGTTGAATTAGTAACGACGATAACCGGTTCTCGTGGTTCTCATGGTTCTCAGGATACTACTGTGCTTCCTCGTGGTTGTCTGCATACTCATAGTTCTCAGGATACTACTACCGTATCCGATCTAATTAACGCGCCATGAAAAAATAATTACGAGTGCTGGGTGGCGCGCCACGCCATTAGAGCCTGAAAATTATCCTTCGCGACCAGGTGGCGCGCAAAATTTGTACACAAAAGCATAGGGACGCGTGGGTGGGCGCATTTAAATAGAGCGTGAAAATTGCACTTCAGGCCGAGGTGGCGCATCTATTAGAGAGGCGCGTTAATTAGATCAGATACGGTAGACTGTGCTTCATCGCATACTTATTACTAAAAAGAACGGACAAGGCCATAGCTACATGTATGTGAGGGGTCAGGGGTTGGGTTTTGGGTAAGATTGTTTGTCAGGGTTAGTCTCAAGAGTTAGTCTCCAGGGTTAGTTTCAAGGGTTTGTCTATGTTTGAACTTCGGCCTTGTCCGTTCTTTATGATAGGAGATCCAGGGTTTGTCAGCGACAACAGCGGTGGTGTAGTGGTTGGGGCTCTTGTGTGTGGAACAGAATGTAGCGGGTTCGAATCTCGCTTTATGAGAACCATTGAGAATGTACAGTGAGAACCACTGAGAACCGTTGAGAATCTACAGTGAGAACCACTGAGAACTGAGAACCGTTGAGAACCTATGAGAACCATTGTGAACCGTTGAGAACCTATGAGAAAAAAGCTGCGTTTAAAGTGGGATTACCGAACACTTCTATTAACTGCTACATACCCAGACAAGAATTAGTATGTAAAATCCAGGGCATCCTAAGACCACCATCAGTGGATGATGAGCCTGTTCACCCAGGGGGCTACTACCTCATTGAAGGACAACATGGCTGTGGAAAGACAACAATTCTTAAACGGGCATTGGTGGAAAGTGGGCCTGGCATTTTGTATGTGCCATTGGGCGTAGATGGTGATGTATCGGTCAGTTTGTATGAAGCACTAAAAATCAATATGTACTGTAAGGGTTACTGGGCGAAGTTGTCTTCCTATCTTAAGCTACCTTCAGAAATTTGTCATGATGACCCACTCGATCGTCTCAAGAGAGTTTTCACTGCTGTGCAAGGGATCGCCCGTGGTATTATCGAATCAACGTCAGGCATACTCACAACGAAAGAATATCGATCCTTTATCGAGGAACTTGATGAAAAAGATCTCCAATTGATTAACAATCTGAACATTTTTTTGATAAATCCACAGGAAGTTTCTTTCCATTCGCGCTTAACTAAACTTTGCTTTGAATCTCTTTTCAAAAGAAAAGATTGTTTAATTGTTAGATTGAAGTAGCAAGTCATTCATAAAATCATGATTATCACCTTGAATAATAAGAAAAGTGCTGGATCTGTTAATATTATATTATTATAATATACGTATGTACATGTAAGGCAAAGTAAATTTATAGTAATTTATTCCCATAATACAATTATAGCACGGTAGATTCATCTGCTTCATTTCTCTTTGATGCTTGATTAAGCGATTGCTCTTCAACCAAATTTCTGCACTCGTTTATCTCAGCAGCTGTACTTTCCCCACTGAAGGCACCAATGTCCAAGTAGCCAGCCATAGCTCCGAGGGACTCTGAGAGTGCACTGACTATGTCTGCAAATTGAGGCCAATCTGCACGTTCAAATTCCCAGCATTGCAGTAGTAGCTGGTACCTAAATTAATGGGTCATGTAATAAAACAATTAGATCTATAATAATAATTAAACAGACATAGCCGGCCATTAATTTTAATTGTCAGTCTTGATCAAAAAAATTTAATAGCCTCACCCCCAGGCCCTCTTACTCCCGTGCAGCTTCTTAAATTATTGTGTGTAATAATATTATCACACTGCAAAAAGGGGGTTGGGGTGACCGTGAGGATAGCCAGGCCCAGCAATAGTCTAAGAGCTTACAGTTGATCACTACAGGCATCATTGTTGGGCTTTTCCAGACGATGTCCATCAGCCAGCAGTCGAGATAGATCGGTTATAGTGACACCTCCATATGGGACTTTCCCTCCACTGAAAATCTCCCAGCAAGTCACACCATAAGCCCACTGTAATTTTATACAGTGCATTATTTTATGTATGTATTATTTCACAGTTTTTGGATGAATCTTCAAATCTAAAGGCAGGATGTAAGAAGCAGAGGCATTGTGCACCACTCTGAACCACTCAGGCCAAGCCGATGCTCTAAATATATATCTCTGGCCTTCATGCAGTGTTAGTCCCGTCAAAAATTCATGATAGATAGATCTAGTGTTGTGGTCATGGTTGTTTAAGTGTATATACTCCTCCCTTTGACTCACAGAAAAGGTGGTTTGTATTGAGGAGCCAATTCAAATTGTAGACGAGCTGGGTGGTTGATCTGTATTGGTCCTTCAAGGGATCCGTTCCAGAATGATGTATTATATGGGTGTTCCAATAACATTAACGGAAATCAGGAATGGAAGCTAAAGAATTCTATAGAGGAAAACACTATGGGATATCGTTGCATGCATGTATTAGCACAAGGCATGGCTCAGCTGCTTCTTTGATGATATGAAATGGATTATTCACACACGCTATATTATTCTTCACATTTTTTTGTACTTACTTTCCAGTAGTGACTGCAATGGAACTCATAGCGCACCCCGCTATAATTTCGATCTGTTTAATTAGTGCATGCTGCCTGCGTGCATGTATAATAAACTGCACCGCTACAGTAACTGTATATATAATCATGTAATATCCAGTCATGAGTCAACAAGATAATATGTGTACAAACTGGCTATAATATATACATATACATATATTAAGTTATAGTTAGACTATAGCCTTGAGTTGTTTATTAATTTTGAATTGTACGCGAGAGGGGGGCATTTAAACCACGAGGCGAAGCCGAGTGGTTTAAATGCATGCCTCGAGCGTACAATTCAAAAAAATCACGATAAGGCTATAGTCTAAGTGACTTGTACTATGACCACCAACCGTGGTATATGGAAGTTATACCACGGCTCTATGCCCATAGTAAATACACGCGTTATCTGCCAGCTGTGGTATATGGAAGTTATACCATGGCTGTGGTTACTCCACAGTTTGCACAGTTGGCAGAGAGTGGTTTACATTGTATATACTACAGGCGGTGCCTTTGATCTTTACTCTAGTCATAGTATACAATATTATATAGTAGCTAGCATTAAGTGCTATGCACAATATTTATAGGGTATAATATTATAAGGTATAAAAAAAGCACTAAAAAATAGCTAAATCGTATATTATGTACCATGACTTGAAACTCTGTACATGCTGTTTAATAATATTATTAATTCTTATAAGTGTCAGTAACTACAGTAATAATATTATATAGCTACAACTGGAAGTTTAAAATTCTTACACAGTAGATTCATCTGATACAATTGCTTCGTCTTGACATTTCCCTTCACTCGATGCTTGAGGAAGCGATTGCTCCTCAACCAACTCCAACGTTTCTCTACTGCACTCTTTTATCTCATCAACTGTACTTTCCCCACTGAAGGCACCAATGTCCAAGTAGCCAGCCATAGCTCCGAGGGACTCTGAGAGTGCACTGACTATGTCTGCAAATTGAGGCCGATCCACACGTTCAAATTCCCAGCATTGCAGTAGTAGCTGGTACCTAAAATTAATTAATGGGTCATGTAATTAAATAATTAGACCCTATTAAACAGATATAGCTGGCTGTTTAATCATCAGTCTAGATCTTGATCAAAACATTTAATAGCCTCATTCAGGCCCTCTTACTCTCATGCAGCTTTTGAATTATTCTATGTAACATTATCATACGGCAAAAAGGGGGTTGGGGTGACCGTGAGGATAGCCAGGCCCATGCAGCAATAGTCTAAGAGCTTACAGTTGATCACTACAGGCATCATTGTTGGGCTTTTCCAGACGATGTCCATCAGCCAGCAGTCGAGATAGATCGGTTATAGTGACACCTCCATATGGGACTTTCCCTCCACTCAAAATCTCCCAGCAAGTCACACCATAAGCCCACTGTAATTTTATAAAGCCAATCAATATTAGCATGACATATGACAGTGGTATTATAACGTAGTCCTATAGCTATATACACGGTAGTAGTCAGCTTGATATTGTGTCAAGGCTTAATATGGGTTGCCCTTGCAGCTATTAACTTACAACATCTGATTTCTCTGAGAACACATAGTCTTCCATACTCTCAGGAGCCAGCCACCTCAAAGGAAGCTTGATGTGGGAAGATTTGTCTTGTCGAAAATATTCCCTTGTCTCCACACTTTCAGCCAATCCAAAGTCAGCAACTTTAATGACAAAATTCATGTCAATCCTGTGCAATCACATTATCCATGAATTTAATACTTCGTCTGTGGCCTATTACACTATGTCTTTCAAGCTACTAACATGCAGTTTCTTGCTGCCAAGTCTCTATGCACCACCTTCTTACTGGCAAGGTACTCCATTCCCTTGGCAACCTGAATGCACATGTCCATCAGCCTCTTTCGTATAGATGTCACCTATTAATATGTGTTAAGTAAAAGTTTTGCTAAATCATGTTTCTGCACGGTGCTAAATCTATGAGAATAATTTAATTATCGGATTCCCAGGGATCACAACATTAAATTTTCCTGTTAATTTGCATCAACTGCATGTGCTTATTTTACAGCCATCCCAGGCTTAAATCCATAGGTGGAGTATATAGCCAATAAATAATAGTTAGAGACCGAGTCCAAGGTCTCTACGCATTTTAAGAGACCCGAAGGCCTGAGGCTGTAGCATCCCGAGCGAAGAGAGGGTGCTACTATGGGCCTGAGGGTCTCTTAAAAGCGTAGAGACCATTGGATGAGGTTTCTAACTGATTTAGAATAATTATAGCAACTGTAACCGTGATAGTTGACCTGAGGACTAGGCTACTGTTGCACTGTGCATCTTTCTTTGTCCTTGGCTATATTATACTTGTAGGTCTTTACGAAACTTGTAGGTCTCTATGAAAACTTCTAGGTCTCTATGAGAAATAGAGACCTTTAGAGTATCCAATCAGATCACAGTATTAATTTTGTTACGACTATATTCTAATACTAGTGATTATTTCAAATCAATTAGTTTGTATATTATGTGAATGTATCAAATAAAAAGGAAACTTAAAGCACAGTTTCAATTTTGAGAAAATCAACAGAAAGGACCATTTCTGTTTATTACCTCAATATCCAACTTGCATGCTTTCTACAAATTATTGTGAGTTTATATACCTGTACCAGAGTAGCTACTAGCTACCACAAACACAGAGTAAATCCACTACACTTAGAGTATACATTGCATGCCATGGGGTCTATAAGCCCTTGATGGTACATAATAATAATATTTGAAGCTACACACTACAAACTACTACTCTAATGTAGTTGTGAGTGTAGACTGGTGTAGCTTTAGCCATAAACACAGAGCTTGAGGCATATGGCAACTGTAACAGTACATTGGCAATTTGCATGCTACACTACATGTACAAATAAAACAATCCCAAACAGTCTCTTTTCTCACAGCTGGTCAAATTATTATAATCATGCCAGGTATAAATTATTACGCCTAAAGTTTCCTTTTTACTTGATGCATTCACAATAATTATTATACTGCCCAGTTGTACACTTCATGCATGCAGCATGCAATGCATTGTTACGCTATAGTTCTTGCTCTTACATCATCTTCATCTTTGTCAGTGAGAGAGACAACCAGTGTTTCCCTATTCTTCTTGAGGTAAGCCAGTAGGCTACCATTGGCCATGAAGGGCATAATGATATAAGGAGCTGTACCTCCGTCAAGACAGACCCCCCTCAGAGTGAGGACATTGGGATGATTGAAGTTGTACATTTTAGAACACTCCTTTAGCATCTCTCTCACCATGGTTCTATTATACATTCCTGCAACAGGAGAAATCACAGTCCAAGATAGAGTCCAAAGATGCATACATGTGTATTATCATTACCTTTCAGTGTCTTTACAGCCACAGTATCAGTCACAATATTTCCTTGCTTCTTGATAATATAACCTTTGTAGACTATGCCAAACTCACCTAGTATAATATGTAATAATAACCCATATTTACATAATTATATTATTAATATACTGAATACACAGTCATGATTCTACATGAATTTCATCACCTTGCCCGATTGGTTCCACTAGTTTGATATCTGATGCGTGGATAAGGAGGTGTCGAGGAAGATTGAGCTTGTAGGAGCTTTGAACAGATATAGTCCTTGGAAAAAAGTCACGATTAACTGCATTGAGGGAAATAATTATTATGCATACCGTAGTTAATCGAATACAATGTACAATCAAAATTAATATAGAAAATTAATTAGCATTTTACGAGTTCTCATAACGTGTACAGCTATATGAAGCAATTGATGACCTTTACCAGAAAGCATGGATTTTTCAAAATAATACGGTTGATTCCATATTATGTTAAGTATGGTACATATACAATTTTTATAGCTAAATCTGGTGAACTTACGTTCTCTTGGAGAACCGTCATACTGATCAAATGTAGTATTGTGGAATAATCTATTCACAATGGAAAGGAAAGACATGCAGAGAGTGAAATGGAAAAGGGAATTGAAAAGGACTGAGGGGATGGGAGAAAGGGAGGTCCATTATTGCATTTAGATTCTGTATTGAACGTACAAGTCATTTTTTTTCTTAGTAATGGTGAAAAATTTTCTGAAGAAGCAGATAATTAGCACTAATACTGCAATAAGTAGCAAGAATGCCACTGCTCCAATGGTGCTAGAAATGATGACAGTTACACCTCTTTCAGAATTAGCAGTAGGCGTAAGAGGTGGAAAGGTTGAATCAGATGAGTTAATGGTAGGGATTGTAGTTATAGGTGGAGTAGTTGGTGAGTTAATGGCAGTGTTAGTAGCTATACTATTAGGTGGAGTAGTTGATGAGATATCATTAGGGGGACGAGATGAAGTTTCTGAAAAATGTATTACGATAATTAGTAACCACAGGTGGAGCACTAAATAAAAAAGGCATACCTCGGCAGTTTGTTCCATCCTCTTCATATCCAGCGCCACATTCACATTTGTATCCTCCTAAGCTCGTGTTTGTACAAATAAAATTTGGATGGCAGGGATTGGGCGCACAGTGATCAATCTCTATAATAGTGAGTAAAAAGCATATACCGGTACATAATATAGCTGAATGTTTCTATAATATAATATAGTTAACACTGGCTATATACAACCTTGTTGTTTTGGCATACTTACCCACACATGTAGTATTGTCTGAATCAAGCTCATAACCTTCGTAGCAACCACACTCATAAGAAGATGTTCCATTAGAAACAGTACGATTACAAGTTTGTGTACAATTATTTGTTATACCATCTTGACATTCAGTGGGACCTGCACATGAAGCAGTAGTTAAAATAATATTGTGAGACCATTAGCTACATGCGGCAGTGCAAATTCACATACATAGCTACCAACTTGTATGAAATAAAAAAATTATAGACAAAATTTCTGAAAAGCGAAAATACCAGTGGAATTCTGTATAATTATGCATGTAGCTATAATATCAGAAAAGCGGGACATGCAGTGGGAATTTTAGAATGAAAAATTGGGGACTATCCCTTTAAAAGTGGAGCAGTTTGGAGGATTAAACATGCATGTGCAAATTGCTATTATGGATATAATTTAGTTGTACCACAAACAGTGATGTATGTAGTGGCATTGTCCTTTCCAATAGTGTTAGTTGCAAAGCAGGTGACGGATATATTAACATCATCACTGTAGAAGACATTCTTGAATTCCAAGGGAAATGGTGAGACTTGAGATACATTAAAAGTACCATCGACCGAAGGAAGAGTTATTGGCATCAGCAGTAGTACTCCGGTCATATTGAAGTCTTCAGGAGCCAAAGATATACTTTTAAGAACAAACGTGAAGTTTACTAAAGGATCTGGCTCCATGAGTGAGCATTTCAAAATGATATTGGGCAACAACGAATCCACTCTTTCAAGGCAAAAATCATTTCCAACTGCATAGTAGAGGTTGTGATTGGGTCGTTCTATATTATAAATTTAAGACTTTATCATAATATAATTATTATAATATTATTAATTTTGAGACTTTTATACCTGGTGGTGGAATTCGCTCTATGATGGGCTCTGATCGTGATCCACAATCATAGCTTCCATTTGAATTATGGCAAATTGAATTAAAAGATGCACAGTCATTAAGCCCAGTAGCACATTCGTCGATGTCTGGCATTAAAAACATAAAATCACAATTATAGGGCATTTCACACTATCATAATAATTATTACCATTGCATATCCATCCATTGCCACGGTAACCACTGTTGCACTGGCATTCATAGCTTCCAATGGTGTTAGTACACTCAGCATTGATGTCACAAGTATCAAGGCGAAGATCACACTCATCAAGATCTGCCATAATTATGTACACTGTTACAGTAACTATATAAATACTGCATATATTAATTATTGAGAAACTTTCTAGGGTGAAAACTTTCACAAATTTTTGCTGTTTTAGGGCCATCCACAAATTTAAAGTAACTGTTTCTCCATGAGGTTTCCATGCAATTGATTTAGCATTCTGCGAGACTTTTCTTCATAAATGCTCACTCCCTACTGATCCGCAAAAGTTTTCTCCCTCAAAAATTTCCTGTTATAATAATATTATAGCTTTTATCACCTTCACATTCTCTCAGATTAAATGTGTTAAGAACATAACCTGGGTGACAAGCACATGTTAACGATCCAGTTACATTGGCACACACTTGAGAACAGTTTAGAGTTTCACAGTCACTGTTATCTAAGAGGTGGATGAATAATAATATCATAATAACAATCAGGGCGAGCTTAATTTTATCAGATGCCTAAAAATGAATCATCATTTTATATGACTACATTACATAAAAACTAGAGCTCTATAGAGCACATACCCCGCGCGCACATTGCGCAATCTATAGATCTGCTTTTGTTGCCGCTTGGTTGTATCAAAGGCTTATAGACCCCGAGAGCCCTTGGTTTTAATAGCTATAGGCCTCTTGGTGATATCAGCCAAAACACCACTGACTCTCTCTGCACCAAATGTACACTAGGTACATATAGGTATCTTACATTCTGAATCGATGGGGCCTTGACTAGGTACATATAGCTAGGTATCTTACATTCTGAATCGATGGGGCTTTGCATTCCAGTCAGTGGATATATAGCTTACCAGCCAAACGTGTGCCACTAGCATTATTGACGACCTTTACCAGTACATAATATTCGCATGAGCAGAAAGCACAAGGCCTGCATGCATAATGCGTTGAGTGGGCACTGTCGATAGGCGTGGTTACGAAGGCTAACAGAAAGGCACCATTTGTGACGCTGGTGGACCATATCCCTCGATTCGAAGCACACTGAAGCCCGTTTTTCGCCAAATTCAACTGATTAATTGTGCTTATTAGTCGCTCAGGTGCCTAGACCTCCAGATATGGCGATTTTTCTGCTAACAACGACAACAACGACAACAACGACGACGACACGACCGATTACTTTACCCCTTGCGCATGCGCGCGGGGTAAATGCGCGCGGGGTAAAAACACAACTGACTGGGCCCACATATAGTTGGAAATGATCGTCACTTAACGCCTTCGCTGTCCGAAACCCAGTCCAAGATCTAGATATCTACGCCAGGTACTAGGTACAGGTCCTAGGTGCAGTGGTACACGTGGTGATTTTGACGGTCAGCGGCTGGCTAGATTCTCTACCTCGGTGTTACTGTACCTGGACGTCATTGGAAGCACTGCAAGAAAAGGTATCTTTTCATGTTGTATTACCGTTGTATATCTCGGATCCTAATCTCTCGTGCTCAGGCTACTACAATAGCTTGTTTTTGAGTATTAAAGCCCCTTCAATTTTTCACGGTGCTGAATTGTACACAGACATGGCGTCTTGAAAATACTTCATCAGCCACTGCGGGTGGGCAGTAGCTAATCAGGAGCTTCCTCTCTCAGCTTGGTATGGAAGCCAAGAAAGGCAATTTGTGCAGGCAAATTGTGGGCCCACATTTTCAGATACCATCCCACATTAATTTTTGCGGGCCCGCAATTTGCAGAGTCAATTGTAACGCGTGCGATCGATCGATTGGCCACGTCCCTTAAATGGTACTGCAAATGTGCGTGCGTACTTGGATGTACTAAGCTAACATGGCATCTTGCCATTAGGCTATTAAGTGCAGGTTTTCTTCATGTGGAGATACATGTCAGGTGCATGCAGGAAGATATACAAGCACTTAGACACTGGTGAAATGGCTATTAATTAAGTGTAGCATTGAAATATTCAATGATTGAACATTATTAGATCTATACATGTTATGGTACCAGCTGATTTGTTTATGGAGCTGTTATTGTTAGCCATTGTACTCGAGCGGGGGTAAAAATTAAGAAATGAGTAATGCAATGACAAATGGCTGGATATATTAATTTGGCTGATCATGTGCAGCATTTTGGTGGCAGATTAGATAATCATCGTCAGTACCATCGTAATTATTGCACACAGAAAGGTCGTAACGTGTACGCGTTGCATGCTATTGATCGATCGAATAAGAGGCAGGCCAAATGGCCAAGAAGGAGGTAGGTGGTCGGCTATTGGCCTAAAATGGACGGAAAATGGCCGATGGCCGTCTGTTATTTTCACCCCTATCAAGTTACCTATGTGTCTCTTTATCCTTCTCTATAATTATCGTACATGTGTACCCTCACTGTATTACCATAAATTGCATGTGAATATTTAGCTGTTAAAATGTTTTTGGACAGCCTGGTTTATGCAAAAATTAAACGTGTGAAAATATATGCGCAATATTAACAATAATATGTAGTACAGGGTCGTTTGTTGGATGGACAGAACTGATTGCTTTACCTCGTGTGGGGTAATTAATATGAAGTGTTGATTGGAGTAGTGTGTGATTTTACATTTTCCAATTCTTGAATCAAATACTAATTGAACAGGATATGGACGATCAGGACTTCTCCCTGCCGTCAGTGGGCACCGGTCAACTTGATGGTCAAAAGGAGATTGAAAGGATATTACATTCTGCTACCAATCGATTTGAGAAACTTTTGCAGGCTTCAATGTTGGTTTCACCAACAGCAGTAATGAGATGCAAGGACGATGACCAACGTGAATTCGCGGCATCAGATTTAACCATCTGCAATGGCTGTAAAGATTTAGCTTTGTGTAAACACCATTTTCATTCGTATGATGATCCTCTACAAGAACCCTTCCAAAAGGGTATAGTGGCAAATGTAAGGAAAGCATCTGCACAAATAGAAGAGGATGGCATTCCAGTCATGGCACATTTCCTGATGTGCAAATCAAAGATTGTCCAAAAACTTAGTCGTTGTGGATATCGAATTCGAAATGAGGCAGAGCTGCGATATACCACTGGAGATCCTTTGATGGAAATGCTTTGTGATATATTTTCTCTGCAAGTGAGTTCAAATTTTTAAATTATTGTGATTACCATAGTTGTTATGTTTTTGCCAATTTTAAATCATCATCTGATCTCATTGGTAAATTTTTATGATGACCTTTACTACATGCATTGGCGAAAGCTTATTCCACTGAGAATATTTCTATGATATTAATTAGCTCTTTCAATTGGCAAAGTTTTTATACCACATTAAAAGTTTCGGCTATGCAGTGTATGTATATCAGATTGATTGATATCTTATAATGTTCCAGGTAAGGCTGGAGGAGTCCATTGTTGATCAGCATAAAGGCAGCTCAACATTGACAGAGGTGGACAAGGGCACACCACAAAGTGCAATGGTACGTGAATCCATCTCGAAAGGCAGCCGTCCAGACTACGTGTGTTATACACTCAGAGCAAAGAACAACTTGATTGTTGCAGTCATCATTGAAACAAAGATGACATCACACAGCTCATACAGGCATTCCATTGCTCAGGTTATTGGGTATTACATTGCACTGGTCAGCGATGAGAAGTCAACTCCGCTTGTGTTTGTCTTATCAGACAAAACCATGCAGCTGGTTATGTTTCCGTTCGTGAAAGGTGATGAAAAATTGATAAATGCAGTTAAGTTGCCCCCCATTGATCTCTGGCTCGATAGTGATCCGTCATCATTTAGCAACGATTTGATGGCCATACTAATCATGATGTTGACATTGTCCTCCAAGGATGGGTTATTCAGTGGTATCCAATACACCTTCGGAGATTATGTCAAAAAAAGTGCCGTGATACATGTGAAAACAATAGCTAATCTCCTTGCAGAAGCTCTTAAATGTGTTGATGAAAAGGATAGAGAAATTGAAGAAAAGGACAAAGAAATTGAAGAAAAGACAAACAAAATTGAAGAAAAGGACAAAGAAATTGGGAGGCTCAAGGAATTACTCGGAATGATTTGAACTATTATTTGGAATGTAACGCTGATACTTCTTAACTGTTGCTATAGTTATTATAATAATATTATTATAGCATCTGTCACATCATGTCCAATCAAGTACTATAATTAAATTAAATAATGAATACTGATTGTTGCATACTTTATAGTGTATAACTTGGGTAATTAATATGCATGGTATTATAACATACAAGGTACAAAAAAGCACCGAAAAATATCTAAACCGTATGGTAATTATAAAACTCTGTACATGCTGTATGATAATAATGTTCTTATAAGTGTCAGTAACAGTAACTACAATAGCTACAACTGGAAGTTTAAAATCTTACACAGTCGATTCATCCGATACAGTTGCTTCGTCTTGACATTTCCCTTCACTCGATGCTTGAGGAAGCGATTGCTCCTCAACCAACTCCAACGTTTCTCTGCTGCACTCTTTCATATCAACAACTGTACTTTCCCCACTGAAGGCACCAATGTCCAAGTAGCCAGCCATAGCTCCGAGGGACTCTGAGAGTGTACTGACTATGTCTGCAAATCGAGGCCGATCCACACGTTCAAATTCCCAGCATTGCAGTAGTAGCTGATACCTAAAATTAATTAATGGGTCATGTAATTAAACAATTAGGCCCTATTAAACAGATATAGCTGGCTGTTTAATCATCAGTCTTGATCAATAATTTTAGCCTCATTCAGGCCCTCTTACTCTCATGCAGCTTTTGAATTATTTTATGTAACATTATCATACGGCAAAAAGGGGACTGGGGTGACCGTGAGGATAGCCAGCAATAGTCTAAGAGCTTACAGTTGATCACTACAGGCATCATTGTTGGGCTTTTCCAGACGATGTCCATCAGCCAGCAGTCGAGATAGATCGGTTATAGTGACACCTCCATATGGGACTTTCCCTCCACTGAAAATCTCCCAGCAAGTCACACCATAAGCCCACTATAATTTTATAAAGCCAATCAATATTAGCATGACACGTGACAGTACGTGGTATATAATGTAGTCCTATAGCTATATATACACGGTAGTAGTCAGCTTGATATTGTGTCAAGGCTTAATATGGCCATGGGTTAATACCCTTGCAGCTATTAACTTACAACATCTGATTTCTCTGAGAACACATAGTCTTCCATACTCTCAGGAGCCAGCCACCTCAAAGGAAGCTTTATGTGGGAAGATTTGTCTTGTCGAAAATATTCCCTTGTCTCCACACTTTCAGCCAATCCAAAGTCAGCAACTTTAATGACAAAATTCATGTCAATCCTGTGTAATCACAATATCCATGAATTTAATACTTCATCTGTGGACTATTACACTATATCTTTCAAGCTACTAACATGCAGTTTCTTGCTGCCAAGTCTCTGTGCACCACCTTCTTACTGGCAAGGTACTCCATTCCCTTGGCAACCTGAATACACATGTCCATCAGCCTCTTTCGTATAGGTGTCACCTATTATGTATTAAGTAAAAGTTTTGCTAAATCACGTTTCTGCATGGTGCTAAATCTATGAGAATGATTAATTTTAATTATCGGATTCCCAGGGATCACAACATTAAATTTTCCTGTTAATTTGCATCAACTGCATGTGCTTATTTTACAGCCATGTCCCAGGCTTAAATCCATAGGTGGAGTAGCCAATAAATAATAGTTAGAGACCGAGTCCAAGGTCTTTACGCATTTTAAGAGACCCAAATTAAGGCCTGAGGCTGTAGCATCCCGAGCGAAGAAAGGGTGCTACTAAGGGCCTGAGGGTCTCTTAAAAGCGTAGAGACCATTGGACGAGGTCTCTAACTGATTTAGAATAATTATAGCAATTAACTGTAACCGTGGTAGTTGACCTGAGGACTTGCACTGCCAGTGCATCCTTCTTTGCCCTTGGCTATATACTTGTAGGTCTCTACGAAATTTGTAGGTCTCTATGAGAAATAGAGACCTCAGAGTATCCAATCAGATCACAGTATTTGTTACAACTATATTCTAATACTAGTGATAATTTCAAATCAATCAGTTGAATGTATATACTGCCCAGTTGTACACTTCATGCATGCAGTATGCAATGCATGCCGGGTTACGCTATAGTTCTTGCTCTTACATCATCTTCATCTTTGTCCATGAGAGAGACAACCAGTGTTTCCCTATTCTTCTTGAGGTAAGCCAGTAGGCTAGCTACCATTGGCCATGAAGGGCATAATGATGTAAGGAGCTGTACCTCCATCAAGACAGACACCCCTCAGAGTGAGGACATTGGGATGATTGAAGTTGTACATTTTGGAACACTCCTTTAGCATCTCTCTCACCATGGTTCTATTATACATTCCTGCACAGGAGAAATCACAGTCTAAGATAGATCGAGTCCAAAGATGCATGTGTATTATTATTATTATACCTTTCAGTGTCTTTACAGCCACAGTATCAGTCACAATATTTCCTTGCTTCTTGATAATATAACCTTTATAGACTATGCCAAACTCACCTATTATAATGCGTAATAATAACCCATTACATATTATATTATTATACTGAATACACAGTCATGATTCTACATGAATTTCATCACCTTGTCCGATTGGTTCCACTAGCTTGATATCTGATGCAGGGATAAGGAGGTGTTGAGGAAGATTGAGCTTGTAAGAGCTTTGAACAGATATAGTCCTTGGAAAAAAGTCACGATTAACTGCATTGAGGGAAATAATTATGCATACCATAGTTAATCGAATACAACATACAATCGAATATAGAAATGTCTTAACATGTATGAAGCAATTATTGATGATCTTTACCAGAATTTTTCAAAATAATGTTGATTCCATACGTTGTATAATAATTATTATATTGGATTAGGTATGATACATACAATTTCTATACTAGCTAAATCTGGTGGACTTACGTTCTCTTGGAGAACTGACATCATACTGATCAAATGTAGTATTGCGGAATAATCTGGAAAGGAAAGACATGCAGAGAGTGTAATGGAAAAGGGAAATTAAAAAGGATTGAGGGGAAATCAATGGGAGAAAGGAGGTCCATTATTGCATTTAGATTCTGTACATTTGAACGTACAAGTCACTTTTTTTCTTAGTAATGGCAAAAAATTTTCTGAAGAAGCAGATAATTAGCACTAATACTGCAATAAGTAGCAATAATGCCACTGCTCCAATGGTGCTAGAAATGATGACAGTGTCCGACGTCGACGCTACAGATCTAGAGTTAACGCTAGGGATAGAAGGTGGAGTAGTTGCTGAGTTAATATTAGGATTTGTAGGTGCATGTGGATCTTCCAATGTGATCATTTCTGTGAAAAAATAAGTTGATTTTATGCAGCTACATGCATGCACTATTAACAAAAGGGCATACCATTGCAATTTCTTCCATCTCCTTCATACCCAGCATCACACACACAATCGTATGTTCCATTTGTATTAGTACAAGTAGCATTTGGATGGCAGGGATAGGACATGCATTCATCAACATCTGCTTAGTCAGTCATTAAAATTAAATATTCATCATTATAAACCATTAATTAGCGGTATACCTTCACACTCATGATCATCAGCTAATTCCATGTTAGGGTAATATCCCTCCTTACATGTACATACACAGCTGTCAGTTGTATTCATATGGCAATTCATCCTGTCCGAATGGTTGGTTTTACACTCAATGAAATCCTTAATTTCTGATACATGCCATGACATTGTATATATTATTATAGGTAGGTGATATTAAATTTGTGGTACTGATTGTATAAGCTTACCGGTGCATTTTTCATTTAAGTCATCTGTTAATTTTTTATAGCCAGGCTTGCATGGACAGGAATATCCACCTTCATTATTCATACAGTCCTCGTTGTCAGAACACCTATTTTCGAGACCTTGACATTCATTTATATCTGTTATTGTCATAATAATTATGTTTATTAGAAAACAGTCACAAATTTTCTTGCATAATTATTATTTATGGCAGATGTGATGACCATACTAAAAGTTTCTCCTGTGAAATTTGTTGGCTATACACAGTATCAGCTAAATCATAATAATCAATAATAACTGTACATGTATTTCAAGCTTACCAACACATGTGGTATTGTCTGAATCAAGCTCATAACCTTTGTTGCAACCACATTCATAAGAAGATGTTCCATTGGAAACAGTACGAGTGCAAGTTTGTGTACAATTATTTGTTACACCATCCTGACACTGATTAGAATCTGCATGTTATGAAGTACGGTATAATATACAATGATCAACTTGACCGATGCATGCAGCCATGAAAATTTATACATACCACACCTATCTGAAACAAAAAGTCAAACAAAACTCTGAAATACCGGCTGTATATTATATCATACAGAAGGAAATTTTGGCAAGCATTAAGCCATCAGAATGCAGTGGCAAATTTCTAAAAATAGGACATTCTTAATAAAATAATGCAAATTATAAGGCTATAAGGCAAATTGATGAACAAAAATCAATTCTGTGTAGCCATAAGAAAAGCGGAAATTTGGAACCAAAAATCGAAACTGCGCCATTAAATTAAAGTGGGACAGCTGGAGGGTATGCATGCATGCACATGCCAATTGCACTTAAATAATATTCTGAGTTTATAGTTGTACCACAAACAGAGATGTGTGAGGTGGCATCGTCCTGTCCAAAACCATTAGATGCAACGCAGGTAACAGATATAATAGTATCATCATCATTGAAAAAGAGATCCATGAAGTTGAGTGATCGATCTAGCCCTAGTGGCCATAAGATATCTGGCAGTTTAAATATGCCATCATCTACAGTCAATTCCTGCAGCAGAATTCCAGTCACATTAGTTTCAAAAACCATACTAATATTGAACGAGAATACGACAGAAGGATCCGGTCTGTCAAGTGAGCACTTCAAAGTGATATTGGGAAATAATGAATCTCTTTCAAGGCAAAAATCATTCCCAACACTATAGGAGAGGTTGTGATTGGGCCGTTCTATTAAATGATCATAATATAATCACTATAATAATATCACAATATTATTTAGAACTTCTAGCTATACCTGGTTTCATTGTCATTATGATGGGTGCTGATCCACACTCAAAGGTGCCATTTGAATTACGGCAATTCTCAGAATGTGTGCAGTTACTAAGCCCTGTCTCACATTCATTAATGTCTGACATTAAAACATAATAATATCATATAATTATAGGATATTGCACGTTAATTATAATAATCCTACATTACCATTGCATATCCGTCCATTGCCACGGTAACCACTGTTGCACTGGCATTCATAGTTTCCAATTGTATTCTTACAGTTGGCATTGATGTCACAAGTATCAAGGCCAAGATCACACTCATCAAGATCTGCCATAATAATTATGCCATATACTTGTGAATGTATTTATCTTAATTAATCACCTTCACACTCTCTTAAATTAAGTGTATTCAAATAATAGCCTGGGTCACAGGTACATATTGACGATCCAGTTGTATTGGAACACACTTGAGAGCAGTTTAAAACTTCACAGTTACTGTTATCTAGGAGGTGGAAAAATAGGGTGGACTTGTTAAAATTTCATGGCTGACTTGCTATAATTATCATACTTTCTGCATACATTTGAACTTATATGCAAGTAAAGCACTGTGTTGAATATCCCACATAAATGTGCTCTATACATCATTATGAATGTCATAATACCCGAAAACACAATATCATATACACTCTAGCTTGCAACTGTTATAAACATCACGTAAATTTCTTGAGAAGGTAATTTAGTCAGAGCATATTATTATATTAGCGGCTAGTATGAGGCTCTAGCTAGTCCAGGGATCAAATTGTGACTCTATACTTGGGTGTGGGTACCTGGGACACTACGGTATACTTACTTAAACATGTTATTCCATTGCCAGTGAATCCATTGCGACAAGTGCAGTCGTAGCTCCCTTCAGTGTTGAAGCAATTGGCATTTTGATCACAGTGATGTATGTTAGTTTCACATTCATCCAAATCTGTACATTGCGGGTATATTTCTCTATTATTACACTGTGGCAATTGTGACCATGCCATGGATGCAATTATACCTAAATTAATGACTGCAGTAGCTATAATTAATATTATTTTTGTAAGCTACATCTACATAGATCTGGAAAGTGATTTGAAACTGCCCATACTATAATCATAGAGTCGCGGTAGACTCTATAAGTAGGGATGGCACGGATACTCCATATATATAATACATTACAAAAATCCAAATATCTCAAAAGAGGTAGCTTTTTGAACTTTCTAAGCATCAAAATCAGAATCTACAGCAAATTATCTATCTAACAAGACCAAGATCATCCATCAACTCAATTGTATATGCCAGAACCAGATGTTCAAAAAAATAGCCATTTGTCAATCTTTCTTTCTTTCTTTCTTTCTTTCTTTCTGTTTTCCTGGGCTAACTCAAGACTACCATGACCGCTCACCTTAGTTTGAGTATAAATCCACTCCATTTTGGAGCGCGCATGTCTGTGGCACGCTCGTTTTGTGTTATCAGGATAGCGATTTAATTGTGGGTGTGTACAGCGCGCGTTTTGCGAGTGGGTGTGTCCAATTAGCCATTTTGTCATATAATGCGCATGCTCATTTGTTGTTGCCATGGTGAAGTCATGTGACCGATGTAAGTGGCGCGCGTGCGCCGGCGCGGCCTGCTCGCCGGATCGCTCAGCTGATCAGCTCAGTGAACTGTCGATCATAAGCCCCGTTTACACTAGGCCCTTAATCCAGATTAGAATCCGGATTAAACTAATCCAGTTTCTGTGTAAACACAATAATCCACTTTTAATCTGGATTAGTTAATCCGGATTAGAATCCACGTCCTGATGTGGATTAAAAGTGGATTACATGTAAAGTAATGGGCCATGATAATGTTAATCCGGATTAAGCGCTAGTGTGTAAACGCAGTTTAAACCGCTTCAGTTTAATCTGGATCAGTGTGTGTAAACAGGGCTATAGTGGCTACTTACCAAGAGTAAGCTTACTGGCCTATAAAATATGCTCCTGAAACAGAATGTTTTCGTCGCGACTTGGTTCTAAACAGCCTTCTTTCAAGTTTGCCGGTCGAGTCAGCCAGCTTCAGGATCGAGATAACGAGGGGCGTGGCTTCATTCGCAGGTCAGCTAGTTACCTGAGCTGTCTCGAGAACCCCACTGATGCACGTTCAATAGTGTGTGATGCAAAAGAAGACATCCTAGCAAGCTATCAAAAGACTACCTGGAATTTTCACTTCTAGTACAGCCTGGAGTATTCAAGTTTGAACTCATGGTGTCACAGTTGGGGTACCATAGCTGCCTGACTCAAAGGCTAAGATCACACAAATATGGTGTACTTACTTCCCTACAATAATATTGTATTTATAATATTGCTGGAGCACGGTTGGATGTAGCTATATAGGTCCAGAAACAATGTTTGAAGTAGCTAGTTCCATGCATTAAATTTTAATATTAAACAATCACGGAATAGGCAAACCGGTCGCCATGTAATATGTATACATGTAGTCTCATGCCCAGCCTCTGTCCCCACGATATTAGTCAGCTAGGTGGCATTGATGAAAATTAATAACTACCAGGCCCTGAGGGCACTAAAAAAGGAACAGTAACAAGTATAAAAAACAATTGAATAAAATTGAAGGATGAAGTAGGGATGGCAGTGCCAAAAAATATACAAACAAGATTCGTAGGGATAACGTATCACATCCACTATACATCCCTACGCTTGCTTTTTGAGTAGCTGTGCACACACATAATATTATATTTGGGGCACATGCATGTAGGAATGGAAAATCAATACTGTATACCCAGGGATCAATATCAATAGTAGTGACACTTTTAAATTACATGCTGAATCAGATATGTATGAGAAAAGCAAGCGTAGGGATATATAGTGGGTGTGATACGTTATCCCTACGAATCTTGTTTGTGTATTTTTTGGCACTGCCATCCCTACTTCATCCTTCAATTTTATTCAATTGTTTTTTATACTTGTATATAATCATAGAGTCAGTAGACTCTATAAGTAGGGATGGCCTGGATATGCCATATATGTAATACATTACAAATATCCAAATATCTCAAAATATGTAAAGTTTGTGAAATTTCTAAGTGTGAAAATCAGAATCTCCAGCAAATTATCTATCTAACAAGACCAAAGATCATGCATCAAATCAATTGTATATGCCAGAACCAGATGTTCATAAAAATGGCCATTTCTCAATCTTTCTTTCTTTCTTTCTTTTTCATTATCAGGGCTAGCTCAAGACTGCCTTAATCGCTCATCTTAGTTTGAGTATAAATCCACTCCATTTTGTAGCGCGCAGTGCAGTGGCACGCAAGTTTGTCTTTATCACGACAGTTATTTAATAGTGGGTGTGTACGGCGCATTGAGGTGTGTCTGATACGCCATTTTGTGATATAATGCGCATGCTCGGAATGTGTTGCCATGGTGAAGTCATGTGACAGCGCCCCCTGCCCCAGGCGAGCTCGCCGAGGCACTAGGCAGAGGCGAGCTAGGTACCCGCTCGCGCGTGCAGCAGTGCGCTGGATCAATCATGGATAAGAAGGCGCAAGGCTCGGGGAGCGGAAAAGTGCTAGGCATAGGCGAGCGACTCGCTAGTGCGTGCAGCGCTAATGCTCCGCTGGAACGATCACATAGATATAATCATATCGGAAGGCGCAAGGCTCGAGGAGCGGTAACGTACAGATTATAGAATTATGCCGAGTAGCTGCTGCTAACAATAAAATTTAGGACTTGGTTTTCTCCCTAAACTGAAGGGTCTCATCACCACTTGGGCCGCCTAAAACAGCCTTCTTTAGGCCAATAGTAATAATATCCTTGTTTCCCGTCACCATCAAGAAGCCAAGAGGATGCGGGCGGGCGGTTATTATCTATTATTGCTAAAAAATTATTATTCATAGGCCACAATACTGCAGAATTATTATACGACTGCTTCCTCCATGAATATCACTAATGGCCACCTGCTAATGAGATTCATAAGCCTGAAAATTCAATAATAATTGTAGATGCGGTAGCCTAGAAAGGATGCGGGCGGGTGACAGGAAACAAGGAATCTACAAAGCTTGGCCTTATCAGCCTGCTTCATCACCAGGCATATGAAAGCAAGTAAACGAGAGGCGTGGCTACGATACTTCGGCACCTCCCATCGTCCATTTAATTACACTGGACGAAGTTGTGAGCAAGCCATGTAAGATGGCATTGATAAAATGCACTATGTGCAATAAAAAAAGAACAGGAGCAAGTATAAAAAACAATTGAATAAAATTGAAGAATGAAGTAGGGATGGCAGGATCAAAAAGTACACAAACAAGATTTGTAAGGGATAATCGCATCTACTATACATCCCTACGCTTGCTTTCAAGTTGAGGGATGCAAAAATAACCAGTAATAATGCATGTGATTGAATCAAACTGACCATCCCACCATCGTGACAACTAGGAATAACCTGAATATCTTCCACATACTTCACTCAACAAGTATGTTGACATTAATAGGTGCGTAATAATAAAGAAAACCAAGCGTAGGGATGTATAGTAGATGCGATTATCCCTTACAAATCTTGTTTGTGTACTTTTTGATCCTGCCATCCCTACTTCATCCTTCAATTTTATTCAATTGTTTTTTATACTTGTCATAATAATAATTATGCTGATCATGCATTAATAATAGTATTTACCGGTACATTGTCGCTCATCATGGTTGAAGATGTAACCAGGAGGGCAGATACAAGTGAAGGAGCCTGGCATGTCGATACAAGTCCCATTGCCACAGTCATAACTGCTACCGTTACATTCATCAATATCTGAACAAAATAAAATAATATTATAGCACAAAATTAATCATAGAGTCGGTAGACTCTATAAGTAGGGATGGCACGGATACTCCATATATATAATACATTATAAAAATCCAAATATCTCAAAACAGGTAACTTTGTGAACTTTCTAAGTATCAAAATCGGAATCTACAGCAAATTCTCTATCTAACAAGACCAAGATCATCCATCAACTCAATTGTATATGCCAGAACCAGATGTTCAAAAAAATAGCCATTTCTCATTCTTTCTTTCTTTCTTCTTTCTTTCTTTCTTTCTTTCTTTCTTTCTGTTTTCCTGGGCTAACTCAAGACTACCATGACCGCTCACCTTAGTTCGAGTATAAATCCACTCCATTTTGGAGCGCGCACGTCTGTGGCACGCTCGTTTTGTGTTATCAGGAAAGCGATTGAATTGTGGGTGTGTACAGCGCGCGTTTTGCGAGTGGGTGTGTCTGATTAGCCATTTTATCGTATAATGCGCATGCTCATACGGTGTTGCCATGGTGAAGTCATGTGACTGATGTAAGTGGCGCGCATGCGCCGGCTCAGCTGATCCCTTCACTGATCAGCTCAGTGAACTGTCGATTATGGTGGCTACTTACCAACAGTAAGCTTACTGGCCTATAAAATATGCTCCAGAAACCGAAAGTTTTCGTCACTCCTTGGTTCTAAACAGCCTTCGTTCAAGTTCGCCGATCGAGTCAGCCCTAGCCTCGTACCCAGGCCTCAAAGGGCCTGGGCACGAGGCTAAGTCAGCCCTGGCAGCTTCAGGATCGAGATAACGAGGGGCGTGGCTTCATTCGCAGGTCAAATCTGGACGCTGGTTACCTGAGCTGTTTCGAGAACCCCACTGATGCACGTTCAATAGTGTGTGATGCAAAAGAAGTCATAGCTGCGCCGCTATAGCTATCAAAAGACTGCCTGGGATTTGCACTTACAGGAGTATTTAAGTTTGAACTTACGGTGTGTTTGGGGTACCATAGCTGCCTGACTCAAAGGCTAAGATCACACAGACATGCTGAATCAGTGGTGTACTTGCTTCCTATAATATTATTGTTTTTGAAGTTGTAGCTAGTTGACTGTTTCATGCATTAATAAATTTTTATTATTAAACAATGAATAGGCAAATCGGTCGCCATGGTATATGTATACCGTAAATCTGGATATTTTCGTTGTAAAAATATTTTCGTAGTCGGTGGCGGCTACGAAAATTAATCTTACGAAAATTAGTATGCACTATTAACGCTAATGCGGTAAGGGGTCGTTCCTACGAAAATATTTTTACACGAAAATTTATCATACGAAAGTTTCTGTACACGAAAATTTCCAGATCTACGGTAGTCTCATACCCAGCCTCTGTCCCCACGAGATTAGTCAGCTAGGAGGCATTGATGAAAATTAATGACAATCATGAACTACCAGGCCCTGAGGGCACTAAAAAAAGAACAGTAACAAGTATAAAAAACAATTGAATAAAATTGAAGGATGAAGTAGGGATGGTAGTGCCAAAAAATACACAAACAAGATTCGTAGGGATAACGTATCACATCCACTATACATCCCTACGCTTGCTTTTTGAGTAGCCGTGTACACACATAGTATATGGGGCGCATGCTTGCAGGAATGGAAAATCAATACTGTCTACCCATGGATCAATATCAAAATACAGCGACACTTTATAGAGTCAGAAGTGGATGAGAAAAGCAAGCATAGGGATGTATAGTGGATGTGATACGTTATCCCTATGAATCTTGTTTGTGTATTTTTTGGCACTGTGTCATATAGATCAATAGTTACTTGTGCATGTAATGTGATAATAACTAAGTCAGCATGTACACATTAAAATTTTGACTACTTTATTTACCAATACACTGTCGGCTATCAAGGTTGAAGGTGTAGCCAGAAGGGCAGATACAAATATAAGAACCTTGTACGTTAACACAAGTCCCATTGGCACAGTCGTAACTGTTACTGTTGCATTCATCAATATCTGTACAAATTGAATAATAGAATCGCTGATGTGTGTAATTATGACGAAATTACCAAAAATCAAATTATTATTACTGTTGTCATTGATTATTAGTAGTAGCTATACCTGTACATGTTTGAGCACTTTGGTTACTCATTCGTAGTTCATAGCCAGGTTTACAGCCACAAATTTCAGTGCCATTGTAATCTTCAAACGTGAAGCAGTTTCCAGAAGAACTGCACGGACAAGGAACTAAATTTGTAGTTGAATTACCTATAGAGAACCAAACATATTACACCCAATGCATGCAAAATATAATTCAGGTGCAAATATTATTATTACTGATACAAATTTTCCCATCTCCGAGAAATCCATCATTGCAAGCACACTCAAAACTTCCATCTGTGTTTACACAGTTTGCATATTTGTCACAGTCGTGCAGTCCAATCTCGCACTCGTCATCATCTATCAGCAACAGTTTATATGAATATAATACTATAATTATTATATTATAGCTACTATAATTCTAAAATAACAAACCTAAACAAACAAATCCATTGCCGAAGTAACCATTGTGACA
Source organism: Cliona cf. orientalis (assembly GCA_963930775.1). NCBI lineage: Eukaryota > Metazoa > Porifera > Demospongiae > Clionaida > Clionaidae > Cliona > Cliona cf. orientalis. The sequence continues at coordinate 1,240,338 of OZ005701.1, read as the reverse complement.
TGAGCAGCTACCATTGGCACAATCACAATCACCTAAATCAAAAGAATCATCAGTAAAATTATTGTTATTGTAGGCATGCAGGCATATATTATAATTATGATCACATCATAGTACATGCATGTATGACATTATTATTTTGGGACAGATCACTGAAACTTCCAAAATAGTCCATGGACACCGCCCACGCCATGCTTAAAACGTTTGAGACAGAGTACAAGAAAATTTGTACTGGTATACTTGCAAATAGCAAATCTGCATGACGGGACATTTAAGGGTGGAAGAAATTTCTGGTCTGATCAGTGGTGTCCATATCCCATAATATATACTCCCTGTGTGCAGTCCCTTCAGTGTAGCTCTTACAGTCATTGTATAAGATTTCAATGCTTGCTGTCACACCAGTAAATTGAACTTGCTGCAAGAGTTCTGACTGATGATAGAACGTTAAATTTCCATAGAAAGTTTCAGATTCCTCACGTGAGAGGTCATTAATAATTGGTACTCGAATTGACTTCTCAGATTCACCAGGGTGAAATGTCAGAGTGAGACTCGTTGAATTGTAGTCCTGTGGAGCTATAATAATGAAAAAATTAGGAAATGGACTAGATAGCGTACAAATTCTATTATTAAGCATATTAGACATTGATATATTATAACCATAGGTGATGTCTATTCTGTTTTTTAGCAACATTCTGATATAATAGCTACCAATGATGACAATAATTATAGTCACCATTAAATTAATTCTCCCCAGTGCTCTAAGTACATAATTCAATATGTGTTTTAGTTCCGATCACCAGCACAAGACTAGTGTGCATGCATGAATGGCACACCATGGACCCAGTCCATTCATGATCGAGGAGCATGGCGATAAAATGCCTACCATTTTTTGTGCATGCATATCATAGCTATAATAAATCTTTAAAATCGTCCAAAAAGAAACAACCAGGCCGTAGTACAACTATGCAGCTACTGGGAACATGGTCAAGTGTAATGGAATGGTCTCAAAAATGAACCCTCCCTCTCCCGCCATATCATGAATCTCCCTGGTGACTACTGATTATGGTGCACATGCAGGTACCTTTCGCTGTCAGATCTGAAGTACTGAAGTGAACAGTAATATTCTCTGAGGTAGATTCAGTATCACTGATATTCTTTACGATTGTCAAATCAACGAAACTTTTATCTTCAGACACAGTGTATATGCTTGAATTGAACTGAACAGCAGATTCTAAGACTTTTGTGTGCATACAGAATAGCGGGGGGAATATCAACAGTCACGAGCATTGGTGCACGATTTTTTTATCAGATTCTGTATCCCAGGCCTAGGACCATGCATGCACAATCACGGTTTAATAACAGTTACTGGTGTAGGAGCGATAAAATTATTATCCTTATGTCACCAAATCATAAAAATGGAATGATGCATGCATGGACTAACATTGAATACCGATACTATGCAAAACCATACAAGATCTCAATACCAACAATATTTAATTTAATGCATTGTTTTGTGGCATTAGCTATCAAATACAGCATGCTGAAAGGAATGTGTGTTGGGGGAGGGAGAGCACATGAGATAATATGGCAAACTTACAGCCCACTTCAAAGTATTTGGTTGTGTAATTATCAAGTGACAGCACAGATGGGCTCAGGGAGGCTGGGTGAGTGATGAAGTTGGCCCTGTCACCAAAGCTGACTCCAATCAGAGTCCACCATGGCCATGGCCCTCCCCACTGGATATCTCCGTACTAGTTGAATTTGACAAATGTCCTTGTCCCATCCGAAGCTACGACCACTTGAAAGGTATTCACAGCCTCTCTATTCCTATAAGATGCCACCCTGTCCCATGTGGCAATAAACACCAATGAGGGATAAAAGAGATCAATATTGTGAAATTGTAGGGAGATATTTTGTTGGATTTGTTCTGCTATAGATGAAGTATTGTCCTGACGATAGTAGATTGTTCCACCTCTGGTCACATCAACATCGTCCCAGAATGGAGCAATGAGAGGGGGAGAGAATACGGAGTCAAAATTCAAACCATCAGAAGTAAAGTGGGTGAAGGGCCATCCAAATGAGAGCAAGCCATTTGTACTCACCTATACAATCTATAATAAATTTTAATCAATTAGAAAGTATGAACCTCACATAAAGCTTGTTTTGATGAGATCTAAAGATGATGATGTCAGTTTCAAGTTGTATTTCGTCAGTAGAACCATCATCCCTTGTTGGAACCCTAGAGTCTCCATAAATAGAACCAAACGGCAGGAACCCAGGGGGAATGATCACATTGGAGTTATCTATAGAAGTTATAAGAGAGTATAACGGTAATAATAATATGCCTAATGATATTATAGAATGGTGGCATAATATAGTGTGCAGTTAAACTGTTGCCATGTTAGTCACATCAGAGCAGTGACATGCTCAGTTTAATGTCAACAGGGTTTCATGCAGAAAAAAAATTTAGGGAGAATTCTACACACTGTGTCCCCCCTCCCCCCATTATTGATTAAGATGTATTTTGGGATGTCACTGAGATATTATGTGATTTTATCTAGCTAGTGCTCTTAATTTAAGTTATTAACTATTAAAAGGGATTACTTATCATTTGCACCGCAGCACAAAAATAGCATGCACACTCTCATTCCCCCACCACCTCTAGCTCTCTATCCTTCTCTGTCTCTCTCTCTCTCTCCTTTACCTTTTTCTTTCTTCCTTTTAGGAAGTTGGGTGTTCTGGGGGAGAAGTTCCTCCCACCCCCCCCCCCCCCCCCCCCCCCCCCCCGTGCACCACCACCACCACTGGATGAAACCCTGGTCAGTATCCTTTCTCAGAAAATGTAACAGTTCAGGATAAATTACTATGAATTGTACTCGTGGGTAATGATAACTACCTGCCCAGGCCACATGCACATCTTATTATTATCAAGAGTAGCCAATGTAATAGAGTGCATGTGCTCTCGTTAAAACGGTCACTAGCTATGATAAACTGGACCTACATGATCTTAGGCATGCTCTTCATTTTTTACTTAATGCAATGGGGAGATCATCATGCTCATATATAGGTAGCCTAAGGACATTCTATAGCTACTGGCCAGGGATATAGTTCATGGAAGTAGCTAGCCAGGACTTCAAAAATTGGCACTAACTTTATTAACCAGCTATATATATTGTTCAAGTTCCACTGTGGTGCATGAGGTCCTGCATGATCGAGGCTAATGTTTCATGTCTGAGAATTTCATAGACTGATTTAATTTATTTTCTATTAATTGCACACTAATTCTTCTCAGAAAGTTTATACCCCTGTACATGATATGTTATAAATATTACAGCTACGTGTGAAGAAATTAACCTAGTGGGGTTCGTCCGTAGGTGGAACTAATACCATTATGACCACACTTCCAGTAGCTAGTCTTGCATGCTAAGAATTCTTAGTAGGAGTGGGAGATGCACTTGTTGCAATCCATGTAGCTATTTCCAGCTATTATAGCTACCATAGCAATCAGAGCAATGGCTATGGAATTTTTCAAGGTTTCACTGCACGTAGCAATGGAAGAGACTTTTTTTAGTGAAAGACCAAGAGCTACACAGAGCTCAGTCCATTTCTTGGACAGCGGCGAGATCCACCCCTCCAGTATGTACAATAACAATAACAATGACATCGTCCTCGGTTGCTCTGCATGAATAAACGAAGATTCTTTTCGGACAACTTAACTGTTCGGTAAAACTTGCCGACGTTTCGACTATAGATGCCCTGAGGATGACTAGAGCATCTAGTCGAAACGTCGGCAAGTTTTACCAAACAGTTAAGTTGTCCGAAAATTAAGAATCTTCATTTATTCGTTTAGTAAACAATAACAATACGATAGCTCTCATTAGCTATAGGGCACCAACTGATCACGAAGTATATATTTGCTGATGGTGATGTACTTTACTCAAGGGAGGGTACCACTCAGGGTGACCCTCTTGCTATGCCCATGTATGCATTAGCATCCATGGATTCCTAGCTCTCATCAAGAAGCTACACCGTCATAATAGATGATGTTAATCAGGTATGGTACGCAGAAGATGCTTCTGCAGCAGGAAGGATTGCCAGATTTACGTGATTGGTGGAGCCAGTTGGGTTCACATGGCCCTAAATTTGGATACTTTCCTAATGCCACCAAAACTTGGCTAATCACTAAAGAAAAACATCTCACCACTGCTACGGCTTCTTTTGCCAATACAGGTGTCCAAGTTACTGCTGAGGGGAGGCCATACCTAGCTACAGCACTTTGATTTTATATAATATATTATTATTATAGCTAGCTATGTGCAGGGTCGATATAATATTTTGTTATGCCAATAATGATAATCAATACTTTGCATTTGTGGTCAATCTGCAGAAAATTCAAACTGAGTAGCTAGCTAGTATGTACCCCTCCAAAAATAGTCACAATAATAATAATACTATAGATCTAATTAAACACTAAATAGATACTAAAATTAATACTATAATATAGATGGACCCACATGCAGTGGCATTGAGAGGGCCTGTGGACAAAAAGTCAGTATACTATACCAGTACCTTTAATATCCTCCAGTGATCTATATATATATATATAATTATGCCTCCACCTTACCTTCCTGTCGTTTCTCTCTATCATGATTTGTATTCCAGCCATATAGCTCATGATCAGATCTTTCGTGATCGGCCCGCTGAGTCACAGCCGCTGCTGAGTCTGCCGTGGAAGCTACAGCCAGAAGACTAGTGATAGCAAAGAGTACCAACATCATGACGAACCCTCTCGTCGAGAATCGCTGTGGTCTACTATCGTATTTCCGCACTCTATGTTCATGCATCTCCGCGCACAGTACAAATTTAACTTTCAAGTTCGAGATACCGATACGCACTGCGGTTATCAGAATGCATATCGACTTACATATATAGCTGGCTAGCTCAGCATACCGGTACTACGTGCGGTAGTCTTTAGTCTCGGGGGGGGCCAGCCCCTCCTACCCATGGTGGCACGACATTAGGCGCCGATACGCTAATTATAGTGCGTGACCGTGTGATCATTTCCCGGACTTGATAGTTGTGTGGAATGATGGGATTTGAAGAATGTAGAAGAATGTATAATAATATAGTGAGCCAGACCTAGCGCGAACTAGTCTCGTGCCCGGCCCCCTTCATGCGGAGGGGCTGGATACTCACACGTAAACTTGGTGCGTGATTTGTGACGACCACTACCTTTCTAGTTAGATCCACGATAAATCGCCAAATCAGGCAGCTGAGTGACTGTCACTCAATAATATCTCAATCATTTCATCGAAAATGGAGGGTGGGATCTGGGGATTTGGGGCTGAGTATGAGACTATGGCGCGCGAGACTAATCGATCCCAGCTTTGTGCTAGGAGATATCAGAGTCTACGCGATACGGTACGGAGCCGTGCAGAGAGCCGTGTAGCTACCAAAGTCATGTGACTACATTTTTGTGATCTGATTGGCCACGCCGGTACTATATTCAACGGGGGACACGTGCACATATTAAAGCGCGACCGTACCCAGGCCCTTTCATGCCCTTTCTTTCTCCGTTTCACGGGTTGATCTGTTTTGTGTACCCAAGCAAACTTGTGAGTTTATGTAAAATTATGCTGTAGCTTGTCTAGATTCCAGTTCAGTACTGGTCACATATGTGCACGGTACCAGGCTATGTGCACATGCCGGGTGCAGGACACACCTAACTTGGCAAAGGTGAGCGGCCTGGTGGGTTGGAGGCTGGAAATAATTGGTCATGAGCATGATGCGTCAAGGTTCGTGGCTACCCTCATACCATGGCTACACCATTACCCGTTTCTAAGTTTAGTCACAGGACTATTGATCCCAGGTGGTGGAACTTAGATCAGGATAGATTCTATACAGTATTATATTTGTCACCTAGATGAGCAACCTGCAAAGTACAGTACTGATGCACTCTGGCTGACTATTATTCTAATTTATATATATACAGGTAATGGCTTTATTTTGGGACATTGTTTGTGACACCTCTTAGTTGCCAATAATCACCACCATTAATTATCACCATTGTCGTGGCATGCATGTTGCCTATGTACGTGTACCGTACTCGCTCTAATTATTCGAACATTCTAATAGCCCGAACGGCAAGTTTAAGTAATTTATTTCCTTCCTAATTCGTCGAACATCTTGAATTTCAAGTTTTCTCATCCGTTCTAAATCAACCGAACGGCCACGCGGTACGGCATGGCAGGAGCTCGAGACAACTCTTCCACGTTCATCGAAGACTGTGGCTACCACGGAAAGGTAACACAGACACAGACGGCGATCATTTTGCGATCGGGCCGGCGCTCCCGGAGCACAGCCGCTACTGAGAACTCTAGAGCTGACAACGATAAACCTATAATTGGACATCGACTGCTGTTTCTTCGTCGCTATAATAGTGCTTTCTCCATTTGCACCGGATCCGTTCTATTTACACTCGAACAAACCATTGGCCGAATTTATTTACTTTCTATTTAACACCGAACGGCGATATAAATAATTATTTTTGGCCGTTCGGATAATTAGAGCGAGTACGGTATTTCCAGTGGAGTAATGAGAGAATGATACAGATCATTACCGTTTTGATGATAATGACAGTTCTCCCTGCCTTTCTGGTCATCAGTGGACTTGTATTAAATACAGTTTGTGTGGTGCCAAATGCTAAAGCTGCGTTTAAAGTGGGATTATCGAACACTTCTGTTAACTGCTACATACCAAGACAAGAATTGGTACATAAAATCCAGGGCATCCTAAGACCACCATCAGCGGATGATGAGCCTGTTCACCCAGGGGGCTACTACCTCATTGAAGGACAACATGGCTGTGGAAAGACAACAATTCTTAAACGGGCATTAGTGGAAAGTGGGCCTGGCATTTTGTATGTATCATTGGGCGTAGATGGTGATGTATCGGTCAGTTTATATGAAGCACTAAAAATCAGTATGTACTGTAAGGGTTACTGGGCAAAGTTGTCTTCCTATCTTAAGCTACCTTCAGAAATTTGTCAAGATGACCCACTCGATCGTCTCAAGCGCGACCGTACGGGCCAGGCCCTTTCATGCCCTTTCTTTCTCCGTTTCGCGGGTTGATCTGTTTTGTGTACCCAAGCAAACTTGTGAGTTTATGTAAAATTATGCTGTAGCTTGTCTAGATTCCAGTTCAGTACTGGTCACATATGTGCACGGTACCAGGCTATGTGCACATGCCGGGTACAGGACACACCTAAGGCAAAATTAAAGTGAGCCTGGTGGGTTGGAGGCTGGAAATCTAAATAATTGGTCATAAGCATGATGCGTCAGGGTTCGTGGCTACCCTCATACCATGGCTACACCATAATGGTGTAGCCATGGTATGAGGGTCACGAGCCACGAACCAATAGTCCTGTGACTATAAACTTAGAAACGGGTAATTTACCCGTTTCTAAGTTTAGTCACAGGACTATTGATCCCAGGTGGTGGAACTTAGATCAGGATAGATTCTATACAATATTTGTAACCTAGATGAGCAACCTGCAAAGTACAGTACTGATGCACTCTGGCTGACTATTATTCTATATACAGGTAATGGCTTTATTTTGGGACATTGTTTGTGACACCTCTTGGTTGCCAATAATCACCACCATTATCACCATTGTCGTGGCGTGCATGTTGCCTATGTACGTGTATTTCCAGTGGAGTAATGAGAGAATGATACAGATCATTACTGCTTTGATGATAATGACAGCTCTCCCTGCCTTTCTGATCATCAGTGGACTTGTATTAAATACAGTTTATGTGGTGCCAAATGCTAAAGCTGCGTTTAAAGTGGGATTATCGAACACTTCTGTTAACTGCTACATACCCAGACAAGAATTAGTACGTAAAATCCAGGGCATCCTAAGACCACCATCAGCGGATGATGAGCCTGTTCACCCAGGGGGCTACTACCTCATTGAAGGACAACATGGCTGTGGAAAGACAACAATTCTTAAACGGGCATTGGTGGAAAGTGGGCCTGGCATTTTGTATGTGCCATTGGGCGTAGATGGTGATGTATCGGTCAGTTTATATGAAGCACTAAAAATCAGTACCGTATCCTCCCGAAAATAAGCCCCCCCTTTTTCAGCAGTAGACATGACCTAGACTAGACTGGGGAGGGGGCTTATTTTCGAATATGCAAATATAAGCCCCCCTTAGCCACCATCGTTGGTCACGTACCACGGGAAATATCCAGAGTTGGCTTGTCTTTTCTCCAAAAGAGCGGCAGCGAGATAATCTGTCAAGTAGACAGCAACACGAGGATCGGCAATGGGAAAAGGACTTGTTATTCCGTGTGTGTACGTCTATAGAGGAAAGTAAAAGCATCTTGGCCGGCTCGTAAGTGTCTTCGCCAAGCTAGAAGTGCCATCATCACAGAATGACTTCAAAACAGGCTTTTCTAAAAGCCAGCACTATCTTTGTACTCGTAGTCAATTGAAGGGCGGGGTTACGTACGTACGTACGTACGGACGTGCTTGCGCGCGTGTATATGTGCAGTCTATCTACTTGGTGGGAGGGGGGCTTGTAATCGAGGCAAACATACCTGTGCAAGAACTTGAAGGTCAAAGAGGGGAGGGGGCTTATTTTCGGGAGGATACGGTATATACTGTAAGGGTTACTGGGCGAAGTTGTCACCTTCAGAAATTTGTCATGATGACCCACTCGATCGTCTCAATTTCAGATTTTGAGACAAGTTGCTGCTGAGATCATCCAGGAGGAACGGTACATTCCTGCAGTGGTATTTGACAATTTGTCACAGATGTTGAAGCAACAAAAGTTTAATGGAATGCAAGTGATGGCGGCATTGCAGGGCATGCACTGCGAAGTTCATATCTGATGATGGGCTGCTTATATTGTGGTGTTTGCCAGCAGTGGCAGCGGCATACCAAATTTATTGAGCGCTCGATCGTCTGCATCGAGGTTATTTGGTGGGGTAAATATAGGTGACATAACAGATGAGCAAGCTTTGGAGTATTTAACTTGTTTGTGCAATGATGCTTCAAGCGACGAAATAGCTGCTGCAGTAAAATTAGTAGGTGGACACTTTACTGACTTACTCTCTGCTGCTGCCATCCTCTTGGAACGTGGAGATCACAGGAACGAGACACTGGAACGATTGTTAAAAATTCGAGGACGCTTGGAGAAGACACTATTGAGTGCTTTACCCAAGAGAGTTTTCACCGCTGTGCAAGGGATTGCCCGTGGTATTGTCGAATCGACCTCGGGCATACTAACAACAAAAGAATATCGATCCTTTATCGAGGAACTTGATGAAAAAGATCTCCAGTTGATTAACAACCTGAACATTTTTTTGATAAATCCACAGGAAGTTTCTTTCCATTCGCGCTTAACTAAACTTTACTTTGAATCTCTTTTCAAGAAAAAGATTGTTTAATAATTGTTAGATTGAAGTCTTGTCATTCATAAAAATTAATAATTATTATTACCTTGAATAATAAGAAAAGTGCTGGATCTGTTATAATAATATTATACGTATATATGTAAGGCAAAGTAAATTTTTAGTAGTTTATTCCCATAATACAATCATAGATACATGGCCACAATTCAGCTGGAAATTAATTATTACATAATTACACGGTAGATTCATCTGCTTCATTTCTCTTTGATGCTTGATTAAGCGATTGCTCTTCAACCAAATCTCTGCACTCGTTTATCTCAGCAGCTGTACTTTCCCCACTGAAGGCACCAATGTCCAAGTAGCCAGCCATAGCTCCAAGGGACTCTGAGAGTGTACTGACTATGTCTGCAAATCGAGGCCGATCCACACGTTCAAATTTCCAGCATTGCAGTAGTAGCTGGTACCTAAATTAATGGGTCATGTAATAAAACAATATTAGATCCTATTAACAGACATAGCTGGCTGTTTAATCATCAGTCTTGATAAAAAAAAAAATTAATATATCCTCATCCCCATGCAGGCTCTCTTACTCTCATGCAGCTATTTCAATAATTACTCACTTTGAATTATTTTACGTAACATTATCACACTGCAAAAAGGGGGTTGGGGTGACCGTGAGAATAGCCAGCAATAGTCTAAGAGCTTACAATTGATCACTACAGGCATCATTGTTGGGCTTTTCCAGACGATGTCCATCAGCTAGCAGTCGAGATAGATCGGTTATAGTGACACCTCCATATGGGACTTTCCCTCCGCTGAAAATCTCCCAGCAAGTCACACCATAAGCCCACTGTAAAGCCAATCAATAATAATTATTAGCATGACATGTATGTGACAGTGTTACTATAATGTAGTCCTATAGCTGTTACAACGGTAGTAGTCAGCTTGATATTGTGTCAAGGCTTAATATGGGTTGACCTTGCAGCTATAGAATAATAATATTATTAAACTTACAATATCCGATTTCTCTGAGAATACATAGTCTTCCATACTCTCAGGGGCCAGCCACCTCAAAGGAAGCTTGATGTGGGAAGATTTGTCTTGTCGAAAATATTCTGTTTCCACACTTTCAGCCAATCCAAAGTCAGCAACTTTAATGACAAAATTCATGTCAATCCTGTGTAATCACATTATCAATGAATTTAATACTTCGTCTGTGGACTATTAGCTACACTATGTCTTTCAAGCTACTAACATGCAGTTTCTTGCTGCCAAGTCTCTATGCACCACCTTCTTACTGGTAAGGTACTCCATTCCCTTGGCAACCTGAATACACATGTCCATCAGCCTCTTTCGTATAGGTGTCACCTATTATGTGTTAAGTAAAAGTTTTGCTAAATCACGGCACGTTTCTGCATGAGGCTATATCTATGAGAATAATTAAATTATCGGATTCCCAGGGATCACAATATTAAATTTTCCTGCTAATTTGCATCAACTGCATGTGCTTATTTTACAGCCATGTCCCAGGCTTAAATCCATAGGTGGAGTATAGCCAATAAATAATAGTTAGAGACTGAGTCCAAGGTCTCTACGCATTTTAAGAGACCCAAAGGCCTGAGGCTGTAGCATCCCGAGCGAAGAGAGGGTGCTACTAAGGGCCTGAGGGTCTCTTAAAAGTGTAGAAACCATTGGACGATGTCTCTAACTGATTTAGAATAATTATAGCAACTGTAACCGTGGTAGTTGACCTGAGGACTAGGCTACTGTTGCACTGTGCATCTTTCTTTGCCCTTGGCTATATACTTGTAGGTCTCTATGAAACTTGCAGGTCTCTATGAAAACTTTTAGGTCTCTATGAGAAATAGACACCTCAGAGTATCCAATCTGATCACAGTATTTGTTATAAGTAATACTAGTGATAATTTCAAATCAATCAGTTTGTATATACTGCCTATAGTTGTACACTTCATGCATGCAGCATGCAATGCATGGTTACGCTATAGTTCTTGCTCTTACATCATCTTCATCTTTGTCACTGAGAGAGACAATCAGTGTTTCCCTATTCTTCTTGAGGTAAGCCAGTAGGCTACCATTGGCCATGAAGGGCATAATGATATAAGGAGCTGTACCTCCGTCCAGACAGACACCCCTCAAAGTGAGGACATTGGGATGATTGAAGTTGTACATTTTAGAACACTCCTTTAGCATCTCTCTCACCATGGTTCTATTATACATTCCTGCAACAGGAGAAATCACAGTCTAAGATAGAGTCCAAAGATGCATGTGTATTATTATTATTATACCTTTCAGCGTCTTTACAGCCACAGTATCAGTCACAATATTTCCTTGCTTCTTGATAATATAACCTTTATAGACTATGCCAAACTCACCTATTATAGTGTAATACGTAATAATAACCCACTGCATATTATATTTATACTGAATGCATATGCACGGTCATGATTCTCATCACCTTGTCCGATTGGTTCCACTAGTTTGATATCTGATGCAGGGATAAGGAGGTGTTGAGGAAGATTGAGCTTGTAGGAGCTTTGAACAGATATAGTCCTTGGAAAAAAGTCACGATTAACTGCATTAAGGGAAATAATTATGCATACCGTAGTTAATCGAATACAATGGACAATCAAATATAGAAAATTACAAATTTTTTTACGAGTTCTCATAACGTATATGAAGCAATTGATGACCTTTACCAGAAAGCATGGATTTTTCAAAATAATATGCCATAATTTATGTTGTATTATATTAAGTATGGTACATATACAATTTTTATAGCTAAATCTGATGGACTTACGTTCTCTTGGAGAACCGTCATACTGATCAAATGTAGTATTGCGGAATAATCTATTCACAATGAAAAGGAAAGATAATATGCAGAGAGTGAAATGGAAATGGGAAATTGAAAGGATTGAGGGGATGGGAGAAAGGGAGGTCCATTATTGCATTTAGATTTTGTATAACTATTTGAACGTACAAGTCATTTTTATTCTTAGAAATGGTGAGAAAGTTTCTGAAGAAACAGATAATTAACACTAATACTGCAATAAGTAGCAAGAATGCCACTGCTCCAATGGTGCTAGAAATGATGACTGTAGTATCTCTTTCAGAATTAGCATTAGCCGTAAGAGGTGGAAAGGTTGATGAGTTAATGGTAGGGATTGTAGTTATAGGTGGAGTTGTTGATGAGTTAATGGTAGCTATAGGCAGAGCAGTTGATAAGTTATCATTAGGGGGACGAGATGAAGTTTCTGAAAAATGTATTACGATAATTAGTTACCAAAGGTGGAGCTCTATACAAAAAAGGCATACCGGCTTTGCAGTCCATTCCATTCCCTTCATACCCAGTGTCACATCTACAATGGTATGATGTTCTTGTGTTTGTACAAGTAGCATTTGGATGGCAGGGCTTGGACGCACAGTGGTCAATCTCTATAATTACAATAGTCAGTAAAAAGCTTAAAGTTGGCTATATCCAAGTCATGAATGTATGACATGTAAGAAACGTAACAATAATAATAATATACCCACTGCAGGCATAATTATACTCAAACTACACTCATCATCAGCATTATGATACCATTGCAAGTGAATCCATTGCCATGGTAACCCCTTCTGCACTTGCATTCATAGCTTCCAGGGATGTTATTACAGTCGGCATTGTTGTCACAAGAATCAAGGTGAAGATCACACTCATCAAGATCTGTCATTATAGTATAATTAATAATTATTTTGTATATTATAGGTAATCACACAAGGCAAGAACATACAAAACAAAGGCATAAGTCTCGTATTAGTTGGCAGGACAGAGAGTAATGGACATTGTCAAGACTGAAAAACCTTACCAACAACTCTATCATGGTGAATTAGTTAGCGTGCCATGCTTGAAATAAGAGTACAATAATTATTATGAACCACGCCCTGTGGTGTAAACTGTATTGACACTAAGTAGTATTATCACTAGTTAACACTTAGGTCATTATTAGTCATTATTAGGTTCTATATTTAGCAGTATCATTTTGTACTTAAGCTGTTGTATCTACTGTGTATTCACTCTCTTGCATACTGTGCTAGTTCAATAACCATTTCAATACTAAGTCAACTATACAACACTACATGGTGGCAGCGGTATGGCTCAAATTCGCCTAGCAACTCCAGCGCCATTTGATTTTCGTAACCCGAGTGACTGGCAACGTTGGAAACGTCACTTCCAGCAGTTCCGTGAGGCATCCGGTCTTCAGGGAGAGTCCCAATCAAAGCAAGTCAATACCCTTCTCTACTGCATGGGAGAAGAGGCAGGAGCAGTTCTAGCATCAACAAACGCTACAGAAGACGATCGAAAGACGTATGCAACTGTCCTCGCCAAGTTCGACACATTCTTTCAAGTACGCAAGAACATGATCTACGAACGCGCGCGGTTCAATCGAAGGAACCAGCAGAGTGGAGAGACAGCAGAGGAGTACATCATGGCCCTCTACGAACTCGTCGAGTCGTGCGACTACGGAGACGACATAAAAGAAGAGATGATCAGGGATCGCCTCATCGTCGGCATCAGAGACAGCGCACTATTGGAAAAAATTGCAGCTCGATGCCACACTCACGCTCGAATCGGCGAAGAATCAATTCGTCAAAAAGAAGCTGTGCACGAACAGCAACAGTCGCTCAAGAGTGCTGAAAGTACATCAAGCGCCACTAACATGGAATCGATCGATAAGAAAAAGCGTGATAATCGACACCCCTGTCGATCGCGAAGGAGCGGAAACCAAGCGCAAGGAAAGTCGAACGCGAAAGCTGCAGCAGGAGACAAATACGGACGTTGTGGAAGAGAGCGCCACTCGAGGGAGAAATGCCCCGCAAAGGATGCACAGTGCCATAGTTGCGGACGAAAAGGACACTACAGTGCGATGTGCCGTCAGAAGAACGTATCGACTGTACTGGAAGATGATCCAAACATGGCATTCCTCGATATTTTAATTCATCCGTGTGGATTGCCAATCTCACCATGAATGGGAAGAAAATTCCTTTCAAACTGGACACAGGTGCCGAAGTCACAGCCATATCAAAGGATACATGGAACTTCAGGCGTTAGGTGAACCAAGCCTCCAGACAACGGATAAACAGCTGTTCGGTCCTGCAGAGTAGAGACTGACTGTCTTAGGCCAATTTCGTTGTCACCTCTCCCACAAGCGCAAACAGTCTCATCGCCAAGCCTTTGTAGTGGAACACCTCAAACATAATCTGTTAGGACTCCCAGGGATCACAGACCTACACCTGGCAATCAGAACCGACTCACTCCAATCGCAAACAACCACACCCGATGATGTCAAGAAACGATTCTCCAAGGTATTCCAAGGACTAGGAACACTAGCAGGAGAGTACAACATCCAACTCCGCCCCGATGCAAAACCACATGCAATCTTCACCCCACGACATGTTCCCCTTCCTCTTCGATCACAAGTCGCAGAAGAACTAGACAGGATGGAAAAAGCTGGTGTGATCTCCAAGGTGACTGAGCCGACAGAATGGTGTGCTGGGATGGTGGTAGTACCCAAAAAGAATGGGAAAGTGAGAATATGTGTTGATCTCAAGCCACTCAACCAAAGCGTGCTTAGAGAAGTCCACCCACTCCCAAAAGTGGATGATACCTTAGCCCAGCTTGCTGGAGCGAAAGTTTTTTCGAAGTTGGACGCCAACAGTGGATTTTGGCAGATCCCCCTATCCCAATCCTCACGATTACTCACCACATTCATCACTCCAGTGGGACGCTATTGTTTCAATAAGCTACCATTCGGAATTTCAAGTGCTCCTGACCAGGCAGTAGCATTCAATCGCGTGAAGGAAGAACTCACACGACCAACTACACTAGCGCTGTATGACCCTTCAGCTCCAACAAAGATTTCTGCAGACGCATCTGCATACGGCTTAGGAGCAGTGCTACTCCAGAAGTTCGATACCTGGAAGCCAGTTGCATTTGCCTCTTGATCAATGTCAGAGACGGAGCGTCGTTACGCCCAAATCGAGAAGGAAGCTCTTGCAACAACCTGGGCATTCGAGAAATTTGCTGACTTTGTAGTAAGGAAACACATTGAAATTGAGACTGATCACAAACCTCTCGTCCCACTACTAGGATCCAAGCATCTGGATTGTTTACCACCTCGCATCCTCAGATTTCATCTTCGCCTAGACAGATTCAGCTATGACATCAATCATGTTCCTGGTAAAGAGCTATACACAGCTGACACACTCTCAAGAGCCCCACTCCCCACAATCTCCTCAGAAAATACGCAGGAAGAGTTAGCAGAGCTATGCATGGAAGCAATAATCTCTCATCTCCCCGCCAGCAATCAACGACTGGAGACTTACAGACAGGCCCAGTCTAGCGATCCGATTTGCCAACAAATCCTAAAGTATTGTCATAAAGGATGGCCTGACAAACGACAGATCGAATCAGCACTAAAAGCGTACTGGCCAGCACAGGGGGAATTGACGGAAAGCAATGGATTGCTCATGTATGGACAGAGGATGGTAATTCCCACTGCACTCCGAGCAGAAACACTGAGCAAGCTCCACGAAGGTCATCAAGGCATAGTGAGGTGCCGTCTACGAGCAAAAATCTCAGTATGGTGGCCTGGTATCTCAAAGCAACTAACAAGCTTCATTGAGAGATGTTCTGAGTGTGCCAGAGACGCCAAACCAGCGCGAGAACCCCTCATTCCTACCTCTCTACCCTCATATCCTTGGCAAAAGGTGGCTGCTATCTTCACCCTGAAAGGACAGGAGTATTTGGTCATAGTCGACTACTTTTCAAGATACTCGGAAGTACAAAAGCTTAAATCGACGACAACTCAGGGCATTGTTAATGTTCTGAAGGCAGCATTCGCCAGACATGGTATTCCGGAGACATTCAGATCAGACAATGGGCCACAGTTCAGTTCTCAAGAGTTCAAGGACTTTGCAAACAAGTACAACTTTCAACACTGCACTAGCAGCCCCCATTTCCCATCCAGCAATGGACAAGCAGAGAGAGCAGTACAGACAGTGAAGAACCTCCTCAAAAATGCTACTGACCCCTTTCTCGCACTACTCTCGTATAGAGCTACCCCACTCCCATGGTGCGGAAGATCACCTTCAGAGCTATTTGGGCAGGAAGATTCGATCAACACTTCCCACATCCACAATGACTCTAATACCCCAATGGCCATACTTAAACGAATTTCGACAAGCGAATCAAGAGTACAAGCAGCAACAAAAAAGAGATTTCGACGAACGCCATAGAGTCAGAGATCTACCTGACATTCCAGATAACACAGATGTCTGGATCACAACTAATGGAAACCCAGTAGCAGGAAGAACCGTTCGAATGGCAGAAACACCCCGATCATATGCATATGTCGTCCAAACACCAAGTGGACAGACTCGAAGAAACAGGAGCCAGCTTAATGTTAACCCGTCTACCCCAACTACAGAAGAAGCTTCAGAGCAAAGTCGTAGTCCTATCATGACTAGGAGCCATACAGGAACTTCAATCAACCCTCCCAAACGACTTACCTAGAAAGGGAGATGTGGTGTAAACTGTATTGACACTAAGTAGTATTATCACTAGTTAACACTTAGGTCATTATTAGTCATTATTAGGTTCTATATTTAGCAGTATCATTTTGTACTTAAGCTGTTGTATCTACTGTGTATTCACTCTCTTGCATACTGTGCTATAGTTCAATAACCATTTCAATACTAAGTCAACTATACAACAGTATACACGCCCCAGGCAATAAAATAGGGATTAATCAGTATTTGAATGCATGTATTATAGGGGAAAGTATATAGGGCAAGTAAATAGCTATATGATTAGAATACATTTAAGTAGCTATAATAATTTTTTTATACCTTCACACTAACTCGATTAAATTATTAAGGGAACTAAGGTATAGCCTGGATGACAAGCACATATCGGCGATCTAGTTATATTGATACGTAACACAGTAACTGTTGACAATGTGAGAAGTTTAGAGTGACAGTTGCTGTTATCTATAGTTCTACATTCATCTTTATCTGACTATTATACCTAACATTATACTGCAGTAATGCGAGCAAAGTAGCTATATACATGCATCAGCCTCATATGAAGGGAGGATGTTATGTGGGAGAAGGCGCTATCAAAATTAATAGTGACCTACCGTGTTCATGCAAATAAAACCTAATTAGACTTGGCATACTTACCCACACAAGTAGTATTATCTGAATCAAGCTCGTAACCTTCATAGCAACCACACTCATAAGATGATGTTCCATTGGAAATGGCACGAGTACAAGTTTGTGTACAATTATTTGTTACACCATCTTGACATTCAGTGGGACCTGCACATGAAGCAGTAGTTATAATAATGAGACCATTATATGCGGCAGTGCAAATTCACATACATAGCTACCAACCTGTATGAAATAAAAAAATTCTGGACAAAACCGAAATTAAAGTGGAACTTTTGGTCTAAAAGTGGGACATTTGAATAAAAAATACCAGTAGAATAATTCTGTATAATTATACATGTAATATATTGTAATAATATTACAAGAAAAGGGGGACATGCAGTGGGAATTTTAGAACGAAAAATCGGGAAGTTCAACTATCCCTTTAAAAGTGGAGCGGTTTGGAGGATTAAACATGCATGCACGTGCAAATTACTATTATGGATCTATATATGGTATGCATTTTAGTTGTACCACAAAAAGTGATGTGTGTAGTAGCATTGTCCTCTCCAATAGCGTTAGCTGCAAAGCAGGTGACGGACATACTAGTAATATTATCAATATTGTAGAGGTATTCCAAGAAAAAGGGCGATATCGATAGCAATGATGAGACTTGAAACACACTTAAAGTACCATTGACCACAGACACATTCAGGGGTATACTGATGTTTTGAGTAACCAAATATATGTTTAAAATGAACGTGAAGCGTACTAAAGGATCTTGCTCCACAAGTGAGCATTCCAAAGTGACACTGGGAAATAATGAATCCATTCCTTCAAGGCAAAAGTCATTTCCAACTGCATAGTAGAAGTCGTGATTGGGTCGTTCTATATTATATTAAATTTATTAAGACTTTATCACTAAAATTATAATATATAATATTACCTGGTTGTATTAGATTTATGTTGGGCTCTGATCGTGATCCACAATCATAGCTTCCATTTGAATTATAGCAAATTGAAGATGCACAGTCATCAAGCCCAATATCACATTCATCGATGTCTGGCATTAAAAATATAAGATCATAATATACACCATTTCACACTATCATAATAATTTTATATTACCATTGCATATCCATCCATTGCCAAGGTAACCACTGTTGCACTGGCATTCATAGCTTCCAATGGTATTCTTACACTCAGCATTGATGTCACAGATATCAAGGCGAAGATCACACTCATTTAAATCTACCATAATTATGTAACTATATACGTATAATGCTGCATGCATGCATTAGGGAAACTTTCTAGGGTGAAAACTTTCACAAATTTTTGCTGTTTTAGCGTCATCTGCAAATTTAAAGTTACTGTAATACTGTTTCTCTATGAGGTTTCAATGCAAATGATTAAATTTTAGCATTCTGCGAGAGTTTTCTTCAAGAATGCTCACTTCCTACTGATCCGCAAAAGTTTTCTCCCTCGAAAATTTCTTGTTATAATATTATTATAGCTTTAATCACCTTCACATTCTCTCAGATTAAATGTGTTTAGAAAATAACCTGGGTGACAAGCACATGTTAACGATCCAGTTATATTGGCACACTCTTGAGAACAGTTTAGAGTTTTACAGTCACTGTTATCTAGGAGGTGGATGAATATCATAATAATATTACTTACATAGGACGAGCTTAATTTTGTTGGGTGCTTTTATGGTACATACTAAATGAATCATCATTCATTAGCTAGCTATATATATATACTGTTGTAGGACAAGTTTTAATGAGCGGTTTATGAAGCTATATAATCAGGGATCAAGATAACATGATATTGATTGTGAATCTCTACTTGCATACACTTGTATAGAAGCTGCTACATTGATCCTTTGAAACTTATGACATTTCATCTTTTAATTACCAGGCTGGCCCAGGGATGTCAACATTATAATACTCACTTAAACATATTAGTCCATTGCCAATGAATCCATCGCGGCAAGTGCAGTTGTAGCTCCCTTCAGTGTTGAAGCAATTGGCATTTTCATCACAGTTACTATAAAGATCAGTTTCACATTCATCCAAATCTGTAAAATTTTGGTGAAGCTCAATGCTATTATTTTCATGGCAAATTTTGATTATGGTAAAGTGCATACATCAGTGTATGCATGTACTTATACATATGCACGTGTGTGGGGTAAAAAATTCCGTTATTTCAACCCAATAATAAATTTCATTTCGACATAATAAAGTTCATTGGAGACTTGCTTAATTTTTTTCAGTAGCTAAGCAAAGAATACATGCAGACCAGCTAAACCTTTAAGGCTTACGGTACTCATTATAATAATTATAGGCTATGAATGTATCTGCATGACTCCTCTGCACCAACTAATGTTTCAGAAAGTTTACAAATTCAACAGACAATGAGATCTAGCTCCTGATGCTAGATCTAGAAAGGAGGCATGAAGCCAAGACAACCGTGGCAATTATGGTCAAAGTAACGATTAATTTCTTACTATGGTATAATATGTGCACGTGCATGCATGCATGAGGGAATGAATGTACACAGTAGCACAGACAAGTGGAAAGGTATTAGTGATATCTATCAGCATAGGTATGATTCCAACCATGCATAAATAGTTGAATCCTGACTAGCCTATACACCACATTTGTGGCCATAATAACCACAAAATTAATAGCTAAATAATAAATATAATAATAATTAATTTTTACCAACACATTGTTGGCTATCAATGTTGAAGACGTAGCCAGAAGGGCAGACACAAGTATAAGAGCCTGGTATGTTAGCACAAGTCCCATTGCCACAGTCATAACTTCTACTGATGCATTCATCAACATCTGAATAAATAATATGTGCACACATGATAAAATTGCCACCTATAGGCATAATATATTATTATGATACCTGTACACACTTGACCATTTTGGTTAGTCATTTGTTGTTCATAGCCAGGTTTACAGCTGCACATTTCAGTGCTATTGTCATCTTCAAAAGTAAAGCAGTTTTCAGAAGAATTGCACGGACAAGGAACTAAATTTATAGTTGCATTACCTATAGAGAACCAAACGCTATAATTATAATATCCATGCAAATATTTAATTAGGTGATAATAATATCATTACTGATACAAATTTTCCCGTCTCCAAGAAATCCATCATTGCAAGTACACTCAAAATTTCCAATTGTGTTTGTACAGGTTGCATTCATGTCACAGTCGTGCAGTTCATTCTCACACTCGTCAATATCTGTCAGCAACAGTTTATATGAGTATTTTGATATGCATGCTGCATGTCGTGACAACAAACCTAAGCAAAAAAATCCATTGCCGAAATAACCATTGTGACACGAGCAGCTACTATTAGTACAATCACAGTTACCTGAATCAAAAGAATTATTGGTAGGCATAATAATACTATCATAGCTATAATATGATGACATTGCTGGAATTTATCTGGTCCAAAAAGTTTTGGGGGAGGGGGAGAGGGGAAACAAAGCAAGATATATTAGATAAATGAGTCCAAGGTGGTGGGTGCCGGAGGGGGATATATGTGACCCCTCCTGCGCAAAGCATGGGAAGCTAAAGCATTAGTGTTCCCAAGAAAGCCACTTAAGCAATACTTTATGAATTTCAATTAACTTTCTGTCAACTTTGGAGGGGGAAACGGAAACCTCTTGGGGGGGGGGGGGGGGGGGTTGGGAAGATACCCTGCTGGGCTTTATGCAGATAAATACCTGCATTATGTGTACTAAGTTAAACTCAAATGCTATAGCTACAGTGGAATCCCTCTTATGTCTACCCCTCCATTAATAATTTTGAAAACTATTTTGTAATTGAATATCCAAAACAGTGAACACTTCAGCTGGGCCCAGGCCATAAAAAAGTTTGAGACAGAGTATGTATGCAGTCCCTTACTATTAGATTTCACTCTTACAGTCATTATATAAGATTTTAATGCCTGTCACACCAGTAAGATGAACTTGTAGCAAGAGTTCTGACTGATAATTGAACATTAAATTTCCATAGAAAGTTTCAGATTTCTCACGTGAGAGGTCATTAATAATTGGTACTTGAACAGTCGTTTCAGATTCATCAGGGCCAAATGTCACAGTGAGATTCGTTGAATCATAGTCCTCTGAAGCTATATTATAATAATAATAATAATAATTAATTATTATTATTATTATACAAATTTAATGTCACACTACCGTAAATCGCGAATATTTTGTGGTTAAATTTTATGCGATAATTTTTCGTGTTAAATAATTTTTGGACAAACAACCCTGTACTGCATAATATTATCGTTAATATTGTGCATGTATTTTCGTGCATTTAATTTTTAACAACGAAATATTCGCGATTTACGGTAGTAGGAAATGGACTAGCTATGGACAGCGTACAATTTCTATTATCAAGCATGTTAGAACCACAGGTGATGTCTTTCCTGTTCTTAAGCAACATTCTGACATGATACCAATGACAAAGTATATAGTCACCATTAATTCTCCCCAGTGCTACAAATGCATAATTTAATATGCGTTACAGTTCTCATCACCAGCACAAGACTGGTGTGCATGCATCATGAATGGCACACCACCCAGTCCATTCATGATCGAGGGGCATAGCGATATTAATGTGCCCACCATTTTGTGTGCATGCAAAAAATTATTAATCATCATAATTTTATCAAAATTAATCATTAATGTTACATACAGCCATTTACGTGCTAGACGTGCATACATGCAGGTACCTTTTGCTGTCTGATCTGAAGTAATGAAGTGAACAGTAATATTGTCTGTGGTAGATTCAGCATCACTGATATTCTTTACGATTGTCAAATTAATGAAACTGTCATCTTCAGATACAGTGTATATGCTTGAATTAAACCGAATAGCAGCAGATTCTAAGACTTTTGTGTGCATACAGAATAGTGGGGGAAATATCAACAGTCCCGGGCCGGCACGATTTTTTTTATCAGATTCTGTATTCCAGGCCTAGGACCATGCATGCACAATGTTTAATAGCAACTGGTGTAGGAGCAATATTAGCCTTATGTCACCAAATCAAAAATTAATGCATGCATGGACTAACATTGAATACCTATACTATGCAAGATCTCGATACCAACAATATCAATGCATTGTTTTGTGGCATTAGCTATCAAATGCAGCATGCTGAAAGGAATGTGTGTTGGGGGAGGGGGAGGGAGAGCACATGAGATAATATGGCAAACTTACAGCCCACTTCAAAGTATTTGGTTGTGTAATTATCAAGTGACAGCACAGATGGGCTCAGGGAGGCTGGGTGAGTGATGAAGTTGGCCCTGTCACCAATGCTGACTCCAATCAGAGTCCATGGCCCTCCCCACTGGATATCTTCATAGTTAAATCTGACAAATGTCCTTGTCCCGTCTGAAGCTACGACCACTTGAAAGGTATTCACAACTCCTCTATAATTATTATAAGATGCCACCCTGTCCCATGTGGCAATAAACACCAATGAGGGATAAAAGAGACCAATATTGTGAAATTGTGAGGAGATATTTTGTTGGATTTGTTCTGCTATAGATGAAGTATTGTCCTGACGATAGTAGACTGTTCCACCTTTTCGAACATCAACATCGTCCCAGAATGGAGCAATGAGGGGGGGAGAGGGTATGCGTACAGAGTCAAAGTTGGCACCAAAGGAAGAATAATCGAAGAAGGGTTCACCAAATGAGAGCAAGCCATTTGTACTCACCTATACAATCTATAATAAATTTTAATCAATTAGAAAGTATGAACCTCACATAAAGCTCGTTTTGATGAGATCTAAAGATGATAATGTCAGTTTCAAGTCGTATTTCGTCAGTAGAACCATCAAGTGCTGTTGGAACACAAGAGTCTCCATAATCAGGACCAAATGGCAGGAACCCAGGGGGAATGATCACATTGGAGTAGTCTATAGCAGTAACTGTTATAAGAGAGTGTAATGGTAATAATAATTAATAGTTAATGATAATCTTATTGTAGAATGGCAAAATATAGTGCAGTTTAACTGTTGCCATGAATGTTGGTTGTATAACTTTAATTAACCCTCGCCGCAAAGCGTAGGAGGAGGGTTACTGCAATCGTTTGGCGATTTTTGTCCGTCCGTCCGTCCGTTTGTCCGTCCGTCTGTTTGTCCGTCCGTATGGTAAGGGTCGTCTGAGAGAAAGTACGCATCTGAGGATTACCAGACATCAAGGAAGAGTGGTCACGTTAAGTCCTGCCCAGTGGTGTGTAGCTGTGGTTGCATTCTGTGCCTTGCTGGTCAGTTGTCAATGCAGTGATAGTGTAAACAGGCAGTGGCTCTCAAGTGCATAACTTCAGTTTAAGTAGTCACAGTGGCAGTGGCTTTCAGTTAATATAGTGACATAGGCAGGTGCCTCCCCCTAGAAACTGGAGTACCTCAGGTGCAGGGTATGTGTACGGTAGTATGTATCTAGCTTAGTACTCCTGATATTGAGCAGGCATACACACTGAGATATGCTAGCTATTATGTGCATGAGTCAGGCATGCGTGTAGCGGTGAGGGTTCTGCACTCCTGTGCATTCATTGTTTCTGAGTAGTGATATTATGTTCAGTTTAATGTCAGCATCCTCTCTCAGAAAATTCATGTTCAGGATAAAATGGATAATGATAATCACCTGCCCAGGCCACATGCATGCACGTCTTATTATCAAGAGTAGCCGATGTATAGAGTATTCTATTCATGCTCTCGTTAAGACAGTCACTAGCTATAATACTGCATGGAACTTCATGGTCTTAGGCATGCTCTTCAATTTTTACTGTATACCGTATAGCGGGAAATTTTCGCATGGTGCAAAATTTCGCGTTTTTCGCGGATTGGTCAGCTACCGCAAAAATAAGAACCACGAAATTTTAAATAATTTTACACGTGCGCGTATACGCATGCGCGCGTGTGACCGAGCGAGCGCGAGCCTAGCTAGCCAGGCCAGCTAGCTTGAGCGCACGCACGTGATACATGAACAACTGATCGACTGCACCTAGTACGTACCTGTGTAAACATTCTTCAGTATTGGCGAAAATCACTGGACTCTCTCCCCGTCATGTCACGTGTTGTTGTTGACGTGGGTGTGGTCTTTATGGAGAGAAGACGCGAAAATTAAAACCACGAAATTTCTTCTGGACGTGTGAATGGCGGATCCGCGAAATTTTGCACAAGCAAAAATTTCCCACATACAAATGCAATGAGGGAGACCACACTCGTAGGTAGCCTAAGGACATTCCCTGACTGGCCAGGGATATAGTGCATGCACGAGGGAATGAATGTACACAGTAGCCACAGACAAGTGGAAAGGTATTAGCGATATGACTAGCCTTTTCACCACATTTGTGGCTAGCTGTAATAACCACAAAATTAAAAGCTAAATAATAATTTTTACCAACTGTATCACATTGTTGAATATCAGTGTTGAAGAAGTAGCCAGGAGGGCAGATGTCGTCACAAGTATAAGAGCCTGGTGTGTTAAAACAAATCCCAGTGCCACAGTTGTGACTGCTACTGATGCATTCATTAACATCTGAATAAATAATGTGTGCACACATGATAAAATTGCCAACATGTTGGCCTGTATAGGCATACAGTGGAACCCCACTTAATAGACACCCCTCAATGGCGGACACCTGCGATATACCGGTAACGGACAATTCTGAATGTCCGGATTGTATTTCCATTTCCATAGACTTCAAATTATATATTCAAATCCCCTTAACAGTGGACACCCCGCTATTCTGTATAATGGACACTTATCTTGGTCCCGTTCGTGCCTGCGCAGTGGTGAACAACCTCGCATAACGGACAGTTAGGCCACACCCACCATTAAAATCGGTCGGATTCAGCGACCAGTAACTATAGTAAGGCCTAAATATGTCTCAAATTCTTGCTTAGAAGCTGTCAGTTGACAGATCTCTCATCACGGTCTTTTTTGTCGTCCACAGTAGTGCTTTATCATAGCTGGCCGCGATTGTAGGAGGGGCATGGTCAACCACTTACCCCTGAGCTAAGGACACCTCGCTACAACGGACAAAATTTTTGGTCCCAATGGTGTCCGCTTTAGAGGGGTTTCACTGTAATAATATTATATAATATTATTATGATACCTGTACACACTTGACCACTTTGGTTTGTCATTTGAAGTTCATAGCCAGGTATACAGCTGCATATTTCAGTGCCACTATCATCTTCAAAAGAAAAGCAGTTTTCAGAAGAATTGCACGGACAAGGAACTAAATTTGTAGTTGCATTACCTATAGAGAACCAAATGCTATAATATTATATATTACACCCATGCAAAACATTCAAATAGGTGATAAATATCATTACTGATACAAATTTAAACCACCTACCCAGGCCACATGCATGCACGTCTTATTATCAAGAGTAGCCGATGTATAGAGTGTTCTATTCGTGCTCTCGTTAAGACAGTCACTAGCTATAGTATACTGGAGCTGCATGGTCTTAGGCATGCTCTTCATTTTTGACTGTACAAATGCAATGTGGAGACCGGTAGCCTAAGGACATTCCACTGGCCAGGGATATAGACTAAGTTTGTGGAAGTAGCTATAGGACTTCAAGAATTTGCACTAACTTTATTAGCTAGCTATAATATTGCTCCTGCATGAGGCTAATGTTTCATGTCTGAGAATTTCATAAAAACTGATTTAATTTATTATTATATTAATTAGCACACTAATTCTTCTCAGAAAGTTTATACCCCTGTACATGATATGTTATAATATTACGGCTACTGTGCATGGCCTATACGTGTGAAGAAATTAACCTTACTAGGCTAGTGGGGTTTGTCCGTAGGTGGAACTAATACCATTATGACCACACTTCCAGTAGTCTTGCATGCTAAGAATTCTTAGTAGGAGTGGGAGATGTACTTGTTGCAATCCATGTAGCTATTTCCAGCTATTAGTTACCATAGCAATCAGAGCAATGGCTATGGAATTTTTCAAGGCTTCACTGTACGTACCAATGGAAGAGACTTTTTTAGTGAAAGACCAAGAGCTACACAGAGCTCAGTCCATTTCTTGGACAGCGGCGAGAACCACCCCTCCAATAACAATAACAATGACATCGTTCTCAGTTGCTCTGCATGAATAAACGAAGATTCTTTTCGGACAACTTAACTGTTCGGTAAAACTTGCCGATGTTTCGACTAGATACCCTGAG
This sequence comes from Cliona cf. orientalis, assembly GCA_963930775.1. Classification (NCBI taxonomy): domain Eukaryota; kingdom Metazoa; phylum Porifera; class Demospongiae; order Clionaida; family Clionaidae; genus Cliona; species Cliona cf. orientalis. Next base: position 1,213,481 of record OZ005701.1, on the reverse strand, counting down.
GATGACTAGAGCATCTAGTCGAAACGTCGGCAAGTTTTACCGAACAGTTAAGTTGTCCGAAAAGAATCTTCGTTTATTCGTTTAAACAATAACAATACTATAGCTCTTATTAGCTATAGGGCACCAACTGATCACGAAGTATTTGTTGATGGTGATGTACTTTACTCAAGGGAGGGTACCACTCAGGGTGACCCTCTTGCTATGCCCATATATGCATTAGCATCCATGGATTCCTCTCATCAAGAAGCTATACCGTCATAATAGATGATGTTAATCAGGTATGTTACACAGAAGATGCTTCTGCAGCAGGAAGGATTGCCAGATTATACGTGATTGGTGGAGCCAGTTGGGTTCACATGGCCCTAAATTTGGATACTTTCCTAATGCCACCAAAACTTGGCTAATCACTAAAGAAAAACATCTCACCACTGCTACGGCTTCTTTTGCCAATACAGGTGTCCAAGTAGTACTGCTGAGGGGAGGCCATACCTAGGGACTGCCATTGGCTCTGAAGAGTTTGTAATTTCACACGTGAAGGATAAGATTGCTAAATGGACAGAAGAGTTAGCTATCGGATAGCCTAGCAATGATTGCCTTAAGGTTACGGGATAGTGTTCCGCCCACGCATGGTCAAAGTTCACATGAATAATAAATGAGACAGTTATATTCCAGTTTTTGTCCACATTCTTTGCACAGTCAAGGTACAGGTAAGTAGCTCTCCTGATGCCTGCCCCATGGTCCACAAAAACGAAAAACAAACCTGCCACTGTCTGTCTGCAAGTGCAGGTAAGTTTTGCAATTTCCTGCGTCAGTTTTTGCCAAGGTAAACAGCCTTTATGTAATGATATACAAACGAAATGATAGCTTACGAGCCTCTACAGGGCCAGGTATAGCGTTTGAACTCTATCGAGTTACACGAACAGAAAGCGAACACAAAAATTTACTGCTCAGCTGCTATATGACTCGCTTAATGGCGGCCCACCTGGACAAAACCTTGTCTGACGACTCACCATCCTAGAATTTTCGAAAAAGCGCTATACCTGGCCCTGCTCCGATCAATGGACTAGCGTGAACAACAGCGAAGTCAGTTCGTTCGAGTCTCTGGTCTTCAAAATTTGACGCAGGAACTTGGACCTTGTTTGCATCTGGAAAATGGTTGACGTTCGTTCGCGTTCCCGACTGAACCGCATTAAAACATACGTGAATTAATTGTGTCCATGCACAATCATTTATAAATTGCGCATCGAATACTATCCTGTAACCTTAATGCAACCACACGCCGCCCATGCAGCTTTCACTCATGGCCTATCTATATGTGCGAGTCTTTAATCCCCATGCCCCCTCTAATAGACATCCTCGATGCTACAGAAAGCATGAGCTGGAAAAGAAGCGACAATATGAACAGCGAGTAAGAGAAATTGAACATGCCTCATTCATGCACTCTCACTTTTTCTTACATAGTCCTGTTTTGTTGTTTATATGATTCTCATTAAACTTTATCGTGGGTTCATTGTTAATCCAATCCATTTTTGTCATAATTTAGCTACTCTGTACACGAGTAACTTTCAATGAACTTTTGACGTTTCAGATTATTGTGTATACCCGCATAATAATATGTAGTACGCGTGCCTGCATAATCATGATAATATGCAGGAAATATCATTTCCGTTTTGCCATTAAACAGGTCTTAGTATAGACTGAGTATGTACAATAATAATAACAATACTATAGCCTATACAAATTGATGTCAATTTATGGTTTACAACACTGATTAGCGCTAATATTCAAGAGTTGTTTCAATAAATTAAATATCAAGTATATAGTTGAGCAGCCAATTCTGGCAACAGTAGGGAGTCACTACATGAAGGCATAAGCCATGCAGTGGGCTACAGGGCAAGTATGACCCGGCCTCTCGGAGAAAATTGGTAACAGCTGTTGATCGTATACAAGAGCATTTATCATGAAAACATCCGATTTGCTTTCTACAACGTTGAGTTGATCAGCTACATGAGAAACGGGACCATTTGGGACTTTTTGTTCTGCTCCATAGTATAATAATAATAATATTATTATTATTATTGCATCCATACACTGATCATCATATTAGTAAATTGAATGTGACCTCCTATGAGAAAGGGACCATTTGGGAATGATGATTATCATAGTATGTCATTTTTATTGTGATATCATGCTATGCATAGTATCTAGGGACCACCAATACACAATGCTGTATCCAGAGTATGACTAATTCGCGAAATTTTCATGATAGCTATGATGTCACTAGGTTTCCTAGAAGTCACACAGACAGGCTCAGCTAGCAATACTGTCGATAATATGAGAGTATGGTTTAGTGTGATTAGTGCTGTCAACAAGAGTGTATTACATGGTCATACTATGACCGTGAGGTAGTTCTGCGAATCAGTGATTTAAAGGCCGAAGGTATAAAAGCCTGCATGAGATCCATGAAACCAAACTATCAAGGGAGAGTATAGTAGCTATATAGTACCATGGCTGGAGTGTACAACTGGCTTGCCTTGTGATGAGATGAATATGAGGCTCCATGGCATAATATCCACCTCATGAATAAAGCAACACCTGAGTGTTGGATTGACCTGACGAGACACTATGTACAAATTTAGCTACTGCCTGGCTTTGATCATTCAAAATTCCATTGTATACATTAATATCAAAGGCAGTGCCACCACCAGGTGACTGAGAGTAAATCTGTTACTCATCTCGTCAACTAGGAAGGGACGAGGGGTGCAGAATATCGTATCCACCTATATACACATTTGCAATTTGCTGCTAGCTATATAATATTCAAGCTACATTCAAGGGTACATTAACAATGAGCATTGTTGCATATCAAGTTAAACTCAAGAATGCATCGTCAATTAATCAATAATTCTATTAGTGGAGGTGTAGTGCAGTATAACAGTGTATACTGGAGATTTCAATGCATAATAATTTTTATTACTGGTAGATTCTGTAGCTACACTTAAATATACATCAATTCATTTTTCTTCTTAGTAATGGAAAAAATTTTTCTAAAGATAATTAGCACTAATACTGCAATAAGTAGTAAGAATGCCACTGCTCCAATGGTGCTAGAAATGATGATAGTGTTTCGTTCAGAATTAATATTAGGCGTAAGAGGTGGAGTAGTTGATGAGTTAATGGTAGGAGTGGTTGACTTACGTTCTCTTGGAGAATTGTCACACTGATCAAATGTAGCATTGCAGAATAATATATATTCACAATGGAAAGGAAACATGCACAGAGAGAAAAGCATCGAGGGGATGGGAGAAAGGGTTAATTGTCCCTTTGAGCCAGATAAACCATGGTTAGAAGATGTCAGTATGAAAGAATGCTAGAAGACTATGCAAGTTGCATACTCTTCCTGCTAATGTACTAGCTATTGATTTATAATAAATATCTCAATTTTGGCGGCCAAACAACAGTACAGTATGCGTACTTTGGTAAATTGAGATTTATAGCTATGTGCAGGGTCGATGTAATAATTAAGAATCAACACTTTGCATTTGTGGTCAATCTGCAGAAAATTTAATCAGAGTAGCTATAATATTATAGCTAGTACCCACCAAAAATAGTCACAACATTAAAATTTAATACTATAAAACCCGGGGGAGAGGGCCCGTGGACAAGGCTATGATTAAATCAATACGCCAGTACCTTACCCTCCAGTAATTTATGCCTCCAGCTTACCTTCCTCGTCTATTTGTCGTTTCTCTCTATCGTAAGCTGCCAATTATCGACCCCTTTATTTCCCCAGTTTGTAACTCCCGCCAGGAGTGACGTATGAACCTGGCTCTTGCACTGAAGGAGAGGTCTTCAGCTAGGCTACAATCATATGGACTGGAGAGAGGTAGCCCCTAACAATCAAGGAGCTATGCGCTCTGCGAGGTTTTGTCAGAAAAACCAATTATCGCCACCCCGTACGTATTATCGCCACCTCATAGTCACTAATACGTCAAATATCGCCATCTCGAACTTCTTGGGCTTGTATCTCCTGCCCAGAAAGTCATAAAAAGTCTGGATAAAATTCTACGGGTGTCTTTGGATGTCCTCTTGCTTCATCTCTCTTCTCAGCGAATTAGCTCGTACACTGTTGGAGCTATGGATTTAATTGTATCGGACGTTCAGGCCAACTACGTCCGATTTCAATCTCGCTTGGCATGGGCCTTCTTCGCCACTCCTACTGGCTGGTCTCTTGCCCCATTCCTTCCTGTTTACTTCCTTTTGCCCAAGAGGAGGCTGGTAGTGCACTACAGGTCCGTGATACTCTTCAGCAAGATCCGGACACTGCTCCGGATAACACTGTAATTCGTAGTAAACTACTATGTCGATAATCGGTATGTCAAGTGTCAATAACAGGTACGTGTCGATAATTGGCAGGTTTCGCTACCCCGATTTGTATTCCAGCCATATAGCTCATGATCCGCAGACCTTTCGTGATCGGCCCGCTGAGTCACAGCCGCTGCTGAGTCTGCCGTGAAAGCTACAGCCAGAAGACTAGTGATCGCAAAGAGTACCAACATCATGACGAACCCTCTCGTCAAGAATCGCTGTGGTCTACTATCGTATTTCCGCACTCTATGTTCATGCATCTCTGTGCACAGTACAAATTTAACTTTCAAGTTCAAGACACCGATAAGCACTGCGGTTATCAGAATGCCTATCGACTTACATACTAAGTATACAAATTTCTAGCTGGCTAGCTCAGCATACCGGTACTACGTGCGGTAGTCTTTAGTCTCGGGGGCCAGCCCCCTCCTACCCATGGTGGCACGACATTAGGCGCTGATACGTTATCTAATTATAGTGCGTGATCATGTCCAAATCACAAAAATGGAATAATACATGACTGATACCAAGAGTACAATTATGCAAAACCACACGATCTTGGTACCAATAATATCAATGCATTGTTTTGTGGCATTAGCTACCAGATGCAGCACGCTGAAAGGAATCATTATGATATGGGGGTTGGGGGAGGGAGAGTACATGAGACAATTATACAGCAAACTTACTGCTAATAAAGTATGTGGTTGTGGAATTATCAAGTGACAGTACAGATGGGCTCAGGGAGTCTGGGTGAGAGATAAAGTTGGCTCTGTCACCAATGCTGACTCCAATCAGAGTGCTAAACCCTCCCCACTGGATATCTCCGTAGTTGAATCTGACAAACGTCCTTGTCCCGTCCGAAGCTACGATAACTTGAAACGTGTTCACAACTCCCGAGTTACCAAAAGGTGCCACCCTGTCCCATGTGGCAACAAACACCAATGAGGGATAAAAGAGACTGATATTGTGAAATTGTAGGGAGATATCTTGTTGGATATGTTCTGCTATAGATGAAGTATTATCCTGACGATAGTAGATTGTTCCACCTTTGGTCACATCAACATCGTCCCAGAATGGAGCAATGAGAGGGGGAGAGGATACAGAATTAAAATTGGCACCAGAAGAAGGATAGTCAAAGAAGGGTTGACCAAATGAGAGCAAGCCATTTGTACTCACCTATACAATTAATAAATAATATAATTAATTAAACACTGTCAAACTTACATAAAGCTTGTTTTGATGGGAACCAAGGATGATAATGTCAGTTCCAAGTTGTATTTCTTCAGTAGAATCATCATCCCTTGTTGGAACACGAGAGTCTCCATAAGCAGGACCGAACGGCAGGAACCCAGGGGGAATGATCACACTGGAGTAGTCTATAGCAGTAACCGTTATAAGAGAGTATAACGGTAATAATAATTAATAGTTAATGATAATCTTATTGTAGAATGGCAAAATATAGTGCAGTTTAACTGTTGCAATGCATGTTGGTTGTATAACTTTAATTGTTTCTAGTCACATCAGAGCATCCTCTCTCAGAAAAATTCATGTTCTGAATCAGGATAAAATTAATAATGGATAATGTTATAAACCACCTGCCCAGGCCACATGCATGCACATCTTATTATCAAGAGTAGCCGATGTATAGAGTGTTCTGTTCGTGCTCTCGTTAAGACAGTCACTAGCTATAATACTGGAACTTCATGGTCTTAGGCATGCTCTTCAATTTTTACTGTATATACAAATGCAATGGGGGAGACCACACTCGTAGGTAGCCTAAGGACATTCCACTGGCCAGGGATATAGTTTATGGAAGTAGCTATAGGACTTCAAGAATTGGCACTAACTTTATCAGCTAGCTACATTATTATTGTTCAAGTTCCACTGTACGTAGTGAGGTCCTGCATGATCGAGGCTAATGTTTCATGTCTGAGAATTTCATATAATTTAATTAGCACACTAACTCTTCTCAGAAAGTTTATAGCCCTGTACATGATATGCAATATTACGGCTACCATGCATTGTCTATATACGTGTGAAGAAATTAACTTAGTGGGGTTTGTCCGTAGGTGGAACTAATACCATTATGACCACACTTCCAGTAGTCTTGCATGCTAAGAATTCTTAGTAGGAGTGGGAGATGCACTTGTTGCAATCCATGTAGTTATTTCCAGCTATTAGCTACCATAGCAATCAGAGCAATGGCTATGGAATTTTTCAGGCTTCACTGTACGTAGCAATGGAAGAGACATTTTTTTTGTGAAAGATCAAGAGCTACACAGAGCTCAGCCCATTTCTTGGACAGCGGTGAGAACCACCCCTCCAGTACGTATACAATAACAATAACAATGACATCGTTCTCAGTTGCTCTGCATGAATAAACGAAGATTCTTTTCGGACAACTTAACTGTTCAGTAAAACTTGTCGACGTTTCGACTAGATGCCCTGAGGATGACTAGAGCATCTAGTTGAAACGTCGGCAAGTTTTATCGAACAGTTAAGTTGTCCGAAAAGAATCTTCGTTTATTCGTTAAACAATAACAATACTATAGCTCTCATTAGCTATAGGGCACCAACTGATTGCGAAGTATTTATTGATGGTGATGTACTTTACTCAAGGGAGGGTACCACTCAGGGTGACCCTCTTGCTATGCCCATGTATGCATTAGCATCCATGGATTCCTCTCATCAAGAAGCTACACCGTCATAATAGATGATGTTAATCAGGTATGGTACGCAGACGATGCTTCTGCAGCAGGAAGGATTGCCAGATAATACGTGATTGGTGGAGCCAGTTGGGTTCACATGGCCCTAAATTTGGATACTTTCCTAATGCCACCAAAACTTGGCTAATCACTAAAGAAAAACATCTCACCACTGCTATGGCTTCTTTTGCCAATACAGGTGTCCAAGTAGTACTGCTGAGGGGAGGCCATACCTAGGGGCTGCCATTGGCTCTGAAGAGTTTGTAATTTCACACGTGAAGGATAAGATTGCTAAATGGACAGAAGAGTTAGCTATCGGATAGCCTAGCAATGATTGCCTTAAGGTTACGGGATAGTGTTCCTCCCACGCATGGTCAAAGTTCACATGAATAATAAATGAGACAGTTATATTCCAGTTTTTGTCCACGTTCTTTGCACAGTCAAGGCACAGGTAAGTAGCTCTCCTGATGCCTGCCCCATGGTCCACAAAAACGAAAAACAAACCTGCCACTGTCTGTCTGCAAGCGCGGGTAAGTTTTGCAATTTCCTGCGTCAGTTTTTGCCAAGGTAAACAGCCTTTATGTAATGATATACAAACGAAACGATAGCTTATGAGCCTCTACAGGGCCAGGTATAGCATTTGAACTCTATCGAGTTACACGAACAGAAAGCGAACATAAAAATTTACTGCTCAGCTGCTATATGACTCGCTTAATGGCGGCCCACCTGGACAAAACCTTGTCTGACGACTCACCATCCTAAAATTTTCGAAAAAGCGCTATACCTGGCCCTGCTCCGATCGATGGACTAGCGTGAATAACAGCGAGGTCAGTTCGTTCGAGTCTCTGGTCTTCAAAATTTGACGCAGGAACTTGGACTTTGTTTGCATCTGGAAAATGGTCGACGTTCGTTCGCGTTCCCGACTGAACCGCATTAAAATATACGTGAATTAATTGTGTCCATGCACAATCATTTATAAATTACGCGTCGAATACTATCCCGTAACCTTAATGCAACCACACGCCGCCCATGCAGCTTTCACTCATGGCCTATCTATATGTGCGAGTTTTTAATCCCCATGCCCCCTCTAATAGACATCCTCGATGCTACAGAAGCATGAGCTGGAAAAGAAGCGACAATATGAACAGCGAGCAAGAGAAATTGAACATGCCTCATTCATGCACTCTCACTCTTTCTTACATAGTCCTGTTTTGTTGTATATATATGATTCTCATTAAACTTTATTGTGGGTTCATTGTTAATCCAATCCATTTTTGTCATAATTACCCCGCGCGCATGCGCAAGGGGTAAAGCAATCGGTTTGTCCGTCTGTCGTTGTTGTTGTCGTCGTCGGCACGAAAATCGCCAGATCTCGAGTTCTAGGCATCTGTGCGTGCTATAAGCACATCCAATGGATAGATATCGATGAAAAACTGGTTTGTACGGGCTTCGAATTGCTCAAAAAGGCTTACTAGTGCTACAAATCGTGCATTTTCTGTTCAACATGCCTGTGGTTTATCGACCACACCCACTCTTTTAGTATGCTGATGCGACTGCGCATGCTCAAGCTCAGTGTTGGAAAGGGTCGTCAGGTCATGAAACAGCTCTGCTGCAGAGTGTTGCAGTACTACGCTATATATAGTGGCTACAGAGCGCGCGGGGTATGTGCTCTACAGAGCTCTAGTTTAGCTAGTAGCTCTTTCTGTTGTACACGAGTAACTTTCAATGAACTTTTGACGTTTCAGATTATTGTGTATACCCGCATAATAATATGTAGTACGCGTGCCTGCATAATCATAATAATATGCAGGAAATATCATTTCCGTTTTGCCATTAAACAGGAGGTCTTAGTATAGACTGAGTATGTACAATAATAATAACAATACTATAGCCTATACAAATTGATGTCAATTTATGGTTTACAACACTGATTAGCGCTAATATTCAAGAGTTGTTTCAATAATATCAAGTATATAGTTGAGCAGCCAATTCTGGCAACAGTAGGGAGTCACTACATGAAGGCATAAGCCATGCAGTGGGCTACAGGGCAAGTATGACCCCTCTTGGAGAAAATTGGTAACAGCTGTTGATCGTATACAAGGGCATTTATCATGAAAACATCCAATTTGCTTTCTACAATGTTGAGTCGATCAGCTACATGAGAAACGGGACCATTTGGAACTTTTTGTTCTGCTCCATAGTATAATAATAATAATAATATTATTATTATTGCATCCATACACTGATTGTCATGACATTGTTAGTAAATTGGATGTGACCTCCTATGAGAAAAGGGACCATTTGGGAATGACGATTATCATAGTATGTCATTTTTATTGTGATATCATGCTATGCATATAGTATCTAGGGACCACCAATACACAATACTGTATCCAGAGTATGACTAATTCGCGAAATTTTCATGATAGCTATGATGTCACTAGGTTTCCTAGAAGTCACACAGACAGGCTCAGCTAGCGATACCGTCGATAACATGAGAGTATGGTTTAGTGTGATTAGTGCTGTCAACAAGAGTGTATTATATGGTCATACTATGACTGTGAGGTAGTTCTGCGAATCAGTGATTTAAAGACTGAAGGTAAATTAAAAAATAAGCCTGCATGAGGTCCATGAAACTAAACTATCAAGGGAGAGTATAGTAGCTATAGTACCATGGCTGGAGTACATGTAGCTACAACTGGCTTGCCTTGTGATGAGATGAATATGAGGCTCCATGCAGTGGCGGATCCAAGGGTGGTGCCTAGCTATAGGGTGCCTGGGCACCACCCTAAGCAGTGGCAGATTTAGGGTGGTTCCATGGAACGCACCTAGCACTAAGAAGTACTGATTGATAGGCTAAAATTATGGACCCCCCTCTCTGTCTACAGAACTGAGAAAACTACTGGCTCACCTTAGCATGCTAGCTTTACTGAAAATTCGTTTTAAAAACGGAGGGATTGGACTGGTAGGACTCTAAAAAAAAACCTATAGAAATGGGCGTGGTTTCAACTCAAAGTGGGCGTGGCTTCAAAAAGTCCGCGCGCGCGCACACACGCGCGCAACTGCACCATAGGAACCCCCCTTCTATAAATCCTGGATCCGCCACTGCCATGGTATAAATATCCACCTCATGAATAAAGCAACACCTGCCAGTGAGTGTTGGGTTGACCTAATGAGACACTATGTACATGTACAACTTTAGCTACTACCTGGCTTTGATCATTCAAATGGTTCCATTGTATACATTAATATCAAAGGCAGTGCCACCACCAGGTGACCGAGAGTAAATCTGTTACTCATCTCGTCAACTAGGAAGGGACGAGGGGTGCAGAATATCGTATCCACCTATATACACATGCAATTGCATTTGCTGTTAGCTATATATAATAATTATTCAAGCTACATTCAAGGGTACATTAGCAATGAGTGCAGATAGCGTTGTTGCATATCAAGTTCACCTCAAGAATGCATCGTCAAATTAATCAATAATTCTATTAGGCCAGTGTTAGTTGTAAACGTGTTTCTGGTCACCCGCCCGCATGCTATTTTGGAGGCCGCCTGTTTTGGCCATTATTGTCATTATTTGGCACTGCGCATGCTCAGTTCAATTACCAAAATTAATGTCACCATCCTGTCTGTGGTTTGTCCAGGAAATGTTCAAATTGTATAGGATATGCTGAGGTAAAATAATGGAATAATGAATAATGATAACCGCGCAGCATGGCTAAGTGAGCTCTGATGTGACCAGAAACACGTTTACAACAAACAGTGGCCTTAGTGGAGGTGTAGACTAGTGCAGTATAACAGTGTATACTGGAAATTTTAATGGAGGTCCATTTCTCAATGCATAATAATTGGTAGATTCTGTACACTTAAACGTACAATGTCATCAATTCATTTTTCTTCTTAGTAATTTTCTAAAGATAATTAGTACTAATACTGCAATAAGTAGTAAGAATGCCACTGCTCCAATGGTGCTAGAAATGATGACAGTGTTTCGTTCAGAATTACCGTACTTAATCTAATACTACACATACCAAAAAAATAATTTCAATTTTGAAAAACGCGCGTTTTTCTGGTAAAGGTCGTCAATCGCTCCATATATAAACGTTATGAAAATTTGTAAAATGCTAATTTATTGCGTTAATTTAAAATTAAAAATCGGACGTCTGGAATCGCTACTTTGAGCCAGATAAACCATGGTTAGAAGATGTCAGTATGAAAGAATGCTAGAAGACTATGCAAGTTGCATACTCTTCCTGCTAATGTACTAGCTATTGATTTATAATAAATATCTCAATTATTTTGGTGGCCAAATAACAGTACAGTATGCGTACTTTGGTAAATTGAGATTTATAGCTATGTGCAGGGTTGATGTAATAATTAAGAATCAATACTTTGCATTTGTGGTCAATCTGCAGAAAATCATGTTCAATAATATCAAACAGAGTAGCTATATAGCTAGTACCCACCAAAAATAAATATTAGGCCAATGTTAGTTGTAAACGTGTTTCTGGTCACCCGCCCGCATGCTATTTTGGAGGCCGCCTGTTTTGGCCATTATTGTCATTATTTGACACTGCGCATGCTCAGTTCAATTACCAAAATTAATGTCACCATCCTGTCTGTGGTTTGTCCAGGAAATGTTCAAATTGTACAGGATATGCTGAGGTAAAATAATGGAATAATGAATAATGATAACCGCCCTCCCGCATGGCTAAGTGAGCTCTGATGTGACCAGAAACACGTTTACACCAAACAGTGGCCTTATAGTCACAACATTAAAATTTAATACTACGTATATATAGAACCCGGGGGCGTTGAGAGGGCCCGTGGACAAGGCTATGATTAAATCAATATGCCGGTATCTTACCCTCCAGTAATTTATGCCTCCAGCTTACCTCCCTCGTCTATTTGTCGTTTCTCTCTACCCCGATTTGTATTCCAGCCATATAGCTCATGATCAGACCTTTCGTGATCGGCCCGCTGAGTCACAGCCGCTGCTGAGTCTGCCGTGGAAGCTACAGCCAGAAGACCAGTGATAGCAAAGAGTACCAACAACATGACGAATCCTCTCGTCGAGAATCGCTGTGGTCTACTATCGTCTTTCCGCACTCTGTGTTCATGCATCTCCGTGCACAGTACAAATTTAACTTTCAAGTTCGAGACACCGATACGCACTGCGGTTATTAGAATGCCTATCGACTTACGAATTTCTAGCTGGCTAGCTCATACCGGTACTACGTGCGGTAGTCTTTAGTCTCGGGGACCTGCCCCTCCTACCCACGCACGATATTAGGCGCAATACGTTATCTAATTATAGTGCGTGGCAGTGTGATCATTTCCCGGACTTGATAGTGTGTGGAATGAAGAATGTATAATAATATAGTAAGCCAGACCTAGCGCGAACTAATCTCGTGCCCGGCCCCCTTCATGCGGAGGGGCTGGGTACTCACACCATAGATAACTTGGTGCGTAATTTGTGACGACCATTACCATTCTAGTTAGATCCACGATAAATCGCCAAATCAGGCAGCTGAGTGACTCAATAATGATTTCATCGAGAATGGAGGGTGGGATCTGTGGATTTGGGGCTGAGTACGAGACTATGGCTAGTCAGAGGGCGCGCGAGACTAATCGATCCCAGCTTTGTGCTTTCATGTGCATGCTAGGAGCATATCAGAGTTTACGCGATACGGTACGGAGCCGGCCGTGTAGCTAGCAAAGTCATGTGACTACGTTTCTGTGATCTGATTGGCCACGCCGGTACGATATTCTGGCACGGGATCGACTAAGTTCACCCTGTTTGAAACGGTTACGTCATTGGTCCCACCCACTTCACGCGGCCCGCGCAGCGCATCGTTGGCCGCCGCTAGTACTTGCACTCTGAACCACCCATAACACCAAAATTAATTTTGCCATCAACAAAGAAGTCAGAGCTAGAGCTAGAGAAGGTTGTGTCTGTCTGTTTGTGCCATGGCCTGAAGAAGAGGTAGTAGTACAGCAGGTATGTTCACGCCTGGAGGAGCTTGGATTGTTTCCATGTAGTCCTGAGACCTACTGCAAAGGTACGTGCACTCATTAACCTCAAATCCAGGCTCAAGAGCTGAGTCATCTTTATTAAAAAATTAATAGTAAAGGTTTTAATGAGGTATTGTAGATAGTAATAAAGTATTGAGGGGGGATGGCAGTGAATGATTAGTATAATTTGATGGAGTAGCTGGTCAGGGTATGGAGGAATTACTATTAGTTTTGTAGGGTGAAATCGAGATTATTGATTAGTTTTATAGGGTAAAATGAGCAAATTGATTAGTTTTGATGGTTATTTTTGCACTTTAATTGGTATTTAGGGTAATGAACATATATATATCTCTTCCTCCATAGGGGTGTATGCCTATTATCTGGAATAGCCCTTTATTAAAATTACGGGTGAAGGTGCAGATTCTACAGTAGCTAGCAGTTTGCTCTCTTAGTCAAGTGAATGCCTAATTGAACATAAATCAACGGTGTCTTTAATACTTGAATATATCAAAGATTTAAGTACACAATTTCCCAATTGATGCAGGTGCCACAGTCCTGTTGCTTGGTAGCCACAGCCTTGGCAATCGCCACACCCACTCCTCTTTCTGGTCCCAGCTGCATTATGGAAAACATACCCACGTTATGAAAAACGTAAGTACACGGGTTACATGTACATGTACATGTACCACTCCAATCCCCTCTCATATTATAATAATATTATTATAGCCCTTCACATATCTATTGAATAGTAGCAGTATATTTGATTGGCTTAGTACCATTCCTGACCACTTTAGGTACTCTGGAATTGGATAATAACTGTATGTATGTACTTGTGTATGTGTATGTGTACGTGTGTGTGTGCATACATTGTTGAACATGTAGCAATTGGCTATTTAGAATGTTTATCCTTGGTTTCCAATGTTTTAATTAATTTTAACGCACCTTCCATAAGCAAATATTGAATTCTGTATTGTATAGAGGGAATATTTCCCCTTTGTACAGGACATATTTGGCAAAGAGTGAACATCAAAGTGACTATTTTCTATTTATATAACTATATTTTTACATTATTTTAATTTGTGTGTCTGTACTGATACTATTATTATTCTCTTTTCCACCGACAATGTATTTCCAGACCTAGCCTTGTGAATTGACCTGGGTACAAGGCTATTCCAGACCTGGATTTTGATGGTCTACCGTACGTGTGTACCATAGCTATATACTCACGTTGCCTTTGCATATGATGAGAGCAGCTCATCAAGGTATCCTATCCATAGCAGGTACCATTCCTTTGAAGTCCCTTGACACAGTGACATATGTAACTACCAGTAGTATAATAAACTTAGTGTTTCTATATAGCTTCAAAGTTCCATAGTTTCGTACAGTGAAGATGTGTACACAAGGGAGAGCTTGATGTCGATATGCAATTGCAGATTTGTGGACTACAAAGCTAATAAAGTTATTAGTAATTTTCACCATTGATTTATGATCAACTGACTAACAGAGCAAGCTGCTACTATAGAATCTGCACCTCTACAAGTACCTTTACTATTAATTTCTAATAAAGATGACTCAGCTCTTGAGCCTGGGTTTGAGACTAATGAGTGCACGTACCTTTGCAGTAGGTCTGCTACATGGAAACAATCCAAGCTCCTCCAGGCGTGAACATACCTGCTGTACTACTACCTCTTCTTCAGGCCATGGCACAAACAGACAGACACAACCTTCTCTAGCTCTAGCTCTGACTTCTTTGTTGATGGCAAAATTAATTTTGGTGTTATGGGTGGTTCAGAGTGCAAGTACTAGCGGCGGCCAACGATGCGCTGCGCGGGCGCGGGCCGCGTGAAGTGGGTGGGACCAATGACGTAACCGTTTCAAACAGGGTGAACTTAGTCGATCCCATACGTGTACGTGTCCCCCGTGCCAGAATGGGATCGACTAAGTTCACCCTGTTTGAAACGGTTACGTCATTGGTCCCACCCACTTCACGCGGCCCGCGCAGCGCATCGTTGGCCGCCGCTAGTACTTGCACTCTGAACCACCCATAACACCAAAATTAATTTTGCCATCAACAAAGAAGTCAGAGCTAGAGCTAGAGAAGGTTGTGTCTGTCTGTTTGTGCCATGGCCTGAAGAAGAGGTAGTAGTACAGCAGGTATGTTCACGCCTGGAGGAGCTTGGATTGTTTCCATGTAGCAGACCTACTGCAAAGGTACGTGCACTCATTAGCCTCAAACCCAGGCTCAAGAGCTGAGTCATCTTTATTAGAAATTAATAGTAAAGGTACTTGTAGAGGTGCAGATTCTATAGTAGCAGCTTGCTCTGTTAGTCAGTTGATCATAAATCAATGGTGAAAATTACTAATAACTTTATTAGCTTTGTAGTCCACAAATCTGCAATTGCATATCGACATCAAGCTCTCCCTTGTGTACACATCTTCACTGTACGAAACTATGGAACTTTGAAGCTATATAGAAACACTAAGTTTATTATACTACTGGTAGTTACATATGTCACTGTGTCAAGGGACTTCAAAGGAATGGTACCTGCTATGGATAGGATACCTTGATGAGCTGCTCTCATCATATGCAAAGGCAACGTGAGTATATAGCTATGGTACACACGTACGGTAGACCATCAAAATCCAGGTCTGGAATAGCCTTGTACCCAGGTCAATTCACAAGGCTAGGTCTGGAAATACATTGTCGGTGGAAAAGAGAATAATAATAGTATCAGTACAGACACACAAATTAAAATAATGTAAAAATATAGTTATATAAATAGAAAATAGTCACTTTGATGTTCACTCTTTGCCAAATATGTCCTGTACAAAGGGGAAATATTCCCTCTATACAATACAGAATTCAATATTTGCTTATGGAAGGTGCGTTAAAATTAATTAAAACATTGGAAACCAAGGATAAACATTCTAAATAGCCAATTGCTACATGTTCAACAATGTATGCACACACACACGTACACATACACATACACAAGTACATACATACAGTTATTATCCAATTCCAGAGTACCTAAAGTGGTCAGGAATGGTACTAAGCCAATCAAATATACTGCTACTATTCAATAGATATGTGAAGGGCTATAATAATATTATTATAATATGAGAGGGGATTGGAGTGGTACATGTACATGTACATGTAACCCGTGTACTTACGTTTTTCATAACGTGGGTATGTTTTCCATAATGCAGCTGGGACCAGAAAGAGGAGTGGGTGTGGCGATTGCCAAGGCTGTGGCTACCAAGCAACAGGACTGTGGCACCTGCATCAATTGGGAAATTGTGTACTTAAATCTTTGATATATTCAAGTATTAAAGACACCGTTGATTTATGTTCAATTAGGCATTCACTTGACTAAGAGAGCAAACTGCTAGCTACTGTAGAATCTGCACCTTCACCCGTAATTTTAATAAAGGGCTATTCCAGATAATAGGCATACACCCCTATGGAGGAAGAGATATATATATGTTCATTACCCTAAATACCAATTAAAGTGCAAAAATAACCATCAAAACTAATCAATTTGCTCATTTTACCCTATAAAACTAATCAATAATCTCGATTTCACCCTACAAAACTAATAGTAATTCCTCCATACCCTGACCAGCTACTCCATCAAATTATACTAATCATTCACTGCCATCCCCCCTCAATACTTTATTACTATCTACAATACCTCATTAAAACCTTTACTATTAATTTTTTAATAAAGATGACTCAGCTCTTGAGCCTGGATTTGAGGTTAATGAGTGCACGTACCTTTGCAGTAGGTCTCAGGACTACATGGAAACAATCCAAGCTCCTCCAGGCGTGAACATACCTGCTGTACTACTACCTCTTCTTCAGGCCATGGCACAAACAGACAGACACAACCTTCTCTAGCTCTAGCTCTGACTTCTTTGTTGATGGCAAAATTAATTTTGGTGTTATGGGTGGTTCAGAGTGCAAGTACTAGCGGCGGCCAACGATGCGCTGCGCGGGCCGCGTGAAGTGGGTGGGACCAATGACGTAACCGTTTCAAACAGGGTGAACTTAGTCGATCCCGTACACGTATTAAAGCGCGACCGTACCTAGGCCCTTTCATGCCCGTTCTTTCTCCGTTTCGCGGGTTGATCTGTCTTGTGTACCCAAGCAAACTTGTGAGTTTATGTAAAATTATGCTGTAAGCCGAGAAGCTTTCAGTGTACTGTGCTTTGCAGGCAGATTGCTTATCTAGAAGTTCCAGTTACTGGTCACATGTGCACGGTACCAGGCTATGTGCACATGGTGCAGGACACACCTAGGCGTAAGTGAGCCTGGTGGGCTGGAGGCTGGAAATCAAAAATAATTTGTCATAAGCATGATGCGTCAGGGTTCATGGCTACCCTCATACCAAGGCTACACCAGTCAATTAGCTACCCGTTTCTAGTCAGGACTACCGGTATTCAAGTGACCCCAGGTGGTGGAACTTCATCAAAATAGGGATAGATTCTGTACAATATTTGTCACCTAGATGAGCAACCTGCAAAGTACAGTACTGATGCACTCTGGCTGACTTTTATTCTAATTTATATATATACAGGTAATGGCTTTATTTTGGGACATTGTTTGTGACACCTCTTGGTTGCCAATAATCACCACCATTATCACCATTGTCGTGGCATGCATGTTGCCTATGTACGTGTATTTCCAGTGGAGTAATGAGAGAATGATACAGATCATTACTGCTTTGATGATAATGACAGCTCTCCCTGCCTTTCTGATCATCAGTGGACTTGTATCAAATACAGTTTGTGTGGTGCCAAATGTTAAAGCTGCGTTTAAAGTGGGATTACCGAACACTTCTGTTATCTGCTACATACCCAGACAAGAATTAGTACGTAAAATCCAGGGCATCCTAAGACCACCATCAGCGGATGATGAGCCTGTTCACCCAGGGGGCTACTACCTCATTGAAGGACAACATGGCTGTGGAAAGACAACAATTCTTAAACGGGCATTGGTGGAAAGTGGACCTGGCATTTTGTATGTGCCATTGGGCGTAGATGGTGATGTATCGGTCAGTTTATATGAAGCACTAAAAATCAGTATATACTGTAAGGGTTACTGGGCGAAGTTGTCTTCCTATCTTAAGCTACCTTCAGAAATTTGTCATGATGACCCACTCGATCGTCTCAAGTTTGCCTTTCAGATTTTGAGACAAGTTGCTACTGAGATCATCCAGGAGGAACGGTACATTCCTGCAGTGGTATTTGACAATTTGTCACAGATATTGAAGCAGCAAAAGTTTAATGGAATGCAAGTGATGGCGGCATTGCAGGACACTGCGAAGTTCATATCTGATGATGGGCTGCTTATTGTGGTGTTTGCCAGCAGTGGCAGTGGCATACCAAATTTATTAAATGCTCGATCATCTGTGTCGAGATTATTTGGTGGGGTAGATGTAGGTGACATAACAGATGAGCAAGCTTTGGAGTATTTAACTTGTTTGTGCAACGATGCTTCAAGTGACGAAATAGCTGCTGCAGTAAAATTAGTAGGTGGACACTTTACTGACTTGTTATCTGCTGCTGCCATCCTCTCAGAACGTGGAGATCACAGGAACGAGACACTGGAACAACGATTGTTAAAAATTCGAGGGCGCTTGGAGAAGACACTATTGAGTGCTTTACCCAAGAGAGTTTTCACCGCTGTGCAAGGGATCGCCCGTGGTATTGTCGAATCGACCTCGGGCATGCTCACAATGAAAGAATATCGATCCTTTATCGAGGAACTTGATGAAAAAGATCTCCAGTTGATTAACAATCTGAACATTTTTTTGATAAATCCACAGGAAGTTTCTTTCCATTCACGCTTAACTAAACTTTACTTTGAATCTCTTTTTTAAGAAAAAGATTGCATGTTTATTATTAATTGTTAGTATATGTTAATTCCCATAATTATAAAATGCAATCATAGCTACATGGCCACAAATTATTACAATTTCAGCTGGAAATTATTTATTATATGTTTACTACAATCATGTTTATTACACAGTGGATTCATCTATTTCATTTCTCTTTGATGCTTGATTAAGTGATTGCTCTTACGCCAAATCTCTAGCTCTGCACTCGTTTATCTCAGCAGCTGTACTTTCCCCACTAAAGGCACCAATGTCCAAGTAGCCAGCCATAGCTCCAAGGGACTCTGAGAGTGCACTGACTATGTCTGCAAATTGAGGCCGATCCACACGTTCAAATTCCCAGCATTGCAGTAGTAGCTTGTACCTAACGGATCATGTAGCAAAAGATTTTACTAAAATTAATTAAGTTATCACTCCTCAGTCTCGATCAATAGTTAACCTCATGGATCGCCCCCAATCAAGCACTATCTCCCATGCGTACAGCTTTCCACTTTATTGTGCACAACATTAAAATTACCCGCAAAATGATGGAGCTTACAATTGATCACTACAAGCATCATTGTTGGGCTTTTCCAGACGATATCCATCAGCCAGCAGTCGAGATAGATCGGTTACATCAACACCTCCATATGGGACTTTCCCTCCACTGAAAATCTCCCAGCAAGTCACACCATAAGCCCACTGCATTAAATCATAAGTTAACTCATGCTAGTGCTATAGACTGAGTATATCATGGTAGTTTAGCCATATTTAATTTATTATAACTCAAAAAATACTTAGCTATGCAGTGGCATTCGGATCGATATACTGTATCAAGATTTTTTGCTTTGCTCAGTATTTTGGCAAATCTTAATTATAATACTATGAAGACTCTAAATTATTTAACCACAGTTTCAACTTTGGAAATTTATTAGATACAGGTATAGCTAGCTGACTATAGATAAAGGATACCAGAACTTACAACATCTGATTTCTCTGAGAACACATAGTCGTCCATACTCTCAGGTGCCAGCCACTTCAAAGGAAGCTTGATATGAGAAGATTTGTCTTGTCGAAAGTATTCTTTTATCTCCACACTTTCAGCCAATCCAAAGTCAGCAACTTTAATGACAAAATTCATGTCAATCCTGAGTAATTGCATAGTACAGCTCATAATTAACAATCGTAAGTTTAATAAGCTACTAACATGCAGTTTCTTGCTGCCAAGTCTCTGTGTACCATCTTCTTACTGGCAAGGTACTCCATTCCCTTGGCAACCTGAATACACATGTCCATCAGCCTCTTTTGTGTAACCATCACCTAGTATATATGCATTTGGGTAAGAAGATGCAACAAACTATCCACTTCATGCATGTTCGACAAATTGTTCTCTTACGTCATCTTCATCTTTGTCACTGAGAGAGACAACCAGTGTTTCTCTATTCTTCTTGAGGTAGGCCAGTAGGCTACCATTGGCCATGAAGGGCATAATGATGTAAGGAGCTGTACCTCCGTCCAGACAGACACCTCTCAGAGTGAGCACGTTAGGATGATCAAATTTATACATTTTGGCACATTCTTTTAGCATATCTCTCACTGTACTTCTGTCATACAATCCTACATGACAAGTTACGATCAAATTCCAAGGACTTGTCACATAGTATATTATAATAACTAGTGGTGATGAAAATCATCTGTGCGGGGCGAGCCTTCGCAAAAGTCACAAGATTTCTTTGAAAGCACACAGGCATGCATGGCAATAGCTAGGCCTGAGAAGCTACCACGACAGTGAAAGTATCACAGATTGCTAGTCCAATAATGTTGATCACGTATAGCTACTATAGTAATAGATCTACATGCCATGACCACGAGGCCAAGTACCGGGGAGTGTAGCCAGGCTCTGAGGGGATAAGCCTCCATGCAGTCATGTCATCTTCATGCTTAGGAAAGTGGAGTCTACCATGCAGTGATGTAAATCGTGGATCTGAGCCTTGCCAGACTCATCTTTCTAGTTTTGTGCCTTGCCTACACTCGAGTTGTCTCTCAGATCGATGGTGCAGTGCGGGCGTATGCGCATGCGCATGACGACCATTACCTTACGCGTTCAAAATTTAACTCTCTCCTCACTGAAATGATCATACATACAAGAATATATATATACATATAAAACCGCTTCCTGTCTCTCGTGTATTCGGGGCTCGCTCAGGCTCGCCCCGAATAATTATTTATTTTAGTAAAGTCCATCACCTTTCAGTGTCTTTACAGCCACAATGTCAGTCACAATACTTCCTTGCTCCTTGACAATAATATAACCCTTGTACACTATACCAAACTCACCTACAATTAATGCCAACAATATTATTATGAGTAATACGTAATAAATATGGTATGCATAATGATAACTTTCATGACAAATCTGCTTTGCACCTTGCCCAATTGGTTCTGCTAGTTTGATATTAGCAGAGTGGATGAGGAGATATGGAGGAAGATGGAGTTTATAGGAGCTTTGAACAGATATTATAGTCCTTGGAAGTAATTCCTGATCAACTGCATCAAGGGATATTTGCGTGCACACAGTTCATAACAGTTACTATATTATTATTATGCCAATTATTGTTCGCCAAATTGTTCTGAATCAATTTACATTCACCATACTTGTTTTGATCTTTTGGAGAACTGAGATCAGCAGAATTTAAGCAATAATGAGAAAGATGAGAGAGAGGATGAGAGAGAGGATGAGAGAAAGAGAGATTGATTTCTAGATTATAACGTACAAGTCATTTTTCTTCTTAGAAACACCAGAAAACTTTCTAACATAGTAGCAGATGCAAAACATTGCCACAATTATTGTGGCAAGTAGTAAGAATATCACCGCTCCAACAGTACTAGAAATGATGATGATTTCTTGTTGAGAATTAGAGATGGGTGGTTGGACTTCTATTGCTATAAAATATTAATTTACATGCATGCATGCATCTCTATATATTACATTATTATTATTATACAGGGAATCATCAACACTGTAATGTGTACTACCTTGACAAACAAGTCCATCCCCTTCATACCCAGCCTCACATTCACAAGTGTATGTTCCAAGTGTGTTTGTACAAGTAGCATTTGGATGGCAGGGTCTGGACATGCATTCATCGATATCTATAATAACAGTTATGAAAAGATTACCACATCGATCCCTAGTAGCTTCATTGTATATGGTAAAGAGTCACTATGTATGTAGCATACTTAATAAGTTATGTAATATTACGTAATCGTCAAATGCTTTAAAGTGGCATAACTTGAAAATGAAAACTGATGACCAACTTTAAAATATTTATGGACCATATTCACCCACTTGTATCTGTGCCAAATTTCACGATTCGATACCCTTACTGGGCAAATAATGCTTGTTCAGAAATGTAAATTGCTACTAGCTATATAGGGATGTACCGGTAATTCTTGCATGCATAAACTCTTACATCATTAATTTTTATACCTTGACATTCCTCTTCAAATCCCATACTAAAGTTGTACCCTTCCTTACACCTGCATTCATAGCCACCCATTGTATTTTTACAATCCATATGCATCCTGTCTGAGCAGTTATGCTGGTTGGTGGCACACTCGTTGATATCTGTAATAGTTATTGCATGGAACATATGGCTGTAAGTCACAGTTACAGTACTAATAATTTATCAGTCACAGTATAATAATAAGCTTACCAACACATCTTGATTCAGAATATTCATAGCCAACCTTGCACTGACAGGTATAGCTACCTTCAGTATTCACACACTCCTCAGTTGACTTGGAACAGAACGTAAAATCCTGGCATTCATCTATATCTAATAAATTATAACCTCACCTTTAAGTTAATCCGTTTATAACAATAATTACTGACTATTAACCAACCTTCACAAATTTTGCTTGTTTCATTCTCTTGATGATAACCCTCCTTACAATCACACTCATATGACCCAATTTTATTGCTACATATCCGGTTTTCAGACTCAAAACAAGTCATAGTACACTCATCAACATCTGAAGCATGAGTAATACCGGTATTAGCAAAATTAATGACTTTTTGGTGGCTAAAATAACTAAAATCTGGCATTATTAAAAATACTGTGTAAGGCATGCAATATGCATGCAATTGGGTTAATGTCAAAGTTCAGCTTTCTTGAGGGTTCCTTGCATATGTTCATGACCTTTGTGCATGTGGTATTTGACACAAACTTACCATTGCATGTGGTGTTGTCTGAATTAAGCTGGAAACCTTCATAACAACCACATTCATAAGATGATGTTCCATTGGAAATGGCACGAGTACAAGTTTGTGTACAGTTATTTGTCACACCATCTTGACATTCAGTGGGACCTGCATGAATTATAGTGTATGTATGAAGCAAAGTACAAATTGAATGGGCCAGGTAAGGAATTAATAATAATTATTAATGTATTATAATTACCAAGAATTGCATGTGGTACACTTAATAAAAAATGATCAGTAAGTAAATGCCAACCATTCTCAAGTTAGAATCTGATGGTTTGTGTGCATGCATGTGGGTAGCTATAGCATTCTAAGCTTGATAAGGATATCCCATACTGAACAATACATACCACAGATAGTGATGCTTGTAGCAACAAGGAAAATTCCCGCAAAACTGTTGTGTACTGCACAGATGATGGTAATAGACTCAGTGTCTGCACTGAAGAGTGACTGTAAGACAGTTTCATTCCACTTCAAAATACTGTCTAAGGACGTCTGCGTTTGAAGGATTTCTGTGCTACTGGAATTGAATAATGTCCTTTCGACGGTGAAGTCGAATTTAGGAGGTGGATCTGGCTCATTAGCAAGAGAGCATTCCAAAGTGATGTTGGGCGATAATGAATCAGCATCTTCGAGACAAAAGTCTATGCCAACACTATAGGAGAGGCTGTGATTAGGCCGTTCTATTGAATTTGAGAGCGTGTCACTATTATATTATACCAGTAGTACACATATTCAATATGTATTAAATACCTGGATTCCGTACTTCAATTTGAGGAGGTACTCCACAGCAGAAGCTACCAATTAAGTTACGGCAATAACCAGGACAATTATGAAGCCCAATATTGCATTCATCAATATCTGATCAATGTCAACAACATCATTAATTATTTAATAGCTACAATAAGCTATTATTATTATTATGAGCACTATGATACCATTGCAAATGATTCCATTGCCACGGTAACCACTTCTGCACTCGCATTTATAGCTTCCAATGGTGTTCTTACAGTCGGCATTGATGTCACAAGAATCAAGGCCAAATTCACACTCATCAAGATCTGCCATACAATACGTACAATTAAATTTTGTATAGGCAATCAAACAAGGCAAGAATGTACCAAATGAAGGCATAAGTCTCCTATTATAGTTGGCAGGACAGACAGTAGCTAATGGACATTGTCAAGACTGAAAAACCTTGCCAACAATTAACTCTACTCGAAATAGGAGTATACGATTTGATGAACCACGCCCCAGGCAATAATTTGAGTACAATTAGGGATTAATCAGTATTTGAATATAATAATATTATTACAAGGGAAAGTATAGGACAAATAAATAATTAATAAGTTATGGTTAGAATGCATTTCTATAATAATTTTTATACCTTCACACTCCATTAAATTAAGTGTGTTAAGATAATAGCCTGGATGGCAAGCACATGTCAACGATCCAGTTGTACTGATACACAGCTGTGAGCAGTTTAGAGTTCCACAGTTGCTGTTATCTACAGTACAAAAATTAATGAATGTACCATAATTATTAGCGTCCATAATAATGGTACATTCAATTAACCTATACTTAAGCAATTTATTCCGTTGCCAATGAATCCATCGCGGCAAGTGCAGTCGTAGCTCCCTTCAGTGTTGGAGCAATTGGCATTTTTGCTGCAGTCGTTGACCCCAGTTCTACATTCATCTATATCTGTTGTATATTATTATAGCTAACATTATACTGCAAGCAAAGTAGCTATAGATACACTGATGGCTGGGTTGATAATTAAAGGCTAATTACCATAAGCTGCTGAGTTGGTAAGAGTGTCTGACTAGAATTTAGAAGGTCCTGGGTTTAAATCCCGGCTTAGTCCTGAGATTTTTTTCTCTTCCTTCACTTCTCAATAGCCTTCTTACCAGGCTTATGGTAATTAGCCTTTAATTATCATGATATTGTAATTAGAGTATGACGACCTTTACCAGAAAATCACACTTAGTCTAATAAACACAATAATATTATAGAATGGTGTAGCATTGATCCTTACCAGTACATTGTCGCTCATCAAGGTTGAAGGTATACCCAGGAGGGCAGGTACAAGTGAAGGAGCCTGGCATGTTAATACAAGTCCCATTGCCACAGACATGACTGCCACATTCATCGATATCTTAAATTTAATAGACATGATATTATTGTGATGAGATTGTTTGATAAAAACATACCTGTACAAGTTTCAGTGCCTTGGCCATCAATAATTTGTCGTGCATAACCGGGAAAACAGCCACACATTTCAATGCCAAAAGAAAAACAACGTTCAGAAGAATTGCATGGACAAGGAATCAGATTTTCAATTGTATCATCTAAAATTAATATGAACCATGTTTATTTCAGAACATTAATTGTTATACATAAGTACAGTACTATTACTGCCAGTGGCATTCACTAATTGAACTTACTAATGCAAGTTTTCCCGTCTCCAAGAAATCCTTCATTGCAAGTACACTCAAAACTTCCATCTGTGTTTGTACAGCTTGCATTTATGTCACAGTCGTGCAGTCCATTCTCACACTCGTCATCATCTATTAACGACAAATTAAGCCACAATAATTATTAAACTTAGAATCTATTAATAAAAAAAAATTAGCCATAATATTGCACTAACCTTGACAAATCATTCCATTGCCAAAATAACCACTATGACAAAAGCAGTCACCAGTACAGTTGCAGTTACCTGATCAAAAAGAGCTAGAATAAAAATTGGGATCTGATATCGATGTGGCTTTGACATACTATATATAGGCACTAATAAAAAATTTAATCTATGTGGTGACTCACAATGCCATGCACAATAAAATTTAATACTAATTAAAGTTTATTTAAAATTTATGGCCATGGAGCTCTTATAATTATTATACTATAGCTACATCAAATTAACTTTTAATTACAGTCGTTGTATGAGATTTCAATGGTTGCTTTAGCCGTTATGATTTTGGCTAAACTTTCCGAATGAGGCACCATCATCAAATTCCCATAAAAAATTTCCACATCTTCGTGGATGGTGTCATCAATGATTGATACTCGAACAGATTTCTCAGATTCATCAGGGGTGAAAGTCACATTAAGACGAAGTGAACTGTAGTCTTCTTGATCTATAAATACGAGTGAAAGCTACTATGGGTGGGAATAATAGAATAATCATTGTGCTGTACCAAGCTGGGATGAACTTAATTAGTTACAGGCTTTATGTATAAGATGTAATAATTGGCTATACTAACCTAGTGCTGTACCATCTGAGGTATAGAAGAGAACAGTGATATTTTGTTGATTGCTAGACACAGTGTCATCAAGAGTCTTGGTGATTGTCAAATCAATGAAACCATCATCTTCGGATACGGTGTATGCACTTGAACTGAACTCAATATTAAAGGCTGTGTAAATAAATCACATAATAATATTAGTATCCGTGGTGCAAACCAATACTGGTATACTATTATTATCATTCTGACACCCGTGATTATTATTATTCTACACTGCGTACTTCTCCCGGGTACTGCGTGCGATCACAGTACGTGCACTTACCGCCTCCAGGCATTTGACGCTTCTCTCTGCCCAGATTGATAGTGTTCCCGTTCACCTGCCATTCGTGATTTGCAATTGGTTGTGCCGCCGAGTCTGCGGTGGTAGCTAGAAGACTCGTGGCAATCGCGAGGAGTGATCGAAACAGCACCATTAAAGTTTAATTAAACTGTGGATTCATGAAGATTTGAGCCTTCAAGTCGTACGTATACACGCGGCGCAAGCATTATTAATATAGCATAGCTTTAGTCTCGCTAGCCACACCCATTGCCTTTGGTGTGGCGCGCTAGACTACTAGTCAAAGCATGATAATAATTATTATTGCATTGATGCATGCATGGATACTTTAGACTATACGCGTAGCCTCGCTCCCAGGCCATCCGTTTTCAATCCCTGTTTCAATGTGGCATTGAAAACGTGGGATGGCCTGGGCCGGGGACGAGGCAACTATACGCATGGCGGTATATTATTAATTAATTATTTGTAATTATAGGGCTTCCCAATTAAAGGTCACTGAACCCTTCAGCAATGGGCTTTTTTTACCCCGAGCTTTATTTCCAGCTTTTCACCACATAATTGTAGAATAATATCTAATAATTTTTTTCTGTTTTCTCCGAGATAGCAATAATAATTACCATCAAAGGTGCTGGCACTACGGCTCAAGCTACAGAATAGTAATGGCATTACAACGAGAATAAGATAACAAAAACATGAACTAAATCAAAATAATAAAGCTAATTATCATTGGGCGTATAATAATACAATACTCAATGCTAGAGAATGTCATTAATCATTAATTTTGGGGGTGAGGATAATAATAATAATAATAATAATAATAATAATTAATTGGTTGTATTACTGGGGGTTATGTATGTTGATGAGTTGGTGCTCGCGAGAGCTTTCCAATTACTCTAATTAATGCACTGTTCTCGTCTTTAAGTCTCTGATTTTCGTTCTTTAAGTCTTGTAAATTCTGCGTCCGAAGAATCACAATATAAGACATGAGCACTGTAAGGCAACACAACAAACACAGTGCGACACTCAACAGGGTGGAGAACAAAATGACACACCATGAATACAATAAATAAATTATTATACACAATGCCATGTGATGTGGGTATATAAAATTATTAATGAGCTAGACCCTCCAATTTTAAGATTAATGAGAGCGAAAATGTATTGGGAGGTTGTAGTATAATTAAAAATTAATTATAGCTGGTCAAAATTGTCGGTGAGTTATGATTGTGCATGAAGATAATTATCGTGGAAATGGGCCAGATCCTTCTATTAATAGAAATGTGCAAAGCGGGGAATGATTATGAAATCCTTCAGGAGATATGTGTAATTGAATAGAATGGCACTACACGTATAGTGATGCTGAAGATGAGTAAGACCCTGAATGATTCTGTGGCAAATAGAAGGACTTGGCTCAAAACTGATGTGTACATTAAATTTGATAGATATACATGTAAACCGACACGACTGAAGTGACTGTGAAGACAGACTGAGCAAATGTACACCACGTACATGTACGCACACACATGGACAGCCCGATCAAGTCGACATCATTCTACTGACTAACTGTATCTTAACTGCATTGCTATCGACCTACCTTGGAGCCACTCTCCAACTCTGTTATCCTCGCTTCTTTTTGCTCTTTATCCTGCAAATACGCACAAGATAATCAGTTTCGTGCATTGGGATACGTACATAAGGTACTTGCAGTGGCACTTTTTTTAAGGAGGTGACAAAAAGATAGGAGGGATGGTAGCTTAAAAGGGGGAGGGGGTAAAAGAATTGGGGTAAAAATCTGAAATGCCCCCTCTCCTCTAGTCATGCATATCACTCACTCTCTTTTCTTGCTCGTAAGCACGAGTGGCGTCCTGGAATCTTCTGTTCAGCTCTGATACTTTACCCTTCGCCTTTTCGAGTTCTTTCTCCACCTCTTGTTTCTTATCCAATTGCTTTTCCAACGACTCCACCTTCTCTTGAAGGCTTCGAGATTTTGCCTGCTCCTCCGACAAAAGACCCAGTACTCGCGTCAGTTCTTCATTTGGCAGGCCATCGTCTGGCTCAGAAATGCTACTCTGAGCACTGTGGTCTGAGATGATGCTCGATTCACTCAGCGAAGATTTCTTGCCAAATATGTCTTTGAGATTGTCAGGGAGATCCTCATTTTCTTCAGGCTGTGGGTAAAGAGTGAACACAAAATGAAAATTAGCGGTTATGGACTCACAATGTATGTACATTTGTATGGTACATGTATATACTGGGGGCCCGGAGACCTATTAGTCAGAGGTCAAGTCTGTCCTACGTACCTCCTCTGCCGGGGGGGGGGGGGGGGGGGGGGGGGGGGGAGGGCCTTACCAGCATCATAATTCACAAAAATAAGATGCTCCAGGTATAAATAATCCTAATCCTAATCCCAAAGCAAGAATCATTAGGTGGGGCATATATATTTGTACAATTATTATTGTCAACAGATGGTCAATGTCGGGCAATTGAGTGAAATCATCCAATCCCATTAGCCAATCGACTACCTACATCTACAGTACATTACTAGACCAATCACTGTCCTGTCTGCACAGACCTTTGATGATCACTACACTGGGAAGGTAAGGTAGTTTGCAGGATACCTATAATAATTATTATGCAGGTACCTTACCCCCAAGTGGCTCTGCCTTTCATTGGGATTAGGTTTACCTGAGCAGGCAGGCATTGAGATGGCTTCCCCTTAGGTTTAATTGGGATTGATTACAGAAGATAAGTCCTTGATCTACTGAACTTTCATGTACATGTAGGTACAGGTACTTAATTATTTGTTAGGATCTGTTTTTTTTTTTCAGGAATTCACTCAATAGCTAAGGTCAGGCATCTGGCGTAAATAAGTATGCAATGCAAGAATAGCCACTATCATACATGTAGACAGGCTAGGCTGGATAGCCATAACATTATCAACCAAGCTTCAAAAATTCTGAAAAGTTAGTAGGGAGATGAGTTCAAGAATTTGACCTTGAATGGGCCACATCAAATCATGGGTATGTTAAGCATAGTGCATAAAATTCCTATGTTTATCTTTCATAATCAAAGGGGAACCATCTTACAATAACTTAGGAGAACAAGTCCGATACCCCCCCCCCCTCCTGAACAACCAGCATACCGTAAGTGTCCCGCCATGTACCTCATTTCAAAGGGCCACTGTAGCAGCTTCTATATAGACAAACGTATAGAATTTTGCTCCCGGGTAAGCGCCCATGCAGGCCAAAATCATGAGTTATGTGGCGCCTCACCCGGGACACTAAGTACTATTCACCCCAGGTAGGTGTGCTAACAAAATTCATTATCAGAGCATGATGCTCTATAGTTGCTCACGCACCACAAAGTTTATTCCAGTTGCTTTTCTCTTCTCTCTGGGTCTCCGCCTAGCAACTGAGGTGGCTCGCGATCTAGACTGGGACAGTCTGTCGTCTGAGTTATCCGCCATTGACGAGTAGTCTGTCACATCGATGGAGATGTCTGGCTCTGCTCTGCTACCATTGGTGGCCACCGATGATGTATTGCTGGGAGTTGGAATAGGTTGGGGCTTTGGGTCTGGCTCTGTAGTGGCAAGACAATTAATTAATTAGACATAATAAAAGACTATAATAATAATATTATGCTGGAATTCAGGAGTAAGGCTATGATATATTTTTCACTTTAGCTACATGTATATTGTAAGTTGCAACCCCATGTATACTAATAATTATCAGGGTATATTTCAGGGGTAGCAAAAATTAATGATTCCCAGACTTTTCCTTTATAATGGGGTTGCCCCATGGATTTTGTATTTGCCAACCCCCCCCCCCCCTAAATTTTGGCCTCTTAACTATTTTAAGGCAAATACAAAGCCTTAAAAATTATACCTTTTTCTTTTGGAGTTGGTTCCGTCACAGTAGAAGCAGCAGTAGAGGAGACAGTAGTAGTAGAGGGCGGGCCACTGGTCTCCTTTTTTCTACTGGACGTCCACAGCGTCTGATGTGAAGAGGGAGGATTTAGTACCTTATTCTTCGGAGTGGGGCGTGCCGCCGGTCGAAACACGCTCATGGTGGGCTTGGCTCTCTCCTCCTCCTCCTTTCGCTGCCGCGGTGGGGTGGAGTTTGTGCTACTACTCCCGCTTGAATCTTCGCTCTTGCTCATTTCTTCATCGTGCTTCTTGATCCGGTCCAGGACGTCCGCAGGGACGGGTTGGGTCGCTTGACGGGACTGACGGGTTCTACGAGCTCGAGATCGACGACTGAGGAGGGTACAAGTGTGCATGCGTGGAAAAAATTATGAATGTATCAATCTACACTTGAAAGTCTGTTGATCAGGTGTCATGTACATTGGAGATTAAATCACAGATTCTAATTAGAACGTGTCTACCACAGACTGCAATATACATGTAGGCCCACGCAACCCAGATCACCCGCTAAAAATATAACAAAACGATAGTGGGTATAGGTCGTCAAATCAGTACTAGGTAAAGGTCGTCAACAGATCATGCATGTACTAACCGTGCTTCTGACTCATCGCTGATCTCCCTGCTCAAGTTCCTTGCAGATGGAGACATGGAACTCTCCTCTGCAGTGATGGAGTTGGTAGTCGCCGCTCCCTCACTGGATACTAGAAAGAGAAAAAAAGTCATATCTACACGTACATGTACTTCATAGTGGGATCACTGAAGCAAGAACCCATTTTCTCTACCCAAACATTAT
This sequence comes from Cliona cf. orientalis, assembly GCA_963930775.1. NCBI lineage: Eukaryota > Metazoa > Porifera > Demospongiae > Clionaida > Clionaidae > Cliona > Cliona cf. orientalis. The sequence goes on along the minus strand of OZ005701.1, from coordinate 1,181,947 downwards.
GCTGCACGGTCCAAAAAAGTGTACAAAACTACCTATGAAACATGGATGCCTCCAATATTTTTCAAGCTATCCACTATAATATAGTGTGTCTGAAATAAAATTAAATTTTTGTTCAACTACTATAATGCATGGTTGAAGCACAGCTTTATGGAGGAGGTGCAGCACAACTAGTGCACACAGGTCTTTGTGCATAGAACTTAGACATCATACTTACCATTTCCATCAGTCTTTCGTGGTCGCTCTGTGTTCTCTGTCATGCTCCCGTCCGTGCTGTTTCCAATCTTGGCTCCCCTTGGTAGTGATGATGTCTTGTAGCCTGCGCTGTTCTCGGGAAGAGTCAACTGTTTCTTTAGCCTTGTCTCGTCGTAGGAGACCCTCTTCTCGGCACGAGATTCTGTGTTGAGGGTGGAACGCTTGCCTATGCTACTCAGATTGGCCTTTGCACTGCTTGGCCGCTGGTCCACTGAACTACTCCTCGGGATCCGACTGACACTCGGTTCCTGGAAAATAGGATGGACTAAACTTAACATCAAATATGTAAGTAGTTTGTAGAAATGAGTTCAATGTGGTGATAGAGCGAATAGGTGTGTAATTCAAAAACAGTTTCTGTACATGTAACCCATGCATCCCTAGTTCTCAAGGCTAGGTACCCCCAAGTGGCTCTGCCTTTGCTGGGATTAGATTTGTATGAGCGGGCGGGCAATGGGATGGTTGCCCCTTATTTTTGTAGCTAAGAAAGATATATGTATATGTACGCAGCACATACAAACTGCTAGAAAAACAATAGCTCTATCGCTTATCATTAAGAAATACGGAAATATGTATTTACATTGTACACGTATAAAAATTATGAAAAAATCTTTACCTGAGGTATTGTCCTAGGTTGGAAAGAGAAGCGCTTCGTGGACGAAGCTATGGTAGTATTGGGGGAGTGGTCGTTGGTGGTGATGCTAGCACTACTTACACTGCCACCACTACTGCTGGACGGAGTAGATGATGCAATGGGAGTGGGCGTGGTCGCGACAGAATTGGTTACGGAGGCAGTTGTGGGGGTAGGGGTGGACGTGGTAGACTGGGACTCCCAAAGGCCGACGCGTTTCATCATCTGTGGAGACATGCCAGGCCGCTTTCTTGCTGCTGTGTGGAGGAGGGAGGGAGAGAGAGGGGGGGGGGGGAAAGAGGGAGGGGGGAGAGAGAGAGGGAGGGAGGGAGAGAGGGAGGGAGGGAGAGAGAGAGAGAAAGGGAGAGGGAAGGGAGAGGGGGGGAAGAGGAAGGGAGAAAGAGAGAGTATAAATGAGAGTGAAAATGATAATATTACAAACACATAGACTATGTACGTGTCAGTTCTGCAGGCTCATCTTCCACAGGCAATCCTGAAGCCAAGGAGTATCCTTGCTCAGGTGGTACACCTACATGTACATGTACACAGGTAATTAAAAGGCAGAGTTACTAAGATGCTCATCAATGGACATGGAAATTACCATACATGTACATGTATAGTCACATGATTGCTACATGTATAATAATATGCTTTTCCAATACTTGATGCGTTTACAATGCGTTTGTATGCTTGCGTGTGTGCGTAAGCTACTCGAGTGCCAGTCTCAACAAACACGCACAGAAACACCACTACAAAGCATACTACACATATACGTATGTATGTACGTATGTACACAACTATGGACTGCAGGCAATTACATAGTAGAAAACCACCTTTCACAATAATATAATAATTATGACCCTTTCCAATTATGGGTATGATCGTTCAAAATTCAATATGCCAACTATGCACAAATACACATATATAATATTATACATGTACGGCCATCCCTTTGCACAGTGTATATACATGTACATGTACAATGGATGTTGGTTTATGCATCATTTTATCCGTACATGCTGCATTGGCTGGTGATACAAGGTGCTAATAGCCGTTGCTTTGAACTATTTTTGCCCGCATACTTCACGGGCCTAAAATGCTTAAGATAAACATGTTTGTAAGGCATGCCACAAATCTGTCGACACATCAGCCAAAGCAAATGGCAAAGGCCAACGAAGGCAACGTGAAAGCCAGCGATCCAATTATCCAATAGAACTTCATAAAGATAAAAGTCATGCACGAAGTGTATGCAGTGGAGTCCCTAAAGATAAGGATGCTCCTGGAATTAGGGTACTTTTTTCAAGCTAAGTATACCCAGAGGAGTGTACATGTACATTTTCTCACATACAATGTACTTTATATACTACATGTACATGGGTCGTAGCTGCATACATTGTAGTATGAAATCATCCTGAGAGGATGCTCCTATAATCAAGGAACAATGCCAGGGCCTCAGCTACACATACACGTACATGTACATAGAGAAATGTAAATTGGAAATAATTCCTTTAAATAGGACAATTCACCGTACTGTGGTACATGTACATATTGTATTGACTGGGGTGCTAGTGTAGAGAGGGGAGCTTACATTTTGGAGATGAGATTAGTTTTCCAGCCACTGTCTTCCTTGCGCTTATGCTTTCATTGGAGCTAGTGGTCTCTGAATTGCTCTGGCTGAGGGGAGGACTGTCCATCACCGCAGAATTCTGTGGCACCGATTCCTTAGCGTGGTTCAGCGCCTCTTTAGAGCTGCAGATAAATTTAAAAATAATGCACTTTAATAGTACAAGAGTCTTGATAAATGCACAAATTATGGTGTTAATCTCCTCCCCTCCTCTACATGTATCTCCCCAGGGCTAGAAATAAGGCTCATGTTTTGGTCGGACATTGCTAGGACACAGTATGGAGTTGCATGGGGAATTTGATCGGTCATTTCAACAATTTGGTCGGAAAATCTCCAATGACCAGCTATTATTTCTAGCTCTGTCTCCCTCTCTCCATCCCCACTCCCTCTCTCCCATTCTCTCTCTCTCCCTCTCCCTCTCTCCTTCCCTTCCGCATCTTTCTTTTTCCCCCCTTCCCCCTTCGTCTCTTTCTCCTTGTGTTGTCCACCAACCTGTTAGTATCCTCCACTGCCATGTCCCTAGCTTCAGCCACTGTCTGATTATCGATCACCCCGGAAGCCGGTCCAATATTCTCCGAGGCTGGTACGGCCACCTCCACAGTCTTGTTACTAGAGGAGGCCCCTGTCATCATCGCATTGGTGACGTTCTCGCTCGATTCCGCAGACTGCCACTTCTTGGTAGTTGTGTCCCCCCTCTTGCCGCTCGAGTCGGCCATGATGGTGTTTGTGATACTCTCCGTGGTCTCTGTCTGCCATTTCTCCAGATCTTCCTTCTCCTTGGCCATGTCAAGCTTGGGGAACATCGAGCGCTCTCTTGAAGGCCTATGGATGCATACACGCACATAGGTTATTAAAATTAATATCACAATACATGCAGGTATATATAAGCATCTAAACGTGGCAGTATTCAACAAAAAACATTATGGTAAAGATTTACATACAAAATAGTGATTGAGATTGGGGTGATTGCACACAGGGAACTAATTCTGTATCACCTAGCTTCTACCACTTACAATATAACTGTATGTTAACTAACAGTATTGGCACGTGCCTCAACCTCGCTACGTGTACATTACACTTCGTAGCTAAACTTTGTATAATAATTATTCTAGTGCACACCGTATACACTTTACATACCTTCTCTTGATCTGAGGTGATGGTTTATTGACATCCTCCCTGCTGTGCTGGTGGGACACGGAGGGTCTGTTGTGAGTCCTACCGGAGGGCATGGCGTTGCGACGGTGTCTGTTGTTGTGCTCCTCAGAGCTCTTTCTCAACGCCTCTAGCTGGTCGATCATCTCAGGGTCACAGAGGTCATCAATACTCTCACCCTGAGATGATGATATCATGATGTAATCATTACATCATCAGTAACGTGTTGCTAAGTTACGTTTTACATGTATATACACATGCATAATATGTAAGCATGGCTAGCACATAGAAGTTGGTAAAGGTCGCCAAATTTACAAATGACATTGTTTTTGAGTACAAGTGTCTCACCAATTTTGTTTTCTGATTGACGCTGGCTCCGTGCATCACCAGTTCCTCTGCCACTTCCATATTTCCCCAGTAGACTGCAGCGTGCAGTGCAGTCCATCCATCATCGTCCTCGGCATCAATGTCTATCTGGGAGCTACGAAGGCTCAGAAGGACACTGAAATGGAGTTTTGTGGAGATAAGATTAGAAAAATATTTATATGTGATATGGACATAAGGGTTAGGGAGCTTCAATACATGTACATGTACATGTACATGTGGTGCTCTAGTACAGTTCAGCCATTATTAACACAAGATATGAATGTGAAGGTCTCCATCTATATGTACATGTATGTTATATGTTAGGCTAAGCCCGAACTACAGGGATTCCCCCAGAACAGAATTCAAACCAGTGCTTAATGATATTCATAGGATTTTAATTAAGTTGTGGCTTTAAACTCCACCCATTTCTTTGATGTTTATCCAATTACCCCAAAGTCAAACCGGGTGGCCCACCCTGATTCAGGTATGCTGGGGGAAACACTGGAACTATATGAATCATTGCTGAAATGAGGATGCCTTTTATGATTGATCTCGTGACGTGAGAGGGGGACTTACTCGACCACTTTTTCATAGTTCTTGGCCGCTGCGATGTGAAGGGGCGTGGCACCTCCATTGCTGATCAGCATCGACATGGTGGGATCGTTCACCAGTCTACAGCAAAATAAGAGAGGAGAGGGTTAAATTTAAATTCTGAATAAGGCACAGGATTTTGGCTATGCATGATATAGCAGTTACTTATGATACTAAAAATTTACAAAATTACTGTAGATTTCTTGTTTACTTACTTGTTTGCATCCTCTAACATGACAAGCTCCTCTTGGTTGCGCACGGCATCGACATCCACGCCCTGAACTTTGACCTGGTCCTCTAGCATCTCCTGAATGGTCTCATAGTCTTCAGCTATGTCATAGGGGGTGTCCCCTTCATTATTAACTGGTGATGGAAAAGCTCCCTTGTCTAAAAGATATCTATTGAGGGGAAAGAAAGTTGATATACAGTAAATAAGGAGAGAAAAAGAGAGGAGGGAGGGGGAAGAGGAGAGAGAGAGCGAGAGAGAGAGAGGGAGAAGGAGAGAGAGAGATCTAACCTGACAATATGGTCGTGTCCACAGCTAGCCGCTGCATGCAGTGGTGTCCATCCCTCGTTGTCCTGAACGTCGATTCTCGCCCCTAACTTCACTAGCTTCTGAACCATTTCAAAGTCATCATCAATACAGCACTGTAGGAATAAAGTACAAATTTTCTAACTAGTGCTCTTAAAAAGGCATTTGTATATAATATCAGAAACACTTAAGAATGAAAACTCTCCATCTCGGACATAATGAGGATACCATCATTTCATTGATAGCTTTGTACACCGCATGCAATGTCGTACATTTGTACATGTACATATATATACGTTCCCCTGGGATCATGCATAGTGTCCGACTGGATCAAAGTGGTATCATCAGTGGTATCCTCATCCCCATCCCCAGGCACTTTCTTATAGCTTTCAATAATGCAATTATGTGCATTGGGGAAAAGGGGGCGGGGTCTGGGGACTAGGCTATCAACAAGTACATGTATATCTTCATAGAGACAGCTCACCACACACATACATGTAATATTATTAAATCCGTATCTCAAAATTTCTGTAAGGACCCATTAAATTCATGTACGATGACAGCTGTGTGCATTAGTTTCGCAGAGTAGCAACTAAATATTTTGAAGCACTTGATAGAGTTACACAAATTACTAGCTAATTCGAGTTCTTGAAATTCCTATATAGTTGATAGCAGCCCTCACATACACACACACACACACATACAGACTAACAGGGTAGCCAGTGGAGTACCATTGGACTGGAATGATTGAAACTATGCCAAAAATTGCATTCAAAATTGACCTATAATCAGTTCTAGTGTTTAGTTTGTACATGTGCATGGGTGCACAGTGGAATATGAAGGCTTTTGTACCAGATTCTGCCATAAACAATGCAATAAAGGTCACTGGTACTATACGGGTATGATTGCACTCGTACAAATAGAAAAATTAATTATGGTACATTTACTTCATACATTGCACGCGCACATACAAGTCACCATTTCCAAGTGTATACTAAATTTGTACTACTGTAGAAAACCTAAAACTTCACATAATATAATATCATATCCTAAAGGAACTAACACTCATCCATGTATGTATACATCAGACAATTTGATGAGTAAAATGTCCCAGGATCTCCCTTGTAGCACCTAATAAGAGGGGTGTTGAAATACCTTGGCAGTCTATAGGATTGGACGTAATCAAAATTCCAATGGCACACCAGCAGCCAGGAGCACAGCGCACTACTGGTATGTAAATATTGACAGAGAACGGTTGACAATAGTCTATCGTTAAACTAGGTTTTGTAAGCTAGCTGTCTCTCTGTCTCTCTCTCTCTGTCTTTTCCTCCCTCTCTGTCTTTTCCTCCCTCTCTGTCTCTCTTTCTCTCCCTTCCCTCCCCCTCCCTCCCTCCCTCTCTCCCTCTCTCTCTCTCTCTGTCTCTCTCTCTCTATCCCTCCTTATCCCTCTCCCTCCCCCCCCCTCTCTCTCCTCCTTCCTTTCTGCACACTACATACACTTCAAGTACAGACAACATCATCATAATTATGGCATACATGTACATGTACATGCCCATGATTGCTTGTGTATGAGCCTAGCTGTCGTAGTCCCACAGGAAAACACAGCAGCCTGTTATTAACAAAACGGGCAATGGGGTAAAAATGACAATCGACTGACATCACTCAGCTAGGGAGAACACACGAGGAAATGTACACCATGTACGTAGGCGTGTAACCCGTTTAATCGAAATCTGTACCTCTGTGAAATCAATATCCCAATATGCAAGTACAGTGTGGTGTCACATTGGGTGCATATATACTATGGGGATATCCTGTTTGTGTTGCACTGGGAGATGACACGACATTGTTGATAATGATTTCCTACGAACAATGTGTATTACTGTATGTAGTGAGGGGTATGAGGTAAAAGCCACTGGGTAGCATTCCATTTCCTTATAAGGTAATGGTTCTAAGCTTTGGTTTGGCCTCAGACTGACTGACATGCCAAAGTGGTGGGGTAACGAGGAATGTCAGCAGCACACTCACCAGTACACACACACACACACACACACACAGCAACATGATTATGAAATTGATGAAGGCTGGTGCAATGTTAGACCATTTTACTACTACTACTTCTCTCTCTCTCTCTCTCCCTTTCCCTCTCCCTCTCTCTCCCTCTCTCTCTCTCTCTCTCTCTCTCTCTCTCTCTCTCTCTCTCTCCCTCTCTCTCTCTCTCTCTCTCTCTCTCTCTCTCTCTCTCTCTCTCTCCCCTCTCCCTCAATCTATACATGCATGTGATTATGCCAGGAGCACGGCCAAGTAATTTATTTTGCCGAAATTAGAGTTAATGTACCATAACGATATCATGAATGCGAGGTACCAGACAATTTAACAAACATCATGTGCATGTATAGTGTAATCACAAAAAAAATGCATAACACTGGAGAAACAGTAAACCAACATACTGGAGGGACAATAATTATTAATAATAATACCAGGGGCTATGTATCAATTACTTCATTTCACTTGGGCGAGTCAATGGTTACATAATAGTGGATAATGCATAGGGATTATATATTATCATGGTTTCAGCTATAAACGTTTATGATATAACTAGACATAACCGAGTGATCAGAATCAAACGAGGAAAACTCCAATCAGATTGGAACAATATCAACCAATCATTTGTCACCAGGAAGAAAGTACATGTACATATACATTAACTCAGGTACTCCCATAATAATATGCACACATGTACGTACACTAAAAGCCAGAGGACCTTTAGACTGTCGATTGTATTCACGCATATTGCAGTGATTAATCAGCTTTTATAACACTAAACATCCCAGGCACATCCCACCTCTCTCCCATTTCCTATCCAGCCACAAATGGAACTACTGAGCCATGAATGTGACTTTATTTATACATCATACTACAGGAGCTGTTTGTGATAATTTTGATGTGAATTGAGACAAGACTTTCTCTCTCCCTCCCCACCCCCCCCCCCCCCCCCCCCCCAGCTCTCTAGCTCTCTCTTTCTCTCTCTGTCACTCTCTCTCTCCCCCCTCACTCTCTATCTCTCACTCTCCATCTCCCTCCCTCCCTTCCTCTCTCTCTCTCTTACACATACACACAAATGCACTGATGCACACACATACACTGGCTATACCGTGTGAAGCGACATGCAGTTGGGTGGGAGTGTAACAGATCATTGGCCACAGTCAGTGGCCTCCAGTTACATGATAGAGTGTCAGCAACAAACACAAGCAGCTACCTAGGAAGGCAGGAAAAACAACACAATCAACACCAGGGTCCATCACAGCTCATTTAAAAGCCAAAAAGCTTAAGAAACAGGCATAATAATTATTATCCTACAATGTACACAAGTAGTGAAGGATGGCCTATACCATATTCCATCTATCACGCCAAAAAGCTTAAAGATCACATACAACCATACACTGTACCCAACACAACTCTATGTACATGTATATAATAGTCCATTCACAAAAGCTAAGAAGCGGCCACTGCATAAATGTGCATGCACAATGCATACTGTACATTTTTTATGTTCCATGTATGTCTTGACAGGCCACAGTTGCCCACAAAAGCCAAGAAGCTTAAGGTTCCACCATGCATACTTTTGACACAATGGCCAGACCTAACTTGCCAACTGTATTATGCACATGGGCTAAATCCAGTGATATCCCACAATGTAAGCCAATGCTATAGCTCTGCTCAAAACATAATGAATATTAGAACAATTTTCAGACATTTTGAATCGGTATAAGAAAAGTGGATTTGTACTGAAATGCACGCTAACTAGTATAGACTAAAAAGTTGCCCCACGAAAGGAGGTTAGTACTAGTTTAAACTAGAAAGTTGCCCCCGCAAAAGGAGGTAAATACTAAAAGCACACAGAGAGGGCAAAGATTCACCCCTACACACAGACAAAGCTAGTCATTGGTGGAGGAAAGAGTGGTCTCCTCTCTCTTTCCTTCTCTATCTCTCTCTCACACACACCCACACCCCCTCACTTCCTAAACACACACACACACACACAACTGACTCTGTGTGAAGAAACTATTCAGTATTGACAGCTTGTTTGCCCCCAACCTACATAAATCATCTATTATAGCGAGCACACTAACATGGCCTTGCATGACATTAAAGAATCTGTGAGGCCGGCTGGCCGGTGAGGTCTAGCTGTCTATAGGAAGATTGTGGTCAGTGTGGAATTTCAACACTGTGAAACAATCCATTATTATAGTGCTTCACAAAGTACCATAATCAGAGAGTGTATATAGGTACATATGTACACATAATAACATACTGCATGGTGTATGGCCAAACAGTGTTTGACATCGATACATTGACTGCTAACATGTATTCACGTGAGAGAGAATTAGAAATTAAGGCAAAGAGAGTGTACCGTAGTATAACCAGGAGTACATTCTAATGTATTCCTGGTTTAACCTAACCATATTAGGTAAATGTGGTTAGTGTGGTTGACTTTGGAACACTGTAGGTATCGAAACCAAAAAATAAAATGAATAATCACCTGGCTACTCAATGATGTCATCATTACGTAATCATGCATACCTACACGCAAGTAAAACGTCAATACAAAAGATATGTACAACAAGGGTATGATAATATGTGTACCCCTAATCGCATGGGAGCCCCCTCCAACATAGTATTAATTAATTAAAATAACCAGGACCAGCCAGGCTACTAATTTTGTAACATGAATAGAACATGGGCGTGGTACTAATTAGATCATAATGATGTAATCCCCTGCAATAATCGGGCTCGGGCTACATATGGTATACATTGTTAGTTGTCTATCTACCTTGAGTACACACTGGTCTATTGTTTATGGAGGGAACAGCTGGATGGCCTTATACATGGATGGGCTTGATCACCAAGGAAGTACCATGGCCACACATACAAGGTCAGGGTACAACCCTTCAAAAGGATGATGGAATTAGAGGTCAAAGAGTGCCCTAAGATTAAGGCAAAAATTTCCTCTTCCCTTTCTCACTTTTTCTCTCTATCTCCACTCTCTGTCTCTATCTCCCCCACTCTCTTCTCTCTATCATCTCTCTTTCTGTCTCTCACTCTCTCTATCTCTATCTCCCCCCTCCCTCTCTCTCCCACCCTCCCCCTCTCCCACTCCCTCTCTCTCTGCCTACATAGACATAGCACACCTCCCCAAGTGATACATTTACTAGACACCATGCACTGTTATTATTACATAAGCAGGAGTGTATGCATACAACCACCTGATGCCCTGCTATTGTTGTGTCTAAAACAGCTCTCTTTCCAAGAGCCTTGGGAATAAACAAACACACTGCTGCTACCTAGACTAAAAAAATATCTACACTACTACGTACATGTACATGATACATGTACATGCACATGTACATTGTACACGTACCTGTGACTAGTTCAGCCGCATAAAAATAAGTAAACGCAAATGAAAAAAAATCAAACACACTGGGTAGGCTACAAGTGCATGTAATTCCATATGCAATGACCGGAATCTTGCCACCTCTTTTAGAGCTAATACCACTGCAATTACAGGGGCGTCCTCGTTTCATGAGTACCTTCGCTACATACATGTACATGTGCATGTATAGCAAGAAACATGGCATGCATAGTTCTCTGATTATACGTAGTAATGCACTATTTCAGGGGAGTAGCCTTCAAGAGGAATAACACATACTATTCTACAATACAAGCATAATGATAATTGTGATGAACATAACTTACGAATTATATGAAATATTTCACAATTCCTAGTTCCTTACTCGTGTATGCATGTAACATTAGACATACGTACACACTGTACATGTACGTATATGTACATACATGCATGTGTGCATGCATGTATACATGTATGTGGGACTAACTCTAGGGCCAAGATGTTATGGTTCTACAATATAGATTGAGTGCTGTTTTCGTTGATGTGGCTACAAAGATGCCACGTTTGCTTTGTTTCAGAGACACGCAAAACCACAACCACCAATTAGAGCGGAATGCTATTAAGAACCGCCCTTGCCATGTGTACGTATGTATGTATGTACGTATGTACGTATGTGTGTGTATACGTGTGTGTGTGTCTGCGTGGCAATGCAATGTCTATGTGGGCAGGAATTAGTAGGCCATTAATCTCCATCAGGTGGGCGAACGGTCACAGCAAACTGCCACTATTTGAACACAAAGCCACAACTCTACAAGCAGTAATAGGGAACCGCTTAGAACCTCTGTTCACCATAACATATTATCTACATCATGTAAATGGGGTACCTCTAAATTGTTTAATAAGGTGTCCTAATTAAAGGGGCTATCCCTGTATACATGTACATCCATCCACCTGGACCTAGATTCATACCCTGACCCGTGACCTTATTCCATACCTGTGTATAATAATAATATCGCTTCTATGGACCAAATTTAATATCACAAATAAGGGGACATCCCCATAATATTATATAGGAGCGTTTTCTTAAAGGTCCAGCTCCACTAAAAATACAGTGACAAGGATCCCTTTCTCGACAAAGCCATGTATGCATACACGTATGTATACTGTAGCACGTAAGCAATTGTCACACGTAGCATATGCTATTGTGAATGTGTGTGGACATCGGATGGAGCTGAACAAACGGGAGGTTGTTTTATGTCATGCCTTTGTGAGTGTAGGGTGGGCAAAGGTTGTGATACGCAATACAAAGGTAGTAATAAATAAATGATGCAGTAGGGCTCGACACTAGCTCACCCACTCTCCCCCTTTCTCTCTCTCTCCCTCCCCCTCCCCTCCTCCAGTCAACCTTCAATTCCAACCCCTTGGGGTGAAAATTAGTGCTAAGGTGTGAACAATAAGTAAGTGATTAGTTGAGGGTACTTCACTGGAGTATTAGGAATAACCACCAAAAACAGTTATATAACAACAACTGGCCAATTGTGTCTCTGGAAGCATATGGCAGGGAGTGAATCACTACCTTACAGTAGCCACTTACCGTAAATCTGGAAAATTTCGTTGTTGAAATATTTTCGTAGTCCCTGTCGACTACGAAATTAAATATCACGAAATATTTTCTACGTTGAAATTTTAAAGCAGCGAGATATTAGAGCGTGTGCGCATGCGCGAACGTACGTACGTACAGCTACAGCTAGCAGTGCAGTACGGGGCGGTCCGCGTGTTCAAGAGTCGATCAACCTTGCTGCCTACCTATCTCAGTTTTGTTGTCGACGGCTGCTCACTAGATTGTAGGCCTTTTCGTGATCTTCTTCGCAAGTAAAAGCATTGCTAATAAAATTTCGATGTAAAATTATTTTCGTAGGCTGAGTCGTCCTACGAAAATTTTTAAACACGAAACACGAAATTTTTTATTACGAAAGTTTTATTACACGAAAATTTCCAGATTTACGGTACTAGAATGAATCCAACATGCACTAAATACATTACAGCATACCTAGAAATGCTGAATTATAATAATTATGCACGTATGTAGCCCAAAGCAGTGAATGTATATAATATGTGTACATACATAGGCTTATAAATCCTCTCTCTCTCTCTCCCTTTCACTCTCTCTCTCTCTCTCTCTCTCTCTCTCTCTCTCTCCATCTCCCTCCCTCCCTTAACACACACACATACATACAACACACATACACATAATATACTCTTCCACTAACTACATTAGGTGCTTTGAGTGACGGGCCAGTCATGGCCAAAAATGGGCACCAACTACGACCTACCTCAGCAACTACACACACGTACATGTACATACTCTATAGCACTTGATAATATTCCACACCTTATGTGTGCAAGGCTGTGAACATGCCACACATACCAGAGCCAAGGCACGGGACAAGAAAGAGATATACAAGCAGACAGAAATACCACTGCATGCACAGGGTACAGCCCAGTTTTTTTTTAGGCAAGTAACGTACATGTATGTACAGGCGTATGTATGTATGTATGTATGTACATCTGCGATATTACATGTAGGTAGGTAGGTATTGACGAGCACAAGATATCCTTATTCAAAAATACTCCCTCTCTCTCGTCCCAAGAACTGTTTACCGGGTATTGTGTTTCTCTAAAATATTATTATTATAATATACACACACATGCTTGGTTGGTGTAGCAGAGCTAGATGTAAACGGATGCCTGTCTACATGACTGAATAGGCAGGCCCAGTTTTGAAGAGGAGATGAGAGACACGGCTCATCGAGCCAAGAAGGCAAAACCCCACAGACCAAGGATCTCCCGCTACACCCTGAGTAAACAATGCAGTGGCATATTATAATGTTTAAGCATTCTTTCTCTTCTCTCTCTCCTCTCCCTCTCTCTCTCTCTCTCTCTCTCTCTCTCTCTCTCTCTCTCTCTCTCTCTCTCTCTCTCTCTCTCTCTCTCTCTCTCTCTCTCTCTCTCTCTCTCTCTCTCTCTCTCTCTCTCTCTCTCTCTCTCTCTCTCTCTCTCTCAGTTTTGATTTCGGAATCTACTACACCCCAAAGGAAGCACAACGCCACAAATATTGCACAAAGCCGTCAATTCCCATGTACTACTACTGGCAACAAAAATAACTAACACGCACGCACACACACATTAATTTCACTGTGTATCAATGATGTGAGGAATACAGAGGTACGACCCCTATCATTAACAGTACAATATCAGACAACAAAAGCACTACAATCATCACACGTACACTAGTACAGGGGCAAATGATTACCATGACGCACGTCAACACTATAATAGAACGTATCAGGATGATTATAGGCCACTCTCTTAGACTATCGATAATATCGGAGGATCAGTACAGATGTTTTTTGTCGGATCGTGGAGTTATTAAAGCAGTACAGGGTTAGATGGTCGGGAAGGTAGGGTGGGAGAAGATGTAGACAGAGAGGGAAATAGGGCATTCTTTACCAGAAGGGCATAGGTCCAACAGCAAATTGGATGCTGATGTGCGACACAAGCACTCGCTGTCGATTGATCGATCGTTCGTTCGTCACTGGAACTATTGATCAAAAACAACCGCCAATCACTCATAATACATTATGCTAAGGAGGTACCCATGTCCGTACATGTACATGCATACGTACTGAAGGGTACACGGGGCGTACATGTAATATGCATGGCTATACGGGACCAGGGTGACTTTGCATGTACGTGAACGTACTTAAGCACTTAAGCATTGCATACCTACATGGCATTTATGCACATTGTACTACACACAACAACAACAACTAGTTTGGCTCAAACACAGGCAACTGACAATGGACAGCAGCTCATTAAGAGCATTCCCTACATTGTACATGACATACATGCACATAGCCTCTCTCTCTATCCCTCTCCCCCCCCCCCCCCCTCTCTCTCTTTCTCTCTCTCTCTCTCTCTCTCTCTCTCTCTCTCCCTCTCTCTCTCTCTCCCTGTCTCTCTCTCTCAGTTTTTCTACCAAGACAAACAACTTTACATGTCTTTAACTATGTAAACTAACTACCCATCCCTCCCACACTCAAACCGACTCAAATATCATTCCTCTACGAACAATTACAACGTACACAACCGTACTTCACACGCAAACAGCTTCGTAGTCAACAGGAGGGCACGTGCACACACACACACACACATGTAGACCAGCAAGCATCGTAGATAGCCATACGTACACTCGATCCTCACAAAAAATAATAATTACATTGATATTCAGACAGAGCATAACACACACAAATATTCATTCACCTTCACCCACACAGCATCCAAATGGAACCCCCCCCCCCCCGACACTGATGATAAAACCATACACACATTACATAAAGACAGACAGATCAACAGACACACACACACACACACACACACATATAATATTAAGCGTATCACATAAACATGCAATTATTGTCCACGGGTATCCTCTAGTTAGCCAAGAACGCATACTATTACCTGGATACATCTGTTGCTTTCCACCATTTGAGCTGGTAAGCCGATATCACAGCCTAGCCTCACATACGTATAATCCATACACATACACCTGTATGTACATATGTATGCTACGCAAACGCTCGCTCATACACACACATGGTGTACATGTAGTTATGTACATATGTCGATCTACACTTGAACCTCATAGCTATGCATTATACCCGGCCGGGTAACACACAGACACACACACACACATACCGCCTACACTTCTTTATGACAGGTAATCCTACAAGTTCTAACTTTTATGTAAATTACTGTAGAAGGTACAGTCATGTATATTATAGCCTCATCTCCAGGTTCTTTTTATTTTACTGCAATAATATGGTGCCTATCATAATGCTGGGAATGGACCTGACATGGCCAATAGGCAAGCGTGTATTTTTCTTTAGAAGTAGGTGAGCACACACTGAGTGGGGTTCCCCTTCGTACAAGACTAGTTATGGTACACACATTGTATAATTCGAACCCATCATGACCCTTCACACGTACATACTATACTAGGGGCGTGGCAATAGGATCATCAGATGTTCAATCAATTCGGTATGGACAGTATGAGTCAGGGACTGAACATACAAGCACAGACGCACAATATTGATGGTCAAAAATGGTAGGTTGCTTATTTCATTGCCGATACACATTGTCAGGAATGTTCACTATTGCGATTTTTGTGCACTTAAGTACACACACACACCACATACACACAAGGAGAAGGGAAAGGGAGGGAGGGAGAGAGAGAGGGGGAGAGAGAGAGAGAGAGAGAGAGAGAGAGAGAGAGAGAGAGAGAGAGAGAGAGAGAGAGAGAGAGAGAGGAGGGGAGGGATGATACATGTATGTACGAACGGTATCACTATCCACATCTACTTGCTCTATAGAGTTTGTTTTGTTTTTTTTTTATAATCTAAGCCTCCAGGGCAAACTGATTTCAAAACTTTTTTAAAGTTACAAACTTTCTACAAATCGTACTACGAAACTGAATATTATGAAGCAGACAGCTGGATGGAGCACAAGTACTGATTCAGTCTCAACAATCGTAGCAAAATAGTGCCTTCTAGTGTCGTCGTGCTCGAAATAATGATTCACAAAAAATGTGCACTTATTTACGTGTTAGGGTATGTGATAGTTTATTTACTCCCTCTTCACTAGATTTAAAAACACACACACACACACACACACTCACACAGAAACACCAACCTGGTGTAAAGCCGTCAGTCCATCTTTATTGATTGAATTCACGTCAGCTCCCTCTTCAGTTACAAGTCTTTCGACCTCTTCTAAGTCTCCACTCTGAGCGGCCGCCAAGAACACCACACTGTCGTCAAACTTGACTCGTGGACTTTTTCTCGACGCTAGGATGTAGTCTGGCTGTTTGTTCGTCTCACTCGTGGTCCAGTTTTTGAGCTGGGCGTTTCTCTGGTGAACTGCCGCCTCGGAGCGACCGAGGCTATGTAGCCGCTCCTTGTCCGCCATTAGTGTCTTTTTGAAAACCACAAAACCTAAGAAGCTAAACGTGCAGTGATACAGTACTGACTGTGCTACCGAGACATCATCGTTCGAACCACCGTGTCCGCTCTCGCAACTTTCATTTGCTCACAAAAAAATTAAACGTGAACGGAGAACGTGTCTGTGATAGTATACGGAGCCGTGAACGGTGTTGCCACGGCAACGATGCTTAGGAGTGTTAGCATGTGTGTGGGCCTTGCCTTGGAGGAGGGAGAGATGTTGCGATAGGCAGTGAGCTGAAGTGCTTGAAGCGGTGTGTAGCCATCGGCAGCGGTTGCAATCGCCTACACAAACTTCTGAAGAAACTGGTACACGGGTAGGTTTACCAGGTGCAGTGGAGGAAGGCTTTGTTCCTTCATAGCTCCTTGTACTCTTAGAATAATACTAAAACATCAGAGCACAAATTGATTTTTATAAAGCTGTATAAGGATGAGAGTGATCTATATCACTATAGACTCTTAGTTTTATATGCATGCAGATTTATCATAATAATAATATTCTGCAGTGTTGATGTACTATTATTAAAAAAGAATCGAGAAAAGAATGTCCTCCAAGTTTGCATATGGACCGGCCACATGGCACGTACTGGCCAGCCAAGGGCCTCCAATCTCACCCTATCATTTCTATTCCACCACTTATTCTACTGTGCATGGACGACAGAGAAATGGGGACACACAGAATGGATCAATAAGACACAAGTATGTGCTAAATCATTACTTTAAGGATGCTACAAAGTACACTGATAAGCTTAGCATTGTATTGTATTAAACCATTGTTGCTAACTAGTGTAATTTCTTTACACTAATTATAGGGGCACGGGCTATGGCTCGAATTTTCGACCTGGTGTCTACTACTCTTCAAAATTGGACGAAGTAGATAATCCCACCATGGGGTATGTACATAAAACAAGCAGAACATTAAATTTTTTAACACTATCACAGTATTAAAGTTAACGTTAATCATTGCCATCCCATTCCTTGATTACACTTTATTCATGGCCCATTATTGTTGTGATCACCCTCCTCTGCTTCTGAAATAGCTCGTAAATACAATTTAAAGCATACCCTCAAGCAAGATTAGATTCAGTATCAATCTACCTACAGAAACTGCAAAATTACTATTAATTTTTTTAAATAGTGCATGTATTTTGAGCATTTCTGAGCAATTATTCACGCCATCATTTGAGGTAGATCACTATAGTTATCCTTTAATTATGGGCCATCTCGATCCCCATTAATGTATCTTTTCAATGTTGAGGAGTGTGTACATTATTACGAAGATATATTATTGTAATGCACTTGTTACAAACTTCTGAACGTTGCAGCAAGCTACTACTGGATAACTATCACAGTACAACAAAGAGAGACTATGGTCGCTATCGAGGTCCCCGCGGCAGCGATCCCCTACCAGATACGGTCCAGCCCTTCCTTGGAGGGTTCACTCAGAACCAGCCAAAGACACTGCCTACTGCTAGACAGGTGAGACTTGAAATCGGTGTTAATTGGATAAAAATGAATATTATTGATGATTAGCTAACTTTATAATGTAAGTGAGATTGCACAAGTGGCTCTGCCTTTTGCTTGGATATTGATTAGGTACGTGTATGCCTATAGACGCATAATAATAATTATAGGGATGCTACTAGATTTCACCAAAAAAATTCCACATAATATTATTATAAAATTAATATAGGGTATTCTCAAATCAGGTCAAAAAATTAATAGTAATCAGTCTCACTACAGTGGTATAGTTTTCCACTAGGATTAAGAGGATGAGTTCAGATGTTCAAAAAATATATTGGTACTATATTAAACACAGGTCCAAGGTGTACACATTGATACATCACATGAGCCTTGCCTCCCGGCGTACCCCCATCGAGGTGCACTGCTTCACTCACTCAAACCAAAGGACCCCGTCGCCATGGAGAGCGGGGGGCATGGGCCGAAGGCCATGTCTACCGAGTATCACACGAGATTCATCAAACAACAGTTCAGGAATGGAGGTGGGCTAAATTATTGGTGTGTACGTATGTGTACAGTACATGACATTGTGTGCTCGTGTGCATGAGCAGAATGCATTAATAAGGTCTTCAAGGATGAAGCAAGCCAGAGGCTGAGATGATTATAGAGATAGGGTTGTTAGCTGGTGAGCTTAGACTAGATAAGTCTTTTCATTGCCATCTGGACAGGGAGGAAATAACACAATTTGCCCATTGACCAGTGGTTTGCTTGGAATCATCTAACTTTTTCATTTGTCGACCCTGTACCTACTTGGACATTTCACACTGCAGAGTTGGAGAGCAGCAGGCATAGCCAGAAGGAGGAGAGTGGATTCACACATGCTCATAACGTTGAACCAGTGACCTTTCGACCCCACGAGAACTTTGGCGGAGAGTTTCCTGGTCATGTGACCTGGAGACCGACGGGGAGGAGTGTCATGAAGAAAGACTTCAACGCTCCAAAATACATGAAGGTAAGCCAGTTCCTCAGCGTGCATTGTTTATAATTATAACCCCCACCCTGGTGTAATTATTAATTATTTTTGTGGCTATTTTTATGAAGGGTGGAGAACCATTCCAGCCAGTGACAGCTAAAGCTGACAGGAGTAATGGATATGTAAAGGGAAACAAAGGAATGGCCGACGTTCAACCTAAGGCCTCAGAAATGGTGAATTCTCTTTCTCTCCCACTGTCCCTCTCTCTTTCACTCACCCTCACTCTCTCTCTCTCTCTCTCTCTCTCTCCTTCCCTCACTCCCTCCCCGTCCCCCCCCCCCGTCCCCCCCCCCCCCCACAGGTTGGCTATACGAAAGCTGCTCAAGTCCACCCGAATGTCCTAAAGCGAGTCAAGAGAGAGAACCCTGCTGAATACTCTATTATGTCTCATCCACATCACTACGCCAGCCTCACTCAACGAAATTTCCAAGGACGTCAGCGCTCAGCAACATCCGAGGCCCAGCGGTTGGAGAGAGAGTCGGTCGGTGGGAAGGAGTTGACGGGATTTTCAGAGAATAACTGTCCACTGGTGGAACCCAGGGATAAAGATAGTGCAAGATTTAGCACACACTATCAACAAAGGTACACTGAATCAAGAAAATACCCGATAGATCTAAAAAAAAAAATTCTTGTTTCTTCCTGCAGATTTAATGACCCTAATCCGCAGGGTTCGTCCCAGAGGCCAGTGGGTGGAGCCCAGCCTCCGAAGATGAATGGGTTCACAAAGAGCACCCAGGTGCACAGGTTCGGGCCGACGCTGGACACAGCACGGGACCTCAAGGGGATGCACCCCTATGTAGCCAAGAGTATTACAAAGAGAGACCCTTACTTTGTTGACCATACTCATTCAGCCAAGATGCATGCATCCTTTTAATAATGATTATGTCATCATTGCATCACAGACTAACCTGTTTATCAATACGTACGACATCAATTATTTTATCCAACGATATCATTTTCCCCTTAATGTACTGTCTCAAGAGAATAATGACCAATAATAATATAGATGCAAAATTTATCATAATGGTAACAGCTAGTGCATATCGCAGCAAAGTGACTACAATAAATAATATAATTATTATTATAGTCCATATCATTACATGAGGGCATGGAGAAAGTCTGCACTACAAGGCTCAGTATTGGTCAGAACTGTAGACTGTGTGCACGATACATTTTCCTAAAATTTAATGTACAAAAAAAAAAATTATAACCCCATCCTCCCCGTGCCTTCCGAGCTCTAGGCTGGAATGCTGGTCAGCTGCAGGGTGGACTGCAGACATTACCGCAGCCAGTTAGGCTTCTGTATCACAGCCACAGGGGACCGAAGTCAGCCTGCGGTGGAGGTACAGGCTTTATCCAGGATGGGGGGGGGGGGGGGGGGGGGGTATTCAAGGGAGGATAAGGGTGGTCCCTAAGCCATTTATGCCCAGATAGTTTTAGCTGCAAATGCCAGAGGTGGTACCCCCGACATAATATAGCTGGATAATATTATAGCTAGATTAACTTCTATAGATTCATGCTTCCTCAAAGACAATTCATGCATGCATACGTCAAATCATAATGATGTCAACAAAATTAATTTTAATAATACTTAGGCCAAAAAAAAAAGACTCGTACAGTATACAATTATTGTACAAGAGTACTTCTATAAATTTTTTCAAATTGCACAATAGTAATAATATTGAATTTTGATAATCAATCATGATCAGAAAAAAAATTAATAATTCTAGTGGTAATGATGCCAAAAAACCAAATCATGGCAGAACAATAGTAATATTAGAGACTGCACAATTATTTATAATATAACTATGTATACATGTACAGGTAAATATTCTGTGTACAGCTGATAAGAGCAAGTGTTATAATAATAATAATAATGTGGTGGAAAATGTATTACTATGATCATTATAATAATAATAATATAATTATGGGGCACCTGGAACAAACTATACCATCCAGGTCATTATAATAATAATAATTATCGCAAGGTAAAGTGTATAATATAAGCACAGAGAAAGTCCATAACTATTGAGTGTTAGAGTATGTGTACAAAAACAACAAAATTTCATGGAAGGGAGGAAGCAAAAGAGAAGGGAAAAAATGCCCCTCCACATCCTACAAACTTAAACTATAATACTTATTGAGCCTTGGCAGTGCACAAAATCATAATAAAACGCAGCCAGAAGCTTAAAAACAGCAATACAACTAGACAAGTTACACTTCAAAAACAGAATTACACACCTAATTTAATGGTGAGAGAGACATAATATACTTACAACATTTTGTGAGCCTGGTAGTTCACTTAATATATTATTGTTTTTTTCTCTCGTTTCATTGCTGAAGGTGTGGTAGGGAGGCCAGTGTAGCAAGCAGAGTGGCTGCACTCTTCGATGAGGAGGCAGACAGGTGAGGGTGAAGCTCCATGGAGAGGTCCTTTGTCAGCGAGACCCTGCAATCAAGAAAATAATTATTACTAGAAGACAACCAGTCCTGGGGGCCGAATAAGCACCCATGGGTGCTACGTGAAAACATCAGTTAATATGTTTTGTACCAATGAGTGCACACATACAAGCAAAACTATACAACAAGAGGATTTATTTTCTCAATCAATCATTGTCTGCAAAAGTGGACCCCTCGAAAATATCTATACAATAATTGCAAATGTACCATTCCTCATGTGCTCTATTGGGTGGGTCCTGGCTTGATACTGCAAGCTTCCCTCCTCTCCTGACGAGCCCCAGCACCAGCGATACTCCAAACTCTCCCTGCATCGCTCGTACGATAGCCGATGAACTAGCTGAGGTCGAGGTGGTGGAGACGGTGAGGAGGGAGGAGAGAGAGAGGTTGACCAGTGGGAGGTCCAGCCCTGCTACGACCGCTTGCACACACGGAGTGAGCTCTGGCATAATCTGGAGTGTGGAGTGGTACGTGTATGTGGTGGAAAATTGTTGAAGTGATGGAAAAATTACTTAATCTAATACAACGCATGTAATTTCAATCTTGAAAAACGCGCGTTTTTCTGGTAAAGGTCGTCAATCGCTCCATATATAAACGTAATGAGAATTCGTAAAATGCTAATTTATTACGTTAAATTGGATCATGCGTTGTATTCGGTAAGGCATACATTAGCCTTGTTTTCATGCAGGCCCATTTCCAGCTTCTTTTCAGCATCCAACAATGAAAAGCTATGAATTGGCCTGGGAACGAGGCTAGGTATATGTAGCAATGCTATTATGGCTGAAGCTGCTGTATACTTGCCTGGTCTGTGGAATCCTTCTTCATGATTGTCGACAAATTTCGAATGAGTGCCAGTAACACAATTTGAGCATGTTCCTACAAATCATAATTATTATTATTATAGTGAAGCAAAAGTACATGTAACTAGGAGAGGCTAAAAAGAATAGCTATTACCACAACTTACATCAGAGAGCATAGGCAGTACTCTTTTCATGACCCTCTTTCCCTTCCGATAGCCCATCATCAGCTGGACTGTCACATCATCATTTCTGCAAATACCGTAAATCGTGAATATTTCGTTATTAAAATATTTTCGGACAGCCAAGCAGCTTTATGCACGTATACTTTTTAATAGCCTTGTATTCAACTTTCAACCCATCCTTTAAGCTGCTCAATTGAACAATGACAAGCCAAGAACAAAGGCTTAGTGTCAAGATACTAAGAAGCTGAGGAAAGTCTTCAAAGATAATTTTGGGTCGATCAAGTTTTGAATCTATAACAATTATTATGTATGTATCTCATAGCCTCGTCCCCAGGCCACTCCCAATTTTTCAATGTTGTATGTACACCTCTCCTTTTTCTGCGTGCGTGAAACATTGAAAAAATCAGGAGTGGCCTGGAGACAAGGGTATGTATATGTATCTCTCTCACCTGGTCCATGGTTTGTCCAAGGTCTTTAGCTTCAGGAGAGAGAACATTTCTTGACAAATCCCGTCCCTCCGAGCGAGTAGCTCCGCCCTCTCGTCCTCCGGCAGGGAGAGCACAGTCTGCTCCATCCCCTCAAGCTCAAGGACGTGCAGGTACAGCTGGAATAACGACATATAAAATTAATAATCGCAGTGTACCTAATAAAGTTACACTCCTGATTATGTAAAGTATAAGCTTGAAAAAATTTTCAAGTAGTTCCATATGCATGTACCACTATCTAGTAATAATATCAAGTAGATCTTACTAGTGACCATAGAATTTCTAATTTTTTGATAGATCATCTACATTAATTTTGTTATTATAATATTATTATAAGCCTGTACTAGTACCTGTATATTATATTGTGTAGTGAGGGAAAGAAACTATCTCATCATTCATGTACCTTCTCAATGACAGCCAGTGTTTGTTTCTTCTTGGTGTAGGTGTCCTTAGCCCCCTCAACCCCTCCCCCACTACCCCCACTCAGGGGGACATCGATAGTCTTCCGGGGGGCCGAGATTGAAGAGGGGGCCACTTTACCCAGCGTTCCCTGAAACTCGATTGGACGATAATTTCTCTCTTTCCGTTCGATTTGCGGCAAAGTTAGAAGCTGGGAATGGTTTGAGGAATTCTCATTAGTATCGGATGAGGGGGAGGGGCAATGGTCATGTGATGGCTGGGGGTGGTTCTTTTTCTGCTCTTCAAGGAGGAGTTTCCGTTTCATGAAGTTCTGCAGATACGAATGTATACGAAAAGCGAAAAGTAGATAAAACATTAAAAAGTCAAATGACCAATTTTTAGCAAATTTTAAAATCGTACACACAGCTAGCTGCTCTATTACATGCTAATTCTCCAGGAGGGGGGAATCAGCACTTCAGTATTACTCTTTATGTACATGTGTAGCACTGGGGCAAAAAATCTAGAGAGGGGGAATCCCTACCCCCCCCCCCCTGAATATTACGCTAATAGAACGCAAGCTAAAAAAATAATAACGATTTTAATTTTAATGCCACTTTCTGGTAAAGGTCATCACACTCTACATTAAGATGTAAAGATGTATTATGAGAAGTCCTAGAATGCGAATTTTCTTGCGCTAATTAGATCATGCGTTCATAAACACGGTAGGTCACCTGATAGTAGTAGTCATCGTTGGAGGGGTCAGGTGACTGGAGTTGAAGCAGCTGTATCCTAATCACCCACTCCTTCTCCTTCTGGGTCATGAACCCTGAACCATCTGCCTTCATCTCATTCAGGTACTCGCTGCGTCGGCTCTTGCGAGGAGCAGCCTCTGGCGCATCACGCGACTGGACAGAAGTACAAGGAAAGAACTACATAATTTGATATCTTCTAAAAATTAAATATTTAACAACAAATGTAATTATACTTGAGACAAGAACCCTATTTTTAGATGCAAATGCTCAGCATTCCAGTTGTGTGCGCATTTTATTCCCATATTTGCGTGATAAATTTGCCACTACTCGCGCCAGTTTGGTAAAGGCTGCCGAAATATTAGAGGTGCCAACTTGTTTGGAAGAAATAAGCTTTGTATCAGTGAAAAGAACAGCCTAACAATTAGAAGCTACCTAAGCTTGGAAATTGAGTCCATTAAGATTTACTCACCCAGTGTTGCATATGGTGAGGGTGGTGATGGTGGTGAGGGCCGTGATGGTGGTGAGGGTGGGGAGGCTGCTGACGATGGGAGTGGTGAGGAGGGGGAGGACCGTGGGAAGGGAACGGGTGGCGAGGCAGTTGACCTGGAAATCATAAAATTAATAAGGCTTTGTATAGAATCTTGAAACACAGAGAAGCTGCAAGCTTGCAAACTCATTTTCTAGCTCTCTCTCTCCCCCCCCCCCCTCTATCTCTCTCTATTTCTCTATCTCTCTCTCTCTCTCTCTCCCCCTCTCTCTATCTCTAACATTCTTTCTCTTGTATTACTGTACCTTGACGTGGCGGCCGGATTGGTACATTTGGCAGTGGCCCCCTGGGGGGAGGATATCCGGGGGGAAGTGGGTATCTCCCTTGAGGACGCATCATCCATCCCATCATAGGATGAGGTCGCTAAGAACAATAAAACGGTTTTCAAGAATAAATGCATCACACTACAGTGTAACTCCTTTCCCAGTAGCTATGCAAAGGCCTTCAGTGAGCAATTCCCTTTGATCTTAAAGTAGGTGGAGCTTAGTAGCTTTCAATCCCTCCCACTACACCCTAGGAAACCACTCCTTGTACTTACCGGTATGCCCATTGGTGGCACCTGCCCCATTGGAGGTGGGCGTGGTCCCATCAAGTGGGAGGGGCCAGTGGGTGGAGTACTTGCTATGGTAACACCAGGGGGCGGGGCAATAGCACCAGGCGGAGGGGTGTGGTTTGATGATGACTGAGAGGCTGAGTTGGTGGGGGGTGAGGGTGTGATGTACTCCCGTTCCAGCTCTTCAAGAGTGACGGCTTTCGATCCGGGAGGTAGCGATGGAGAACCCATCGCCTGTGTAATCCATACAAAAATTTATTAAGGGATGCCTTAAGATATTACGTGTATGTATACTGTTTTACTCCTATCTTAAGTAGACCCTTAATTAGATGCAAAAATGAACAGCATGTGTACAGTAGTGCTACTAAAAACATGGATTTTGTCCAAATTTCAGTAATTTTGAGCGAAAATGGAGGTCTAGCTTTAGGTGTACATGTATACGTAGAGAGTAGCTTCTTGAGGGTGAAACAGATGCATCAAGTTACCTAAATTACCTGTTTCTTTGGTCTGACTGGTAACTCTGGTGAGCTCCAAATAGAATCCAGCATCGATGCCTCCTTCGAGTCAAGTCATAGACACAATCACATGTAAAATGTATACTATGTAATCATATAAAAAGTTAGAATACTGTGTACCTCCTGCTGTGGTGATGACGGCCATAGCTCCTTTATCTTCAGTTCATTTAACTTGGGTAGTAGCTAGTTGCAATATGTCCCTCATGATTCGATCCATACTCATACTATGTAAATGTAGACATACCTGCTCTTGCTCACTGTGCAAGTGTTGCTGGACAGGCACTGCCTTGATAATGATATCATCATGATGTAATGGTAGGGACCGGTCATGTGACTCATCGGCCGCGGCTACCTTGGAGAAATGCGAGGCCTCCCAATCGTATTCTGCGAGGTATCAAAAAAAGTAAGAAATCACGAAAAAAGTTGCTAATACAATTATATGGTCTCGTACAGAGGGTGGGGGCCCTGAATTTCCCACCAGTACCCCTAGACCCCTTCAGAATCATGGATTCTGTGTGTACGTATTAAAATTTAATATACTTCGTATCTATAATAGTTTCCCCTCCCCAGACTTTGGATTCCCATGCTTGCAATCACCATAACTAAGGTTCTGTACGTCACTATAATTAAATTTTATGCCACCTGAAATGGCTGTCTCTTTCATACACGTTCATACAGTAGAGGCTATGCTGCACACTTTTATTAATTAATATAAATACTCACCCACTGCTCCTTCTCCGAATGTCTCGTCATTGAGTAAGTCAATGTCACCTTCTTCTCCCTCAACTGCCATCTCTACGACAAGAACACAGATTTATTCACTAGCTTGTACTATCAGCTGAAGCACATGCACTTCACAGTTGTGGTGAGCATCAAATGGAGTGTTAAATTTAATCCATATGAACTTTCACCCTTGCTGCTTGGTCGTATCGTGGCGGTCATAGCTCAGATCAGATATATATAATAATATCATAAACCTGGACGAGGCTATATAGGATTGGTGAAATGAAAAAAAAAAAATTATAACCCCATCGTCCCTGACCTTCCAAGCTCTAGGGCTGGAACGCTGGTCAGGTAGACTGCAGACATTACTGCAGCCAGTTAGGCTTCTGTGTCACAGCCATAGGGGACCGAAGTCAGCCTATGGTGGATTACCAGGCTTTATCCAGGATGGTGAGTATTCAAGGGAGGAACCTGGGCGACCCCTAAGCCATATATGCCCAGGACCATGTGCAGTTTTCAGCTGCGGATGCCAGAGGGGATACCCCTGACATCGCCCCTCAGTGTTGACAGTGATGGCCAGCTGCATTGTGTCCCATGCAGGGATGAACACAGATTGAGTCAATGTACACTCCAAGCAGCTTGTAAATATAATTTCTCATGATCAGTGGATCGATCCCATTGCCATTGCATGCATGGTTCTCAGTGCATGGCTGCCATAGTTTCTCAGTGGCTCCCAAGGTTAATTCTCTGAGTATAGTACGTCATTCTACTGTGAAAGGAAAGATTGTTGTCCGATTAAACTCTATAGATCATCATGAGCATAACAATATTATCATTTTGGCTTATTAAGAGATAAAAATTATTATTATTATTAATGATAATTAATACTTCTCATCATTGAAAATAATAACAGTTGTATAATAGTTATTCATGTTTCATCGATGCTAGAGCAAGTTGTGTTAAGGTCATCGACAGTGGTGAGCAACTTGACAACCTGACTCCTCTGGCCCACCGACAGCTGCTGGGACAACTGAACAACAGCCTCAAGGCCAACGTCAGGATTACTGCTAACAAGCCTGCACATTATTAAAATAAAACAATACAGCCTGATAAAAATTAATTATTATTATTACTATGAACATGATCTGATGTAGATCTAGCCTAATGTTTCAGCGCACTGGGAGATGGTCTATCAAGGTAGACCCCTTTCCCCCCGACGACCTTTACCTACTCTCCACACGCGGTCTAGCTTGATCGACTAACTGGGAGAGAAAACCATTGGGTACCCTTTTTTGGAGATTGAACATATTATTCTAACACTCGAGTTACTATACATAGAGATACAGTACGTGTAGCTTAGTAGGATATATATACGAATATCCAACGCCTAATTATTATAAGGGGCAACCACCCTAGCTTGCTCAGGACTAGATAAAAACTCAAATTTCATGCATGCAGGAAACGTGTAGGATAGGGCAAAATTTTCTACACATTTCATTAATTTTACAAAAACCCTGCCCTATCCTCTGCCAAACATGTGTCGGAAAGCTCATGGTTTGGTAAGCATGAAATAAAGGAAATCTTACTTTTGGTCGAGTGCTAATCCCAGCAAAGGTATAATATAATATTATAGAGAACATACTATACACACATACCCATTATATTACATGATATTGGAAAGTCACAGCATGCCAGGACTTTTTTAAAACTTACGCTTGAACTTGTCTGAGGACTCTGTCTTTCCTGATGCACTCTAAGTTCTGTGTGAGGGTAGATTGGGCACTAGCACTGCTGCTCATCTGAGACTCAACCCACTCCACGGCCGCCTCATTGTTGTGCCAGAGATATGCCTAGCAAAGGAAGAAATCAATACGGAAAGTTTAAAAAAATCACTTTATTTTCCTACAAATAGTTGCAGGAAGCCACTTGAAAGGAGATTTTATGTCATAGTAAGGGAATTAATTTGAAGGTATCTACGTAGACTTTCGGCTAACTCATGCACTATAATAATTTTATTACAGAAGTGAAGTTCAACAATGCCAAGATCAATAACATCTTCTACTCTTGCTTACATTAACAGTTCCTTTGCTTTCTACGAACCATCTTTTGAGGACTTCAGTTGCCTCTCCTCTCGATAAAGTACTATAATTATACACAATGTGATCATAAAGTACTACATGTAGCTCAATTGCAATGTGTTATAAGCAATTGTGCTTACTTGTCAGCTTTCATGATCATCTTGATCACACGCTCTTCACACAGTCGCCGTCGCAATCTCCAATAGAAGAACTTCCTTGATGTTCTCCACTCCAACACATCCTACAGAGAGAGAAGGGGAGAGAGAGAGAGGGAGAGAGGAATTCGTGGTTAAAGTAGAACTACACAGGATTTACTATTGACTACAATACTCACAGCAACTACTCCCTTCTCCTGCATGCGTCCTGGTGTATCGTGGAGGTCAGCGAACGCCACGGCAACCTGGTGATAGATTGGAGCCAACTGGTCCTCTCTGACCTTCAGCTGAGCCTCAAGGGAACCCTTGTCATCCGGAGACAGATCTGTATGAGTGCACATACAGATAGTTATATACAGACATAGAGCATTATGCATAGTAGCATAGCTATACTAGCTAAGCATGGGTAAAATCAGGTAATGTACTCCTGGTAAAATACAACAGAAAGAAAGGGAGAAAAGTGGTTTTGAAGACATTTAGTGTCAATCACCCATTATCAATAATCAGTCAACAAAAATTCAACCAAAATTTACGGTGAACACTTTTTTATGAGAGCATGATGCTGCATAAAATAATGCTCCACAATTACACATAATATTATGATATTGTACATGTATATACTGTATATTATGTGATATAAAATAATTTGATCAGAACTAATACTGTTTACCTGGAGACTTTAGTTTGGTGAGCAGTTCAGAGTAGTGCTTGTCCAGTCTCGCCATTGTCTTAACCAAATCTTTCTTTCGATACTTGATCTCCACAGTTCCCTCGGGTTCCAACACTCCACCACGACTGTTCTTATCTTAAATTAAAAAAAATCACTCCATAATTTTTTTTAATTTGTGGTAAAACTTTATTACGTACCTGCATACATCTCCATCTGGCTGGGGTTGATGGTGGGGTCGACGACCACCCAAGCCCCGCCCCTCAGCTCCCCGTGCGGAGGGAGGTAGATGAAGATTGGCTGTTTGTACACTCTCAGGGCATCCACAATCATGGAGCCATACTTAAGAACCTCCTCATACATGTCTAGGAGAGACAAAAGAAGGTGCAATAATATTATACTGACTTGAGCATTGCTTCTTCATCAAACTGTAGCTACTATCATACTATAATATACTCTCTCCTCTCTCTCCCCCTTTCTCTCTCTCTCTCCCTCCCTCTCCCTCTCTCTCTCACACACACACTATCACTCACCCTCCTTCTCTCTCTCTCACTCTCCCTCTCTCTCTCACCTCTCATTCCTCCTGAGAATCCTCTCCAGTTGGCGAAAATGAATAATGGCAGATCTTCTCTATTCATGTCCTCAATAGCCTGAGCCGTCTTGAAGGCGGAGTCAGGATACCACACTTGACCTGCCTGACTGATCAACTGCACAAAATTAATAAAGAATATAACATCTCCAGCTACTGTCATTTTTTCTAGCTATAGCATGTCCGCATGGCCCATAATGCAAACTGGGGGTAGGCTTGTGGACATACATGTAGCAAAATTTCTTATGGTGAAAATTACATTTTTCTGCAATTTTGCATGTATAATTATGGCAAATGTGGTAAATGACAATTTTACATCTAATCTGCAGAAAACTAATCACTTTAAGGTACGTCATACGTTGTACATGTACTTACTGTACTCTCAGTGTCTGGATTTGCAGGATCAGCAGGATGTGTGTACTCCACAGAGCGCGTTTCCGCGGCGATGATACCACAGGGGATTCCCCCTAGCCTGGCCCGCCCACACACCACCGTCATGGCCCAGTTGTCGAGAGTCTCTATGAACGTGCCTCTATCAAAGAAGCCGCACTCCCATGCCTGTCCACCTGGAGTGGAAAATTGAAAATCGGTCAGGGAGGATTGAGAACAGAGGCTGGAGTAGAGTCACTTTCACAGTGCCTCCAAGTATACGGATTTATTAGTGGGGGGAATTCAGTACATATATCATATATGGAGCTCTTTATAAAATACTGAAAAAAGCCAAAAATGTATGCAAATATTGAAAAAAATGGGAATATTTATACTGAAAGACAGGAGAGCAGCTTGGAGGCACTGTAATAATAAGTACACAAGTAGAAAAGTTTGACTGAAAAAAGATCGACATTGAACTACTTAACCAGTGTGGTTATGATACACGTACCAGGTTTCTGCCTGCCTGCGATCATCCACCTCGGGTCATACGGAGCCTTAGGTGGCATGAAAGTAATGGGCCTGTCCACGGGGTCAGAGGTCGGCAGAATGGGAATGGGACTGCCACGGGTACTGGGTATAAAGGAGAGCCAGTCAAGAATGGCAAAGATGCCATCAACATCACTCTCTACTTTGAGGTGAGTCACACCTGCAGCACAGGGAAGGAGGTGCATGCATGATGAACAATGGAAGAGATTACATCTTAGGTAATATTGCCGTTACTGTGAAACGTCTTCACCTCTCCCTCTCTCTCCCTCTCTCTCTCTCCCTCTCTCTCTCTCCCTTTTCCCCCTCTCCCTCCCCCTTCCTCCCCCCTCCCCCCTCCCTCCCTCTCTCCCTCCCTCACCATTGTTGTGCATGATCTGAGTGCCTCCCAGCTGCTGATTGGACGAGTAGACCTCTCTCCCGAGAACCTTGTTGAGGGCGCCAGCTCCAGTCAGGATGATGTGGGAGTTCTCTACCTGTATCACCCTTTGACCCAGACGGACCAGGTAGGCCCCTATGCCAATGGCACGACACGTGACCTAGAGTGTGCATGGACAGTGGAATCAGACTCAATTCAGATGAGAAATTCTATTTCAACTGCCACTGCAAAATTGGATTTTTGGAACTAATATTTCACAGACTCCAAATCTTTTTTTATGCAAGAATTTCAACTAAAACTGGAATGTGGAAAAAGCCTTATGAAGCAATAAAATATTTCACTTCATAGCACCATTCACGCCAAGGTACTGGTACTCACTAAGTTGATGGTAAAGACTTCATCGTAAGCCTGTGATGTCTCCCCGGCTATCATACCAGATCCCTGAAGATTCTCAACTCCAATACCATCCTTCAAACCTACGTTATCAAGAACACACCAATAGTACAAAGTATGCACATCAGGGATTATTTTCGGAGGATCGGGAACACAGGGATTTCCCCTAACTGAAGTCGAATTCCCCACCCTAAAAATTTCCATAGAGAATATTTCTCGAGAACTGGAATACGTCTAATATTCCCCTCCTAAAGAGGGCTTAAGACTAAGACTCCTATTAAAGACTACATTTGTAATCATACCAATGACGTCGTTGATCCTATTAATAGACTACATTTCTAATCATACCAATGACGTCGTTGATCCTATTAATAGACTACATTTCTTATCATACCAATGACGTCATTGATCTTGTATCTCGACTCTCCGTCCTCCTCAATCAGCTCAGCCCGCACACTTCTACCACTGCTCACCTGAAAACAAAAATCGCACCAATAATAACAACAAGGTTAATTAAAGCAATCTTGTCACGTGCTTCCTTATAATGAAGTATTTCAGTAGCAAGCTTGTGATCAACCATCCAATCATGCACACAGGCACACAAGTAGTTTTTACCGTGTTTATGCTAAGCTAAAAAAACAATTACGATTTTAAATCTTGTGTAATTTTCTGGATAAGGTCGTCACGCACTCCATTAAGATACACTATGAAAAATCCTAGAACGCGAATTTTCTTGCGCTAATTAGATCATGCGTTATATTAGCATAAACACAGTATTAACTTAACCCCTTGCTAGGGAGTGCTATAGCTACCAATTCCATTGTATAATAATATTACAGGATTCTAAGACAGTACACTTTTTCTCGGTACTACCTTCATGTAGTCTGCCGAGGAGAGATAGAGGTACTTGTATCCCTTGTCCGGCTCCGTTTCGTCTACCCAGGCCACCCGGTAAAGGTGCTTCAGCTCCTCGGCCAGACCGATGCGAGCCCCGCTGTTGGCAGCGATGTAGACACGAGGTAGCTTCTTCTCGCGACTCAGAGCTGAGGCTTGCTGCAAATCAGTGAACGGAAATACTACATGTACATGTACATGCATGTATAATATGTAGCTATATGCATGTGCATGCATGTATATGTAGCTATATACATGTGCATGCATGTATATGTAGCTATATACATGTACATGTAGGCCTACATTGCAAACTTCAAGTTTCACATACATCAAGTTCATGCATTAAATTTTGTGCTAAGCTGTATTGTATACCTTAAAGAGTTGGTCCTCGAGTGGTCCAAAGGAGCCAATCAGATGAGTGAGGTCGTTGGCGATGATGATGACGTCACGCCCGCTGGGGTACTCCGGAGTCAGCATGGTCAATCGCCACGCAACCATACCAATCTAGAGAGAGTAGGAGAGAGATCAGCTAGTGAGGGATTGTTAGCTATAAAGAGGGGGTTAATCATCAATAATTATTGCTGAGTTATTTAGGAGGGGGAGTTAGACATACATGTATTCCAGTATGTTGGCACTATTCTTTATGATATTAGGTGATCCAAATTAACTAACTCAAATACATGCGCGCCTATACCGAATCCACCAAATCACCAAAATTAATTAAAAATCTCATCAAAATTTCCCACTATACCATACAGTAGCTTTAAGATATAGCTAATGTCTCCTCTCATATGCATATATAGATCCTCTCACTTTCAGTTGAGCAACAAACTCAATTGATGCTTCCTAGATCTCTATCTACAACAAATTTTGTAGGTAGTCACCAGAGTCCTTGAACAAACTATTCCTTGAAAGGTAATAGTTGGGATTTTTGTGAGAAACAGTTTACACATCAAGAAACAGAAACAAAAAGCAGAAGGTGGCCACGTACACTATAGTACAAGAGATACCTGGCGTACGTTGACAAATATACATGCATGCAATATTAAATATTTCTGCTTTCAGACTGTCAGCTTCCTCGCGTGTGTGTGTGTGTTGTGTGTGTATGTGTGTGTGTGTGTAGGTATAGAATGTTTCTTACTACACTGTAGATTTGTTCAAAGGGATAGCTAGCATTTCCGCATGGCCTGAATAAGCACTGAACATCTTTTGACCATTCATCCAACATATGGCTGTGCAAGTTGCTAAGGGCATGCTTTGGTGTAATATTATTATTATTATACATAGTCACATGGATACATTTTACAGTACAGTATACCATCATAGTCCTAGTTCTCAAGGTTAGGTAGGCAGTGGCGTCTCTAGGCAATTGTTTCAAGTTATCGAAAGTAACTGCACGGGTGGATGCATAAAGCTAGCGGAAGTGTACTATAGTATACATGACATTGTAGTACTATATAATAGTTAGACACTGTTTAGGAGGTTTCTACGTGATTTAGAAGATAGAAGGGCTCTGTGTAGAATCCCGAGCGAAGTGAGGGTTCTACTGAGCCCTGAGGTCAACAAAACTACGCATAGGATGGGTGCACAGATACATGGATTGGATGCAAATGAACCCACATGCACCCCCCTGGCGACACCACTGTAGGTAGCGCTCGTTAATTTTATGGCTCTACCATAATATTATTATTATGTTTGTTTGGGATAGGTATGCCTGATAAGATACTGACTGGCCCGGGTGGTTTCTCCCAAAAGATGCATGAGCATTTTTGGACTTTCATGCAAGTGATGATCGTAACACTCCCAAACTAATTGTGAAGGTAAAGAAAAGTAAACCATATCCACTGCTCATAGCACTTGGCACCTTGGAATATCACATATATGAAAAATTTAGTAGGTTTTTCTCCCAAATAGAGGAAATCATTGTCCCAAAACATGCTCAGGCAAACCTATATATATGAACCATATAAAAGATATGCCACTCGGATAATTATTATATACTTATGCATGTACAATGTCGTGCATTAGCAAAGCACGTGCATGCTCGGCATGGTAGCAACAACAAAATAAACATCAAGTTTCCCGTATAAATATTATTATGGCAACTAAGAGACAATGACAACAGTTGCATGCATAATATAATATATGTCACATGGTATAAAGTATATGCTAAAAGCAGAGGAGTGTTGATGATGATACTATATTATTATTATGAGCTATCTGGCTGATGAACAGTACATGATCAGAGTCAGAGTCAAAACAGTTCTAAGCTAAGTCGCAACACTATAACAGCTAGCATTGATAAGTTGTCTAAATAGTTTACTGGACGTAAA
Source organism: Cliona cf. orientalis (assembly GCA_963930775.1). NCBI lineage: Eukaryota > Metazoa > Porifera > Demospongiae > Clionaida > Clionaidae > Cliona > Cliona cf. orientalis. The sequence continues at coordinate 1,147,026 of OZ005701.1, read as the reverse complement.
TATCGATGTCTTCGATCAGGATATCACCATAGTAAGGATGCTGGTTCAAGCACACCCTCATCTCGATATCGTCAGTAGTAGGCTCTGGCAGCTCCTTGCAGAACCAGGGTGGCCTGTTAAAAGGACAGCAGTCCTTTTGAGAGTCGCACTGTTCACCATCCCAGAGAGGGTCATCTTCGAATGTGATATCTTCGTACTCTGTCTCAGCCCTGCTGCCAGTTTCACAGAAAAAGTCATTACCCACGAAAGGTGGCACTTTCTCTTCTTTATCTGAGCCACCGCAAGAGCACTGCATATTATTGTCACTGTACGAAGTTGCAAAGGTCCAGATATGCTTTCTACTCCCGACAGGACCGTGTGTCAGGCTGACTCCGTCAACATAGCTGTCCTCAAGCGTCAGTGTAGGTCTCTGGATGTAGGGGCGAAAGCCTGCAGGGTGACTTTCCTGGATAGCTCGGATCTTTCCACAGACTCGTGAATATGCAATTCCATTGGTGGGATAGACAACCGAAGCACAGCCTCTAGCCTCAGTGTTCCTTACGCACCTGTGATGATGTTGCTGCATCCGCAGTCCACTGGGACAGTGCTGGCTGCTGTCTTCCATGTGCAGACGTGCCACCCTCATCCAACCAGGAGTGCTGTCCATAAATCTTAGTTTTGTGTCGCAGTACTTGCTGTTGAGAGCACCGGTTGAGTTTCGGATGAGGTAGCGTCTACTTTCAGAGCCTTGGGGGAGGGTTTTGCACGATTGATAACCGTTATTGGGGTGGTTTTGTTGAGAGGCAAATTCGAGGTGGTTTTCATGCACTTCGTGGAGTACACTCTGCAGCTCTTCCATGGAGAGTCGCTCCAGAGCATCTGTCAACTCTGCTCGATTGAGGGGCACTGCAGCAAAGGTCACCCCAACCTGCAACAGAGCAAGCACTACAGCAAATCCTTGAAGCATCTTTTGTGTACCAAAGACAAGAAGCGTTGTTGCAGATCAATTGAGCTGATATTTTCTTGAGGCTTTGGATTGAGCCTGCTGAATGTAGCTAGTGGGGGGAGAGCACCTCTTTTTTATAGACTGGATCCAGGATGTTTATACAAACTATCAAAGTAGGAAGTCACCACTGAACAGAGAGGAACTTAAGTGGGAGGAAACTTCCACGAGAATTTACAAATTGGTTTTTCAGTATAATACTCAAATGCCATGGTTAGCTATCACTGTGATTATATAACCTATTCAAACCTACATACATACATGTAGGCTGTACAATGTAACAATTATTATTAGCTATGTACTGTGTGGGCCATTAGTCTTACTGTAATAGCAGTCACTTAACCTGTACCTGGGATGGGCAATTTGCTGCACCATCATTAACTACATGCACCAATCATCAGAGGACTTATCTGCAGAATTAGATACTGAAAAAAAGTGCATTCCAGTTAATTCCAGATTTAAAAAAAAACTAGTTGAGGATTCTGAAGCTGATGAAATAAGGTTGTTTGTGGGGTGACTGATCATAGCAAAGTCAATGTTACAATAGATTTTAAAGGGTATGGTGTATCACTGACAGTTGAAAACGTTAACCTTTGCTGGCTGTACATTATCACATTTTTTTGCAATTCTGTGACTTTTTGTACGTAGCTAGCTAACTCAATACTTCATCAACAGAATATAAAATAGTATATTATGCACAGTGCATGACAAAACACTGTCACAATATCTAGCTATAGCCAAAAGAGATAATGGCTGCAAAGTCAGTCTTTTAGTCAATATAAATGAAGAGAAGAACAACTAATATCTATACTGCACTAAGTAAACAGGCTATAACGGTTATTAATAGCAAGGTAGACTGTTCAGCTATTGAACAAAAATCTCAACAGCTTCGATGAGTACATCACCATAGTCTGAATGCTCATTCAAGCACACTCTCATCTCGATATCATCAGTAGTAGGCTCTGGCAGCTCCTTGCAGAACCAGGGTGGCCGGTTGAACATACAGCAGTCAGCCTGAGAGTCGCACCCTTCACCATCCCAGAGAGGGTCAGCTTCAAATGTGATATCGTCATCGTACTCTTTCTCAGCCCTGCTGCCAGTTTCGCAGAAAAAGTCATGATCCACGAAAGGTGGTACTTTATGCGCGTCGGAATCACCACACGAACATTGAATGGAATTATCACTGTACGAAGTTGCAAAGGTCCAGATATGCTTTCTACTCCCGACAGGACCGTGTGTTAGGCTGATCCCATCAACATAGCTGCCCTCAAGTGTCATTTGCCGCTGCTGCATGTAGGGACGAAAACCTGCAGGGTGGCTGTGCTGGATAGCTCGAATCTTTCCACAGACTCGTGAATATTCAATTCCATCTGTGGGATAGATAACTGAAGCACAGCCTGGAGCCTCAGTATCCCTCACACACCTGCGATGACATTCCTGAATCCGCAGTCCACTGGGACAGTGCTGGCTGCTGTCTTTCATGTTGAGATGTGCCACCCTCATCCAACCAGGTGTGATGTCCAGTTCTGAGTCGCAGTACTCACTATTGACGAAGCCAGTTGAGTTTGTGATGAGGTAGTACCCACTTGCAGAGCCTGGTGGGAGGTTTTTACATGATCGATAAGTTGGACGCTCAGGCTGATGTTGCAGAGTGGCGAGCTGAATATGGTTTACTTCCTCGAGCAACGTCTGCAGTTCCTCCACAGATAGCTCCTCTAGAGCGCTCATTAAGTCTGCTCGATTGAGGGGCACTGCAAACGTCACCCCAACCTGCAGCAGAGCGAGCACTAGAGCAAATCCTAGAAGCATCTCTTGTGTGCTGAAGAGAAGAAGCCTTGTTGCAGATTAGCTGACGAGCTGATGAGTTTTTGAAGATTCTTGAATTCAATCTTAAGAAGCTGAATGCAGAAGTGCGGAAGAAAGTGCCTCTTTTTATAGACTTACGCCAGGAAATTTAAGCTACCTGATGGATAGCTGGCTGCCTATATGACTAATTAGCACAGGCATGCATGTAGCTAATGCTAAATTCCAGGTATGCAGGACGTATGGCTGCTGTTAGTGGTCTTTGAAACTGCACAGTTAATGGGTCCAGTGGCTAATTGCTACAGCCATGCAGTGCATGTAGTTCTTATTAGCCTATATAATATACCAGTCCTGGAATTTTGATTTTAGATTTCCATTTCCTCTATTGCTAATTTGCCTGTCTTAAATAATAATCACAGCAAAGTTTGAAATTACATTAGAGGAGGTATAGGCCAGTCCACATGTATTAAGTACCAGTTGAAAACTTATCATTGCATTTGAATCATAAATAACTTAACACTTCCATCTACGTAGGTGAATTATGCACAATGTATTGCAATCACTAATGAGACAATAGATATGGAATCACAATAACAACATTAATGCAGGGACAAATGATGATAATGAGTATTAAACATCTCTAAGCTTATTAATAGTAAGCTAGTTATTGAACTAAAATGTCAACAGCTTCGATGAGCACATCTCCATAGTCTGAATGCTGGTTCAAGCACACCCTCATCTCGATATCATCAGTAGTAGGCTCTGGCAGCTCCTTGCAGAACCAGGGTGGCCTGTTGAACATACAGCAGTCAGCCTGAGAGTCACACCCTTCACCATCCCAGAGAGGGTCAGCTTCAAACGCGATCTCATCGTACTCCGTCTCAGCCCTGCTGCCAGTTTCACAGAAAAAGTCGTGACCCACGAAAGGTGGTACTTTATGCGAATCACTGCAAGAGCACTGCATGCTATTGTCACTGTATGAAGTTGCAAAGGTCCAGATATGACTTCTACTCCCGACAGGGCCGTGTGTCAGGCTGACTCCGTCAACATAGCTGTCCTCAAGCGTCAGTGTAGGTCTCTGGATGTAGGGGCGAAAGCCTGCAGGGTGACTTTCCTGGATAGCTCGGATCTTTCCACAGACTCGTGAATATGCAATTCCATTGGTGGGATAGACAACCGAAGCACAGCCTGTATAGCTATCCTCAGTATCCCTCACACACCTGTGATGACCTTCCTGCATCCGCAGTCCACTGGAACAGTGCTGGCTGCCGTTGAGATGTGCCACCCTCATCCAACCAGGTGCACCATCCATAAATCGCAATTTTGTGTCGCAGTATACTTCATTAGACACACCGGTAGCATTTTGGATGAGATAGTATCCACTTTTACAGTCTTCTGTAAGGTTTTTGCATGATACAAAAGCTTGATGCTCACTGTTGGGCTGATTTACTTCCTGGACCAAAGTCTGCAGTTCCTCCACAGATAGTCCCTCTAGAGTGCTCATTAAGTCTGCTCGATTGAGGGACACGGCAAAAGATACCCCAATTTGCAGCAGAGCGAGGATTAGAGTAAATTCTAGATGCATTTTTTTCTTTTTGTCGAAGAGAAGCTGTCTTGTATATAGCTGATAAGATGAATATTGTTGAATTTTCTTGAAGATTTGTGAGTTGAATTGAATGCAAATCTGGGACAGGGTGTCCCATTTTATAGAAAAAAAATCAGGATGTCTTGTTCATGTGCACATGCACATGCACGAAGCCCCACCAAAGCAAAGCAAAGAGGAAGTAAAAAAAATTTCCCTCAACACAAGTACAAGTACATGATTTAAATTTAGCACTCCACTGGCTGCAACTGCATAATCTCACATAAATTTTGCAAACCGCAGACAGTAGCCACATGTCCAAGTTGCACTGTCATTCAGCTATAGCACCAGAAGATTTCTACTAGTTGCATAATACACTGGCTGGCTGGCTGACTGCCAGGCTGAAATATAAACTTGTGTGCTTTACATTTTCAGTCTGAAAGGTCAAAAATAATGCAATTCAGTTACTTTCTGGATTTTTGCACTCTAAATTGCACACAGAAGTAATCATTTTGCTTGGATACAGAGTCTAATCAGGGCAGTGGCAGCACCAGCCTGCAGGTGCATATCCTTACCCAATCCACACACATGTACATTCACTCACCCTTTGTATGTCATCGTGTAGCTAGTTTCCTAGCATACTAAACATGCACGTTTTCCTACACTCCACAGTCTGTGCTCCCACTGTAGTACATATACATGGCCTGTCTACATAGAATAGTACCTATTACTCCATTAATTACTACTATACTACAGTTCCGCTAGCTGTATGGGTCCACCTGCGCAGCGATCATCGATCGCTTGCACCCAGAGTTAAAAAGCTGTCTAGAAGTCCACCTGTGCAGCAGCCACCTTCCAGTACTTGCACCCAGTTAAAAAAAGTACAGCATTATACACTAAGCAGAAAAAAAAGAAAATTTTGGACAATTTTTTTCTGCTTAGTGTGTGGTCTCCTTGAAAAAAAAAGGCTAACTAGAGACACCATTGCATAAGGCTCTTCATACTCTACTATACATATAATTATCTCAGAAGAGATGCCATAGAGGCACACACCATGCACTAGCACTCAAGATAACAATTGCAAATGTAAGAGATGATGTAATATTTACTTCTCAGCTTTCCGTGGCTAGGCTGGGGAGGCACCTACTTTGGTGAATAGGTCACCCCATGATGTTTCAGGAAATGGTTGGGTACAGAGGTCGATCGGGGATAAGAGCTTCCTGAAAAAGTGAAAGTAGTGGACACACCCAGGGTATATCCTGGATTATCAGTAAGAATGGTGGAGGGGAGTGGAGAGGGGGCATCCCTCTTCATTCGGACAGTACAGAAAAGACAAAATGCACAAGCTGTAGATGCCAAATTATGTAATAATATCTTGAAATATGCGGCTTCAAGGAATTGAAAATTCAACTTGAATAGGTAAATCCAGATGGGTGCATCCACACATCAACTTTGGTGATAACAGTTTTGGTAGCCCATCCTACAGTGGCTGAGCTTGCACGTTAGAAACTCCATGGCAACACAAGGAGAGGGAGGATCTGGAGCTCCATCTTGAACTTTCACCTTGACAGAGGATGACCTCAAGTTTGTGATGAGCCATCTAGTTCTAACCACCAACCAAAATCATTGTAAACTCAACAATATAAAGGTGGTGGCTTCCAAAAGTTGATCATGGACTGACTGACTCATGAGGTTGGTCATTGACCTCTAGCGGTGCAAGTTATGATGTAATGTGGTAGGCCACAATAAATTGCTAGCTCTGTCTATTTTTAGGACATACATATACATCATGCAATGGCGAGATGAAGCATCCAATTGGAATTATGGTGGTCTGATCCACTAACTGATTATAATATTATTGTAGTCCAAGGAGGATGCTAAATTTATCCCAATATGATTATAATATAATATACTGCACATGTATCTATATTTAGATACATGTGTATTATTAACCACAATAGTGGCTCCAGTGTCCCTGTGCATGCTGCACCTTGACCACCACCATCACCTCACTATGATGTAACCAGGCTTCCTCTTCAACAACAATAATAATATATTATTATGGTGAAGGCCATGGGGAGCTCTGATAGCCAATTAACACCAGGATTGTAGAGGAAACTGACTCTAGCCATCCTGCACATCAAGAGTATACTCTTGTGGACATGTACAGCACTTTCAACCACTAACACCTCCTAATCTGATTGATCAGAGTGGTCAAGTAGGAAAGGCAGCCAAGAGCCAGGGGACCAACCAAGGGACTATCTTTGTGTCATAGAGATATTATTTTTTTTTTGCAGCTGCACTGTGTTTGTGGGGATAGTGGTAAAGTAGGAAAGATCCACCCAAGAACAATGGAACTTTCATAATATCTTCCTGTCATAAGATCTTTTGCTGCTGCACTGGATTTGTGGGGTAGATGGTATGTATGATAGACGACATCCTTAGCTGTAAACGAATATTGCGACATCCTTGTGGTAAGCAATATCCTGCCCACTACCCACAGTGTTTCAATCAGCAGAATCTATTATTACTACCAGTATTTCCAGATGTCAATTACACTAATTTTAACCATGAATCCATTATTACCATTGATTAGTAATTTGTAGACTAATAAATAATAATTGCAAATTCAATAATAAATTCATGACCACATATCCCATTAGTACAAGTGTAGCTACATGTATTTGCATGTACATAATACATCCTGTGTAAAATTAATACACACTTGTACTTACCTCATTTTCGCCGGCTACTCTGTTGATCTCTTGCAGCTGTCCGTGGTTGTCAAGGACAAGCTCTGTCGACTTCAGCACCTTGTCGTAGCTGGGAATGCTCTCTTTCTCTCCCTTTGTCTTCTGGATGTACTTCTCCCATTGTTTCATGAGTGCCTAAAGGGGAATTCAACAATTAAGAAGTGTAGCAGCAGTAATCATGCAGGCAGGGAGGGAGGGTTGGAAAAATGGGGACAGTGTTTTAAATCCCCAAGCATAATTCATGCCGTGAAATATGTAAGGAGAGTGAGAGAGAGGGAGGAGAGAGAGAGAGAGAGGGAGAGAGAGAGGGAGGGAGGGAGGGAGAGAGAGGGAGGGAGGGAGAGAGGGAGAAAGAGAGGGAGGGAAGGGGGAAGGGGGAGGGAGAGAGAGAGAGAGGAGGAAAAAGAAAGAGAGCGTCCTTCCTCACCTGTCTGAAAAGCTCGAGGAAGTCATAGACGTATGTGGACCCCATGGACTGTGCTATGTATCTCTTGTGCTGCAGATGGTCCTTGCTGGTGTAGGGAGTGTTCACCTTCAGCCCGTGAAGAAGCCCGGCTCCTCCCCCATGACCATAACTCTCAAATACCAACTACAACATAAAAGACATCACAAGCTTAGAGCAGGAAAATTAGACGAATTTGCAAAAGTCCTAAAATCATGCAATAATGCATGGAACTTCATTGCAGGTTCCTAAAGTGCAACTGCAGATAGCTATTTCGGCCTAATAGGGCCTTGTCAGTGCAGTGCAGCACTAGGTAGATCAAAAGATCTATTAAGGTCTTAAAATAAGCTCGGAGTCCTATAGCACTTGCATGAGCATTGTACATGTACTAGAAATTCAGACATTTGGAAGATCTAGAATAGAGCAAAAGCATGCAAAAATGAAGCTCTGTGATTCTTTTCATGCATCGTGGTGAGCAGACATGCATGTCACGTGACCTCACCTCTCCAGACCTGGGGTCCTCTACCTCCTTGTACATGTGAGTCCTAACCGACACTCCGTTGTCGCTGGAGATGAACACTCGAATTGGAATACCCTTCTCGGAGGGACTGGGCCTAAATCACGAGCAGATAATATGCAAGTTTACTACTTTATCAAAATTCTTCACCCCAGTAAAAAAAATAACTAAATAATATTTCTCCACCCCCTCCCCCTACCCCACCCCCCAAAAAACCTACACTGCTTCATTAGTAGATTAATTATAGTAGGAAGACTTTTTTCTAAAAAAATTTAAAAATTTCTAGGGGAAAGCATGAGTGAATGCGAAGGGGGGGGGGGGGGGGGCTGGCTGGATCCACCTTCCCAACTATTATTAATGAGCCCCTGTGCTCGACTTAAGATATAAGTTCAGTACGTGATGCGGTCCGTTTGTCTATTGCACTGACCTAATGAGTATCTTGATTTCGGCCTCAGTCACCCTCAGTTTGTAGAGCCTGATGCCATACTGAGAGATGATGGTAAGCATCTTCTCCTGGAGCTGGTGGGGGTCAAGAATCACGGGAGGGACAAAGTTCAAGAAGATGTGATTGCAGTCCGTACGCACACTCTGGAGGGGGGGGGGGGGAGGGAGGGAGGGAGAGGGAGAGAGAGGGAGAGAGAACGAGATTTAATAATAAAATTAATCAAACAGTGTACATATCATAGAGTCGGTAGACTCTATAAGTAGGGATGGCACGGATACTCCATATATGTAATGCATTATAAATATCAAAATAATATATACAGTGTACCTCTGCAGCACTCGCGACTTCCAGTTGGTCGAGACACTCGAGGAACATTCTCTCTCCTTCCTTCTCCATGTAGTCATAGGACGCCTCCTGTGGGGAGGATCAAAGCTTTCCAATCATACCACTAGAACCACTAACAATCACATCAAAGTAATATACACACAATAACATTAACTACATCAAAGCATTCCAGCAGCTACATCAAAGCATTCAACAACCATATCAAAGCAATCATTACAACAACATTAACCACATCAAAGCATTCAACAACCACATCAAAGAACTCACAGAAGTGATGAAGTCAGAGTGTCTGATGATTGTCCTGACAAAGAACCGGTGGTCGGTCGTCTCGTGACCTTTGGCGACCTTTGCCGAGCCAAGGTAGAGATGCATTCGGTGGTTCTGACAGGGAATGGCTCGGATGTCGAAACTGGAGAGACGGTTTAGCTCCATCTGGAAGGCAAGACCAGGCTCCAGGTGACGATAGATGGTGTCCTCCTCAAACTGAAGTTACAATAAATATTAGCAGAATATTTAATTTTCCTGATACCATATAGCCGAAAATATTGGCGGGAATTAAATTTGGCGGGTGAGCCCAAAATCGCTATTGCAAGAATATTGGCGGATTTTAGTTTAGCGGTTGTAATATAGACTACCAAACTGCCAGATTTATATGTAGTTTCCCACCAAATTTTCCGGCTATACGATAGCTTAAATGAGCCCTAAGTACTGTAGCAATTCTCAACCAGGGTTCAGCCTATAATCACATCTACATTTACAGAGATAGTTATCAGTTTTCACCAAAGAGGGCCCACTGTCACCATGGCAAGGGTGCATCGTCTTTCATGAGACAATCATCCTTACGTTGCTCCTGGCTCTGAAGGTGAAGAATTTCGGGAAACCTCTCTCTTTGTAGAAGAGGAACGTGATTCGTCGGATCCCCTGCTCCGTCAGCACTTCCTTCTTGTCCTGAGGTGTAAAGAGAACATCAAAAGTTTTGAGACTACACCATGATCATAATATTATTGAAACTGAGATTAATGCGTGTACATGCATGGTTATAACCTTCTCTATTATATACTCTTGTTATAACACAGTACAGATTTCACATAAGAGGGGGAAAATTCTAGTACCAAAATTCGAGGGGGCAGGGCACAAATCAATCGGGGGGGGGGGGGAAGCATCCCAAAATTAATATATTATTATAGTATATAAACCAAGCAGTGGTGCTCTATAACCACAATGTAACATGATAATTCCTCAGAAATAAAATTTCCATCAATTTTTACTTACAAGTACACAATGTACAATGTATGCGCATACATGTACATGTACTTCACAAACACTAGTACCTGCACAAAAGTGTAGCACTTCTGGACCAGTTCCTCGTCAGAGCTGCTGCTCCCATTCTTTATGGCCACGTTGATGATGTGAATGGGCTCGTCAGTCGAAGCTACAACGGCCGCAGTGGGCGTGGCCGGACCACCAATGGGCGTGGCCATGCTGTCGGCACTGCCATTGTTGGAGTCGCTCTGGCTGCTCAGTCCAAGCTGTGAGGAGGTGGGGGGAGAGGGAGAGGAGTTGGAAGGAGGGAGAGGGAGGGAGAGAGGGATGGGCAGGGAGAGTGAGAGTGCGAGAGAGAGGTGGGGCTAGAGGGGGAGGAGCGTTAATTCCTTTAAGTACCAGTACATGTAAAATTCAGTAGGTCTTTCAATCCCGAACCTAAGGGGTAGCCATCCTATTGCTAGCTTGCTCAGGCAAACCTAATCAATCCCACCATGCAAAAGGCAGAGCCGGCCATTCAGGCACCTAGCCTTGAGAACTAGGGATGGTATATGTAGGTTCATGTACATGTACATTAATTATATATCATAAATCGCGAATATTTCGTTATTGTCGGACAGCCTGGCTCATGTAAAAATTAAATGCACGAAAATACATAATATCAACGATAATGCGGTACAGGGTCGTTTGTCCGAAAATTATTTAACACGAAAAAATTAATTATCGCATTAAATATTTTAGACACAAAATATTCGCGATTTACAGTATACCAGCCAGACAGCGTCAAAATTAATTACTACAAACCTTGAATTGAGGAGGAGCCGGAGGTCTTATCTCTTTAGAGGGGGAGGAGGTGGACGTGGAAAAGACGTCATCGAGGGTTTCTTTGGAGTCCTCCATGATCATGGAGAGATCATTACCGGAGGAGAGGGGACTGTTCATGGCGTCTTCACCCTCAGGAGTAAACAGGTCCATGACGTCATCAAAATAACTAGCGTGATCAAAAATTTTGATAGTAAGTGTTACATCTACTATTGTAATATTGTTATAGTGTCCTGCGTAAGCGACCATGGGCACTTAAACTCACAATTTTGGCCCATATTGGTGCTTACTCATATAAATTGCATACAAGTATATGGAGCTGCTACAATGACCTCATGAAATACGGTGCATGCATGGGCACTTATCCAGGAGTGGGCGCTTGCCCGGGACACTACCTACAACAGTTATAAGATGTGGTTAATAGCTGTAACATTATGCTCCCTCCAGTATACCTCTACACTAGCTGCTGCTTGTCGTGTGACCATTTTTATCATCTTAAAAAAAGCTTACCCCTCAAATTGCTCAAAGGTTTGGAAGGCGGCCATGATGCCCGTTCTCTGGCAGGGTAGGGTGTTCTGCTGGTGCTTGCTGTAGTTGGTGAGGTCTTCGCTCAGACTACAGACCTTGGGTACTGGCAGCGTGCCAAAACTGGCCCTCCGATAGGACACCATCCTAAGAGAAAAATCAGTGATGATAATAATTATCAATATCAGGGGATAAATCCAGGGGGGAAATCACAATTCCCCCCTCCCTCTCCCCCTACTCCCACATAACATGTACACACTTAAAATTCTGCCCAGAATCTTGAAAGAAATCATTATTCCTCACACACTACATACAGCATATGCATGTAAAGTACATGTACAGGTGTACATGTATGTTTTGTGTGTGCTAGCAAGCTATAAGTTACACCAAGAGTGGATTATAATTAATAATAATATACCCACCTGTTAGGATGAGATATTGGTAGTAGAAATTGCCACTGAACGATGGGGATTCCCTCCTCCAACTCATCGTGCTGTGCCGACAGCACGTCGTAGGCGATGTACGATCGACGAACATAAACCTCGAGCGCTGCCACCTGCACCAGCTTGTTGCGATGATAGAAGCACGAAGGAAGGATGTCAAAAATGGCCACTCCCGACTTTATCAATTGTTCCAGCCTCTCGGCTAGAAAAGACGGTCCGTCGATGGCCGAGAGAAAGATTGACTCGACCTGGTTGTAGCGAAGCTCAAAGGAAGGTTGGTGGGCGAGGATGAGCATCTGTCGGGCGGCTAGGGCCACTTTGGAATTCTTGTGGTTGTTGAGGGACGCCAGCTGGGAGAGGAGCTTCTTGAGATCGTCGGACATGTTGTAAGTCTCTTCATTCTGGAGAGCCTCCTGCAAGGATGATGATCAAAATCAACATAACATTAAAATATTATTAATCCGCAAATATATCCATCATAGGGGTTTCCAAAGTTTATGAAACGTGTATCACAATCAACATAATTATTATAATCTGGCAAATGCATGTATATCGATCACAGGGGTTTCTCCAAAGTTCATGAAATTTGTCACTATGAACAGTATAGTGAACGGCTAGTTTGGCTAGGGTGGTGTAGGGGGAAACCCCCTGCATCAGTAGTAACTTACGATGAGTTTGATGGTGAGCGCATTCCTCCCGGCGATGTAATAGTGCGAGAAGATGTCCTGGGCCACTTTGGCCATGTCCTCCGAGTGCTGCTGCCTCAAGACCTGCACCCCTTTCTCGTAGCCATCTACACATGTACATGTACATGCATGTACATATAAACAAAAATTTATATACAGCATACAGTGGAACTTATAGATATCCATAGTGGTCACCATGGGCCGACAATTAGTGGCTATAATATTGTATAGAGGTGGTGGCTGCTTTCGTGCAGGCTAATGAAGGAAGCCTTCAAAGGGATCAGGACATACCTACACCTACCTCCACTTAACCAGAAGGCAGCTACATGTACTTCCTTGACTGATACTTATATATCATTGCATAATTAAAAGCAGCTAGCCTGGGCTAGATTGTCTTAAGAGGTGGCCTCGTCAGAAAGGACACTGAAACAGATTGACCAATTAACAGAAACTGACTGTCTGCTATCTCATCTCTCCTCTGATGTATTTCTATTTGCATGGAGACATATACATTCCAGGAAATCGTTGGGTCAGGTGTAATTGAAGGAATACTTCCAAGGGGTCAGACATACCTACTTATACCTCCACTTAACCTGCTTCCTTGATAGATCCTATACCAATACTTGTGCATGCAATTTACTAGATTGCCATACAGGAGGTGGCGTTATCGTCATGAAGGATATTGAAGCAGATTGAACAATTAACGAACACTGCTGTCTTCTCTCTCTCTCCCCTTCCCTCCTTCCCAGCCTCCCCCCCCCCCCTCTCTCTCTCTCTCTCTCTCTCTCTCTCTCTCATACACTCTGAGGAGCAATTTGTATTTGAAACTTTACCAGCTCACCACCCCCACACATTAGATGGAAGATATCACTTAAAGCCACAAAATGCCTCACTAATGGATGCCGCCCGGAGTCCACTCCTAGCTCTGAAAGCATTCCATCACTAACACCATAATAATAAATAATTATTGTGGCAACCACATTTAGAAAAAGTGCTACCATAATTTTTAGAAGTTATGCCACGATATAATAGTCTAGCTGAGCATTTCCAAGTTCGTTATACATGTATAATAATATAGTGGGCAAATGGCATGCAAATGGCAGACATTTTCCCATAATTAGGCACTGCTACAGACTTGTTAAAATGCACACTAATTTATTTACTGTTAGCTAAGGCCACAGGTAGTCAATAATTATTTAAACCATTACCTATGGTATGCGTTAACTATCAATTACATGTACGTAAGTCAGCTTATAATTTTTAATTCTAAACTTAACGGGTCGTTTACGAAGGTGTGTGGTATAATTTCAATAGGACTTAGAATACTCTTTCGTTTTTATGGGCTACAAAATTTCTTACAGTAACCTTTGCCACTAGCCTCGTCCCCAGGCCACTCTCCTATGTTTTCAATGTTGCACATGGGATAGTCTCGAATCCAGACCCCTCCCTTTCCCGCAGCGCTGGATGTATTGCATCACCAGCACGCGGAAGGAAGGGTCTGGCAACTCTTGCACGGTTTTCGTGTGCGTTTGGTATGCAATTAAAGCTATAGTCACATGATTGGAATTTCATTATAATTTAAAATTTTGTTCTTTGGCGTTATTAAAAATCGTGCGACCCACATATCGATTTCACAGCCATGAAATGGTGCTCGCTATGCTATTGCTCGCCACCCGAAGACTCGATCGAGCAAGCATAGACGACTAACACAGCTCCTCGTCGAGTCAGGACCATCATTGAACACAGACACAAAGACGTCTTTTCCTAGAAAAACAGCTTCTTTCTCGGGCTTATCACGGAGTCCTGTGTAGCCCATCTCCTTCGCCGTGTTCTCTAGTAGTCTACTGCGTCGATAAACTCAGCCATAACTTTTCACTTACAGTACTTGTGACAATTTGCCATATCAGTGCATGCCATGTCAACCGCGATCGCGCGTTCCTGCGGTCCATAATTTGAAAGTCACATGACATCTCGCACCCCATTGGCTCTATGCAAATTCCTCTAGAGAACACGAAAACCGTGCAAGAGTTGCCAGACCCTTCCTTCCGCGTGCTGGTGATGCAATACATCCAGCGCTGCGGGAAAGGGAGGGGTCTGGATTCGAGACTACACATGGGAGTGGCCTGGGGACGAGGCTACTTTGCCACCACACCACAATTGTTTGCACTTTGTTAGTAACCCTTTGCCTCAGTGGTTTTCCTTGCTACAACCAGCATTTCCTCCGACCTGTGATTGACAAACTCAATTCTCACTTCTATGTTGCACTGATAAGCCATTTCCCCAAAACTAACCCCCCTCCTGCTTTTTTCCTCAATTCTGTGTTGCACTGACAAGATACATACGTATACATTGTAGCTATTTCAGTCAATGACATATATACATGTAAATACACATGTTATTATTCTAATTGCTACACATGTAATAATTATTATTATTTTCCTAATTTGATTATCACAACTCCCTGCATTTTTCCTCTAAGGGTCATAACAATGTGATCGATCGATCGATGGCAATAATTACTGATTCTGTTCACCTTGAAAAGCCTCCTCCACTCTGTAGTACTCCTGTAGCATCTCTAGAATGACGGCTCGCATACGCCCACGCATACCCTGACGGTACCTAGGAAGAAGGATTTTCAACGTGATGATCAGATTCTTTTTCGTTTTCATTGATGTGTACTAATCGATACACTGTAATCAACAGGGTTACAAACCCTGCCCACCCACTAAAATTAATTAAATATGTACATCATAATCCTGGGAAATTGTGCTCATGCAGAAGCAAATTTTAATTGCAATTTGAAAACGGATGATACATGTATATATACAGTACTTACTTCTGCACGAGTTGCACAATGGGGCTTGTGTTCATGAAGAACTGGTCATGGTCGGTCCGCTTGGTGATGGAGGCAGCGTGACGGTTAATGATATTCACGATCTGTACGCTGGGGAACTGATTCAGGACGGACGTGATGTTCGAGGTGTAGCGGGCCAGACACTTCTGGATGGCCTCTTCAACTGAAGAGGGAATACGACTAGAGACTGCGGACATCAGCTCCTGGGGGAGGTGGTGAGGGAGGGAGAGGGAGGAAGAGAGAGTATCAAACATTAAATTTTACATACTGTAGGACGGGTTTTAATTGCGTAGTTAATGATTGCATTCTAGTCAAGTCAGGCCAAATTGCAAATCCAATAATTGCAATGGATGACCCCGTACCGTACTGTAGCATACGTGCACATTTATGTTTGCGAATCTTTTAATTGCGAAACGTAAAAATACTCACAATTAAACCTGACCTATGGTAGTGAGCTTTATGCAATTACAAGTAACATAGCACCAGCAGTATCAAAATTAATATTCATGTACATGTACTGTTCCTTATTTTCCGAACACAGTAACCCTTACCCTCATCTCCATGAGTGGCAGAGCTGGGTCCTTGAGAGCTTTGAGGAGCGATGAAATGGATTGGTTCAGCTTCTCGGTGAAATACGGCTCCTTCTGTACTCCGAACCCTGACATTATGTGGACAAGAGACTCCTGGGCTGACTGGAAAACCTACAAAAAAAGCAGTGCTATAGATTACTGCATTTGCCTTAGAACTACGTGTATACTACATGTATCAATCCCAAACTTTGGGGCAACCATCCCATTGCCTGCTCAGGCAAACCTAATCCCAGAGAGTAGCCGTTGGGGAAAACTTTAATTTGACACTTTTTTTTAATTATTCTACCTGGTTGATTTTGTCCCCCCTTGCACTTTGGCTTCTCTGCTGGGGCAGTTTGGCCGTAGCCTTCTTGGCTTGCTTGATTCTGCTCGGGTCATCAATGGCAAGAGTCGCAACCAGGGTACCAGGATGAAGGATAGCTCCGGGTCGCTTCACAAAATGAATACTAACAGGAAAATAAATTAATAATAATGTCAGTTCTATAGGATTGTGATGGATGAGGGTCATGTGACTACTGCTGGGTATGCTGGGACAATAATACTATTTATTTGACTTGTCATCTTTGAGAAGTGAAGGGAGGGGGGAGGAGAGAGAGAGAGAGAGAGGGAGGGGATCAACTTACATCCCGCTCTCAGTTGTTGTGAGGTAGGTGACCATCTTCATGACCTCAATCTCAGCGTAGTGCTGATTAGCCTTGATATGGCTGCCATCGTCAACAAGAAAGTGAAGAAGCTTACCAGGAGAAGTAGATCTGCAACAAATAGCATTTCAACAATGCAATCTAATTTGGTCTTGTATCCCATTCGCATCAAGGGCTTGCAGACTGAGGACTCTGTGAACCCCATAATGCACCAAATACCACAAATACTGTACATGCAAGTGCCCATGGACACTTGTTTAAATGTATATGTAACTTGCTATTTAATACAAATTGCACAAAAGGCATAATATCTAATGCTTTTACACTCATTGTCAACTCCTTCACGCAGAATACATGCACCCATCGTAGCATCATTTGCGAGAACAATACCTCAACTTAGTGGGGTCGTTCTCTTTCTCAAAGACGCAGGTCTTTCCTCCAATGACAACTCGATACTTGTCCACCTCCTCCCGCATGTAGATGGTGTGACTGGTCCCGTCCAGGGAGAGGAGGAGGGAACCATCGCTCATCCGATGAACAGCCACCTCAAGATGACTGCCGTTCATCAGCAAGGCAAAGACTGAGAGGGAGGGGGGAGGGAGAGGAGAGAGAGAGGGAGAGAGAGAGAGAAGGGGGAGAGAGGGAGGGGAGAGAGGGAGAGAGAGAGAAAGAGAGAGAAGGGGGAGAGAGGGAGAGAGAGAAGAGATAATGAATGCATCGTATAGAGGCATCATCATCATTTACGCTGTACCTGTTGGCTGAACTCGATAGACTTTGACTGAATATTTGATTCCGTCTAGGATCAGCTCCACATCGACAAGATTGGAGATCATCTCAGCATTCAGCACCTGGCCCCTGGAAGATTAATGCCATAATTACTATATTTTTAACTTTGACGACCACTACCACACACACACACTACAAAAAATATGGTAAGGGGTCGTTACCTTTCCAAGTGTGCCTGGTAGTCGGCAAACCTCTTCCTGAAGGCCTGCTCTGATATGCAGAGGGAGCCACAGATGACGCCAAGAACTGGGTCCGGACGCTCTGCCTTCACCTGGAGATGCATGGACAAAAATTTTTAGTATAATATAAATATTATACAAATCAGATTGAGTCACACTTGGAGGTGGGGGGGGGGGGGGGTGGGGGGATGATCCCCAATGACCAAATCCAAATTAGGGGTGCCCCCCAGATCCCCTAAAGATGGTAATATTTTTATCTACCAGCCCCAACATATAAAAACCAACATAAAAAATCTCTAAATAATTTTCCGCCATGCATAAAGTGCACCTTCTCAGCAATGAGCTGGTCCAGCCAGCCTGTATCAAAACGGTTCCTGTGAAAAGCATCCGTCTCGAGCAGCTTGATGAGGTACTCCACCGTCGTCCTAAAGTCTCCGCGAATCGAGAGCTCCTTGAGCGCGAGGACCATGTTCCTCCGAGCTATCTCCCTCGTCTCTCCCCAGCTGAAGCAGTGACCGAACTGGGAGTCGGCGAACTCGTGAAGACCGCCAGTAGCGGCCACGCTGAAGTAGCCCCACACGTTGTTGCTGCTACGGAAGTTGAGCTCTGCGACTGTACCACTGCCGGGTCGAAAACCCTACAAGTACAAGTATGTAAATATTGACTGATTGATGTGTATCTATCTATAAAATTTAATTATAGGATGCCCGTTGGTAGTGCAGTAGCAGGGATTCCTGAAGCTTACAACATCTGATAGTCATTTCTCTCAGATGTATATTACTGACCACGTACTGCTGACGTTAAAATAGTTGCGAAAATTGGTTATTCAATCCAGGGACTACATGTATACAGTAGCTGGCCAAAGTGAAGGCTACAGCAGTAAATTGCTAATTTGGCCATTACTGCAAGTAAATTTATTGTATACCTCGTCGGGATTCTCTGCTGTGATTCTGCAGGCGATCACATGACCATGAGGTATGGGGGCGGGGTCAGGGCTGCAGGAATTACATAATCAATAAATCATTACTGCATGGATGGGATAAGATTATGTAATATTATTTTTATTTTACTCGTCAAAGTTGATGGGTGTGGTTTCCCAGGGCTCTGCCTTGTAGAGGGTGCGGATCTCCTTGATGCAGTAGAGGGGAATCCCCATACCAACCTATATCACAATTACATCATCCAATGCATTAATTAACACCAGTAATAAGTAATAATTAGTTATTTTAATTACCTGTAGCTGTAGAGCGGGGAGGTTGATATCCGCCACCATCTCTGTACAGGGATGCTCCACCTGTTTAACAAAATTAATAGCAATAGTATAATGTGCTCTCACCTCTAGGCCTCGTATGTATATTATTGTATTATACATTCTACAGCTTAAAGGATGCTTTTTACCGGGAGTGGATGCTTCAGTATAATATAATAATAATAATAATCAGTGTTTCATACAGAAGGTGGGGTGCCCTGGGATTTTCCATCCCTAACTCAGATTTCCCCCCTCAAACTTTCTGACTATACCGTATACTTTGTATTAGTTTCCCGTCCTAATGGTATCAGGTCCTCCATCTACTTATCATAAAATCAGTGATTCTGTATGAAACACACTAGCTGGTACCGTATGGCCGGAAATATTGGCGGGAATTAAATTTGGCAGTTGAGCCCAAATCACTATTGCAAGAATATTGGCTGATTTAAATTTGGTGGTTCGGCACGGGATCGCCATACGTATATATGCGAGTAGGAAATTTTGGCGGATTTTAATTTGGCGGTTGTAATATAGACCGCCCAAACCGCCAAATTTTCCGGCTATACGGTATTTGCTCTATCTCACCTGCAGCCTTGGGTTTAGTTCGAGGAAGTGGAATCCCACCCCATCCTGGTAGAGGTACTCCACCGTCCCGGCGCTAACGTAGCCAACCATCTTTGCCAATCTCACGGCCGCCTTCTCCATCTCCTTGAACAGCTTGGGATCGGCAATCGAGGCAGGGGCCTCCTCGATGATTTTCTGATGACGTCGTTGGACGGAGCAGTCTCGACCAAAGAGGGAGATGGCATTGCCATACTCATCGGCAAGGATCTGTACTTCGATGTGACGAGCACTGGAAACAAACATAAACCAATAATTAAAATTCTAAATTTTAATAATATTGGGAGCACTACATATTTCCCCTGTTTTTCTTGGACCATTACTAGCCTCATTCTGAGCAGTACAAATGATAAAAAAAAACACGGGTGGCTGGCAAAAACAAGAGCTAACAGTTCAGTATAATATTATAAATTAGTAATAATAGTACATATAGCAGGTTAAATGTACAGCTGTACGTACTTTTTGGCTAGTTTCATGACGAAGATTGGTGAGCCGGGGACCTCGGCCTGAACCTGGTTGAAGAGGGAGGGGAACTCCTCTGAGTTCCGTGCCTTCCTGATCCCCTTTCCCCCGCCCCCCTCCGACGCCTTGATCATAACAGGGTAACCAATCCGTTCAGCTTCCTGGAGATACAATGTATTGGAATGAACTGGTGCATATACAGAATTGCTGAAGGATGGTTTGACTTGAAGTTAATGGTTGCACTTAAATTTGGAATGAATTGCTGTTTTTAATTGCAAATTGTGGCTGCAAAGTTCATAATTATGCTTGTGAATCTATCAATGGCAAGCTAATGCCACAGATTGGGAAATTGGAAACAAATTATTGATTTGACTATGGGAGCATAATAATACACGCATGCATGTACATAATTATGGGAAAGGT
The DNA here is from genome assembly GCA_963930775.1 of Cliona cf. orientalis. Classification (NCBI taxonomy): domain Eukaryota; kingdom Metazoa; phylum Porifera; class Demospongiae; order Clionaida; family Clionaidae; genus Cliona; species Cliona cf. orientalis. Next base: position 1,126,613 of record OZ005701.1, on the reverse strand, counting down.
GCATCATATCAGCCACGAAAAGTATATCTTCCAGAAACAAGAATAGCCTAACTTTCACATGCACACTGCATGAAAATCTGAATCTACTATATTATGTACCAGTCCCAAACATAAAGAGACTGCACTGCGTACAAAGTCTTGTGAGTGACTTACAGTGACTCCATGCTTTGCGTCCCAGATGCAGCCCTTCTTGTAGACACTGTCAGGAACATGGATGGTCTTGCCTCTCTTTACATCAGCATCGACCTTTAAACCTACATGTACATGTACATACGCACACCACCATGGCAGGAAAAGAAAAAATTAATCATACCGTAATAATTGTGTAACAGTTTATGAAATGAATAGGAGAGGCTCGATCGGATATTAGCTAAAAACATGTTTGTGAGTATATACTAAAATTTTGCAACTAGTGTACCGTAAAAGTTTTAATTACAGCATGCCCTCCTATCATGCCTTGAATTTTGCTTACTGAATCTGCACAAGTAACACCTGCAATAGTTAGTCACCTTGACCTATTATGCGTAGCTTGACTGATGTGGTCTATCCAAAGTTGTGTGCATTGCATTGCGTATTATTTCACACATACCACCATTGTGTGTGGGCCCATTGTTCCAATTAAGCAACATTACGCAATAATACTTTATTATAGTCTTGTATTCAACAGAATATTGGCTGCAGCTGGTCAAAATTTTTCCAGCATCTCATGATCATAATTTTTATATCATCCCTGATGTCATCATCCAGGGTTAGAGCTATATATATACATTATCACAGTGCAGGCACTTAGTTCCTGTTGCTATATATCTGTGATAAATTACCATAATTGTTTGCAATAAATTCCAACAGGTCACCCCATGTTGACAAAGGTGACCTCCTGACTAGCTCAAGTCTTTTTTGGTTGTTTAGCTACTATACTATACATGTACACAAGAGAGTCCTGCATGACTTCACCCTCTTCCCCACATGATATGGGGTGACTACAATACCTAATACATCACAGGACCAAGAGCAAGTCTAGAGCTTATTATACTCTTAGTCAGGATATATCTAATGTTTTTTGTGTGTGTGTGTGTATACATGTAGGCTACGCACAGTAAGGGCCTATAACACATCAATAGAGGAACCTAATTATAGTGATTTTTACTCATTTAGCGAAAAACATTATCATTGTAGTCTAGATTATGCAGTATACAAATTAATGTACAATAACAAGCAGAGGTCAATTCAGAATTTTTCTGTTATTATTACTAATTACTGCCATAATATACATGACACTATAATTATTATTGGCTAAAATAATTATCCAACAAGGCCTCACCTGTGCCACTCCACGGCAATGTGGGTACGTTGGCCGTCTGTGCCACGATCGAGCTAGCAATCTTGTCCCCCAGGGCCCACATCGCGTTGGACGGAGGACCGAGGAAGATGATGTTATGCTTCACCAAGAGTTCTGGGAGCTTGGGGTTTTCCGAGGCGTGACCCCACCCCGCCCATACGGCCTGGACGGGAATTCTCTTGGCAATGTCGAGAATTAGGTCCACGTTGGCATAGTTGTGGTTGTTGGAGCCACCCGGTACTGGAATGAAGTTATCAGCTAGCTTGATGTATTCAGCATTAGCCTAAAAGGAGAGAGAAGGAGGGAGGGGGTGAGAGGAAGGGAGGAAAGAGAGAGGGAGAGAGAGGGAGGGAGGGAGGGAGGGAGGGAGGGAGAGGGAGAGAGGGAGATAGATAGATAGATAGATAGATAGATAGAGAGAGAGAGAGAGAGAGAGAGAGAGAGAGAGAGAGAGAATTCTACCTTATACCTTAAGATCCTCAGGGGTGACCATTGCATGAAACACAATCGCCCTCTCGTTGCCAAACATCTCATAAGCCCACCTCCTCACGGAGCGAATGAACTTGACCGCTCCAATGCCATTGTTAGCGACCAGGATCTTCTCAATGGCACGCTTGCCACCATACCTGTGAACAAACTCTTCAGGAGTAGCCACCTGTTGAAGTGGGGAGGGAGAGGAAGAGAGAGAGAGAGAGTCATTCCAACTTTTGTACCATTTTTGAGTCACCTTCTCACCCCTTTCTTTCCTTCCACAGACACTGTCATAACTTTTAAACCATCTGATCAACCACATACCAAACAAGATCTAGCCCAACTCTCAACTAATCAGGGTTTAAATACCCTTCAATCCACTCCCCTCCCCATCACGCCCACAACCATAACAACCATTTACATACTTGGCAACTGAATAAAACTTCAAACTGGGTGCCCTCACCTCCCTTATTGTGTTCTAACGAATAGACAGGCCCACCTGACATTGAGATGTCCTATTATTCAATCAATTCAAAGCTTATCTGCTGGCTATATCAACGATGAGATTCATGGATCTTAACCGAAATAGCTGCTATTTGGAGACGGAGGGGGAGGTGAAGGGGGTATCCCCCAAAAAGAAAATTTCCCCCCTCCCCCATAGAATAATATTAGCAATATTCTGCAATACGTCATTATTGCTTCCCCTCAATTTTTTTACCCCATGATTTAATAGATGCCCCTTAAATTAAGGATACTTCACTATGGAACATAATCAACGATTGACCTCCTTTTAATCAGAACACTTATGCGTAATTAATTTTGTTCCAGCTACAAGTACAGAAAGGTGTACAAATCTACTTCCGAATATCTTCTCTAAATCAAGATGTGCCCATATTAGAGAGATTTTTAGATGATCAGATGTTAAACTGTGCGTGCATAGGATCGGCTTCCCAGCACAAGGGGCAGTACCCACCCTCCAATCTATGCCACATTCTAAATAATTTATTCTGCACGCTTTAATATGAAGCAGCCACAGGTAATTGTGGAATAGCAGGTCCTATTTAGTAGATCTCTGAAATTATCAAGAGTTTACTACGTGGCCCGTAAACTTACAAACTCTTCGGAGTTCTTGTAGGCGTGGCTGTGGCCGGAGAGAGTCCTGGAGTGCTGTTTCACCTTGTCCACCATGGCAGCTGCGTAGCTAGAGCTGCCGAGAATGCTGCGCGTTGCACTAGCGATGGAGATTATCCTCAGATCAAAATGCACGCTATAAGGGTTTGTAGTTAACCGTTACGTGCATGTTCGACCTCAGTGTGCGTGCAAGTGGCCTGATTTCTGCTTAAATTGATTTTTTCAAAATTACATAACTTTCTTTTAATTAGATAGCACCTCGTTCATGTCACGTCACTGCGCGCGCATGCAGGGATCCATATCTGGTAAACAATGAATTGACCGAATACACAATAATCATAATCAGCAGATAGTTAAAAAGCAATAGTCTCGCGCGCCAGGAGGGGCTGGCGCGCGAGAGCAACAGAAGATCAACAATTGAATTTGGATATTAAATGAAATCTGCCATAAAAGTTTGAAAGAATCAACACAGGACTATAAAAGAAATAACTACACTAATAATACTCAATGTTAATTTTAGCCTAGAGATTATTATGCATCACAATACTACAGTGGTGCTGTACCAGATATATGCCTGTTTACAGAGTTCTTGAACTTGGTCGTTAATGTGCTGCTCCAGCTGTTTGAAATGAAATAAAATGATCATGTTTTTTGGGGGGGGGGGGGGGGGGGGGGAGATCAACACTATTTCAACAGTGTCTTTAGACTGTTTGTATTAAACCGGGTGCATACTTTTTCAAAACAAAATTTACCAATCATAGTTGTAGTAGTATATAGCATACACATGTACTTGTTACTGGTGATCATGATAGTGTAGTACTAAAAATAATAATAGTGACGATAAGTTAACTGTTATAAGTGTGCTAGGTCAACACAATTTTTAACAGGTGCACTGGTATGTGGACTGGGCATATTGACAACACATATAATAGCTATGGGCTGCAAATTATGATCCTAATCACACGTATAGCCTAATAATAATTATAATATTATAACCTGTCTCAGGTATCCCTCTATTGTCATGTCATGTTTCTTTTTCCCTGATGATATGGTGCAGCCCAGTCCGAGGACCATCTTCTTGAACCCTTTACGGAACTAAACAAGGAGAAAACCAAAAATGTTACTCTTGGCATCAATTAATATAAACTGTGTGTGAGAGAGGTGAAATCATCTCATAATCATGCGGACCCTGTCATGTTGCTTTAATTTACTGAGGGCTACATTTTCAGGTTCTTGTGTACACTGAAAGACTTGGGAAAAGGTTAGCTACATTGCACACCAATAATATTATTGTCATGGTTACTATATTATACCAACTCTACTCTTAGTGGTGCATTCAAGATACGTTAAGTTTACTACTGGGATGAAGAGATTTCAAACACCTGCGATTGATTTTTTATCTTCCTTAGAACTTTCAAACTGTACATATAAAGAACAGTACTAAAGTACTAGAGCCTAAAGAACCACGCAGCACTAAATCTGATACCCAGTGTAATCTATCGCTTCCTAGAGAAAGTGCTAGGAATTGGTTGTGGAAGGTAATTACATAATTCATCAAAATTTTCATGTAGCTAGAATTCAACCATAATAATAAATTTTCAAGCACTGACCTCTTCCATAGTAACCATTCCGTCTCCATCATAGTCAAATTTGTCTCTAAGCTCAGTCCACTTGTGATAGTGTACGTTAGTGATGGTCCCCTGGAGCGCAAAATCCTGGAGGTCTAGTTTACCATCACTGTTACGATCAATGATCTAAAAAATGAAATGGGAATAAAAAAAATCGAATACATATCACTTTTATAATGCAGTCTATATATTCACAATTTGGCTAACTAGAATAAAACGTAACCATTAAACCCACACATTAAGAACCTATAGGTACTGCAAAAAAGTTATCAAGTTTTTGCTGAATTTGCTTCAAGCAGAACCTGATCAATATTATGGATCACTTACCCAGAATCTTTTCTTTTTTTAATATATGTACCGTAAATCGCGAATATTTCATGTCCAACATATTTCATGCGATAAATTTTCATGTTAAATAATTTTCGGACAAACGACCCTGTACCGCATTATTGTTAATATTGCGTATGTATTTTTGTGCGTTTAATTTTCGCACAAGCCAGGCTGTCCGAAAATATTTTAACAACGAAATATTCGCGATTTACGGTATATACATAGTATATATCAACACTTGCATGTATACATACTCCACATATATAGTACATCATTCCATCATCTATGATTCCATATTCTCAGACTGTTTATCAGTAATTGAGAGGACCTGGTGTATTTTGCATTTCTTATGCAGTTGGTAAAATAAACGGAAAGTGTTTGGACAGTTAGTAGTATAAGTTCCTAATACATACACTATGAGCACATATGACACTTGATACATTATAGTATACACACAATGTGATCATGCGTGCAATTATAAAGTAATTGTGTTGCTAATGTACCCCCACACAAACATAATTGCCAAAGTGCATGTCAATCAGTGCATGAGTACGTCATTTCAGTGCTACCACAGATTAAGAAAGCAGTGCATGATCAAGCTCCTTAATCTATTAGATCTATGGAGCTACTATCGATTTATTAAAGATGTTATAAAAGGGGTGCAGGATATTATCATGGCAGACAAAGCTATTAACTAGTAACAACTTTAATAACCAATGGGCATCCCTGCCACACCCACTCTAACAGGATCAACAGGAGAAGTTCTGATGTACCTTGAAGAGCCTTGTGATCTGGGTCAGGCTTTCTTCGTTGAGATATACACCATCCACCAAAGCCTCTTCATCATCTCCATGGAAACGCTGCACAGTAGTATATTATACATTTTCAGATCAAATATAAATATGCAGAAAAAATTCGATAACTCGATTGGAACACGCCCACAACTTTCTGGATAAGTATGAATACCTTCGATAAAACGCTGTCTTCTCTTTTCAGATCGCCAGGATGGGGCCTTTTTGTAGCCATAGTTTTTACGCTTAGCAACACACCGCGCTCAAATCAGTAGCTCACCTGCCTGAGCTGGCCGGGCGACTCTGTCTAGCAGTATATGGATGTATGGTAGTGGTCGATAGAAATGTAAACATACGCCCCATTCTAATTAAGCGAGCAGAAACGTAATTATCTCTATTTATGCGAAATTTTTCAAATTTCGACCCCGCCCCTACAAGTATTTGTACCTCGTGCGTAGGTTCACTGTCACAAAGTGCAAGAGAGTGGAAGCTGTTGAACAAACAGAGTCCCCATGATCCACAGAACACTACAGGTACTACAAACTGAAGACAGTCCGACCGTCATGGAGCCGAACGTCGACTACGGAGACACGGAAAAGGTGTCTGTGAACGGAACGGACACGATAAAGCTGTTCGTCGGCCAGATACCGCGCACATGGGACGAAACGGAACTGCGCACCGTGCTCGAACCGTTTGGCGCCATTCAAGAGTTGACGGTACTTCGCGAGAGAACCACTGGACTACACAAAGGTAGCTACTATATATACTGTGTGCTAGTTGAGTGACCTTGCACGAGGTATGGTCGGCCATACAAGTTTTTTTTTTTTGGCGGGAGGGTGATAAAAATCAGGTCACTGTTGGCTTAATTGTGTGGGGGTGGTTTATATAATTGGCAGCAGTGGGCCTGAGAGGGAGTGGAGGAGTGTGTGGTGTTTGTATATGCGCACTTTAAGCTCTCTCCTCTGCGCACACGAGGTGAATGAATGTACACACCTGTCTGGTTGACTTTATGGCTTATACAGTGTGCTCTGGTGTTGTGTAAGTTTGCATACTGTATGCACAATATTATAATTGTTTGGATAAGGGAGTGCTAGAGGGCACATTCCACATCTGTCTCCTCACCATGCACGGCTATCTCTCTCTCTCTCTCTCTCTCCCCCTCGCCTCTCACCTTCCCTCTCTCTCTCTTTCTGTCTCTCTCTCCCTCCCTCTCTCCATCCCTTCCTTCCTCCCTATAGGCTGTGCATTTGTAACATACCACAATAGACATTCAGCAATAGAAGCTCAGAAGGCATTACATGAAAAGAAGACACTACCTGGGGTAAGTAAGAAAGAAAAAAATGTACTACCCATAACTGCTACTTACTTCATTAATAACCCCTCTCTTTCAGCCACATTTCCTCGCTTATGTTTAATATTAATTTTTCTCTATACATCGAATTTGTTACATGTGGCATTCAGTGTTTTTGTACTGATGTATGATAACAGGAGAGGGCTAATGGACATCGTGGGATGTACTAGTTTTGAAAATGTACATGTAGCCATGTATCCCCATTATTGTGCAATTCATATAGTTTTTACTTTCACGTACGTAGTTTGACCACCTGCACTTAAAATTATCTTCCTTCTCTCTCTTTCTCTCTGTACCGCTCTCTTCTCTCTCTCTCTCTCTCTTACAGATGAGTCACCCTATGCAGGTCAAGCCAGCTACCAATGAGCCCAAGCTCACTCCAGTTGGTACGTACATGCATATGTCATAAATGTGCACTCCCACCGCACTATTTAATACAGTTATCTTTCCACAAAACTAGAGGGTGTCCTTTTTCATCTATCAATGCTTTCCTGTGATTCCTTCCTAAGACTCAGTAGTATTAATCGCTTCAGGAACCATTGTACGCATGTTAGTATGTAATTACTGTAGTGTCCCGGGCAAGCGCCCACTCCCAGGTAAGCAAGCGCCCATATACCGCATTTCAAGGGGCCACTGTAGGCAGCTTCTATTCAAATGTATGGAATTTTGATCCTGGGTAAGTGCCCATACGGGCCAAAATTGCGAGTTATATTTAAGCACCCATGGGTGTTTACCCGGGACACTACGGTATGTACCATCGCTATATTAGATGTTGGTTTTGCATAATATTCTACGAAGTGGCGAAGCTGCAAGTAGAATCGTAAAACCAACATCTAACTATTTCGGTAGCAGTCACTGCTGACCCGCTATAACATACTAATGACCCTCTACCACCTCTAACTATCCCACAATTAATAGGGGTTGGAAATATGTTGCTATGGTAACTGCTACCAAAGGGTTGTAACAGTACATGTAGCAGTAACAGTATACTAATGAGGTAGTTCAGTGCTAATGAATAGTACTGAATAGTACACCTGGTGTGTAATATCCTCATTGTCTATTGATTCATGTGAGCGGCTTAACTCTTGATGGAACTAAGACAGTCTACAGCTACTTAGAACACACCATGCACGTGTACATTAAACATCAGCTACTGATTTATTTATGTCCCGTGAGTGACCATTATGTACTAGTACTAGTCTAGTGTCGTGCAAGGGGGTGTTTGGGGGGGGGGGGGGAGAACCTGAGCTAAGAGAGCTCTGTTGGAGCAGATGAGGAAAGCCATAGATCTTAAAAAAAAAACTAACGCAATCACACAGATAAAAACTGACCATAACAGTTGTCGTACGTAGTTGCCTAGTACCTTCCCAACGGTCTCCCCCCCCCCCGAAGTAATGTGCAGTTGTACACGTGACGAGTGTGTGTCTGTTTGTCCCTCCCTCCCACTACCACTTAACTCATGCTCGACATGCACACCTGTGCAAACTCTTTCATACCTACACCACTTCATACAACGATGCATACATCATAACACAACTATTTGTGCTTACAAGCTACACTCTCTCTCCCCTCCCTCCTCCCCTCTTGTGTACGTTGTACTATCCTCGTTGTACCGAGAGAGAGGGGGGGAGGGAGAACAGGTTATTGCAAAGATAACATTTGTCATATCACATCTATGTTATTCAGAGGAAAGACGGTTGTTTGTTGGTATGCTGAGCCGTGGGATGTCGGAAGAGGATGTACAGACGATGTTCACTCCGTACGGAAGAGTTGAAGACGTGTCGATTCTCAGAAATGCAGAGGGTTTCAGTAAAGGTTAGTTTTCATTTTTCTTTTGTTACTTTGTGGGACTGGACTTGTCTCTTCTCTCTCTCTCTCTCTCCCTCTCTCTCTCTCTCTCTCTCTCTCTCTCTCTTTCTCTCTTTCTATCTCGCTCTCTCTCTCTCTCAACTAATTTAAGTGACAGTTGAGCTACAGCCATGAGTATGTTTATTTACTGCCACTGGCAACAGCAAACACACACTAACGAATTACCTTAGCCTAAGGTTATCCACTCCACAACGCACATATAAATATTATACACACACTATATGTAATATATGCAGGTGCTGCATTTGTTCGCATGTCAACAAAAGCCGAGGCATTGCAAGCTATCACTGCACTTCATCAAAGTCAGACCTTACCAGTAAGCTAGCTCTCTCCCTCTCTCTCTCTCTCTCCTCTCTCTCCCTCCCCTCTCCCCCCTCCTCTGTCTCTCTCTCTCTCTCTCTCTCTCTCTCCCTTTCTCTGACTCACCACATGCACACACACATACACACGTGTACTACTAACTGTACTAGCCATAACATAACGAGAGTACTCTGTATGGTAATTCAATTAGTGGTCCAAAAACACATTACTCAATTCATGTGTGTCGTCCGAAGCTTAATGGTCCATGAGTCCTGCCTGGTCTTCGTCCTCAAACACAGTTGCTCATCCCTTACTACTTAACCTATACTGTAGCACACACACGATGTGATGTATAATGCAATGTTTCTGCTGGGAATGCAATGTCATGCAACCAATTATAATCTAAGTTTCGTATAGATGCACTTGTAGGCGAGTAATAAAGTATCACTTTGGAGAGTTAGCGTTTGTGAAATGGGATTAGTGGTGCAGTGGTATATGTAATATTATTATAGTGGTGTGATATATATTTGATTAATGGCATGAGGATGTGGCATATTTCAGTTCAGAAGCATTTGTGTTAACTAAATTGCACCCTATATCCTTGCCAAACGATGGCCAGCAGAATTTAATTAATGCTCTGTTATTGCGTCATGCATGGTAATGATACTGTATGTCATAAAGTGCACTGGCTATTATTATGCATTAATTTATGGGTTTCCATTAAGTATGTTGTAGAGCCTAATGGTTAGCAGGGGATGAGATCTTTGAAGTGCATCTTGAAACTCGAAAGTGATCTTCTTTGAAGTTTAGTGTGTTCATAATAATTATGACCTTTCTTTGGTTACTGTAGAGAGAGAGAGAGAGAGAGAGAGGAGGGGGGATAGAGGGAGGGAGAAGGGTATGATAGGGTTAAGCTGTGGGTGAAGCTGTGGCATGACTGTGGGACCACATTCAGATAAGCCAGTCCCCTTGATGCATTTCCTCCAAAACTACCCTTCTCAACCAGCAGGACAGGATAGAAACCAGCTGCTACACTATGTAGCATTACCTGGCTCATGCAAGATAAACAAGTTTCAGCTAGCACTGAGGGTGGTCTGTAAAGGACACAGCTATGGGAGAGGGTGACAGGAAATTGGATAATCCGATAAGTTGCTGTCAGCACCCCCTCTCCCCCTCTTACCCTCTTACCATCTATAAACACCAAAGTCACCATTACACCAGTGTATGCCTATCAGCAGTCTTGCTTGCTATTACATGTGGTGTGTGATGAGCCCTTTAAATAGTTGGGTGATGATTTGAGGACAGCATTGCCTATATATGGTGTGTGTGTGTGTGTGTGTGTGTGTGTGTGTGTTGGTTGTAGCGCGTGTATATAAATATGTATGTGTGCGATCATCATCTGAGGATATCATTGCCTGGCAGTGTGTAGCATGTGTATTTGTATTAATTATGGTGTAGATATGTGTACCTGTATGTGAGTGAGTGTGTGTGTATGTGTGTGTGTAAGCTTTTGAGGACGGTTTTGTAGCCATGTGTCTTCCAGCAGCTGCACACATGGCCAACAGAGCATCACCTCCCATTACCTCACTGTCAACAGATGCATCAAACATCCACCAGCTCTTTATTGGGCCAGCGGGATCAGTGGGTCACAAGTCAACAAGCATAGAATCAGACAGGCTGAGATAGTCAGTCACCAGTATACGTTTGTATAGAGCGGTATAATATTAGAAGCGAGCTCCCCCCTGAGTTTAGTCGAGTGTCTGGATTTGCACTTTTTCCTGGTTGAATAGTCAGTTTTGTCTATCACAGTGCTGCTGGTCACACTATAATAGTCTACTCCAAGTGGGCACTTGATTGTATGGTGGAACTCCTCAAGTGCCTAAAAAGTTTACAGAGTTTTCAAGGATGGTTTTGTACATATCTTAGCATAGCCATAGCCTTACCGTGATGGCAAACAGACTCTCCTGCAGTATTCTCCCCAGCATACATACCATACATACATACATACATACGTGTAAGTAGATAACAAGACCTCTAGATTCACAATCTCCCACTCCCCCTCTCCCCCCCCCCCCACCACACACACACACTCAACATACCAGGGCTCCTCTGCACCTTTAGTGGTGAAGATAGCAGACACAGAGAAGGATAAGAATGCAAAGAGGTTGCAGTCCATGGTCAACAACATCGGAGCACTAGGAGCAGTCAACCCACTACAAGCTGCTGCTTACTATCAGGTGTGCCAAGCTATCTCTCCCCCCCCCCCCCCTCTGTCTCTCTTGCTCTCTCTCTCCCCCTTTCTCTCTGTCTCTCTCACTCTCTCTCTCCCTTGCTCTGTCTCTGTCACTCTCTCTCCCCCTCTCTTTTATTGATTGTTCCTTAATTTGTTTCAGTTGCTCCATGCTGGTGCTGCCACTGCTAATAACTCATTTGGCCTTGGAACACAGCTAGGAAACAGTAAGCCTCTACGTAGTAATAGGGGTTTTCATTTTTGACGACCCTTTACCATACATCCACATGAAGTGCTGCATCTTGTACACGCCAACACAAGGATAATCATGTTTTTGTGCCCATGTTATTGTTTGTCCACAAGCATCAACAAAAAACACTTACAAACTAACTTTCCTCTTTATCTGTCTCCCTCCCAGACATTGCTCTAGCAGCCCTGAGTCAGCCGCAACCTGCCACACCCACTTCCTCGACGTACCCGACCAACGTTGGCCTCGGCAACCTGAGTTCTGCGATGTTGTCAGCGGCTACTGGGACAGCAGCTGCAGGTGGGCAACAGCACCATCACCACCACAAACCACCACCTCTAGGGGCCGGAGGGATAGGGGTGCTCAATAATGACGCTATATTGACAGCTTACCTGGGACAATCGTTTGGAGCTGGTTAGTGGCGTGTGTTTGGAGGGGGAGGGAGAGAGGGGGATGGGGGGGGGGTGAGAAAATAAACCACCACCTCCAAGGGCCGGAGGGATAGGGGTGCTCAATAATGACGCTATATTGACCGCTTATGTGGGACAGTCGTTTGGAGCTGGTTAGTGGTGTATACTTGGAGGGGGAGGGAGAGAGGGAGACTTAGAGGGGTGAGAGAGAGAGAGAGAGAAAGAATAAACCACAGACCGGAGGGATAGGGGCGCTCAATATTGTTGCTATATTGACCGCTTACATGGACAATACAATCGTTTGGAGCTGGTTTGTGGTGTGTTTTTGGAGGGAAGGAGAGAGAGAGTGAGTGAGAAAGTGAAAGTGGTAGCTTTATTTGGGTTTCAAGTATACCAGTGTTTACCTTCCGCAATGCACAGGTGTTGGTTAGATTAGTTTGGTTGTAGGGTGGTCTGCATCACTGTACTCATTTGGCCCACCATAATCATGTAACTTTATTACCATTTACTCCATGTGGATTGTAATTAGATTAAGTAGGCAGCTGTCTTAGATAAGCGGAACCATGGCCCGGCCGGCTATCTTTCGTACACACACGTGATATGCTGCATCAGCGTAAATTGTTACCTAAAGTGTGATCTTTGTTGTGTCTCTCTCCTCTTTCTCTCTCTCTCTCTCTCTCTCTCTCAGGTAATTACTTAAGTCCTGGTGTAGCTCCTCCGTCAGCAAGTTCTCAACAGTACCTCTATCAGAAGCAGAAAGAAGGTATGAACTATCCTATTAGTCAGGGGGAACCACCCCCACACACACACAATCGTGTACATTTCATATGTAGATCGTTTTTAATGATAATATCTAATATAACGCATGGAAAAATTTCAATTTTGAAAACGCTCATTTTTCTGGTAAAGGTCGTCAATCGCTCCATATATAAAAGTTATAAGAATTCGATTTATTGCGTTGAATTGGATCATGCGTTGTATTCGATTAACTACGGTATATCCAAAGTTCATTACAATATCGTAGAAATTGCAACATGATTATAGGATCATTGTCCATTGCCCCGTCCAATCCCACCCACGCTGCTGCAGGTCCTGAGGGTGCCAACCTGTTCATCTACCATCTTCCCAATGACGTCACTGATCCAGATCTAGTCCAGATGTTTGCTCCTTTCGGCAACGTAGTCTCGGCCAAAGTCTTTATCGACAAAGTCACCAGTTTAAGCAAGTGTTTCGGGTTCGTCTCCTACGACAACGCCCTCTCTGCTCAGAGTGCGATCCAGAGCATGAATGGATTCCAGATTGGCACAAAGAGACTAAAAGTGCAACTAAAGCGTCCAAAAGATGCCAATAAGCCGTATTAATACTCTGACTCGTAACAATTTTGCTGTTATTCTCTCACTACTGGAGGCAATTTTCTCTCTCTCTGACTCTCTCTCTCTTTCTCGGATTTTCTTATGAACCTTTCCTGCCTACTTTGCTGCTTTGGGTAAGTGAGAGAGATTATAACTACCTACTACACCAACGTATGTAGTACATGCAAGCAAGGCTTGTGGGGGTCTACACCTAATACTGTGGATGGAGCTCCCCACGTGCCCCCCCCTCTCATAAGTGTGCCACTATCCAGCCCCCCCTCCCCCCTGGTGTAGGGGGGCAGGTGCACACAAAATTTAAACTTGGAGGAAGAACATTTTATAAAAACTTAATATCCACCCTTGAGTGTATTTTTTGTTTTTTTAATTGAGAGTGTCTTCAATGTTGGCATGTGTATATCACTCACCTTTAACTGGCTCAAAAAAGAAAGAAAATCATACCTGCTTATACTAATTTATTAGCTAGTGTGCTATAATAATATTATTATAGTAAAGAAATTAAGTGTAACCGTTCGTAGTTTCAGCCGTACATGTAATGTTAAGTGCACATGTGTAAGTGTTTACGTGTACGTTCAGTGAAGTGTGTTCTGATTTTGTCTGCAGATCAGTCACAGTTGTGTTCGTGTTAATTCGTCCGTTTCGTCTTGTGAGTTTAAAAATTAACCCTTTTCTCACTCACCTCTCTCCCTCTCTCTCTCTCTCAAGCCCCATAATTATATGTACAGTTATTGCCAAGTGTTATATATACGTGTATGTACGTTGCTCAAAACATCATGACATTGTGTACAATAATATAGTTTGTATTATTCGCCCTATTTTGTACAAAGTTAAGTGTTTTTCTCTCTTTTTTTTCGTTGTGTTAACAAAAATTATTGTTTTATGTTGCATACCGCTATCATGTTTTGGACATCACTTTCCCCGATATACATGTGTACACATGTTGCTAGGTATGTACAGGGTTCTGTTTGTCAGGATCATGGCCAAAAAATCCTGATCTCTTTGTTTCATTTTTGTACCATACAGTTAAGACAACAAAATGTTAATAATTTAGAAAAAATTAATTTATTATGCCGTTGTATGTAACTTATTGTTCTTTTTGTTTGTTAAAAAGTTATTTTGCTGCTATGTTGGAACTTCGTATTGTATGTATATTATTATACATGTGCATAATGTTATTATGTATTCATTAAAACGATACTTGTCTAGCTTTTGTTACATTATAGATTGCAATTAGCGGGGTGGGTATGATAATATATTAGAGGGGATGTGATGAAGTGATTCCTGTAGGTTCTTAGTGATTTTCATTAAGTTCTCAGTGCATGGTTTCCATGTATTCTCATGCATGAAGTGGTTCCCAAAAGTTTTCATAGGTTCTCTGGTTCCAATTCTGGGAACCCCAGGAACTGGTTCTCGCACAAAACAATACGTTTTAATCTAATTATCATCAGGCTCCCCGATTGATACAACACATTAAAGCAGAGTGGAGCCTGTCAATTAAGGCTGTAATGATAAACCATCAGTAGTGGTCAGATATTTATAGCTCCTCCAGCTAGGAAAAACAAGAACCTATGAGAACCTGGCACGAGAACTTAGAACCACCGACCGAGAAACTATTATTATATTATGGGCTCATATTATTATTATTATTATTATTATTATAATACCAGTAGTCATACAAGCTTATAAGACCAGCACGCCTTATTGAGCAAATCAAAATGAATATCTGCATAATTATAATATTGAAAGTATACAAACTGTACAATGTCATGTACTGATGCAAGCATCATCAATCACGCATAACACACTGTACATGTAGACAATCATGTATTTTCAACATGTAACTTAATTGTGCAATGTACACCACTATAGCTATGTACTTATCCTAAGTTTCACTCGATCATTCATGAGAGGAGGAGTGTCTTGACGGCAGACGCCGGTTGGAGGGACCTTTGTTGCGATCTCTCGATGGAGAGTAGAGTGTGGCTACCTTCGTGGGCTATAGAGCAGAAAGAAAGAAGATTAATGCTAATAATTAAAGCCTACTATAACTATAGATATACTGATCCAGAGATTATTAAATTTTATGCAAGGTGGATGATCGATGTGGAGGGGGGGGGGGGGATTATAGTTTTCACAAACGTTTTGCATGATCACCAAACTATGCAAAGTATATAACTTCGTCTATAGGGCTAATAATTTACCGAGTATTGCTAGGCTCATTGCTTCCGTAACAATTCTAATTCTAGGTTGTAGTCAATTGAGCCACAATCGGCGCACAAACACCCACCATAGTTTATGTAACATGATGGCCAGTGACCCAGTAATGAGCCTTAGGCTTATATAATTATGTATTCAATTACTATTCAACGCCTGCATACACACAACATGACTCTTGTGTACATAGCTAAAAGCCTATGGAAAAACAACCATCTGTTTACTCACATATCGATTATATGGCATGCATAAATTTCTCTGATACATGCAGTTTGCATTCATTCAAGAACAACATTCAGTATATAATCATTATAGGCTGTATCTATTTGTAGACCATGTATGCATATCAAAGACATCTGTTGGACACACTATAGCCAGTTGGATTACCGTATAGCGGGAAACTTTCGAGGAAGAAAACTTTCACGAATTTCGCGATTTTTCAGCCATCCGCGAAAGTTTTCTCCACGAAATTCTAGGTATGCCACACCCATTATGCGACCAGTTTTAGTATTCCGCGAAAGTTTTCTCCCCTTTCCTACCGATCCGCGAAAGTTTTCTCCCTCGAAAATTTCCCGCTATACGGTATCGCCATTTATCATTATTTTAATGCACAATAGCTTATATTATATATAGTTTTAGCCCTTTACTCATGCAGGCCTTTCCGTGTTTTCCCCTTTGAGAAGACCTAGATGAGAGGAGGCCAATGGACATATAGGAAACCAATGTCAATTGAAACTCCCACAGCATGAAAAGGAGAGAGAAAGAGAAAGCAACAGAAAGGGGGGGGGGGAGAGAGAAAGAGAGAGAGAGAGAGAGAGAGAGAGAGAGAGAGAGAGAGAGAGAGAGAGAGAGAGGAGAGAGAGAGAGAGAGAGAGAGAGAGAGAGAGAGAGAGAGAGAGAGAGAGAGGGAGAGAGAGAGGGAGAGAGAGAGAGAGAGAGAGAGAGAGAGAGAGAGAGAGAGAGAGAGAGAGAGAGAGGGAGAGAGAAACAGAAACAGAAACACACTTCACATGAAACATGATATTTTGTTATTTCTTCGTGTAGGCTTCACTAGTTGATATTAATAATTTTGATAGTTTATGGAAACATTTCTACACGGATTCCACAGATACGGGTCAACAGTGCATGAAGTAAGACTAACATCTACACCTGTGATGATTCCTAGAAATATTACTTTGTACTATGCATGGGCAATAATAATACTCCAGATTCACTAATCAAACTACAAACTTGACCCAAGATTCTCAGGTAGCTAGTGGAGTTCATAGTAAACAACAGTGGTTCAGGGGTTTTATTGACAAAGGACTATAATATAGATTCACATGTACAGCTGTCAGTGAGGGATGCTGCAACATGACGTGATGCTCTCCGTCCCCCCTCTCTCTCCATCCCTCCCTCTCCCTGTAACATCTACCCTCTGATAATAAAATTGCCTTACCTCATCAAATGAAGTTGGCTCTTCCACTCCGGCCCCTTCGCTTCTCGGTCTTGCACCAAATCCCCCACCCATGAACATAGCACCCATCGGTGGTAGCCTTACACCTGTTTGACCCTCTTCACCAGTGCCATTACTCACTTCAGCCTTTCTCCTCAAAGCAGGGGGAACAAAACCACCTCCTTTACCAAAAGCCATTGGCAGAACAGGGACCGCACTCGGAGAGGAGAATACCTGCTTTCTAGCTTGCCCAGTTGGCTTGGCAGCTACGGGTGGTGGGGCTCCGCCAGGTGAAGCCGAAGACATGGGCCTTGGTGACAAATCAGAGGTGGGTCGGCTCTTTCGTGGAGCTGGTTTGGGTGGTACTTGTGGTACTACTGCCGGTAGTGGAGACCTTGTTATAGGAGGAAACGTTTGAGTGTGTTCATCAAGGTCTTCAGTTTCCTTCTGCTGTTTAGGCTGGAACAGTGCATTCAGCTTGTCTGCAATACTAGGCTCCTTGCTAGCAGCTCCTTCTGTTGTAATAAGGGCGCTGGTACCGCTATTGACACTGGGAACGGGTTTTTCCGATTCCATAATCTGTGATGACGAGCTGTCCGTGAATCCACTCTTAACAGCTTGCACTTCACTCGTTTGAACGGGTGAAAGTAGTGTGCCAGCTCCACCATCTCCATCATCGCTAGTAAGATCAATAAGTGGCTCCAATTCTTGTGGCTTCTCTGCCGCAATCTCGCTGGACACATCTGCTGGCTCATCTTTTTCCCGCGTGACTGGTGGCTTTCGTTGCTCAATTGTTTCAGACGGTGTTGCAGGAAGTAGCGGGGTAGCAGCAGTACTAGTAGTAGTTGTTGTTGTATCAGCAACTGTGCTAATTTCAAGAGATTTTGCTGTTTGCTCTCCAGCTGTCTCCACTGAAGCATCATCAAAACCTAGGCCACTTCGATCCGCTGTACTTTTCTCCTTTGTGGGTACATGAGTTGGCGCTGCAGTGTGGAGCTGCGCCTCGTGATTTACTTCACGACCTCGACTAGCAATGCCATACTTGGCTGCTTCTTTGGGCCCACTGCCAGATAAAAGAGGCCTAGACTCGTGATCGCCAATTTCCGATGATTCAGTTGACTCACTTTCAACATCTTTTACGACATGGCCTGGTCCATGAAGCTGATCTTTACCCGCTGCTTTCTCCTTCCTTTCCGCCGCATCTATTCTGCTTTGTTCATTGTCTTTATTATTGTCCCGTAGACCTCCCTCCTCTCGGCTCTCATAGATGCTAACCTCTGTAGAAGTGACAAGTTTTTCAGTAGAACCAGGTACACTTCCCGACAATCGGCTGTACGATGACCTGCGAAATCGCCATAGACAGAGCGCGTAGACACTGCCAAGTATAGTAGCAGCCGCTACCAGACCACCGAGCAAGAGCAACGCCATCTATAATTCAATTCAGTGCTGCTGCCTGGTCAAGTATGCTACCTTATTTAGCAGAGGAGGAAAAATGTGTCTATGCGCACTGCACTGCGCGAGCGCGTACACGTACATATGCGACTGAACATGTCGAGTCAGCATTTCGTCATAAGCCTGATAAGGATGACCATATAGGGGCGATGACGAATACTGACAAAATCATAACCCGTACCATGACATTGTACCATCTGGTTACTGGTTACTATGAATATCATCAAGGCATAAAAAAAAACAAATGAATACCATCAAAAAAAACTGTCATTCAATTATGATTGATCAGCCGCAATAATAAATTACAGTAAGTATCGACTAACAGTATTATTAGTGACAACTAATCACCTAATAAGAATTTTAAAGATGTGTTAATCAGAGGTGAGATTGATTGCTTCTCCCTCTCATAGGCATGCATGATGGCCATGAGTGAGAGACAGAAGACTATGACAGAGCCATAGGGGATTTTGTGCAGTCCAAGAGGCTTCTTGATGCAAAGTATTCTCCAGAATCCGTAGAAGACCTGAAAGCGAAAGGAGGAGGCACAGAGTAGAGCAACAGATGGTACCTAACAACACTATCAATGTAATTGTATGGTTTACCACGAACATGTAGCTATAATGCTTCTTGGCTGCACTTACGTGTACCACTAATGTATACTCACATAATATGGTAATAAAAGTAGCAGGAGAGTTTACCCAGGCATAATATTATGTTTTGCAGCCTATTGATATTCCCATGTTGCATACATGGAAATGCATCTGGGGATAAGGCAAGCAAAGATATCAGCTCTAGTTGACTTGCAAATCAAAATTTGTTAGAAGTAAATATACAGACAGTAGATACATAAAATTACATCCAGGCTTTAATATATACCTGTGGCAGGACGTAGTAGAGCAATTCAACTCTTCTAGACTGTCGCTCGATGAGCAACCCCAACGAACCAAGCAGCCCTGCCAGGAAAGGTAAGAAATGTGGAACAGGAGGGGGTTTCCCCCAAGCATTCCTCAGTAGACAGAGCCCGTACTTAACAACGGTAGCATCAACGGCAAAAAACAGCGCAGAAACGATCGAATTCTTCAATAAAGTAACCACCGACTGTTTTGTCTTGTTGATGAGGTTTTTAGTTCTGAACAGGACCAGAGGGAGGGAGTAGATTGTGAGGTAGATTTTGAGGTAGAGTAGAAAGCCTTTGTAAAAATCGATGTGAGCGCACTGGTGACAGGAGAGACCTGGGTGCAAAAGGTCAGTGCAGGGAATGAGCCGGGAGCCTGGACGACGAAAGTAGATCTGTAGAAAATTGTACAGTAGACAATGAACATACATTGCATATGGCTATATTATTATATTGGTTGTAATATTGTATGATAAGATTAACAGCAGTAGTGTTACAATAATATAGGAAGAGCTCACAATATTATTGTAATATTATCTTCACAAAAGTCCCCCCAATTCAGTATCCCCACAAATATATTATATTGTAGCTCCACTATACTATATTATAATAATAAGTAGAGTGCATTGCAGCATAATATCATTGAATTTTAATATGCCACAAACTCCTCCACAAAAGGTAGGCTTGTCCTAATAATACCTACATGTAAATTGCTCACAAACCTCTATTTTTTCATCGGTGTAGTACATAGACCAGTTCAAAATGGATCTGTAGTATCCTCGAGGTAGCAACTCCGGAAAATGCACCATACACATGATGATCAATGACTGGCAGACTGCAAACACTAGAGTAGCAAAGTAGGGCACATTAGGAAGATGGCCGCGTCGATGGAGCGTCACAACCAGCGCACCAAGAGCTCGTGCCAGGACAAAGAGAGAGAGAGTGCGACGTCTCTCGGGGTGGTCTAGGATCGAGACAGATCCAGCAGCTAGACCGGCTAGTATAGCACTCCATCCACCCTATAATTATTATTAAGGAGAGGAGTCATTTTTTAGCAATGCAGCCAGTATAACGCTTCATTGAGTCTTGAATGCAGATTAACATCCTTACTTACTAGATTTTTGAATCGTTTCTTCAGCACTGTGAGAACTGCCTTATAGGTGGAGCTACTCAGAGCAATGAATGAAGCAAACCTCACAGTATCCAGGCTCACCACTCCTCGCAATACTCTTCCAGGACTGTAGAAAAAAGGATAGAATCAAACTTTAATAATCTTGTGCCCAGCCCCTCCTTTGCACCCCAAGGGACAGGGCTACTAAGAATGGGGCCTGGCCGCAGCTGTCCAGAATTTTGCAAGATCTGGGTGACTGTTAGCATTAAACTACTCTTACTGGACCAACAGCACATCATCAGCCCCCCCCCGGGCCCCCCCACAATAAGCCCCGCCCATTCATTATACTGAATTAATTTCGGAGGATCCTTTGCTTGCAAGCATATCTATTTATGATCCAAGGATCTTTTACCTGACGAGGATTAGTAGCCAGAGACTTAACTAGCTAGTGGCTTACTGTTTGAGTAGTTTTCTGCTGACCACTCCTCCAATGAGAACCTGCCCCACGTGTAACCCCGCCCCCACCACGAATCCCCTACAGGCCACGGGCAGTACGCAGCGAAGAAGGGCCACGCACTCGCTGTCGGCATCCATCGGCTGCCGTCTCTGTCGGTGCTCTTCCTCTTCAGCCATCGCTAGCTAGTTTATCGATTTTAAATACGCGATCAATGAGTTTCGGCTTTGGATTTATCATCATGTGACGTTCCATACATAGTACATGTGGGTACAAGGTGTGATTAGCACGTGGCTCCACCCATATCTCACAGTCGCACATGCGCGCACAAAGCACGCACAAGGAATACGGTAATCACAGAACGCAGGGATAACAGTGTGAATCTTTTCAGACATCAATTTTTTTGACTGCAAGGTTGTCATTTGTCATGATAAAATATGTACACCAGAAGAACAAAGTACACATCTATCATCTCTAGAATGTAATCATTTGTCCCTGTAGTATAGAAGTGTGTGTGTGTGTATTTTGGAGGGGGGTAGGAGGAGAGAAAGAATTAGTCGATAATGCGTAGAGGCAGTAATAAATATTGTGCTACACAACATACTAACCTTTCTCTTTTTGTCTCCACCCAATTCGAAGTGCTTGCATCTCTTCAGAGGCACCTGCTTCTTCTTCTTACACGTCGAGCACTCCATTCTCAGCACAATCTTCTTCGTGGTCTTGGCCTTCTTCCTGAACACTGGCTTGGTTTGACCTCCGTACCCAGACTGCTTGCGGTCATAACGACGCTTCCCTGCAATATCAAATAAATTCACATTTTCAATACATACAGAAACACTCTCGTATGGACAGGATTCAAGATTCAAGGAGATACGCTCTCATCTGTGATAGAGATCGTGGTCAAAGTACATGCTGCATTGCTTGATCTTTTTTATTGTTGACTGAGCTTTCTATATAGTGTCTGGTATAATATGAATTGATCATGCCCACTCCTGTTCATACACACTTGTGCGGAATCAAATTTTTTATGACTACCACCCTCATATTATCATGATTCAAGTTAGCATCACGATCTCTTATCAAACATCTCCACTTATTTCATACAGTACTTGTTATTCTATCCTGTAGTGCATCAGATACGTACCCTGAGCAACCAAGGATGCCTTGCCAGCCTTATACTGGGTGACCTTGAATGTGCGGTGCTTCTTGCACGCGGGACAGAACGTCTTTCTCTGTTTCGGTACGTTCACCTAAAAATTTTAAACAATGATGGTCTTAGCTATGTACTGATGGGATCGGTAAGTAAATATCGGCTAAATATAAGCGGATTCTAATGGATAACTTGACTCACCATGGTTCCCCAAAAGCCACGCGGGAAGGAAAGACAGCACCGTAAGTGGGCGGGTCTATTCTAATTAGCTGAATTTACATTTTAATTTTACAGTGTCATGAGCACGTGCGAAACACGTGATCTAATTTTGGAAAAATAGAAGCAGCTACTTGAGAGCTCGAGCCTGGGAGGATGTTGACGAGATTAGGGTGCCTCTCACGCCGGTTTTCAGGTAAATTTTAAGTATCTGGAATCCTAAAATTTCCAAGCTGCTAAAGGAATTTTACTGGATGGTTCAAAGGTCACCCTTCATCTCTCTCCCCTTCACAGCGGCACCCGCTCAGAGGTTGGCATTGCAGAATATTCGCGCCTTGAGTACCAGTTCCTCCCTGCTAAACGAAGGTATAAATAAAAACACGTATTTATTAAAGATGAATACAAATTTATTTTCTAAATAATGCCCACCACACATAACCCATAGGTTCCACTCCGCCAGTGCCTAGTACTACTGCCACAAAGGAAAAGGGTCCAATATCCAAATTTCTGTTTGAGAAGACGGGTGTGACTGGAGGATGGACACTGGGGCTTGGTGTCGCTGCCTTTCTTATTTCTAAGGAATATTACATCGTCAACGCAGAGGTATAGAAGTAGATTTATAAGCTGTATATGACTACTACTTTATAGGATTTGTGAAAAATCCATTGTGTATAGTGGGTATATTTGGTAAGAGTATGCATCTTGAAAAAAATTGTACAATTAATGATTTCACCCAAGTTTTGATGCTTTCCTTCAGACTGTGGTGTGCGTTGTGATGGGTGGAACTGTCTACTGGCTGATTAAGAAGATTGGACCAGACGTTGCTGCCTTTTTCGATGTTAGACGTCAAGTAAGTTGACCATTTTAGGTTATGCCTCTGCACCTATGTCATCAGTTTCTAGAAAAATTCATTCTGATACCATAATAATTGTGACCGGATTTGTCTGAGCTTGATTTCGTCTGCGAGACCTTCAGTGCTCCTTACTCTTTGACTCAAGTTGTTGTAGATCTCCTTTCAAACGCTGGTGAAGTCTGCCGGCACCTTTAGTGCTTCCATCATCGACCACATGGTGTGATGAGGTACTGATCCAAAAGCATTCTTCAAGTCCAACCATACAATTCTGACGTCTTTTCTCCTCCTTTTGCTGTCTTCCATGATACTCTCAACAAGAAATGAGTGTTCCAGACATCCTTCGAAGGGCAGGAATCCTTTCTGAGCAGAGGATATCTTGCAGTTCTTGATGGCCCATGTGGCTAGTCTCTTCGCAAGTATGGCTGCATAGATTTTGTAGATGGTTGGCTGTAGAGAGATAGGACGCCAGTTACTGGGGTTCTCAGTGTCGCCTTTCTTGTGGACAAGGATGGTGGTACTTCCTTTCCACCTATCAGGTGTCTTTCGGTTGGTTTAGCAGGTGTTGTAGATAGCACTGAGTAGCTCTGGTGCCAAGGTAGAGGACTTCCAGATGTAGTAAGGGACTCCGTCTGGACCTGGGCTGGATTGAAGTGGGAGACGCTTTAGCTGGCATTTAACTTCTTCTGGGGTGACCTCGTATGATAACTCATCGGAATCAAAGTTTCCGACAGTGTTGGGGTATCCATCAGGAGGTGGTGATGTACATGTACATGTAGGTGGTGAGGGTGGAGTCACTGTGAAATGGTCTTCCAGGTCTTTCAGTGGAATTTCACGAGTTCTCATCCGAGCAGATGCTCCTGAAACACCGCTTCTTATTGGCTTTGTACCAGTTCTGGATCTTGCTGGTCTCTCTCACTCTCTGATTCCGGTTATTTCTCTTGTGAGGCCATTAAGTGGGTGATGGCTCCGATTCCTGGGATGAATGGGTTTCTTGAACATGTGGAGAGGGGGGAGGTGCTCGTGGGCTTCGACCAGATGTCGGTGGCCTTCTTCTCTGTCTCTTCTTCCAGTTTGTGGTAGGGTGACGATGTGGCTTTGTTGAAAGTAGATTATTTAGGTCAGCCACCAAGGTGTCTACCACACTTGCAAACTGGGACCATTCTTCTTCCGACAGCGATCAGTTGGTTAAGTGTGCTGCTTCGGATAACTTATCCATTTCTACTTGATCCTAGCCAAAAGGCCGAGAAGCGATAAAACTGGCCCTCTGCTGGCCTCCTTTTTATGCTGGAGTCA
Source organism: Cliona cf. orientalis (assembly GCA_963930775.1). Taxonomy (NCBI): domain Eukaryota; kingdom Metazoa; phylum Porifera; class Demospongiae; order Clionaida; family Clionaidae; genus Cliona; species Cliona cf. orientalis. The sequence goes on along the minus strand of OZ005701.1, from coordinate 1,102,073 downwards.
TTCTACACCCCTTGTGGCAAACACCGAACAATCCAATTGCATCCGCGCACATAATTCATCTGACCACGATCGACATACCAACGTTGTGGCACTGAGGTGGTAGGAGGCCTTAGTGATCACAAAAGTGTTCAGAGCGTCTATCTTTTGCCAGTCAGTGAGGGCCGAGTTGCAAATCTTCTCTGCCTGCTCTGTGATGGCGTCTGCTAACTCCTTTGGAGATCTCTCCATTGTCCTGCCCCTCTGACCACCGAGATACTTGTATCTCTCCCCCCATTTCAGTGATGGCAGGCAATCTTGCCGCGAGGCCAGGCTTGAAAGTTGTCCACATATCTACTTCCTCACACCATGATTGACCATAGAGAGACTCCCACACTTTGCCCGGTTAAACTTTAAGCCCGCCCACTGGGTATACTTGTAGATTCTCTCAAGCATTCTCTTAATCTCCTCTTTGGTTCTTCCAATCATACAGATATCATTAGCATATGCTAGGATCTTCACCTTGGTTCTATTTAGAAAAATTCATTCTCATACCATAAATAATAATTATTAGTGTATTCTCGTATTTTGTAGCAATGAGGTACTTGTAGATACCCCAATGGTACCAGATTAAAATTTAGCACTACACCATTGTAAACCCCCCCCCCCCCCCCCCCCCCCCAAAAAGAATATAATAATTATACATGTATACATGATAGTTTTACTGGGTCCTAAATTAAGCTTTTTTGAGGGTGGATGCAGTTGGTGATGAGGAATATTGTTTGCAAAAGATCTTTGTATTATCATTGATTTCTGTTGATTTTTTCAGGCCATTCTTGACCTGTTGAATAGCAGTAAGGATTACAAGATTAAAGAACTCGAGGAAGCGATCGAGACTCAACAGCTGCACATTGACTCCATGGCCCCACGGGACTTCCTCTTTGAGGTGCTTCATGTAAGTATCCACAAAATCTCGAGATTTTGTTTGTATCCAGTAAGACAGTTTAAGTGTGTGGTTGAACGATTAGCAAGTCAGCAATAATATTATAAAAGCTGTGATGGTCAACCCCATACCATAATATGGTATGGACGTGCATATTAATTTGTAACTCAAAATTGAATGAACATACAAACAGTTTACTGGTTGCTCTTATACGTTTTCTAGGAGAATGCTGCCATGCAGCGAGAGGAAAAATATCGCCAAAGACTCCATATGATCAACAGTGAAGTGAAGAAGATGCTAGACTATCATGTATGCCATTTTAATGAGAACCATTGTTCCCTGGTCCCTTCGAGTATACACATACATTGTATAATATACTCAGTGTTTCCCCCAGCATACCTGAATCAGGGTGGGCCACCCGGTTTGACTTTGAGCTAATTGAATAAACATAAAGCTAACACACCGTAGTGTCCTGGGTAAGCGTCCATGGGCGCTTAAACATAATTCGCGATTTGGCCCGCATGGGTGCTTACCCTGGATATACGTTTGTGTAGAAGCTGTTACATTGATCCCTTGAAATGTGCTACATGGGCGCTTGGCCGGGATACTATGGTACATGTACTCATATCCGCACATACATATGCACACATGCACATCCATAACAAATCCATTGAAGGTTGATGTTGAAGCTGCAGTACGTAAGCATGAACAACAGCAACTGATCAAGTGGCTAACTGCACAAGTAATGGAGACTGTGAAGTCCAAAAAGGTACAGTATCGTTTAGTTTGTGTGCCACTGAAGTGCATTACCTCTCTCTCTCTCTCACACATACACACACAGGTACAGGAAGAAAGTGTGGCTCAGTGTATGAATGAACTAAAGCGAATGTCGGTGGCAACAGCATAGGCACTAGCTTTGCACTGACTCTGCCATTTAGCCTTTCTATGTACCACTAATAATATTTAATGTGTATTAGTGTTGTCATGCATTATAATAGCTAAAAAAACATCAACCACATTGTATGGTTATGCAGAACCGCTCAGAGAGGCCGAGGTAGCCCCTTTCACTATAATAGACGTCTATTTAGACTGCGCATGCGCAATGTTCAAACTTGGACCTTCAGCTATATGTTCTGCCAGCACCGCAAAATCGCTAGTGCAGCTAAAACCTTGCTTCATTTTTATTTGTGAAAATTGTATCACCCTAAAAAAGGGGAGTGGGCCGCACCTGGAGGTACTGCAATACCAGGGCAACCCGTGGGACGGGCGAAGCAAGCTTCATTCCTCGTCCCGGTCTGCAAAAATTGAATTAATAGCTTGGGGGGCTATGCCCCCGTTAGAGCTATTAAACTCTAAAGAACAGTTATTTCTACTTGATCTTAGCCAAAAGGCCGAGAAGCGATAAAATTGGCCTTCTGCCGGCCTCCTTTTATGCTGGAGTCGTTCTACACCCCTTGTGGCAAACACCGAACAATTGCGATTCGTCCAATCGCATCCGTGCACGTAATTCGTCTGACCGCGATCGACATACCAACGTTGTGAGCTCCAGCGTCTATTGAACGTCACAGACACAGTATGAACATCCGCTCAGCTCAGCCAATCCATGCCACATGATCACCACATGCAAGCATGCTTTCAGATTCAATCCTAGCCTTAGTCGTAGAATCTGGAGCTAGTTAACATGCTGTTTGCATTGATAATTGATGCAAATTATGCAGTTTGCAGCTATAGAAAAGGTGATAAAACTCTCATCAATAAAATCAATAGGATAATTTTGTTGCCCACAAGATATTATGAGAATAAGTCCCTCCCAACTTTAATCTCATCTTTATTAATTTCATTCGGTAATCTTCCATTACATTACAATGTCATGCTCAATCCCAGGCATGCATGAAAAATATAATTTATAATGCACTGATAACCTCCCATAATAAAATTGTGCTCGTGTGTACGTAAGCATGAACAACAGCAACTGATCAAGTGGCTAACTGCACAAGTAATGGAGACTGTGAAGTCCAAAAAGGTATAATATTATAGTATTGTTTAGTTTGTGTACCACTGAAGTGCATTACCTCTCTCTCTCTCTAATAATAAGGGCAGAGAAAGTGCCAAAATACGTAACTATAGTATGGTGCACAAACAATGCCTCCTCACACTCTCTCTCTTTCTCTCCCTCTCTCTCTCTCTCTCTCTCTCTCTCCCTCTCCCTCTCCCTCTCCCCCTCCCCCTCTCCCTCCCCCTCCCCCTCCCTCTCCCTCTCTCTCCCTCTCTCTCACAGGTTCAGGAAGAAAGTGTGGCTCAGTGTATGAACGAACTTAAGCGAATATCGGTGGCAACAGCATAGGCACTAGCTTTGCACTGACTCTGCCATTTAGCCTTTCTATGTACCACTAATAATATTTAATGTGTATTAGTGTTGTTATGTATTATAATAGCTATGATTATTAAAAAAAAAAACATCATCAACCACATTGTATGGTTATGCAGAACCACTTCTCGAATCACTGTCGTGATCCCATCGCTGGCAGTTATGAGATTTGGGTGTCAAATTGATGTAGATGGTAGCTCAACTCCACCAGTTATGTTAAACCCCCATGTGATCTGAGAGTAGCCCCTTTCACTAGAATAGCAACAATAATTATTATCAGGTCTCTCTTAGACTGCGCATGCGCAATTTCGACCTCCTACTATATTTTGCCCAGCATGGCAAAAGTGCTAGTTCTAAGACAGTAATACTATAATTAATTTTATTAATTTTTTTTGTTGTTTGTGAGAGTTGTATCCCCCTAAAGAGAGGGGAGTGGGCCGCACCTGGAGGTACTGCAATACCAGGGCAACCCGTGGGACGGGCGAAGCAAGCTTCATTCCTCGTCCCGGTCTGCAAAAATTGAATTAATAGCTTGGGGGCTATGCCCCCGTTAGAGCTATTAAACTCTAAAGAACAGTTATTTCTACTTGATCTTAGCCAAAAGGCCGAGAAGCGATAAAACTGGTCTTCTGCCGGCCTCCTTTTATGCTGGAGTCGTTCTACACCCCTTGTGGCAAACACCAAACAATCGCGAATCGTCCAATCGCATCCGTGCACGTAATTCGTCTGACCGCGATCGACATACCAACGTTGTGAGCTCGAGCGTCTATTGAACGTCACAGACACAGTATGAATATCCACTCAGATCAGCCACATGATCACCACATGCAAGCACGCTCTCAGATTCAATCCTAGCCTCAGTTGTAGAATCTGGAGCTAGTTAACATGCTGTTTGCATTGATAATTGATGCAAATTATGCAGTTTGCAGCTATAGAAAAGGTGATAAAACTGTCATCAATAAAATCAATAGGATAATTTTGTTGCCCACAAGATATTATGAGGATACATGTAAGTCCCTCCCAACTTTAATCTCATCTTTATTTCGTTCAGTAATCTTCCATTACATTACAATGTCATGCTCAATCCCAGGCGAGCATGAAAAATATAATATTTATAATGCACTGACAACCTCCTATAATAAAATTGTGTTCTTGGCATCGATTACACTAATCTAATATTAAAAGTTTGATGGTCATATTGAATTTTAATACTTTCAGTAATAGCAGAAGCATAACAGTCATCGACAAAAATAATTAACATTACAGAGGTGAAACACAACGGTGATGGAAAAGAACAGAGATTAAGAAAGAGCAACATTCAATATTATTACTGATGAAAGACAAGAACAATAAATCTCAATCAAAAGAAATTATTGAACTAACTTTGCTGCAAACACCATGACTGTAGCAAGCATACACACCCTGCTTTTGTATATCAAGCTACAAACTACTATAATATTATAGTACGTAATGAATTAAATTTTGCAGCTTTAATTAACAAACAAGGATAATAATATTATTATCAACTATACCGTAGCTGTTGCACGTAGTCAACTGTACTGTAGCTGTTGTTAATATTATACGTAGTGCTATTATGTTATGAATAAGAACCAGTGTTCAGGAAAAATGTGCTTAAACACAAACAAAATTGGTGATTGGTTCTCGCTCTCTCTTTCTCTTGTCATCGGGTCGTGGGTCTGTCTCGACTGGTACTGCCACTGTTGGTTCTTCGCCTCTGTGGGAGAGGGAGAGGGAGGAAGGGAGGGAAGAGAGGACAAAGGGGAGAGAGAGGGAGGGAGGGAGAGAGAGAGAGAGAGAGAGTGAGAAAGGGAGAGAGAAGACAGTGAACGAGTACAGGACTGAGCTAATGTACAGCTCAAGAATGAAATTTATGTCTAAGTCAGAATGTGAAGTCCCTCCATATTAGGCTAAGCCTGAACTAATATATCAATTGTGTAAGAACTCTTCCTTGCTCACCTGTTGCAGAGAGCCTGGGGTGGTGTGCGTGTGCGATGGGAGGATGCCACTTCGCGTTGGCAATGATGTCGTTGAAGTGGTATGTCCGTGGTGGTGTCCATGGACTGTACCCTGGGGGGCCGATCCAAAACTTTGAGTGCGCCCCCTGAGGGGGGAAGGAGGAGTGAACCCCACACCAGAAGAGCCAGAGGGGACAAGCATGGCAGGGGAGGGGGAGAGGGAGCGACGTGTGGGAGAAGGGGAGTAAGGGGAAGGGCTTGACGTGTGCATGGCACGACTCTCGTTGAATTGTCTGTAAAAAATTTGCAAACGAGGAAAAATTACTTTCAGCTACACTCGATTCATTATCATCTATATTGTCTTCTCTCTCTCTCTCTCTCCCTCTCTCCCTTCCGCCCTTTTTCTTTCACCTCTCATCCTCCATCTCCAGTGAGGACTCGCTCTCTGAGAGTTGCCTGCTCAGTTGCTCTCTTCTCTCTGTCTCTCTCATCAGCCGTCGCTGCAGTCTGACATTCTCCTCTTTGAGAGCCTTCTCCTCCTCTGTTATTTGGTGTATCTTCTCACGACCTTCATAAAATCAAATCAAATTCACTAAAACATTTCATGTACACACATTATAAGAACCAGAGTGGCCTCACCCACAAATGTTAGCCCCCCTAATCTTGAAAACATGTTTAAAATGCATTTCATGAGCAACAGAAAATTCACATTTTTGAAAATTTGAGTGATTTGGTAGAGTATATAGGGTGTTGGTTTTTAGTCCATTTTTGAGCTTTTTAGACAATTTCCCACATTCAATTTGGGGTTAGGCCACTCTGGTTCTCGACCCTTCAGTAATTTAATTTATTATTATGGACACCTAGGCTTGAGAAGTAGGTAATTTGTTTCCTACTTACCCTCTGCTTCTGTCTGTTGCAGTAGTTTCTTGAGTCTCTCTACCTCTGTGGAGAGCTGGGTGATACGAGTATTCAGGAAGATGGGGTTGTTGCGGTCGCTAGGAGAGGGAGGGGGCGTGGCACCCAATCGGGCCTCCAGTTCTCGCTTCTCCTGTTCAACCTGTCAAATGGCACACATGAAAACTAAATACGATATTTAGTGCTATTGTTTACTTAATGTGATGCAGTTGAGTTTATCCAACTACATATAGACATAATTTTCAGTTTTCCGTTTTACACATAATAACAATAATAATATTATTATACCTCGCTATATGTAGTAAGCTTGCCTATTGGTTCACACATAAACTAAAAGGTCAACTCATCACGTGTTTTATAGTACACAATAATTTAAGAATTATCGTTACTCTACGCATTACCTTATCCATTCTCTTCCATAGTTTGTTGACGAGCATCTCCTGTTCCTGCTCGAGTGTGTTCTCGAGGTCTATCTTCTCCCTACGAAGCTGTAAATATCCATACACAATCATACATATACCAACAACGCACACACAGTTGGAAGATACTGGCATAAGAAATGCACAAAGTGATCAAAAACTTAACTTGAGATCATGAACTACATGCTCATTGCTATGTTTGATCATGGGCATATATAGATTGTATGGAGAAACTAGAGGGCATGGTAAGACATCTGGCAGATTTGCCATAGATGCAGATGTTTTAGCCACGAAATCATTTTCAGCTACATGTACATGTACATGTACTTACATCAAAATAATATTATAGCCATGCACACAAGATCCTCAATTTAAAGGTAGCTCTCACTAACTCCACTGATTGAAAGTGTCTACATTTCAGGGCTACCCTTTTGAAAGTGGGGGTTCCACTACTATAGCTAGCTACACATCAGGTTTTATTTAGCAAACAACAGGTGTGTGCATGCTGAAGAGGAGGAGAGGGGAGGGGAAGGAGGATGTGTCATCATGCAAGCACAGCAACACAGGTGCCAAGCATAAGGTGCCATTTCTGCACATTCTCTATGGATGCTGACCCAAAAGGATTCAATATGAATAATGTAATAGAGATTGCATCATACATGGTGTAATGTGCAAGCATAGCACAAATACAAGGAATTGAAATAGCTGACTCTACAGGCAGTGGTTCTCTCTCTCCCCCTCCCCCCTTTCCCTCTCCCTCTCCCTCTCCCTCTTGATCTCTCTCTCTCTCTTTCTCCCTCCATCTCTCCCTCTCTCTTACCTGTTCCAATGTGGTCTGCTTATTATTTGTCTCCTTCTCCAATCTCTCAATCTTCTTTGTTAGCTTTGATATCTGTTGTTCTTGCTCGTGTTCCAAGGTCTGCTCCAACTGGACCTTCTCTTGACGAAGCTACACAATATTATAGACAGTCACTACACCAGATTTATGAGTCAGTAGATGTACCCATGCACAATCTTGCACCAGTTAAGAAGCTAATACAGTGGTACCATAGTGTCTCAGGTTAAGTATTACAGTAATTGCTACTCCTATATAATATGAGCACTGATCACCTTTTGATCCGTCTAAGCGTATCTCTCTATCTCTCTCATACACATATTATATACAGTACAGACACACATGTACTTATGAATGTATTATGTTCAAAGACTGGGAGAGTAAATGGCGTTAAATGTCGATAATTAGCAGCCAAGAAGACCAGCTACAAATGTATAATTTATTGGATCAATAAAGCTTGACAAATATACGCTCGTGCAGAGTTCAATATCCTTCGTGTATGTGGCTATTAGTCGTGCTGTAGTCAAGTATGAATGTGAACGCTTGCCTACATGCATAACATTACAGATGTGTTCTCGTTGGTATAATATCATGGAACCTAGCTCTCTACTGCAGATACCCCAGCCTTGGAATCGCATGATTATGAAGAGGTGTCCACATTTCAGGGGTAGGTTTTGTAGGCAGTTTCCTGATTAGAGGGGTGTCCCCATTTCAGAGATCCTCAATAGAGAGGCTCCATTATAGTAATCAGATGAGCTATACATGTATATATACAAGAAGCATGGAAGTTCCCAGTTTGTTCAGTGACTAAGTTCTTGGTTAGAAATCTATGCTGTGGCTGAATCTGTGGAGTGGGGTGATATGATGTAAGGGGTGGCTTACCACTAGACGTACACACACTTTACACGAACAGACTTGCATTCAGGGAATAATAGAATTAGTGGGATACAGTGTACCCCTAGTTCTCAAGGCTCGGCTGGGCTAGGCTAGGCTAGGCTAGGCTGGCAGTGGGCACCTGTCACTGCCTAGCTATATAGCGACATGTACCTTGAAATGTACACATACACGTACATCCCCTTCCCCTGCATCATCCTTCCCTTCCATTTAAAGCTAAACTATATTTTGTAGTATCCCACTTGACACAGCCCAACAGAAGTGATTCGGTTTTCAATCAACAGTGAGGAATTTCACTCTAGGGGATGAAGCCTCATGCACAGATGTATTATTGTACCTAGCAGCCTAGTCTCAAAGAATTGAATCCCGTAACCTTTATTGTCAAATCAGAGCAAAACGTAATCTATAGTAATATGCCAGTGGATCATTTCACATGTCATGTAGTTCATAGAATGTTTAATTTTGTCCCTAAATTTATATCAGTACCTAGTCTATTCCCGATATCTAGGACATTACCTGAGCTAGCTTTCTGGAGAGGTCATTGGTGAGAAACTCTTCCTCCTGTTCATAGTTCATGGCCAGAGCCTCTTTTTCTTTCTTCAATGAATGAATCTTCTTCAGGAGTGTGTTGCTGATAAACTCCTCTTCCTGCTCAGCTTGGGCTTGCTGTGGGGAGAAAGAGAGAGGGAAAGAGAGAGGGAGGGAAAGGGAGAGGGAGAGGAGGGGAAGGAGGGATCGGGGAGAGGGAGAGGGGAGGGAGAGAGTGAGAGTAAAGTAATGTACTCTAACAGCAAATTTCACAGAACCACTTGGAAGTGCTGACCATAATATTCAAAGCTCAAGGTTGTGTATGTGCTCCATTGTATGAGCAGGAGTATGAGAGTGTGAGTGTGTGGTGTGTGTGTGTCTATGCACTCAATCACATGCATGCACGTGCACATGCCTGTACTTGCACTCAACTTGTTTATCAGCTGCATGACACAGCTATAGTACAATATAAATAGCATGCAGAGGTCAACAGCAGTGAGCCCTGTGGGTAGCTGATAAGCTCACCATCAGCAACCACAAAGCAGACCACAAAATGTAATAAACTTTGAACCCCATCTGTCCAAGAATCAGCTGACAACAAGGGGTTAAAATTCTACACTGCAACCCCATTAGTAAAAATTAATAGCAATTGGGTCAATACAGTGGAATTTATGGACTGTAGATGATATTGGGATAATCTTGAACTGAAGCATTCTCGTTTCAGGGGTAGTTTGATGCGCACTGGCAAAATGTTCAACCATAGCCAAAGGTGAAAATACTGGCTTGTAGGGACAGTTGTACCATTGCCAGAGTACTACCACACCATCAAAACTACACCATAGTTATCCACCTAGAACAGGTTGCCACGGAAACACGATCACAATATTGTAGCAAAATTACTATGCTTGCTACTACGTACTATTCAAATACATATTCCAAGCAAGTATATGTACCGACTATTATTGGTCAGAGATTGGTCTAATCTTGTGCCGTAATCTTCACTGAAACTTAAACAAAGTGGACAGCTTTTCTCAATAGAGTTTACAAATTTCCACCACCAAGTGGGCACCACACGGTACGACCACACGGACAGCCAAGCAGTATATACCAAAAATTAACTTCACTACTATATATACGGGCCAGTATAATAATGATAGTATAGGAACCCATCCTGTAACTATAACTTGCAAACGTTCAGCAAATTAGTGAAATGGTATCTTCGTACAAGTATGACTAAATCCAACATAGTGATATTCTATTTGCTATCATTTATAGCAAAATCTTGCAAAAAGCTCAGTATTTTACATTGTGCATTTAATATACGTGATCCTATATTAGAAAAAATCTACATGTACCCTAGGTCAGAGAATTTCGTGTTAAATATAATTCTCATTGTTATGAAATTAAAAAAATAGGTACATACAGTAACTGCTAAGTCACCTATGGGCCAATAATTAGTTACTGTAACACAACGTGCAGTATACAGAGTTGGCTATTTTCTGTATAATATCGAACTTCCGCTGCAAAATCCATCTACTCACAGGGTTCCAGACTAGTGCTGTAAGACAATGGAACAATGGGCGCCCTAGAAAAGCAAGCCAACTGTGTCCAACTGTGTTTAATTAACACCAGATCGCTTGGAGGTTGAAGTAGGGCACTACATATGGGTGGTGCTGGGTCAACAATAGCCTATAATACACCTCTTCCCAAATCAATCATCAACAGTATAGTGTTTGCAAATTGCGCCTCAGCTGTGGCCAGCTGATTTGACATTGTTACTATTTTTAGCAACAGATGAGTTAATTATAGTAGCATTGGTTCAGCAGTCCAGCTTCATAACAAGAAATGTTGTGTACCCTATTAAACACCCAGGTAGTACTATAATTATGAGGCATGCTTTGTAATACCCAATAATAGTTATAAGCATGTTAGGACTGTGTTAAATTTAGGGGATAATTGGGCCACACCCTGATATTATTATTAAATAATGTTGAGTTACACGTCCATACGCTTGTCAACGTTCTACATAATCATATCGTAGATTGGGAAATTTCCGTCGTTAAATTTTTTCATTGACGATCTTTCCTGACGAAAGTGAAATATTTTGTGCGTGTTAGTTAATACAATGATGTATTACGTATGTTCGTGTATGCGATGAAAATTAGACTACGCGAAAATTTAACAAACGAAATCTTTTACCGGCGAAAATATCTCAATATACGGTACTCGGCTGCTCTTTCAGTGATTGTTATCCCATGCTTTTCATTCTAGACTGGTAAGTATGCGTCTGAAGTGTATATCATTCAAAAGTGAGCAAAATTGCTTAGAGCAGAAGCAGGGAGGGGCAAATTCAAATCCAAGGGGGAACCCCATATTAAAGGTAGTGAAAAAATTCACTAAGGGGATGGGGGGGGGGAGGGTAAAGCACCCCCTACCCTCTTGAAAATAATTATTGCATAAAGAGCCACCTGGGAGCATTTCATCAACTCCCTGAGGACGAGTTGAACTCACTATGTTGACACTGGCCTGACGCAGTCTTCTGTTCTCCTCCAGCAGATTTTTGCATTTCAGTCGAAGGATCTCGATCTCCGATTTGAGCACTGCATTCTCCTGTAAGACAGTGGCCAATCTCGCACTCTCCACGTCTGGAAAAGAATAAAAATAGCGTAATTTAATTATGAGACACCTCAGTATCTGAATGAAATATTATGCTAACTATCAACGTATGGAGTATTGGTGGTAATTACAGCTGACATGCATACAATATTACTAGTGTTCTGATTAATTAAAGGCCCTCTCCTCGTTTCAGAGCAAGCCATTCAGCTCAGATACCACTAGCACTGTACATATTAGATGCACTACACCTTCATACAATGTACAAGTACGTATATGTAGCTAAACCCCAAAGCTCAGTTCTGTTTTGCTGGATCTGAAACCTTTCCGATTCACTTCAGTGAAATCACTCCAATGTAGTACAGGTATACAAAACAGCCATTCTTGTTTCAAAACTCTCACACCATATCACATTAGAAAATACAATTATTAGAGCCTGATTAGTTTATATATAGATATGGTAGGCTCCCATAAAGCCTTAGGTTTTGGCAAGGGCTTACTCACACACACACAACTGCTTGGGGGGGATAGCAATTGGGGATCAGGTGGCAGGCTAAAAAATGCCATGTCCGATTTACCAGCTGACATACTACGCATTCTCACATTCTCTCCCTCTCGTTCTTTCTTTCTCTCTCTCTCCCTCCCCTCCCCCCTCTCCCCCTCCCTCCCTCCCTCCCTCCCTCCCTCTCTCTCTCTCTCTCTCTCTCTCTCTCTCTCTCTCTCTCTCTCTCTCTCTCTCTCTCTCTCTCTCTCTCTCTCTCTCTCTCTCTCTCTCTCTCTCTCTCTCTCTCTCTCTCTCTCTCTCTCTCTCTCTCTCTCTCTGATGGACACAATTCAACAAGCTGTCAGTGAATGTACACTATTAAGAGAGACAAGCTGTTGGATACAACCAAAACAAGAAGCACTAATGTTGTCATTTTTATTGCTCACCTACACCACAATGGGTGCTCCCTATTATATCGAATATCGACCTGCTACAACATTATAATTATTATTATAAGATAGGCTGTATATCTTTCATAGGAGAAAATATTTTGCCAAGGTCAGCTAATATCATATTGTAGAAACATTCCATGGAAGAGACTTTCATCAACGCCGTAAAGGTGAAACAAAATTCATAGATCCTTTGCCAACGAGAGTGGGTGGCGAAATGGGTAATTCTTGCGAAAAATTTCAGCTATTATAGTGGTTCGTTTTAAGTCAATAGGCACCTATATCGCTCAATTTACATCAATTATGCCCATTTTATCACGGCAATGTAACATGTATCAGTGTGAAAAACTTTTACCTTCCACACTAAATCTATCAATCAGCGATCTAACAGTCACCTACTGAATAGGCCAATGATACAAAACAATGCATATATAATATTATGCATGATAATATTATATCATGTGTCTACCTATCATACTATACCACGATACAGGGATGGCATTAGGTGACAGTATAAAAGAACACCAAAGTCTACGTCTTGTTTGCATACATACATGGGCCAAACAGCAGATCCCATACACACGGGCCGGGAGGAAACGACAGCACTCAACTCAAACTCAGGGGGACACACACACACACACACACGTACACTCTCATAGTAACGTACATACACCATAATATGCATAGTAAAGGAGGGACCATTATGTATTGGAATCATATCTGAACACCATTTCTATGTGTATTTGGTTATTAGTAAGGCCTTGCACTGTGTGCTCATGATGTATGATAGATGATGGACGTAGGGGATATAGCACCCTGGTGAATAAAAATATATATACATTTGTGTCCCGTACGTACCTTCTTTGTGCAAGTATTATTGGATCAAGTGGCAAGAACGGCACCGCGAAAATTTTCAACCACAGAAGATACCGGTGACCTAAAACCCTGTCACAATAGCACGCGAAAAATTGGGTGCCGTTTATGCCACTTGACCCGTATTATTAAGACGAAATATGTCCCTATCTGCCCTCTCTCAATCTGTGTCACTCTCCACTCACTTAGGTACTCTCACTCTCTCTCTCTCCTTCCCTCCCTCTCTCTCTGTCTCTCTCTTTCCTCCTCCTAAATTAAATTCCATCCACCCACCACCTGGCAAATCAAGCCGACGTATATACCTGCTGCTGTGCTTTCTGTGGTTGACATGGAGGACTCCAGACTCTCCATAGAGCTGCTTCTCGTTGCCTGCAAGCTGCTCAGGCTCGCGCTGAGGGGGCTTCCAGAGACCGACGGCTGCTTAGCTGTCGAGTTGGACATCGCTACGGCCACTGGACTAAACCGAATGTAAGAGCGCTCACACACACAAACGTAGCAAACCCTTTAGCTGGCCGGCCTTGCTGCGCACACAGAAGACAATGCTTCGCTTGCAGTTACTTGCATGCTTAAAATTTAATTTTGTCGGTCACGTGACTAATTACACGGTCAAAGGTTAACATACCTATACCACACCCGGTACGCGGTACGGCCCGGGACCCGCACGCGCACGCGCACGCGCGTCACCCCGTTCCTGCATCAACTTATCAGCCCCGCCCCCTAATCCCTGTTTGAGAGCTGGAGGTGTGAAAGAGGAGTTCCTGGAATGAATCCAGCAGAAAAACAACACAAAATGTGCCCTGCGATTGGAGCTGGGAAGATCTCTAATGGTCTGTGCGCTGCAGTGGCTAGCGGGGACGCGCAGGTACAAAAGTTTCCACCATAGAAGGCATAGTTTAATACATTGCATGCATGCATTGTCCCTTTTGAGAGTTCCTCCCTCCACCACCACCCCAACCCCCCCCCCCCCCCCCCCCCCCCCCCCCATCATTAAAATTTCTTCCCTTTATGAAACTGTCATATAGGCTGTGGAGAAGATACTGACAATGGGTGACAATATTGACATTGATCAGCAATCATCTGAGGGATTCACTCCTCTCTGCATTGCTGCATTCTGGGGATATGCTGACATCGTCAAGCTCTTACTAGAGCATGGGTAAAACCCTGATAATTTAACACACAGCAGGAATTTATATCCTGAGGGGGCAGGGAGCGTCTAACCCTGAGATTGATTTCCCTACCTAGAATTTCTAAACATGTCTGACTTCCCCTCCAGCTGAAGAACTGATATTATACCGTTTTAATCCCTGCTCACAATTTTAAGTCATGGGTCTCCAATCATACACTAGCTAATACCATTTTTTTCCCTCCACGACCATGTAGAGCAGACGTGAATGGCACTAATAAAGGCACTGGTTGGACTCCATGTCACTGTGCTGCATTTCAAGGACATGGCAAGGCACTGCTCCACCTTATTCAGGGTCAACCAGATGTTACTATACGAGATTCAATGGGGAGGTATACCAGGGGCGTAGCTAGCCCATGAACATTGGTGTGGCTGAAGTGGGGGTTGATGCTTAATTTTGTATACAGCCAAGATTTAGGAGCTGATATTTTGATAGCATTATTTACACAACCTCAAAATATGTAATAATCTTATGAAGATTGGTGTGGCGAGAGCCACACTCTGCCATACCCTGGCTACGCCACTGAGGTATACCGGAGTAGAAAATTCTCAGTGACATCACTATGCATGCTCAGACTACCCCTAGGCACTGAGGCCTGGGGACGAGGCTAGGGGATAAGCTTTCTGAAATGCCAGACGCTATGTTTGCAAAATCTCTACATATAGCTAATTTTATAATCTACAGGACAGCTAGTGATTTTGGTTCAGCATTGGATACAGTATGGCCATTCTTCGCTTCCCTTGGCTGCAAACGAACCAGCAAAGCAGACCTCATTCGAATGGATATCGTTAAGAAGGTATCACCAATCCCTATAGATATACCCTGATTTTTCCTTCAATAAGCAACATTGAACTCTAAAAAGGAGATGAGTTTGTACATATGAATATCCTTCCCAATTTAACCTCTCCTTTCGGATTCCACTCCCCCCCCCCCCCCCCCCATTCATACACACAATGACAACATTAATTTATTATACACAATGCAGATGAATCCTAAAACTGATCCACTATCATCAGAAGGTGGAGGCTCACTGCAGAGAATGCAGGAGATGAGTGCCCACTTCTCCAGATCTGGATCTGCTTATGTGGTGAAAGTACCAGAGCTCAACAACAGGAAATTGGAGGTTATAAATAATTGTAGTCTCGGACTCTGGCAGATTTCCCCTCTATAGCTATATCTAAGTGAACTATGGCTAGGCCTGAGTGCATTGTGCCATGACTATTGATCTACTAAAATTTTGTTAACGTTATTCATTAATATCAATCTTGATATTATTATATTAGCTATAGTATTGCATTGGTAGCCTTGTCTCATCATTCCTAAGTCTGAGTTCATAGTCCTGGGGTGGGGTGGTGGGAATCGGAGGTAGTTTGTGAAGCCTGCAAGAATAAGATATATAAAGGGAGGACAGGACTGATGATGCTAAGCAGTTGTATTGTGATCTCTGATCACCATAATTATAATTTTTTTGCCGATTGTACTTTGTGTAGCCCTCAGCAGTAGCAGCGCTGGCATTTGGAGATGTCTTGAGGGATGTCGATGACAAATCAAAGAAATAATGAAGAAATTCCAATGCAATGTTCTGGTGGAGTGCACAGCTATTTAAACACTGAGGAGCCTTGAAATGGTTCAATATTCAGCATTACTCTTAGACTACTAGTATATTTTTTTAATATTGTGATCTATTTCCTACTGCGTGCTCGAATTACTCACTGAAAGATATAATTATATAGTCTCTAGCTGGTTTCAACCACATGCACGTGCAAATGACTTCCGTTTTGTTGTAGCGGAAACGAATAACGATGATCATAGCCTGCATGAAATATTTTTGACCCGTTCTCCAGTCTTGGATACTTGCTACACTTCTGAGCCATAGTACGAGGTTCAATAAATGAGAGCTCGGTAAGTCTAGATTTGCATGTATGTGTAGACGTCAAAGTATGCCATGGAGTTGCCATTGCACTTTTGGTGCTATAATAATATTATCAGGCTAGCCTGTATTATAATTAAAATATTATTATAATTATCAAGTATATATAAGTCTAGCCTGTATTATAATTAAAATATTATTATAATTATCATGCTGCCTAAGTCATCAGTTATGCTATACACATTCTAGTTCAACTTTATAAATTATTGATAATTTATTTAGATGCATGTTATGAGAAAGTGAAACTAGTTGATAGATGATTGAGAACTACTCCACCTATAGAATAGCTTTACCGTACCGTTTGTGATACTTCATACTATAACTTCTTTCAGTACGCAGCAGCCGTGACTATAGGATTACGTATTCCTCTCTTAGTCACTTCATCGCCATATTGCGAAGAGCATCATCCAAGATGTTATATAACATCGTCAAGATGTGGTTCCAGCCTCTCACTAGCCATTCTACTATTCATCTCACAAGCTGCCTTGTCAAGCGCACAAGATGGTAATAATATCTAGTATCCTTGTTTCAGTAGGCTAGTTGTATACATACATGATATTGTTATTATTATTGTTGTTGAATATAGCCCCTCAGATTACTATTAATGGTAGTGAATCAGTGAGTGTCGTGTTTGAGGAAGAGAAGGGACAGCTACCACTGTTTTCAGGAGGCAACGAGGTTTCTATCACTGATACAGACAGTGACCACTTATCCGAAGCCATTCTGATACTAACTCCGGGTGGCAGCACGTCCACGGAATCGCTTCGTCTCAATATGGCCACCCTTCAATTGGGAACAGCTTGTGCACCCCAAAGTAATTACCAATCAGAGCAGGGGATCCTCTCTATCACCACAGAATACACGTTTGCTGAGTACGAATCTATTCTTAGCGCTGTAGAGTACGTGAGTACAAACCGCAACCCCGATGATACCATGCAAAGGAGGCCCATTGTTATTTGTCAAGTTCGAGATGTTTCTGAACAGTGGAGCAATATTCTGACGATAGCCATCGATATTGTGGCATTCAATGATCCACCGGTGATATACCTAGCTGGACTGTCACAACTCAATAATTCACTAATTTTTAACTTGGAATCTTCCCCTTTGTCAATTGTTGAGAGAACTCCGGTCCTTATACAAGATCCTGATACCACAAATCTACAATCCATACGAATAGAGCTAGAATCGGAAACTAGGAATGGTGATCCGATTGATCTCGGCCGAGAATCTCTATCTTCAGCATCTCCAGTGCTAGCACGGCAAGGGGACACCAATGTATACATGAGTATTACCTCTATATCTCACAGCCTCCTTGCAGCTACCCTTGAGACAGTTCAGTATAGCAACAGTGACCCCTTAGCCACAATCAACGGGACTAGAGTGGTGAGAATTACTGCAGTGGACGTAGATCTTACAACGACTTCAGGTTCACAATTTCCCGGGATGATGTCACAACCATCCTTCGTGTTCATCCGCGTAGGAGACGAGCCGGTAGCTCCAACAACTCCGGCAGGAGTAAGATGTTGTGTAAGAGTCACTGTGGTGTATCGCACCACTAATGAAGAGACTGCTAAGTAGCTAAATAACCGACTAACTTTCAAGTGGCAAGTCTATCCTAGCTAGCACTGTCACTGAGATAATTTAATAGTGCATAAGGACATAGCTATATACAGATAGAGAGCACAACTGAGATGACAGACTAGACTGTCTAGAACAAGAATTGTACGAGACTTAAATATGCATACAGAAAGGAAGTGACTAATCATGACCAGGAATTATAAATATGCATATAATAATTATTATTATTATACAGGACACCACCCTTTCAAATGAATAATCCCCAATACAAAAATCAGTGAATAAGCATGAGGGTGACTGAATGAAGAGTCCCACAGTTAGTAGTAGTAATTTCTCTCACTGCTGGTGAGAGTGCATGAGGCAAACGCTACAGGACGTTCTGTTCCATCAGGGAGTACGTGTGAGACGACAGCTCCAATGCCATAATTAAGCAGACACGTCTTCTGCCATGTGAATAGGCAGGGATGGATGATCGTAGTGCATGAGAACCTTGTTAGCTTGCTCAAAACTTTTCTGATCCCACTTCCACTTTACATCCTTGCAGAGTAGCTCGTTGAGTGGAGCAAGAATAGTTGCAACATTAAATGTTGAATCCACGGGACAAAATGTGCCCTGCGGTTGGAGCTGGGAGGGTGACGGTGGGGGGAGGAACTCTCAGAAGTGATAACAATCATTAAATTTTAGGGGGTGGACTGGAGTGTATAATGTCATGCTAGCATTCATAGCAGCATGAATGATACAGGGATAATAATATTATACATAATCTTAGGATTGATTGACAAGTCCTAGGCCTATTAATCATCAGCACTACACATGGGGTAAGTTTTAATATTATTGCTCATGCAATATCCGCCATGCATGTACTTCAATGGAGTAAAATTTTGTATCTGCACGTCTCTGCTAGCCACTGCAGCGCACAGACCACTAGAAATTTCCCCCCAAAAAAGCATATAAGCTATGGAGAAGATACTGATGAGGGGGTGAATATTGATTAGCGATCATCTGAGGGATTCACTCCTCTCTGCGTTGCTGCATTTTGGGGATATGCTGATATCGTCAAGCTCTTACAAAATTATGCTCCCACTTTTGTTAATCAGGGAGCTCGAGGAGAGGCTATATCCTGTAGCTACTTAACCTAATAGAAACACCCTGTTTCTACTCATTATGGTAAAAATACACCTATAGCTATCTCCAATCCAAGTCGAGCTGGTTTTCCCTTCAATACAACATTGAACCCTATAAAAAGGAGATGAGTTTGTGAATATCCTTCCCCTCTTAACCTCTCCTCTCCATCCCCCTCCCCCCTCCCCCACCCAGATACACAATGAACAACATTGAACTCTAAAAAGGAGATGAGTTTGTAAATATCCTTCCTAACTTAATCTTTCCTTTCCATCCCTCCCCCCCCCCCCCCCCACCCCACCCATACACACAATATTAATATTTATTATACACAATGCAGATAAATCCTAAAACTGCTCCACTATCATCAGAAGGTGGAGGCCCACTGCAGAGCATGCAGGAGATGACTGCCCACTTCTCCAGACCTGGATCTGCTTATGTGGTGAAAGTACCAGAGCTCAACAACAGGAAACTGGAGGTTTAATAGTCTCAGACTCTGACAGATTCCCCCTCTGAGTTTGTGGGTTGTAGTATTGGGACCTCTGATCATGTAATAAATATTTTTGCCGATTGTGCATTATGCAGCCTTCAGCAGTTGCAGCTCTGGCATTTGGAGATGTCTTGAGGGACGTCGATGGTAAATCAAAGAAATAAATTACTCCATGCAATGCTCTGGTGGAGTGCACAGCTAACACTATGGAGAAATAATTATTCAGCATCACTGTCACTACTAATAATGTTTTTAGTATTGTGATCTATTTCCTAATAAATCTAGTCTGCATTACTGCTGCATTACAAAATGTTTCGTGCTCAAAAATGGTAGTCTGCATTACTGCATTACAAAATGTTTCGTGCTCAAAAATGGTAGCCCCTAGCTGGAGTGCGGTCAACCACATGCGATAACTTCCGTTTTATTATGGCGGAAATCGAATAACGATATAATCATAGCCAATTAACAGCCTGCATGCCTCGAAGTACTACGTAGACTAGATCACCCGCTCTCCAGTCTTGGATATATACCGGTACCTGTTACAGTTCTGAGCCATAGTCCTAGGTTCAGTAATAAGAGCCCAGGTAAGTCTGTAGGTTGATCTGCATGTATGCATAGACGTCAAACTATATGTATTCGCCACCTCGGGCTGAACTAATATATGCTACCTAAGTCATCGGTTATGCCATACATAATTCTAGGTTTAGATGCATTCTATGCTGAATGGAAAGTATAAAAACTAGCTGATAGATGAGAAATACTCCTATATACTATAGTAGAATAGCTTTACTGTTTGTGATACTTCATTCTATAACTTCTTTCAGTACATAGCAGCTGTGACTATAGCCCCTCTTCGTCTTCATTGCCGTATAGCAAAGAGCATCATCCATACTATCATACGATGTTAACATTGTCAAGATGTGGTTCCAGTTTCTTGGTAGCAGTTCTACTATTCATCTCACAAGCTGCCTTATCAAGTGCACAAGATGGTAATAATATCTAGTATCCTTGTTTCAGTAGGCAAGTGTATGCATACGTGTATTATTATTTTTGTTGAATACAGCCCCTCAGATTACTATTAATGGTAGTGAATCAGTGAGTGTCGTGTTTGAGGAAGAGAAGGGACTGCTACCACTGTTTTCAGGAGGCAACAGGGTTTCAATCACCGACACAGATAGTAATCACTTATCCGAAGCCACTCTGATGCTAACTCCAGGTGGCAGCACGTCCACGGAATCACTTCATCTCAATATGTCCGGTCTCCCACAGGGAATAACACCCCAAAGTAATTATCAATCAGAGCAGGGGATCCTTTCTATCACCACAGAATACACGCTTGCTGAGTACGAATCTATTCTTAGCGCTGTAGAGTACGTGAGTACAAATCGCAACCCCGATGATACCATGCAAAGGAGGCCCATTGTTATTTATCGAGTTCAAGATGTTACTGAACAGTGGAGCAATAATCTGACGATAACCATCGATATTGTGGCATTCAATGATCCACCAATGATATACCTAGCTGGATCATCACAACTCAACAGTTCACTAATTTTTGAATCTTCCCCTTTGTCAATTATTGATAGAACTCAGGTCCATATACAAGATCCTGATACCACAGATCTACAATCCATACGAATAGAGCTGGAATCGGAAACTAGGAATGGTGATCCGATTGATCTCGGCCGAGAATCTCTATCTTCAGCATCTCCAGTGCTAGCACGGCAAGGGAGCACCGTATACACGAGTATTGCCCCTATATCTCACGGCCTCCTTGCAAGTACCCTTGCGACAGTTCAGTATAGCAACAGTGACCCCTTAGCCACGATCAACGGGACTAGATTGGTGAGAATTACTGCAGTGGACGTAGATCTTACAACGACTTCAGGTTCACAATTTCCCGGGATGATGTCACAACCATCCTTCGTGTTCATCCGCGTAGGAGACGAGCCCGTAGCTCCAACAACTCAAGTAGTCTCTACTACTACTACTACTGAGCCACAGGTACCTCCGATTACTACTACTGAGTCTGAAACTGATGTCCCAGACGTAACAACAATGACATCAACATCAGCATCGATCGTGACAGATGGTACAACTGAATTCACAACGGGTGTTGATCCTACTATTGATGCTACTACTACTGAGCTGCAGGTACCTCCCATCACTACTACTGAAACTGATGTAATGACGATGACATCAACAACATCAGCATCGATCACGACAGATGGCGAAACTGAATTTATAACGGGTGTTGATCCTACTATCGATACTACAGTTACAATTGTACCAGCCTCATGTCCGGAAGAGCTGAACGTTCCCCTGGTACCAGGGAGCACTCTGGGATTGTTAGTCTACAACTGGACGCAGACTTCAGTGGGGGAGGGCCACATAGGACAGCCATGTCCAATGGTATGACATTGTGCAATATTGTGCAAGTTGTGATATGGTTCGAATTCCCAGCCATAGCTTAAGAAATTGGTAACCGAGAACCATGAGCTTCCACATTAATTTTTTTGATACACATACAGACACACACACATCTACAACTGATGCTTAATCATGCATGCATGCCGTTAATGTTATTCCATGGCGGCTGACTCAGTGGTGGTCGAGGTTAGTCAGACAACGTGACTGTAATGGGTGATTAGCCACACACCTTTAATCAATCATTCCTATACAGTACCGATGAAGATGATCCATATATACCCCTCACAATAGCATGCACAACTTCGCATAATTGGTGTAAACAGCCACGCTTTATACTCATGCAAACATTGTACATAATATTATATAATATAGGTGTGTCAAGAACTAGCTGGGGTTAGTCCAGGGATGAGGCCGCTGGGTGAAGTTCAGAGAAGCTGCGTTGGAGGTGAGAGGGAGGGAGAAGCAGAATGGTCTCCTGTCGTCATCGACGAATGTGGACTTAGCGCCACAGCTCTTCAGTTGTGTGAAAACATCCTGAATATGGTAACAATTATTGTACCTACTATGTAGTGATAATCGATATATTGATCGATAGGGCAGTGCTATAATAGCACAGTGTCACAATGCAATGGTGTGAATAAATTTGTACAGTAGTGAGACGTGCATGTGCTATAAAAATATTATTTTTATTAATTAAGGCTGCGTGTATCATGCAGAGGAGGAAACGTTATATTATAGTATTCATGCGTCATGTGACAAGTATAATAATGTAATAATATTATAGCAATGGCATAATGAATTATCTCAAATGTGTATCTGGCTTCAAGGTATGCATCATATTATTACTATGATCAAAAGCTTCAATTAGAGAGACATACAATATGCATTCCATGGATAACTGGTAATCCTCACATGTACAGGGTGACACAGAAGCAGATATCATGCTAACTGATGCGGTGGTGAATATTACCAACCAGCCCGAGAAGATTGATACTTCCGTCATTGCTGTGACAACAATCCTTATCGAGAACCTAACTCAAACGGCTATACAACAACCAGAGGTAGCTATAATAATAATATGAAGTTATTTCTAGTCTGAATCGGAGGCTGTGATCCAGAAATCTGGGTGCCCGGGTGAATGTTATGTGTACTCTGATGGGTCACGGCCCACGGAGTGGGTGGGTGGATAATTATAGGGGGCATTCCCTCCCCGCTCCTATCAAGAGGTACCCTATCATTAAAACATTGTTCCTTTTTTACATTGTATAGGTCAGGGAGAATTACCTTCGAGTGATAGACAACATTTTGAGTGCAGATCAAGCTACAATTGTAGACAGTCAAGTTCGGGTTAATTCAAGTGCAAGGCTCCTCGAAAGTCTACGTATATTCTCAGAGAATGCACCTATAGGAGCTACTGCAGTAAATGGTTCCACAAACGATACATCAGGAAACTCGGAAAATTTCATCGTTTATGCACTTGACAACTTTGGACTCATTTTGGAAGATGTCGAAGTGGATAACTTCACCGGTGAAGCATTTAGTGTTGATTTAGGACCAGTCAGGGAGGCAATCCAGGGTAGCGGAAGGATCAGTGAAGAGAGTTTTATCAGAATGGCCAGTGCACTCCCAAATGCTACAGTTGCTGTGGTGGTTCCCGAGTCTTTATTTGATACTGACACACACTATCAAAACGTTGTCTTAAGCAAAAATAGCACAAGCAATGAAAGTGACAGCTTGATAAAATTTGATAACACATCTGTGCACACTCATCGACTGATATTTAGTGTTTTTCTTCAGAATAGCATTTTTCAGGATGAAAGGACAAACTGTAGCAAGAAAGCGATTGGTTCGGTTATTGCATCACTTCACATCAACTCTTCTGCCTACAGACTGGCTAATGCAAGTATAAAGGCCATTTTCCAGGAGAACAGACAGGTATATAATTATATAGGACAAATTAAAATTAGCACCAATAGACACTCTCAACATAATATAGCACAGACTTCAGTATACAATACACAGCACTGTGCAACTTTCAATGTTATTACTAAAATATAGCTAGTACTATAATTTATATACTATAGGCATGTGAGGATAAAGAGATACCAGAAGAAGCTGAACCTGTATGCAGCATATTCCAAGTTGAAAGTAAGCGCAAAATTAATTTTAATAATAGCCCCTTTCTTTCTGTATATTCATACAGCAGCACAGTGTCATGCCTACTCATATTTTTGTTGATAAGCCAAGTTAAATTGCATAATATTTTCGTGACCGGCCACGTATGAAATATGAAATAGAACTGTTCAACAGTTACTATTATTTGCATCAGAGTACTATACTGCCGGATACAAACATAGAGTGGATTGATTACACCACTACAAGTATATTACTCCATGTATACAATAATTAAGATACATGATCTTGTACTATACGAACAAAAAGTCCCAATGGTACCAGTCTGATAAATCTAGTATCAATTTTGGAATGGCTAGGCAACCTGTACATGTACGTACCCGGGGTAGCTGCATGGCCTGACTCTTGTTGACTCGGAACCCATTTCAGGTAACTCCATAAGATACAGCTCTGAGGACTGTCAGCTGATCTCAGCCGAGGGAGGTGTAGCCAAATGTGAATGCTCACAACCAGGACACTTTGGATTACTTTTTGTAAGCAATAGTATAACCATAGTAGCTATGTATACGTATAATATGTATAAATTATTAATCACTATAAGCTATAAATTAAATAATATTATAACTACATGGTGTATTAATGTATACATGCAGGATCTCAAGCCAGGTGACCCTTTTTTGCCACAACTGCTGAAAATTGCATCATACATTGGTGCCTGTCTTTCTATTCTATGTCTACTGCTTGTTCTAATCATCTACTTAAGTTCAAGGTCTGTCACATTTGCCATAGCATTAATAATATTAAAATTTTTTACCATGTTTTATTGTGACAACTCTGGGTTGATATACATACTGGCATTGTAGGGATCTTCGTTCCACAAAACAAGGTCACCAAGGGCAACTGGTCATCAACACCAGCTTTGCACTCCTTGGACTGTACGTGGTCTTCATTCTTGCTGGTCATGTGACCTCCGTGAGGCCCCTCTGTGGACTAACAGCGGCCTTACTACAGTTCTTCATTCTGGCTTACTTTTCCTGGACGTCAGTAGAAGCTCTTCTCTTGCTATTTAAGATTGTCCGACCTCTTCACAAATTCGGAAAATACTTTGTCTTAAAGGCTTCCCTTTTCTCATGGTGTAAGAGAGACAATTAACCCATTATTATGCTAGATGTCTTCCCTAAAATCAATGATTACATATTCTATATTTCCTTGTAGTGATGCCATTGATCGTCATAGCTGTGTCAGTAGGTTCTGGACATGGCTACTACATTAGCGATTTCTAGTGAGTTTCAATATGCAACTTTTGTATAATGTGACTCTATAATAATATTGTTGTGTTTACAGCTGTCGATCGTTCGACAAGCCATTCTACTTCGGGACAATTCTCCCAGCTCTACTTCTCTACTTCTTCAATTGGATAATTTTTATCGTCATCCTCTTCTCCTTCCTCCGCAAATACCGACAAATGTCTGTAAAAGATGCTGATTCAGCAGTGAATACATCAAGCACAAAGAAGCTTAAGACGTACTTCACCCTCATCGTGGTTTTATCCTTTTTCTTTGGGCTAGGTTGGGGATTTGGGCTGGCAGCTACGACCTCTGATATTCAAGAACTTACTTTCATTTTTCAGCTTCTTTTCTGCATCTTTGTCGGCTCTCAGGGGATACTAGTATTCATACTTCACTGTGTGAGGCCTCAACAAATGCGCAAAAAGTGGAAATCCTGGTGCAAGACATTGATGAAACGAAGTGGCCTAGATAGCCTGCAGTGTTGTCGATGTTGCAGACTTAATCTAACAGAGATGCATCCTAAGTCACCAGCAGAGAGCAAAAATAAGAATGGATACAGTGCACAGTATTTTAATTATCACGAAGGAGTGAAACACCATCATGTTGCTACCACAACTCCACCACATAATGCTCTAGAAATCCACACCAATATTATGGATACTGTGGGGACAGATGGACAATTTTCTGCTAAACAGTACGAACTTATTCAGAGTGCTCCCTACTATATCCAGACGAGCAACTCATCGTCCACGAGTTTTCAAAATCCATCTTACGTGGCTATTTCTCCCCCGAAGAGAACGCAGACTCTGCCACAAGCTTCAGCGGCGACTGATCTGAGAGCGGCAAACAAGAGAAAGGTCCGCCCCCTTGAGAGTATCCCATACACTGAAACCACAGACATTGATGATTGATCAGCTACTAGTAGTAGTAGGTTGAATTTAACTTAGTATTCAAAATCTATAGTTTGATACATCTTTAATGTACAATAATAATAATTTGCCATACTGATAATATTATCCTAGTGCTTCAACCACACAGATCAGACTCTGTGTATAATATGCACAGTATCAATATCCTCAGTATATATCCTACTACCATGATGTATATAGCTACAATGAATGTGGATATCAATTCAGCAAAATAATATTGTCATTTCAAGTGATTGTCATGAATTTGCATAGGGTAATTTTTGGATGATAGAGGCAGCTTGTAAGAAAATACACTGTAGCCTATAAAAATGCATGAGATACAAGAATTGAGTATCATAATGTTTCATTTTCCCGAAAACATTCAATTTCGGTTCATATTCATCCATGGCGCTATTCCAGGATTTTCTCAACAGTAGTTAGACTCTCATCCTGGTCCATCAACCGCTGATTGAAGGCTAAAAATAGATTGATATTAAAGAAGATTTTATTATGCAACACAAAGTTCAAAGTAACAGGCTGAGACATAATAATATTATTCTAATACTTTGCTGTGCTAACCACTATAAATCATGCAGCCTTAAGGATAGCTTGTACAATCCAATGATGGAAGTATTATTAATTGCACTAGGCATAGAAGGTTAATTATGTGGGGGTACCAATATTATAGGTGTATCTTGATCTTAATAATAATTATGACAGTGCATGGACACGCTCATAAGGTTATCATAGCTACTGCATATCCATAATAATGTATTAACTACCTTCAACATCCTGTCTCTTCGCACGGCCAACCGGTAAATTTGGTAGTCCAATGGAGAGTTCACCTGCATTGCATAATTATTACAACTGGCATACATACATACATACATACATACATGGCTACTACTGCACGATTATATTATAGTCTCATGCCCAGATGTTTAAACAACTGGACAGGTTAGTATATACCTGGTACCTGCTCACTAATAATGGCCATGCAATGTAGACTATTATATTAACATGCACTTACCACCACATGTGGGATATTTGCGTTGACACATGTCCCAAGTAATATACTTTTTTCTGTGACATCGGCAGAAGGTAGTAAGCAAACGAGCATTCTCGAGACTTTGAATGACCTTATCAGCTATATTATTTTGATGATATTAATAATATCAGTATAGTAGCTATACAGTAGCAATAATTATTAAACTTGCCATGGTACTTGCAGGTTACGTTCATCTCTTCCATTTTGTTCAGTATATCAATACTAAATTTAACAGGATCACTTCCAATCAAAATATTGTCACTTGTTGTATAAAGCTTCAAATTATTTTCATCCGCTTCATTAAATCCAGCTGCAATCACTGTGTTGACCCCCGCTGACTTGAGATCACTCAGTACCTTGGTCCGTTCTGCAGCATCATCCATTATTATTCCATCAGTTAGCATCAGAATAGCAGATTCAGTGGAGCTCATCGTACTAGAGGCAATGTTATAAATCTCCCTGAGACCTTTAACAGCTGATGTACCCTCTCCACACGAGGATGGAAATAGTGATGAATCATAGTTACGACCACTGTCGAGACATACACCAAAGTCAATCATCAGTGAACTTAGCCCTTGCATAGCATCGAAACAAGAAGTACCCACGTCAAAGACAGGACTCGGTGGCTTATTTTTGGCATTATCTGAGAATAACAGGGCACTAATCTTAGTTCCAGAGGTGGAAGAGGGATTGGCAGCGGCCACCAACATTTGTAAGACAACGATTAGGGGGCAGAAGTCTTCGTATTTCATGCTACCAGTTGCATCAATATACAAGAAAAGTCTCTGCTGCTTGTCACAGATGTTTACTGTTCAATAAAAAGTTAATGGCAATTGCATTGCTCTCTTAAACATCAATTGCTGTGTATATCTACCACATTTTCCACAAGTATAAAAACAATTGAAGGATGAAGTAGGGATGGCAGGGCCAAAAAGTGCACAAATAAAATTTGTAGGGATAATCATATCCATTATACATCCCTATGCTTGTGTGTCATTTCCAGTTGTGTTACACTTACTGCAGCAGTCTGGTTCAAGAGCTCCTTCAGCACAGGTACCATCAGGCTTCAAGTTGACATCACACTCTGTGGATGAAGAAGATACTGACACATTATCAGCTATATAGAGGCTACTAAAACTATAGTGTCCATCATGATTAATACTTACTACATACTCCATTTACTTCCGTACGGCCAGGTTCACACTGACAACATTCAGGATCTGTCATAAATCCAGTCTTACATGTTGTACATCCACTGCTGCCTATAACAGCACAGTTGCTTTTGCAGAAAGCTATAGAATTATTATGCAAGATTATTATAATTATTCACACTGCAGCGTACGTGATTATGAATCAAAAAAGTACTTACGTATGCACTTGTCATCTTTATTCTTGTAAAAGGCATGAGTTGCATTTCCAGTTGTATTACACTCACAGCAGTCTGGTTCAAGAGCTCCTTCAGCACAGGTACCATCGGGCTTCAAGTTGACATCACACTCTGTGGATGAAGAAGACACACATTATCAGCTATATAATATGCTACTAAAACTATAGTATCCATCATAATTATTAATACTTATTACATACTCCATTTACTTCTGTACGGCCAGGTTTACACTGACAGTTAACATTCAGGTTCTGTCATAAATCCAGTCTTACATGTTGTACATCCACTGCTGCCTATAACAGCACAGTTGCTTTTGCAGAAAGCTATAGAATTATTATGCAAGATTATTATATTCACACTCACTCACTGCACGGTGGATGTAAGTAATAATTATTGTGAAAATTGCATTAGGTTTCTTGGTGGCTATAGCTATGTGGCACTTACTGCACACTCCATTACCTTTAACTCTGCAAGACTCACACTGACAGCACTCTGGTGCACCAGTGAAGCCAGCACGGCAAGTTAGGCACCCACCGAGATTATCTGGTTGGAACTGAAGGCAGTTTTCTCCACAGAATGCTACAATGCATAAATAAAAATGATCAGTGATTTAAGTTATATAATTTATACAGATAGTATGCAATGCATGATGGGAAATTCAGTGGGTATTTAATATATTATCTTCGACTGTGACCAATCCCAAACTTTAATAGCCTGGGTGGAACCATCCCATGCAGCTAGTGCCGTCATGCTAGCTAGCTACTAGCTACTTTTAAGTTATTGAACCACACAATATCTGGTTAGACCAAGTCTAGCTATTTGTTCATGATCAAGAGATGGGATATAAATTATTTGTAGCAGAATAACTAGCTACTAGTTGCAAATGTAACACATGACTCACGTTTGCAATCGGGTAGGTAAAAATTGGTTGTGTCACACTGACAGCAGTCTGGTGGAAGATAGCCTGCCTTACACTGACACACATTGCCATCACAGCTTGAGCAATCCCCACTCAGGGTGTTATTGAAGCAAGCTGTTTTAAGCATAATGAAATATTCACATACACATACTGATGCAAGACTTAATGAGTCCATGGGCCCCTTTCATCACTAGCATACTCACTACGGTAGTGAACGACCCTTTACCATTAAATTTTGCTTTTATTTGCATCTCAGCATGTATCTTGAATCAAAAATCAACAACTTACTTGTAGTGATTGGAAAACAAGGCGGGAAACATGGAAAGTCCACACTTCTTGATAGTGAGCATGTTTCTGAACTCTGGTGAGCATCGTCAAGTCTGAAGCAAACCCCTGCATGCAGTATGATGGAGCTATAAATAATACTATGCACATATGAATAGCTACTGTCACCCTATGAAGGATCGCCCAAAGTAAGTCTATTGCCTATAGTGTTTAATTATTATTTTGATTTGATCAACTAGACCAAATATGCACTTACCACTTAGAATACCTATAACTTTAATAGAGCTCTTGTTTTTGATACCTAGGGTAATTACATGCATCATGTTACTTAGCAACCTCCCACCAGAGTCTACACAACTTAGACACTTCAGATATATCTGTGATCTTTAGTGTATAAAACCCTGCCATCTTCGCCTTAGGGATTTTTGTAGTTGTGTCTTTAGTCTGTAGGTCCCTTGGCTTCAGCATCTAGACTGTCAATTATGCTAAAAGCTAATTCTGCACTTAATTAAGCTATACTGGCATTCCTCATACAATACAATGGTAACCTCTTGGCTTGGCAAATTTCTTGTCCCAAAAGATAAAATATTATATCCTGAAAAGAGGAACCCTCCCTATTAAGGACACTTAAAACATGCTGGTCTCAAGATGTCAATCCACAGAGGTTTCAAGCATTAATATTTTATTATTGTAATAATTTTTATTGGCATTGAGCGCTTGCCTGCACCCTCCGTTGAGTCCAGCGTGAGGTAGTATTCCACTGTAACATCCTCTCCAGCCACACTGACCTTGGTGCTAGATACCAAGTTGCCAAGTGAAAAATTTGCATTGGGACAGCAGGGATTCACTCTGGTTCCCAAGCACACCTTATTGGGAGAATCTGTAGAGTTTGGCAAACACAATAATAATGTAACAGTCAAGCATGTCAATTGTCTTGCGACTCGTAGCGGCATCTCTTATATTATAGGCCATTCCCATTTTTATTTGGGTTCGTCGGACAATGACTGCATGTCCCTACATATCCCACACTGACTGTAAAATGCATCAGATTCTATCAATGCGTGCAAGCAAACTACATAATATCATGTATGCAATTATTATACCTTCTGGATCAGCTGTACAAATGCGCACCCTGTAAGATTTTTCACCCATCATCTGCGTAACCGTTGCGCAGGAAGATGTTTTGATGGTAGCCTGACTCTTGACACAAGCATCAACCTCCTCATCTCTGGCAGCGAAGAGATCCGCATTTCGACGATATTGGGTATGGTCCCATTTGCTGTTGGGCAGAGCAGTCACCACCGCCATGAGAATGAAAACCATGGCAACAGTCGATTTGCCACACATGTACAGCATCATGAATGAATGATCCTCTCTTAAATTCTTAAATTGTTTTCGGGCTGGATGATCATAGTAAAAAAGAATGTCTGCGAGGTTTCTTATATAGCCTTACTCTTGTTGGGAACACTTGTGCTCGCACAGCCCACGCGCCTGCACGTACCAGATCCATTTAGTCTACCGTGGCGTTGTTGTCATCTCTGATTACACTTTAGCTACTTCTTTGCTGAGCAAAATTTATAGTATTAAGTACCCAGATACATTCATGTGTTGTCATAGCTAATTATTATAGATAGCACAGTACGTAGTTACCCCCCCCCCAAACAAGTTTAACAGGGTTTGCAACCTAAAAAGTGGAAGTATGCAAAATCAATCCGTGTTGGTATTTTCAGTTTAATAGCTATATCCATCGATCCTACATTTAATTTAATATAAACCAGAGGGATTCACCGATTCACCGTGTGGTTTCAATCTAGGGTGGACCTATTAAACCACGAGGTGGATTGTTTTGCAGATTGCTATACAAGTGCTGTGTACACCTGCCTGGAAGTCCTCCAAATACTTTTAATATTAAATAAGGAGATTTTCATGGCTTATTAAGTTCCTTAAGCACATGTACATGTACAAATCCCTACAATGGTACAGGGTCGTCTCAGCGCATGCGCAGTTCTCGATGTAACGTAAAACATGGAAAAGGTCGTTATCAAAATCACATGACATGTGCCAGCTCAGCAGATTCTGATAGACTGCATAGCCAATCGCTCGCTGAAACACCCTCAATACTCAGTTTTCTGGATTGTTCTGACCTCCTGAAGAGCTACCATGCCTGGTAGAAAGGATAAAAAGAGTGGAGATCGAAAGAAACGGTCTCAGGGAGGCGGGGGAGCCGACAGTATGGCCGCCATGTTTGGATTTCCAATGCCTACAGGTACAGGTACCTTCAGCTATTGAGCATGCTACTATTAAGGGATTGATCAAGGTATCCCTGGGACAAACTGTGAATTGAGCAAGCCCGGAGAATGTGAGATAGCGGATTTATATCAATTTTGGAGGGCGGGTGGTACTGCCCCTGAGGTGTAAGGTGTAAGGTTGATTTTCCCTCTCGAGAACATTCAACAATGTTACATGCATGTATATAGTACTAAAGTGTGTACTAATTAGAACATTTGTGTATACATGTACATGTGTATGTATGCACTCATGCTTCAATATACACTGTGCAGAAGACGATGCTGATCTGGAGGCGGAGCTGATGGCGCTGGAGGGGAAAGCCCCCAAAAAGGGTGGGAAGTCGTCAAAGTCTGGAAAGGGAGGGGCATTCTCTATGGCGGACGTGGACTCGATGCTCGCCGGGATCGGGGATATTGGGGAGGGGGGAAGTGGAGATGATGACAGCGATATCGACGATGAAGATCTGCTAGGAGAACTACAGGTAACTTCAGAGTTTCTGTTGATATTAATTTTAACGTTACCTCCATAAGGTAATTCTGAAAGAGTATGACTACGTTATATTGAAAGCTACGAACTAGATCTTGTTAAACCAATCTGGCATTATTTCTCTCAATGAAAAATAATTCATTGCAATGACTACGTGTATACCGTATAGCGGGAAATTTTCGAGGGAGAAAACTTTCGCGGATCGGTAGGAAAAGAGCATTTCGCGGAGAAAACTTTCGCGGAATGCAAAAACTGATCGGATAATGGGTGTGGCATACCTAGAATTTCGTGGAGAAAACTTTCGCGGATGGCTGAAAAATCGCGAAATTCGTGAAAGTTTTCTCCCTCGAAAGTTTCCCGCTATACGGTATTGAAAAGTGGGAGTGATCTGGGGACTAGGCCTACGTTTAGTGTTTGTGTCACTGTGATTTTTTTTATCTCTTTCAAAGGCTCTTCAAGATGATGATGATGACAATGAGCCAGCTGAGACTGCACCAGAGCCCCCCAGTAGGCCACACCCATCCCAACTGGCCCCCAAGCCGGCCCCCAGGAAACCTCCCACGAGTGGGGGGAGCTCGTCAACATCCCCCCAGAAGGGGGCCAGTGGTGGAAGTGGAGGGGGGAATGTGCAGGTTGTCGGCGATCGACTGGAGTTGTATAAGCAAGCACTGAAACAAGCGGAGGCAGCTGGGGAGGGGGCAAAGGCTAGGAGGTACAAGAGGTCAATAGCATCCTTGGAACAGGTACAAGTAGTGGTGGTGATGCTATGGAGAGAGGGAGAGAGAGAGAGAGAGAGTAGAAGAGAGAGCAAGAGAGAGAAGAGCCTGTGTTGTGTAGGAGTATACAAGAATATTCAGAAATGTTCTATAAGAATCAATCATGTATATTATTGTAATCATTTATGCAGAGTTTAAAGAGTGCTCGAGCTGGTAAACCTGTCAATGTTGACGATCTTCCACCCATCATATCAATCAGAGCCACTCCCTCGGCTTCGCAGACACCACAGCCTCAAACTCCACCCAAATCCACTGCAACAGCTGCTGCCATGGCAACCAAGCCCCGCCCAGAGCCGGTACCTGTGCCGAGACCACGCCCACCACCTCAAAAACAGCCTGAAGCAAAAACTGGCAACCTCATTGATCTTAGTGGACCGGAATTTGATGAATTTAATCTCACCGATGAAGAATTGGAAGCTATGGCGGCTGCTATGGTAGACGATCGAAACAGTCAACCACCGCCTTCTCAGACACCTCCCAAGGTGGCTCCACCCACCAAGACCACGCCCACTTCACAACTCTTGACCCGACAACCTTTATCCAGTGTAGCTGCCCGACCAGATCCCAGTCCGGCTCCGGTATCGGCCCCTGCTCCAAAACCGAAACCTCATCCTCCTGCACAATCCAAGCCTCCACCTACTCTTCCCAGTGGGATGATAGATTTGGATGCGGAGGAATTTGACGAATTCAATCTCTCTGATGAAGACCTAGCTGCAATGGCCGCCATGTTAGTGGATGATAGAGCAAAGAAGCCGCGGTTAGAAGAAGCAGAAGAGGAGAAAGAGATTCCAATGGATACATCGAAGGCACCGCCAGTTGTGCCATCCAGACCTGCTCCACAGAATAAACCAACATCTTCAATTTCTTCGACAAGCTCTAGTTCGTCCATCAAACCTTCGACACAGAGCTTGCCTGCTAAGCTTACAGCTCCTCCGCAGGCCAGTGACGGAGACAAAGGAATTCTCAAGGCTCTCCTGGAGGAGCGGAGGGAGCAGTACCTGAGTGCGAGTAAGGCACAAAAGGACGCGGCAAAGACGAAAGAGTATCGAGTGATGGCTGCCCAATTTGGCCGTGTGCTCAAGGCCTTCGAACAAGGACAGGAGGTAGACTTGAGCCAAATGCCTGGACCTCCTCCTGGCTACTTCTCCAAGCACAACGTGGACGTGAGTAAGTTTAAACCAAGACCCCCATCTTCTTCTTCTCAGGCTACTGCGTCGTCAGCCAGTGTAGGAGGGGGAGGGGCCACTGGAGGTCAAAGTTCAGCAGCCGGTGGTGCCTCTGCTGAAGATGAAGATGTGGTCAATCCCGATATTCCCATTCCAAAGACGCCGCTCGAAGCGCTCCAACAGCGCCTGGCAAAGTACAAGGAGGGGCAGAAGAGTGCGCAAGAGAAAGGTGAGAGTTCGCGTGTGCGGAGAATGGGTCGAATCATCAAGCAGTACGAAGACGCCATCAAGCTCACTAAAGCGGGGAAACCCTGCGATTACAACGAATTACCAACACCCCCGGGGTACCCCCCAATACCTGCAGCTGCAGGAGGGGCACGTGGTGCACCCGTCAGACAAGTTAAACCGGGCGTAGCTGCTGTAGCTGCCCCCACTCAGAGCCTTCCTGTCGGTGGCCCAGCCAAACCCAAGCAGCTTCCATCAAGAATCGTTCCCTCTCTCTCCCAAGAGCAGCAGGCCCTCGTGGAGCAGAGGAGAGGAGAGCTACTCACTGCAGCTAGGCAAGCACAAGCAAAAAATGATAAAGCCGGTGCTGTGCACTACATGAAGTTGAGAAAGGGCCTGGATACAATGCTTGAGGCGGCAAAAAGCGGACTTCCTGTGAACTTGGAGGAGATACCTCCTTCACCATTTGCTGACGTGACAAAAACAAAGCCCGCCACAGCCGTGTTGTCCCATTTAAAGCCCGCCTCTGAGGGCGACGCCTCCACCTTTGACCTCATTGAGAAGCAGCTGGAAAAACAGGTGAAAATCTGCGACGAAAATGCCGAAACTTACGAAAAAATGGGAAGCACTGCCTCTTCTATTCAGTACCAAAACATGTCCCAAAACTGTCAAAGGGAACTTTTGGCACTAAAGGGCATCCGCCTACAAGGCTTGGCTCCGCCCAAATTCACCATGGAAACGAGAAAATTTGTCATCGTACATAGCCACAGTGAGATAAGCAGCCAAGTATGTGAAATTGAGATTATCTCGGCGTCCAATCTGCCACGCCCCTCGGGGTATGAGGAGAAAGACATGAACGTCTACGTAGAGGTGGAGTTTCCGTGGCCCAGCGAAGAGCCACCGAAAATGTCGACCAATCAGGTGAAAGATACGTGCAGCCCTGAATTTACTGACCAAGTTTTCAAGTTTGACATCGACCGTAAGAAGCTTAAGAGCATGCAGAGAGTGTTTAAGAGGACTCCTGTCAAGTGCGTTGTCTGGCAGAAAAGAACACTTCGAAAGGACATCTTTATTGGTACGTCAATTTAATTGGCAGCGTGGTTAAAATTAAGATCCTGCGTCCGTACATGGGAAAGTGGATATAGTATACTTAGTTATACCGTTTACATGTATTCTCAGCAATTGTATACTGTAAGCATGTAAAAATAATATGAACTAAAGGGTCTGTACATGCAATACTAAGAAATTGCAATTGTTATAAGAAATGGACTATTGGTTTGCTCTGTATGCTGACTTTAAATTTTTCGACGATGCAGGTCAAGGTATGCTGTCTTTGGAGACAGTCGACAAGAAGTGTGAGCATCGTGCGACTGTTGACCTGGTGGACGAGAAAGGGAGGAGGGCAACGGGAGGCAAACTGACGGTCGAGGCCAGGCTAAGAGAACCACTTACAGGTACATGTACATGTACATTTATAAACTAATACATGTAGAATGCACATGTTTTTTTAGCCGTCTATACAACCTTCTTATATACACTGTCATAGTTTGTTATGGGCAGCCACCCCATCGACCATCTTCCTTTCATTTCTGAATCTGTGCCTATACATGTATACATATT
This sequence comes from Cliona cf. orientalis, assembly GCA_963930775.1. Classification (NCBI taxonomy): domain Eukaryota; kingdom Metazoa; phylum Porifera; class Demospongiae; order Clionaida; family Clionaidae; genus Cliona; species Cliona cf. orientalis. Next base: position 1,065,535 of record OZ005701.1, on the reverse strand, counting down.
ATTATACATGAACACTGGAACAAATATAATATACCGTGTTTATGCTAATAGAACACAAGCTAAAAAATAATTACGATTTTAATTTTTCTGGTAAAGGTCATCATAAATCTCCATTTAAGATACATTATGAAAAGTTCTATGTATATAGAACACGAATTTTCTTGCACTAATTAGATCTTGCGTTTTATTAGCATAAACACGGTAATGACATTTTAAGAGCGGTGCTGCGCCACTCTACCGTCCTTTAGTGACTTCCCTGATAAATACATGTATAGTGCTGTTTAAAAATGTCGTACCATTTGCAGGACGGGACGAAGAGGAGAGGGAGGAACAATGGCTCATCTTTCACGAAGCCATCGCCGCCAAATCCTCCGTCACGATGCCCAAACCCAAGGTCTCCCCCCAGAAGGGGGCACAGGGGGGAAGTGGGATCAACTTTGCCGCACTGTCCCCCGTGAAGGTGGAGAGCATGACCAGTCTGGAGGCGCTTCGTGTGGAGTATAGTCTGGTTCAAAGCGCGGTGAAGGCGGGGCACAAAGACGCAGCCACCATTCAAAGAGGAAAGCAGGTACAGATCCTTATGGAGCAGGAGGGATATATACAGTAGCCAGTGAGAGCTGGTACACTAATCTGTTTGCTTGCTTAACTTGAGAATGCAGTCATATGTAATCATTACCATTACGTTTAGTTACTTGTTGCAGCAGTATCAACTTTAGCGCACCCTCAACAATATCCATCCTTGTGTGTATTCATCTCTACATACAAAATGTATCTTAACATGCTGTGCAGATTCATGCCAGGATGGAGGCCATCAAACAAAGACTTCAATCTGATCCTCAATTTCGACAGGGCTTTGCAAAGCAAGTTGCCAAGGAGATGCACAATGAGCAGCTGCTCGAGACCCAGCTGGCGAAACAGGTATGTGTGTTTGTACGCATTTTTGCTGAGACTTTTGTCTTCCATAATATAGCTAATCCCAAACCTAAGGGAACACATTCCTGTGCCAATGCTTGCTCAGATGCATGTACATGTACATGCATGTATGTAAACTAGCCTGGCATGAATCAGGCTGACTGTCCTCCCGGATGATAGCTCTTTTTAATTAATGAAACTAATTGCATAATATAGTCCCTGTAAGTCATGCAACCATGCAGTGCTCATAGTAGCAGTCGGACATCAGACATTTTCCGAGCAAACTTCCAGTTTGTGTAACTCCTGGACAAAATTTAATATTATTATAGCATATGAAAGCCAGACGTGGGAGTGGCCTGGGGGGCGAGGCTAATCAAATACCATTCATACTCCGAGGTGGCTCTCAGTTGATACTAGTGCTACCACAAGTCCAGCTTGATGCCATACTCAGTATCAAAAGCACCTGTTTCTATACATGAAGACTATGAGCTGCAGGACTTCATGATATCTGATAAAATTTTGACCATTTCAAAAATATCAGGACGTTTTATCATTAAATTTTTATCTGAAAAGTTACTATGAGCACTGTGCAATAGCACCATGCAATGCCATGCTTTCCTTGTAATAAATCATTGAAAGGGAAAAAAATGAAGCAACATTTTTAAGGTCAGGGGAGTAGCTACGTATTAGAAATATTATTATGTTTTTAACCACAGGGAAAAGCGAAACAAGCCGAGGTAGTAATTCTTCAAAAGAGAAGGGCTGCAATGGAAAAGGAACTGAAGGCAATGCAAGGACGAAAAATGTAACCAGTACAATTATGGTAGTGACTATACTGTGTGATTTTATCTTGTATGTTACAGTTTATATTATACTAGCGTACTATAACAATAATATTATCATGCCATAGAAATAGTGTATATGATGCATGGCTGAAAGTATTGCTACTCTGCATGTATCTCTTACTGTGCGTGGACGCATGGATGTGGTTGTTAGCACCTTATGCTAGTGGTGGCTATGACAATTAAGTCATGTGTTCAATTTGTGAGCTGCAACATCTACTGCACCAATTACATGCTGTAAAATTGACATCCATGCGGTTACGTTTTGAATGTATATAGTGTAATAATACAAGGTGCATCACATTACTTAGCTCTATCAGGAGTACTCCTGGCTCTATGCATTGTGATATTTAGTTTTTGAATATAATTCAGTGTGTCAGTATCTAGTTCCTTTCCTATAGTTCTCATCCAGGTCCTAAATATGTCCAATGCGTACTTATACAACTCCAAATCTAGAAGGTTATTTTGGATGACTTTCTTGAAAATGCTGATTTCTTTCTCCTGCATTAAGGAGCTAATAAATTGGCCTGCCTTTGAATTGTTTAAAGGCTGTCCATGGATTGGATTTTTAAGGATCAATCCGAATGTCTTTTCAAAGAGCAAGCCACTTTCTGCAATGAATTCATTAAGTCCAAAATACGAAATGTTGCGTAGAGTAGATTTTGCGCTTGCTAGCAGAATTCGATCTCTCTGTTTGCGTGAGTACTTTTTCTTGTCCCAGCAAGTAGCTAGTTCATGATCTGCCAAGGATAAAGTCATTCGGTTGATGCTCCAACTCTCCGTGCATCTCACAAACTTCTCCAACGTCAAATTAGCTGCAAATTTCTTCACAATATCTGCTTTGCAGTGGAAATTCTCTGGACACTTAAATTGTCTCCAAGTGATAATCCCTTTTTTGCTGCACTTTTCCTCTCTAGCCCAGCACGCCCCCCTCGACACATGTAGGTACTCACTGATGTACCTTAAGAGAGGGTGACGCAGTATCACCACATAGTGGAAACGATTGTGATCTCCGAGACGCATAACTTTACGTTTATCTCTTCTCCAATATAGATTGAATCGAGACTGATTTTGTAGGCATTTCTTGAAGTCTGTGTAGAAAGCGTGCACTCCACAAGCCCATGCTGTTGTCTTTTCAGACACCAACCAGGTGTCTCCATACGGTTGCTCCCAGTCTCTAGGACACAATTCATGGTGCATGATAACAATAGACCCATTTCCAAGGTAGTCACCTCCTCGCTTCCATCCACCGGTGGAACTTGTACGGCATAATGGAATACCCTGCGACTTATTAATAACAGGACCCAGCATTGACCATGATAGTATTATTGACGGCAGTAACATCTTTGAACCATTAGAAAGTTTGATTTGTTCTAGTGGTATTTGAGCCGTAACGAGGTGTTCCAGGAACTCCGAACCTCCGGTTTTTTGTATGTGCATGTAGACCATAGTATCTGTTGCGTACGGATCGAATGGGACCATAAATGATGGGACAGGCACTTCTTTTCTACCGAGCTCCGCAATGCGGGGTGCTTGATCTGTGCCGTGGGTCGTCATTGTGGCATTGATGCGTGTCCTTGATCTAGTGGATATTTCAGGATGCCGTTTGTGAAAAGAAATTTTATTATTCAGATGAAACTGTTGCTCGCGATCATCAACCGTTGGCTGTTCCGTGGAGGCTGGATCAATATTATGTTGACAATTCGCATTTTTGCCAGCAATGTAATCGGCCCGATACTTGTCGGCCTCGGCTGCGTTGGTACTATAAACGTTATTCTTGTTTCCTCTGCATCCAGAGTTCAGGTAAAAAGGTATTCCTATGTAGAGAAGACTGGCGCATGTGCAAATAGCCAAGAAAAGCGCTATTGCTCTAGCTCTCTGGTTCATCTTGTCTTCGTGGCACTCACGGCAGGCCCCACCCCGTCACCGTTCTTCAATTGAAGCGCGAATTCCACTACACGCGCATGCGCAATACACGGGGCTGTTACGTGTGCATCGTGTGGTAAAGGTCGTCAATATTCGTTGCATACTTTGTGCGAGTATTTGCTATAGCAGCCACAATCGAAACACACAACCTGAAATATCTGATAACGCACAGCTCAGGTCTAGTCTTGGCATTTTGCTCGACTAACGAGCTACAATGGTGACAAGTATTCACTGAATGAAGATACAAAGTGTTATCACTGAATGAAGACAATGTCATACCATAGATCATAATATTATGATCTATGGTCATACAAGGTGTGTCACAACATACTATGGTCACAATTCATGATTGAACTCTATGCATTGCAGTATTCAGTGTTTGAATGTAATTCAGTGTGTCAGTATCTAGTTCCTTCCCTATAGCTCTCATACGGGTCCCGAATATGTCCAATGCATACTCGTACAGCTCCAAATCTAAGAGGTTATTTTGGACGACCTTGTTGTAGATAATGATATCTTTGTCATGCATCAGGGCACTAACATACTGACTGGCTTTTGAAGCATTTGAAGGCTGTCCCTGGATTGGATTTTTAAGGATCAATCCAAATGTCTCTTCAAACAGTGACCCACTTTCTTTTAAGAATTCACTGAGTCCAAAATACGAAAAGTTGCGTAGATTAGATTTTGCACTTTCAAGTAGTATTTGATCTCTCTGCTCACGTGAGTATCTTTTCTTGTCCCAGCATGTAGCTAGTTCATGATCTGCCAAGGATAAAGTCATTCGGTTGATGCTCCAACTCTCCGTACATCTCAGAAACTTTTCTAAAGTCAAATTAGCCATAAATTTCTCCACAATATCTTTTCTGCATTGCAAATTCTCTGGGCACTTTAATCTCCATCGATCAAAAATTCTCCAAATCCATTTTCTGCTATGTCGTATACATTTATCCTCTCTAGCCCAGCATGCTCCCCTCAACACATGTAGGTACTCACTGATGTACCGTAAGAGAGGGTGTCGCAGTATCACCACATAGTGGAAACGGTTGCGCTCTGAAAGCCGCATGACCCTATCCCTATACATCATCTGAGCATTGTGATTGAAGATGAAGGGATTTCGTAGGCACTTCTTAAAGTCAGTATAGAAAGGGTGCACTCCACAGTTCCATGCTGTTGTCTTTTCAGACACCAACCAGGTGTCTCTGTTCGGGTGCTCCCAGTCTCTAGGACACAATTCATGATGCATGATAACCGTAGACCCATTTCCGAGGTAGTCACCTCCTCGCTTCCATCCACCAGTGGAACTTGTACGGCATAGTTGTATGGACTTCGTGCTGGGATCAGGAGTGGGTAGGAGTCCTGAATTGTTGGACAGCTTGACGCGTTCTAGTGGCATCTGTGCTATCACGAGGTGCTCCAAGAATTCTGAGCCTCCAGTTTTCTGGATATGCATGTAGACCATAGTATCTGCTTTGTACGGATCAAATGGGATCTGCACTCCTCTTCTACTAAGCTCAAGATCCGCATTGGAGGTCAGAGAAACATCTTGGCAATTTGCATTTTTGCAATCTGTCCAATATTTCACACTCTTACTGGCCTTCACCGTGTTATTCCCAGTATTTAAGACTATGCTAGTATAAAGAATGCTAGCACTTACGCAGAAAGCAACAGGCACTATCAATAATTTCCGATTCATCTTTATGCGCATATGCTAGAATTGATGTACTAGCGCCACCAAGCTACGCGCATGCGCTGTGGGCAAAGGCTAGGGTACCTGGTAGTGGTCGTCGGACCGAATAGCCAATAATAAAGCTCGATCTGTCCATCGATCAGTCTGTTTATTCTTTTGCTACTAATACAACACATGTATCTATCATTTTTATCTATACTTCTACTAATTCTAACTTTCTAGCGGTCACGATCGATACAAATCGTGTCAGCTAGCCGCGCTAGCGCTTTTCAGCGTACATGCTTTAACTTAACTGCGCATGCTTGAACTCAACGTGCGCATTCCGCGCGGCGCCCATCTGAGAGTCGCTGCACATTAACGATCATAGGTCCTTTATCCCATCTACATTAATTTAGCCTATGGTAGTGTCGCCAGCTGGAAGAGAAAAATCCCAGGATATCTGATGCTGCCAGCCACGATCATGCATGATGATGCCTCCTGCGTGTCCCCACCCTTCCCGACCCACCGGTACCCGAGCAAGTGTAATAAACTCCCCAGCTTTAAAGGTCCTGTACGTACCCAGGGTTCTATCCATGGTTTGGGGTGGAAGGGGCGTGGCACTTTCACGCACAGTCCCCTCCTCCAAACCATCAAGTATTAGTTAGACACTGTTTAGGAGGTTTCTGTGTGATTTAGAAGACTGAAGGACTCCATAATAATAATAGAATCCTGAGCGAAGCGAGGGTTCTATGAGAGCCCTGTGGTCTTCTAGCTCACATACAAACCGACTAAACAGTGTCTAACAAGTTTAGATCATATAGATTTGTATTGCTAGAGCCAGAGGGCAAAACTTGGTAGGTGACTATGAAAATCTTGTAGGTGACTATGAGATATAGATACCTGTCAGTAACCAATCAAATAGCAGTATTTGTACATGTTACAGCTATGATCTAGTGTGTTTTAGGTATAATATGTATACTCTTTGACATAATTCAGAAGAATGTTATTGCTACTCTTCTTTGGGGGAGAAGCTGGGTGTTTTGGGGGGGAAGCTTCCCCCCTGCCCCCCCCCACCCCCCCCCCCCCCCCCCCTGTGGATAGAACCCTGGTACTCGAACTGTAACCGGTGCTCATGATCAAGAGACGGTCTGCTACGATAATCAATTACCACGTGCAGAACAGCAATACCAACAGAAACACAATATACAGCATGCATGGCTTCAATCAAAAAGTGAATTAGATAGAACGCTCTAATGCATAAGATTAAATTACAATTTTGTAGATTATGAGTGCAACTCAGGCAGCTTACTAAGATGGATTGGAATCTTTAATTGCAAATAGATAAAGGCAGCTCAATTTCACACGAATAACTGGTGTGTTCATCTCGTTGCATGTATACCTAGCTAGCATCTGATTTTTTGTGGGTGTGCACACTGCACACCAAATGAGGTGTAAAAATTTAATGATATTTACCAAAATGTGGTCACTAGCTATTGGCTGCAGCTGCCACCAGTATGTACTAAAACTCGTTTGGGACTTGTTCTCAGCAAAATTCAATCATACCAGTGCACCATTCCGATGACCTCCAGCTTCTAAATCACGTTGTGTGACATTAGCTACTAGGTTTCACCACCTTCAATAGATAATATGTGCTCCATGCAGGTTTCACGGTATGAATTGAAGTGGTTTGAACCATTGGCCACACCAAACACTAATATGACCATGAATGGTGGGGTCAGCCAATAGGGTGGGTGATAAATTAAATGAAGAATTTGTTGTAAAGTGCATGCCTATACATGCGGTGTAAACTTATATCATAGAAGTGTGGCAGACTCAAAGCACATTTTTAAAATTCTCATGAGGACAGTCCTATAGACGTCGGGGTCAATGTCTGCTTGTGGCTACTAAACTGCCAGCTGGATCCATGTTTGGCGAATATGGTGCCAATGCTGTATATTGCAATGTTGCCACAATAGATTTCATAAAGAGGATCAACTGAGGCAATTCGCGCATACACTGGCACATTCCATATGATCATGCATGGGTTTACCATGTTAAGGTTACAAAGAAGTATCAATAACCAATTTTAGTGATAACAAGTATGTCGACATTGTGTAATTTGCAATTGATGACAGTCTTTATCTAATTATGTGCAACTCTTATACAATTATACTATAAAACAAACCCCATATGCATCTCCTGTACATGCATGCATGCATACACATAATATAATATAATATTATTATTATTATAGTCTCGAGCTCACATGGCCAGTTGCTATGATGTGACTTGAGCGGAGTCTGACCAAGTGATATAATACTATTATTGTGCATGAGGGGTGCCAGTGTATGCAAGTAGTACTTGCACACTCTAAAAATGATAATAGTGTGGGTTGTCCCATTTGCACTCCTTTAATACTTGACCTCATAAAAATTCTCATCTAATTAGTGTTATCTCCTCTGAATAATAATTATTATTCTTATGCATAAGCTAATGGTTATTTGGTCCATGCCATAGCTAGTATGAGTGTGCATTTTAGGGCACATGTATGTTTTCATTATAATCCCAATTAACCCCTTTTCCCATTGACTACAGGGCCCACAATCTGAAGGCCCATTATAATTTTATCCAATCAGCTCTCTCAAGTTTTCTGCTGATTGATTTATCAGCACCACATGAATGCATGCACTGTTAAAAATGGAGTCACTGGTCAAATTTTACTAGTGTGTTATATCACTGACATGCACATGAAGTGTGTTACCATAGGCGTAGGAACCATGGGGGTTCCGGGGGCTGGTGCCCCCTATGTCTTCTGATATAATACTATACTATGGCTTATGTATATACACATCATACAAGCCCTTGTCTATAGATCTATAGAGCCCCGCTTTATTGAACCATCTTCCAATGCTTATAGTTACTGGACACACACATTCACCCATTACATAGAAAGTGTGCTATCTGACACACTTCAATTCATAGTAGGTGATTCCATTCCTACTAGTAAATTTTAGTCTGTCCCTGCCGCATATGTTTCCTATGGAAGCCAAGAAATGCAATTTAGTTGTATCACACGACGCCCATTTAATTTCCGCTGCGGAAGCATCTTCTACACGTGAGGAGAGGCAGCTCCGCACGCAGACGCACGTTCTCTGCGTGCAGAGAGCCTCTATTTTAGATAAAAGCAGCAGCAGCAGCAGCAAATTGTTGTTTCTCTGAAGTTGGGGTAACACACAGAGAATGCTTCCAAACAGCAAAAGGAATACGGTAGCTAGTTAGTATTATTACAACTTAATCATGTCTCTCTGAACAAAATTTAATTATTCAATTGTAATGTTGCTATGGAATCATTTTGATAATTATTGGACATTAATTTTTACCATGGACTGTTATAAAAAAATACGCTAGTAGCTATGCTAGAATTAGTAAAATGAAGCTATACAAGGTGCATCACAATTCAATGAGTCTGTGCACTGCATCATTCAGCGTTTGAACGTAATTGAGTGTGTCAGTATCTAGTTCCTTTCCTATAGCTCTCATCCGGGTCCTAAATATTTCAAATGCATACTCGTACAGCTCCAAATCTAGGACGTTATTTTGGACGACCTTTTTGAAAACATCAATTTCTTCATCCACCATCAATGAATTAATGAAGTGGCCAGCGTATGAACTGTTAAAAGACAGTTTTTGGACTGGATTTCCAAAGCTCACCCCAAACGTCTCTTCAAATAGTGATCCACTGTCTACAAAGAATTCGTTGATTCCAAAGTAGGAAAACTTGCGTAGATTAGATTTTGCACTCTCAAGCAGTATTCGATCTTTCTGCTCACGTGAGTACTTTTTCTTGTCCCAGCAAGTAGCTAGTTCATGATCTGCTAGCATTAGAGTCATTCGATTAATGCTCCAACTCTCCGTACATCTCACAAACGTCTCTAACGTCAGATTTGTCAAAAACGCTTTCATAATGTCCTTTTTACATTGGAAATTATCTGGACACTTTAACTCTCCAGGACTAAGCTTTCTCTGAGCGTTTTTTCTGCCACATTTATCTTCGTGTTGCCAGCATGCTCCCCTCGAGACTTGTAGGTAGCTACTCACTGACATACCTTAAGATAGGGTGACGTAGCATGGCCACATAGTGGAAGCGATTGTTATCTCCGAGACGCATGAATTTACCTTTGTCCTTTTTCCACAACTGATTGAATTTAGACTGATTTTGTAGACAGTTCTTAAAGTCTGTGTAGAAAGGGTGCACCCCGCAGTTCCACGCTGTTGTCTTTTCAGATATCAACCAGGTGTCTCCATTCTGGTGCTCCCAGTTTCTAGGGCACACTTCGTGGTGTAAACGTGTTTTACCGCGTTTCCATCCGCCAGTTGGACTAGTTCGGCATAGTTGTATGGACTGCGTGTTGGGATCTGGGGTAGGCAGCGTTCCCGAATCATTGGACAACGTAACGCGTTCTAGCGGGATTCGAACCGTCACTAGGTGCTCCAGGAACTCTGAGCCTCCAGTTTTCTGGATGTGTATGTAGACGATGGTATCCATCCCGTACGGATCGAACTGTATTCGTACCGCTGCCTGCGGCGATCGCTCGTAGACGGTAAAAACGGATCGCACGCGTGTCTCCTCCGCCGCAGCGTTGATGTAGTGACCACGAGTGGTGGAGCCGTCGCCCGTGATATAAACGGCTACACTTGCGATTGTGTAGAGAATGCACATGGAGGTAAAAAGAAAAAGTACTTGATTCATTTCTGACATTGCGGCAGCATTTATTGCATGCGTTGTGTGCCTCGTATAGACTTTTAATCGCGCGCTGCTAGCGCGCTACTATTTAGATCATGGAATGCGTCATTGCTTCCCACAATCATATTAAAGTGCGTATTATAAAAGTTCACCCAGGCATTGATAAAGCACTTCGTACGTACACGGCTGCATCAAAAGTCAAAGTCAAAGTCAAAGTTCATATTTACTGCCCAAACAGGATACACAATACAGTGTAGATATACTTATACTATGATAGAAAATTACACAAATTTACTTAATTTTAAACCAATAGTAAAACGTTCTTCAGAACATGAACAAATAGTGTCAAATAGAGAGTCCATATCGCTCCATGTTGAGGTCGGTGTGCTGGGTTAAAAAGTGATTGTTCAGTGCGTGGTCAGATGGAATAGTTTCACTGCATAGTTCCACAGGACATTTTCTGTCGGCAAACACAGTTTTACATAGCAGCTTGAGGATGGAGAGTGAGGCCAAGGTGCCTGTGGGACCGCGGTCCAGTGCCTCGTCCCAGATTTTCAGCCAGCCAACAGCCATAGCAACTCGAGTGACTTATGCGCATGCGCACGGGACATAACTCTAGCTTCCTGCCATAATATGCAGGGTCATTGATATTAATAAGTAGGGGTAGGTAAATTATGCTAATTTTTACCTAATGCTATTCTCAAATGCTCAAAAATTCCCTAATAATGCTCAAGAAGTACACCTATAATTCCCAATATATTGCCCATTATGCTCAAGTTGAACCGACTATAACAAAAAAACCGATATGAGACATAAGGAGACTTGGTTACACTATCATCGAGTGTAACTAGCAATTTTAGTTTTACGTGTGCTCGGATTTGAAAGTGGGCACCAGCTGATTGACCAACCCTTTACCAGTCCACAATATGCCAGGCATTAGGCCATATAAAATAACTTACTTGATTCTCATCCCCGCCCGTCCCAATTTTTGGTTGATATTTCATAATATAAGAGTCACGAAATATGCAAAGTCAGCATTTACGCACTGTATAATATCAGGAGCACATGAAGAGAATATATTGTATTGTGATATAGTATCTTGGTGTCGGTGCCTCTGGTGCCCTTGGTGCCCCTGGTGCCCCTGGTGCCCTTGGTGCCCTTGGTGCCCCTGGTGCCTCTGGTGCCCTTGGTGCCCTTGGTGCCCCTGGTGCCTCTGGTGCCCTTGGTGCCCCTGGTGTCGTTGGTACCCCTGGTGTCCTTGGTGTCTCTGGTGTCGTTGGTGCCTCTGGTGCCCTTCGTGCCCCTAGTGTCGTTGGTGCCTCTGGTGCCCCTGGTGCCCCTGGTGTCGTTGGTGCCTCTGGTGCCTCTGGTGCCTCTGGTGCCCTTCGTGCCCCTAGTGTCGTTGGTGCCTCTGGTGCCCTTGGTGTCCCTGGTACCTCTGGTGCCCCTGGTGTCGTTGGTGCCTCTGGTGCCCTTGGTACCCCTGGTGCCCTTGGTGCCCTTGGTGCCCCTGGTGCCTCTGGTGCCCTTGGTGCCCTTGGTGCCCCTGGTGTCGTTGGTGCCCCTGGTGTCCTTGGTGTCTCTGGTGTCCTTGGTGCCTCTGGTGCCTCTGGTGTCGTTGGTGCCTCTGGTGCCCTTGGTGCCGTTGGTGACACCAACAACACCAGAGACACCAAGGGCACCTTAGGCATCATGGGCATCAGAGGCACCAACGACACCAACAACACCAGAGGCACCAAGGGCACCTTAGGCACCAAGGACACCAGAACCACCAATTGCAACGACACTAACAACACCAAGGACACCAGAGGCACCAAGGGCACCAGGGGCACCAGGGGCACCAGAGGCACCAACGACACCAGGGGCACCAAGGGCACCAGAGGCACCAGGGGCACCAACGACACCAGAGGCACCAAGGGCACCAGAGGCACCAGGGGCACCAAGGGCACCAACGACACCAGGGGCACCAAGGGCACCAGGGGCACCAATGACACCAGGGGCACCAAGGGCACCAGAGGCACCAGAGGCACCAAGGGCACCAGAGGCACCAGGGGCACCAAGGGCATACCTTCCAAGTCTCACTCCTTGGGAGTGAGTCTCACTCCTATCTACCTAATCTCACTCCCGACACCAGCAGGAAAATGTATTGTTTTATATTGGATCTCACTCCTGGTACTCTAATCGTAAAGTATTGTACTATTGGTGGCGAGTCTAAATCTCACTCCTCACCAGGTTGAACCCTTGGCAGCTATGCAAGGGCACCAACGACACCAGGGGCACCAAGGGCACCAGGGTCACCAATGACACCAGGGGCACCAAGGGCACCAAGGGCACCAGAGGCACCAGAGGCACCAGAGGCACCAAGGGCACCAGAGTGACCAGAGGCACCAACGACACCAGGGGCACCAAGGGCACCAAGGGCACCAGAGGCACAAATGATACCAAGATACTATATCACAATATACCGTATTTCTTCTAAAAATTCGGCCCTTCTAATTATTCGGCACCCTTTACCGAATGATTGAATATAGTCTCTAATTTTTCGGCAAAGGTCGTCATGCGTATATACTATAAACGGGAATGGAATGCGCACGCAGACAGAATGTTGAACATTAACCTCTAAAAATTCGGCGAAGCTAAAGCAATATTATTATTTTCATGCCGAATTTTTAGAAGAAATACGGTAATATATATACAGTGCGTAAATGCTGACTTTGCATATTTCGTGACTCTTATATGAAATATCAACCCAATTTTTACAGGCCGCCTCTATGAATTTTATTGCTATCGCGCGTGCGCAGTAGCGACCCTTTACCAAATATCTCGAAAATATGCTCCAGATGCTGCTCTTTCTAGTGTCCTGATGAGTAAAAAATAAAAATAAAATGCCTCCTCCCGCCCCTATTTTTTGGAAAAAGGTGGATGAGAATCAAGTAAGTTATTTTATATGGCCTTATGATCAAGGTCAATTTGCTTGTGTTGAACAACTACCTGCAACTGTGTGCCTCAAAATTATGCCAGTTGATGCCTATAATGCTAGCATAATTCTCAAATGCTTACACACACCTATTATGCTCAAAACTATGCCGGCATAATTTACCTACCCCTATTAATAAGTACGCCATTGTTGCAGTCCTCCTCCGGTCCTGTACTTATTTAGTCCAGTCAACAGTACACTCTTGCGTCTGCATACCTTTCCTGTAGACTCTGCATGGTTTGGGTGGGGGTTGCCGGAATCATGCACTGAAAGCCTTACAGTTGGGGGTTCCAACCTATCCAACATTAGTCTCTAATAGATTGCCTAGCGAAACTAGTCCTGTGGACTTTTGAGTCGAATATAATACCGTAAGTCGGGTTTTAATTGCGAGTTTTTCTACGTTTCGCAAACATAAACGTGCGCGCGTATACTACAGTTACGGTACGGGGTCGTCCATCGCAATTATTGGATTCGCAATTTGGCCTCACTTGCATGACTAGAACGCAATTATTAAACTACGCAATTAAAAACCCGTCCTACGGTATTATAGTTTTGCTATATAGGCAAGAGGAAGCTAAGAATCCTTTCAGCTACCATTGTACCAAGGTATTACATTAATCCTTTGACATTGTACCAAGTGATAGCTTGGTACAATGGGAGCTCAAAGTGATACCTTGGTACAACGGCAGCTCAAAGGATCCTTCCTCCCTTGTATTTGTACAGACAAGGACAGCTGCACTCGATTTCAATTAACATATGTAGGTATTGTAGGGTATACTGCAGATCTAGAGTAATGTTCAGTACGTGCAACAGATCCAACTCACGTAGCTATAATAATAATAATAATATACCACATTATGGCAGTATGAACATGTTGAATAATAGAATACCGTATTTCTTCTAAAAATTCGGCCCTTCTAATTATTCGGCACCCCTTTACCGAATGATTGAATATAGTCTCTAATTTTTCGGCAAAGGTCGTCATGCGTATATGCTATAAACGGGAATGGAATGCGCACGCAGACAGAATGTTGAATATTAACTCGGCGAAGCTAAAGCAATATTATTATTTTCATGCCGAATTTTTAGAAGAAATACGGTAATAATAATTATTACAGACATAATAATACAAATTCTATAGTAACTGAGTGACAGGTAGATCCTTGCTACGAGAATTTTGATCAAGAAACAGCACCTCAAACACATGGTTAAAGAAGTCCGGATGATACTTGCAAGCTCGGACACAGTCTGGGATAAAATTCACTTCCAAGAGTCGAGGCTCCATTACTTTTCCATTATCCAATTCTCGGTTCACCCATTCCAGCATCAAATCAGCAGCATAGAGAGCACGAGACTGCAGTAATAAATAAAACAACCAAATGTTAATTTTAATAACTAAAAATCTCCAGTAGTATTACACTATCATCAGCGAGGCACTATAGCATATATAACACTCATAGCAAGATTTTTTTGAAGTTCACTGTCGTACTTTGATCAGTGACTAAAGTTTATTTTTGACAATACTAGCCAAGATCCATTAATTTTCTTTATGTGGGTATAAAAATTTAATATTAATTTTATACAATTACACTGCATGATTGTTTCTCATCCTGACAATGTACTCTACCTGATTGAACGGTGCTAGTCCAGCTGGGGGAGGAACTGCAGCAGCTGCTTTGAACAAACCTCGGAACATGGTGAAGATTTTGTCCTACATATTGGATGAATAGAGAAGAGGAGAAGTACATACATGTATGTACACGTACTGAAAGCCAAATAGTCTATTCACAACATCATGACGAAATCTATGAAAATGCTCAATACAGAATAGTGTCATTGAACACATGTACATGTATAATCATCTCTTTGAATATATACAACATGGAAAAGGCTATAGACACTACTATGTTATAATATAGTGTCCTGGGCAAGCACCCATGCGGACCAAAATCGCTAGTTATAAGACATTGTGTGTTCTATTGCCTACCCAGGATAGCATAATATATACCTGTACAGCAGTCCAGGGTTGATCTGGATACTGTTGATTGAAGAGGGGGACAAAGTCCTCACAGTTGATCTGCTTCAGAGAGCTCTCATCACGGTAGTTCATCACCGTGAAGTGTTTGTCATAATCCATGAAGTTGGCCAGAGAAAATGGTCTATAGACACACAATGTCATACATGTACATTAGTAATATTTCAAAAGATTATCATGTCACACTGCAATTTAAACTGAGGAAAAACACAATCCATCATCCAGTACACAATTCTCCCATAGCACAGTTATACACAGCAGGAGAGATGGCTCCCCCCACCCCCGAACATAGCAATGCCATATACTATTACCTGTTGGCAAAACGCAACCAGAAGACATTGTAAGCATGAAGGACGGTTGGGTTGACGGAGGTCAGGAGAAGGACATAGCGGATGTCAAACTTGACTCCACCCACCAAGTCATCTCGTTGGAAAAGGACAGGGTCAGTGATGTACTTGCTTACAATCTGAAATACACGTGATATTTCATCAGTGTATGTAGAGAGAGAGAGAGAGAGAGAGAGAGAGAGAGAGAGAGAGAGAGAGAGAGAGAGAGAGAGAGAGAGAGAGAGAGAGAGAGAGAGAGTGTATGTGTGGCAATTCAATCCTTCCATTCCACATTCTATTCAGGACTTACTCCATTCCAATTATTACTATTATAATATCTTCTACACATGCTGTACCTTGGGTCCAGCCTGGGCCAGTCTGATGACTTGATGGAGATTTCTGGTGATGTGAATATCCATTCCCCTTCCCAGGTTCCACGGTTTCACAATCCAAGTGTTATCCTCTCCCCTGGCAAAACAAGCCAAAATTAAAATTGGTGGCCATCAAACGAATTAAAAATTGTAACATGGGCTAAATTCATCATCAAAATTAATGGCTGTACATTACATAATAATATTATACTACCTTAAAACAAAGATTAAGTGACATTTAACAATGCATCTGTTCACCTTTCTTCTCTCTTCAGGTAGTTATGGACAAAGAGAGGCAGCTCGTAGAGGAGGTTAAAGGTCAACGGTAGCCATGACGGAGCCGAAGTAGGACCTCCACCTCCTGCTGCGGCTCCCTGGCCCCGCCCCCTCTCATCGTTGTTGTCGGGAGAAATCGGGGCAGCCCCTGACTGATTAACTCGTCTACAGGTGACGCATGCTAAGAGGTCCTTGCAGGTGATCATGTTCTCACAGGCAAACTGGTTGATGAACTTGCCAGGCACAAGTGACCTACATGCAACAGCACATGGACGTACATGTAACAGAGCAGGTAATGGTCGTCAGAACCTGTAGCATGCATAGTAGACTAGGTAATGGTCGTCGAAACTACGTGCCCACTATTAATCGGTTGTCTACAGTAATTCACCTTACCTGAAATCCTTAAAGTGGTCTGAGATCCACAAGATATCTGCTGTCTTTTTGGACGTGGTGAGTTTGAAGATGGGGTGAGTGAGGAAGCTCTGAAGCAGCTTCATGTCCGTGTAGACGGTGAACTGTGTCTTGGCAGCCGCCAGCTCATGGGCAGCAAAGAGGATGTGGTCGGGAAGGGTCTCTCCGCTTCTCTCCTGGGAAAAGACAACACAACGAGGGAAAACTGATAACCTTGTAAACAGGCCCCTCCTAGTTATTATGTGCACTTGAAAAGCTTATGACATGAGCCAAATTTCTACGACTTAATCTATTGATACATCTACATACCCTAAATCACGAATATTTCATTGTTAAAATATTTTCGGACAGCCAGGCTTATGCAAAAATTAAACGTGCAAAAATACATGCGCAATATTAACGATTATTGCGGTACAGGGTCGTTTATCTGAAAATTATTTAATGCGAAAAATTATTTAATGCGAAAAATTATTGCACGAAATACGAAATATTATATATACTGTGTATGTACCTGTGGCTCAGGAATTTTGAAGTTTCCTAGTTCATTCCAGAGCGGGCTGTCGAGAGGAAGTGTCAGGTGATTATCACGTGACCAGGGAAGGGTGTGGCAGGCTCGCTCCAACTCTGATTTGATACTCTCAGGAAGAAAGTTACAAGTCACCTCATCTGGAAATCATGATTTAAAAAATTGTCATTTTTTGCTAACATCAAGGCTGTTACTACTTTCAGGTATGAGCAATTTGAAGATCACTTGTCCTCAAAGTTTAAGCCGTGAATCTTTACGATGATTATATTCAATATTCATGCAATATAAATGTTTCTCTGGTAATAATATAATTATTATAATTATAATATATCCCACCATTAAAATTAATTTTACCTGCATAGTCCAAGTCTTTGGTAGGCCACATTAGACTGAATGCCAGTTGGGTTGGAATGAAGAAGAACGCTACCATGGAAACCGTCGGGTCATGTGACTGCCGAACACGAGAGCCAAACTCATCCATGATGTACCACATTGGAACTGGCTACAGGCAAGAATATAATGTACATACATGTGTAGTTATTATAACGCTGTAATATACACAAAGATATCCCTTAGGCATTCATATAAAAAAGGAAGAAAATAATTTAAGGCATGATATTGAAATATATAATATTTTAATTGTAACATTGTACGTGTACATGTAACTCACAGCATTGCTGATGTGGTAGGCGTGGCAATAGCCCCACATCGTTTCAAGTATTCTGTCCACCAGATCTTCGGACGGCAAATCTGCTCCTTCCTCCTCCCCCTCATTCTGAGTGGGAGGAGCTTCACTAACGACCTCCTTTACATCCTGTTTTCCATCACCTCTGGCTCCACCATCCTCTGTGGCCACACCCCCTTGTGCCGATTGTACATCCGGTACGACCACTTGCCCGGGCAGGTTTGCTGAGCCATCCTTCTTCTCCTTGGAAGCCATTGCGTACCTCTCCTTGAAACTCTTTCTTGGTATAGCCTCCGTATCGGAGTCACTGTCTTTCTCGTCTGGAACCTCAGTGGCGTAAAACTGGGACACATCACCTAAGTCCCCAGAACTGTAGCCATCTTTCGCCTGGTCAGCAGTTTTAAAGGAGCCGAGAGGAGCGGCTCCTCGTCCTGGCGTTGCTAAAGTAGCAGCTGCTGATTTCTCTGTTCCTTGTTCTGTATCATCGTCATCATCATCATCATCTGACCATGCCTCCTTTTCATCACCTAAAATTAGAAGAGCAAATCAAAAAGTTTGGGAGGGGCTGAGTTAGAGGGTGATTTCCCTCCCTAGAATTACCAATACTATCTACAATACCAGTATTACCTTCATTACCCATTTTATTATCTATAATACCCTACATTACCACCATACACTATGAAAAGTTAGGTTATGTTACCACATTGAAGCAACTCCAAATTACTACATGTAGCTGACTCACTGTTGATCAATAATTCTCCAGATTAAAGGAGGTAACCCTCTACTAAAATTTATACGCAAGGTGTAATGTCATTTTTTCCACACCTGATTCACTGTCGGCTGCGTAGGGGTCCTCCCCGTCACCCTCCTTGCCCCGCCCACCCAGCAGCACGTCCAAGGGAGCTCCGGCAAGGCCCATCAGCGCTGCCATCCGATTGGCCAGTCCTGGAATGTGAAGCAGCTGCTGACGGGCACTGGAAGGCTGGAACGTCCATGCATGATCCACCAAGAAGATGCTGCAGAATAAAAAGGCAATAAGGTCACAGGTCAGAGCATTAAAATTATTTATTTAATTCCGCTAAAATTGGTATTTGAGGTTTACATACAATACAAGAAATGCAACATAATACTGATGATATTTCAGTAAGTTCCTAAGTTAGTTGGGGGCCCATACTTTAAACAATACTGATTCTTATGTTGGCTTAATTTTTATAATGCTAATTATTTTAATACATGAGATAAGCTTACGCTGATGCATCATCTTTCTTGAGTCCATCCTCAGAGCTGACCACAACCTTCCAGTCACCGTCCTCCGTGGGACTCATCGTGAAATAGCCACCGGCATCATACACCTGCAAACACAACCACTAGCCCATAAAGAGGTCATCTTCCATAAATGATTCCTTAATCAGCCCCAAATAATTACATTCAAAAGAACTGGCCAGCTCAAGCTAGTATCATGCCCAGCCTAGCACTAGTCTCACGGGCCAGATGCAAGATTATCCAACCCCTCCTACGAAACAATTGAGAAGGAAGGAGGCCGGACATGATGAGACTACAGGCTCAAGCAGAATACCTATTTGAAGCATATATTAAAGATCGCAGGAAGCGCCATTTAGGTTAGTTGTTGGGTGCCTAGGCTAGGCTAGGCTAGGCTGGAGAATAAAGGGAAAGTACAGTAGCAGGCTGCTGGGGTCATTCCATGAGCACATATTTATTTAATACCATGCACCTCCAAGCTTAGCTTCTCATAGAGGGCCTTCCAGTAGATCTGCGGCACTCTCTCCAACTGGGATCCATGAGACTGCTTGAACCGCTCGAAATTCATTATCTTTCCGCTGGGTGAGAAGAAAATCCACGTGGGTGCAGGGTGCAGATATAGATCTGCTGACGTTGCACATTGATCGGAACGGAACGGAACACCGATGCCATCGATATTATGAGTCCAAACCAGAGGAGGTAGGACACGCTTGACCTTTGGCTAATAGTTCACTAATTAAATCGCTATTATAGGCTTTCGTGAAGATTTTAAGAGGATATCGTTGTGATTTTCGAACTCAGAGCTATTGATTTAGTGGGGGAGCCCCTCTTACTTAGCACTATAGAGCATTTTTTAGGTCTTTGGAATGTCAATTAGCCGCTTTGATTAACATTCCAAGGACCTAAAAATTGCTCTACAGTGCTAACTAAGAGGGGCTCCCCCACTAAATCAATAGTGCTGAGTTCGAAAATTACAACGATATTCTCTAAAAACCTTCACAAAAGCCTATACTAGCGATTTAATTAGTGAACTATTAGCCAAAGGTCAAGCGTCCTCTGAGTCCAAACAATTGTCAAGGCTTCATACCGGGAATTCCATTCCATTCCAATTTGAAGGCGTGGCCAACCCACGTGGAATATTGGAGCAAGCCTGAGAATGAGCTCGAGTTCTGAAGACGAGGAATCTCTTGAGGAATCAAGCTGTCCCTCAGAATGGTCAGATGATGATGAAAGAAGCTGTGATCAAGAAGACAGTGACATAGATAAAGATACAGCGAAACTTAGCGGATCTAGCAGGAGAGAGCCGACAAAGGTGAGATCAAGAGGGAAACAAAAAAGAAAGGGAAAGAGAGAAGATGACACTTCATCAGATCAGGAAGAAAGTGACCAAGATGAAGAGGCAGAGAAAGATTGGAACGACAAAAGAAGAAGAAAGAGAAAGAGAGAGCCTGAAGATAGAATATCATCAGATCACCGGGAAGAAACTGACCAGGAAGAAGAGAACAGAACATCACAGAATAAGTTAGAGAAGCATAGACAAGATGAAGGAGCGTCTCAAAGAGATGAAAGAGTGAGAAAGAAATTAAGAGGAGATCGATCGTCCAAAACAGTAGCAGGAATCATCTATCTGAGTAGGGTGCCTCCCTTCATGAAGCCACATAAGGTCAAGCACCTGTTGTCGCGATACGGGAGTGTGGGCAGAGTGTACCTCAAACCAGAAGGTCAGTTCTGAATCAATTCAGCGTGTGTCTTAAGTCAAATCCAATCTCTTTCCATCAGATCCTATTGTTCGGCAGCGTCGAGTCAAATATAAAGGTAACAAGAAGAAAAACTTCACTGAAGGGTGGGTTGAGTTTCTTGATAAGCGTGTGGCCAAGACTGTGGCCCTGATGCTCAACAATACTCCCATTGGTGGGAAGAAACGTAGCTACTACCACGACGATCTGTGGAACATCAAGTACCTCTCCAAATTCAGATGGACACATCTCACAGAGAAAATAGGTAAACACAAGTGATCTGATGCATGACATTGTAGATCATGGATTGGAGGGTGAAAGATATTGGTGCATTACTTAATTAATGTGCCTGATCTAATCCTATAGCTAACCAGAAGATTGATTGATATCTTTACATAATCAATTTTGCAAAAAGACAATTATACCCCCCCCCCCCCCCAAATCACTTGGATTATTAAACTGTGTATAATATATAGCATATGAGCAAGCTGTGAGAGAGCAGAGGATGAGGACAGAGATATCCCAGGCAAAGAGAGAGAACAGCCACTACCTTGCCAGCGTGGAGAAGGGGAAGGAGATCAAGGCCATAGTGGAGAGGAAGAGAAAGAGAGGAGCTACTGAGGATGAGGTGATCATGATAGCTCTCTTGCCAAAGCTTACAAAGTAACGATTGGATAAATGAAGACTTAAAGTTAATAAAAAGAAAGAATCAAGATCCAGCTGGGAATCGAACCCAGATCTTTTCAACTTTTTTGTCTTACTGTTCCATCACTATAGCTGCAAACACAGTATATACATTATAGTCTCCCACCTTTATTAAAATAATATTTCTGTTGTAGGTTACAAAGCTTCAAAGGCAGTACAAGCAGAGGAAAGTGACTGAACAGACAGCACAGAGTAGGGAGACTACTTTTACAGGAAAATCACATTTGAGACTTTCCAGTGACTCTAAGATCCATCTCAGTGATTCATTGTTGAAAAAAGTAAGAAATTGGTAGAATAAGTACCGTATAATTATTACACATGTAAGCGTTTAGTTCAGGAAAGATTCTGGATTGCCACATTATCTCCCCAGTAACAATTTACTTTTCTGTGGTTATGAGGTAATTATAGTGTAATTATGATGAAACCTATGGTGTAATCTATGAGGTAATTATGAGAAAATTCAGGGCTTCCCTGGAGCTTTTCTGAGACTTGAAAATCAGTAAATATGTAGAGTATCTTACGCATGTATCCAGCGAATAGATTACAAGCTGAGCGCTACTTTCTCTGAGAAGTACTGTTGGTTGAACTTCACGTGTTTTCTTGGCTTACGTAATGCCATGGATAAATAAAGCTAGCCTTGCGCTATATATAGCACGCATCACTGCCACAAGGGGCTGGCCCGCGCGCGACTGCAGCAGCGTGACCAACCTGAACTTCGGAAGGAATACTGTGTTGTCGAGTTCGTCTCTGTGATTGAAACATCGAAATTTGTCGCTATCAAGGTTGAGAGTCGATCTTAGACGCCATCTCCATGATTTCTGGGGCCAGCATCGATCGATGTGTACGCATTCTATTGACGACCTTTTACCACATGCACCATTTCACTGTGCAGCTACTGGGGAGATGGTCAAGGGTTCATACAATATGCTAAATTTATATCATTGTGAGTGCGATGGTGATTTTGTAACCCCTTTCTATATACTTTTGTAGATACTGCCTGGTTGAGCAATCACAGCTACACACAATGCCATGCTTCAAGTCCTGACGATTAAAATTATTAAATGTGACAGTTGCAAAGGTGGTCAGTTTTATGTGTAAAATTAATAGAGCAAGGTACTGATCTTCGGACGTAGGCATTTTCGGACATCACTAAGCCATCTTCATTCAATCCGATGCACCTTCTCGAACATAAACAGGTAGCTCTACCCCATAGTAATTACATTATATAATCTATCGGACCATAGTACTAAGCGACGTGGGTACTGTACTAAATCAAAGATCTTGTACGAAATATTGATTTCTGTCCAGGAGTATGAATTTTCGACTAACCTTCATAAAAAATAACCCAAAAATGATCAACTCTCTCCAACACCGATACGGCTGTCCTACTACCTTGCCGTTCTTGACTGGTAATTGTAACTTCTGAAGCCCCTCCCACTGCGCATGCGCAGTGCTTACGTGAAGTTAAGTCCTGGTATCAATGTTCGTTCGGTTTGAATTTTTGTCTGCGCGGAAAAGCCATTGTCCAGGGGAAGAGCGTGTGTGCCAGCGTCTGCGCCACAACGAGAGCGTACCAAGTTGTCTTAACAGTTCAGCGGGAAATTTTGATGGTCATTTAGAAAATAGGGTGTCAATTGTCAGATGAATAACACCAGATCTTCTAAGTTGCCATCATATATCCCGCTGAATTATTTAAATAACTTGTACACTATCGTCGTGACGCAGACGCTGGCACACACGCTCTTTCCCTGGACAATGGCTTTTCCGCGCAGGCGAAAATTCACACCGAACGAACATTGATACCAGGACTCAACTTCACGTAAGCACTGCGCATGCGCAGTGGGAGGGGCTTCGGGAGTTGCAATTACCAATCAAGAACGGCAAGGTAGTAGGAGAGTCATATCGGTGTTGGAGACAGTTGATCACTTTTGGTTTGTTTTTTTATGAAGGTTGGTCGAAAATTCATACTCCTGGACAGAAATCAATATTTCGTACAAGATCTTTGATTTAGTACAGTACCCACGTAACTTAGTACTATGGTCACAGATTAAAGATGGTAAATACTATTGGGTAGAGCTATCTGTTTATGTTCGAGAAGGAGCATCAGGTTGAATGAAGATGGCTTAGTGATGTCCGAAAATGTCTACGTCCGAAGATCAGTACCTTACTCTATCCATGGATCTTGTATAATATATGTTTTTTTTATCAATCATTGTTGGCCCAATGTTGGCCTTTTGCATATCGCACGCATGCTCATAATTACATGTAGCGTGAGTGCTCTAATCTCGTTCCCAGTTCCCAGTCCCCGGACTCGAGCGAGCATCACATGATAGAACCGCGCCCCTTCATTGTATTTTGCTGACTAATTTGAATATATACGATGGCAACTAAAAGCAACCAGCCTGAAGATATCCAAAGGGGAGTCAAAGAGCTAGAGAAGGAAATCACCTGCCCAGTCTGCCATGATCATTTCCAAGAGCCCAAGATCCTTCCGTGCCTTCACTACTACTGCAAAGGGTGTGTCCAGGCGCTAGCGCGGAGAGCTGGCGAAAACAAGCCCTTTTCTTGCCCAGAATGTCGAAGTCCCACCGTTCTTCCGCAAAATGACCCTGATCAATTGCCGACAGCTTTTTTCGTCAACAGAATGACCGAACTCCACGCGAAAATGGAAAAAGCCCACGGAAAGGTTGAAGCAATGTGTGAGCAATGCGCGGAATCCAAGGCGGTAGCATTCTGTCGCCAGTGTGCTACTTTTATTTGCGACAACTGCGTCGAGGTTCACAAGAAAATGAGAGTTTTTGTTGATCACAAAGTAACCACGCTTGAGGAGCTGAAAGAGGGCGGGGCCAAACAGCTTCTTCCGAAACAAGCCCCGCCCCCAATGTGTAAAGTTCACGAGGAGCAAATGAAAATCTACTGCTATGAATGCAAGCATCTCATTTGTCGAGACTGCATCCTTGATGACCATGCCGGTCACAAGTACGATTTCGTGAAGAAGGCTGCCCCTGCAATTAAGGGAAAGCTCACTGAACGCCTTGCCCCCCTCAAAGAAATGCAGGGGACTTTATATGATGCTACAAAATCCATCAAATCAGTAAACTCTGATATTGAGAAGCAAGGAGCAACAGTAGCTGCAAGCATTGAGCAATCCTTTCAGGAATTATATGAGATCCTTGAGCAACGTAAAAGAGAGCTACTTGAGAAAACGTCTAGTCTTGCAAAAGGAAAGCTCGAGCGGTTAAATATCCAAGAGAAAGAATTTGAGAATGTATCAGGTACTATTCAGAGTCTAGTGGAGTTTGTGGAACAGAACATTGAGAATGCAACTGAGGAAGAACTGGTGACCATCCACACACAGATACTGAATCGAATAGATGAGGAGACAAAAAAGCATCAGCAGAGCAGTGCTGCTAAATTAAAGCCAGTGGAAGAGGCTGACATTATGGTAGGGATAGAATGTGCTAAGGAATTGAAAACACTCTGCCTGGAGAAAGCAGTTGTTACAACTTCACCTGCTGATCTATTCAAGTTGGTTGTACCCAAAGGTGGTATGGGAAATGCCGAGGTTGGAAAGGCATCAAAAATCGAGCTGCAGGTGTCATTATGCCATAATATTATGCAATGCAAGAAGCCTACGTTAGTCAAAGCAAAATTAGAAAGTTCTGCTAATGAAACTGTAGTTCAAGCCAAAGTAGAGCAAAAATCTGACGATGCATATGAGATTGAGTACATTCCCAGTGTCCGAGGTCGCCATCAGCTGAAAGTCACAGTTGGTGATCTACCAGTAGCTGGAAGCCCTTTCCCTGTATTTGTCCATATTCTACCCACCCAGCTTGGTAAGCCACTCAAGATTATTTCTGATCTTGAAGGACAGGGTATATCATTCAATTCCTGTGGTGAGTTGGTGTTTGCTGAATGTGAGGGTGATATTCTATTTCTTGACAAAAGGATAACCAAGTCTCAGCATGGATGTGAGTTTCTCTTTGGTATTGCTGTGGATGATGATGACAATGTATATGTAACGGATGGTGACAATGGGAATATAGTCAAGTTTGACAAAGAAAGTGTAAAAGTTAAGGCTATCAAGCCTACAATCAAAGGTTTTACTGCCCGCGGTATAGCAGTATTTGGTGATCATGTTATTGTAACTGATGCAGGTAATCACCAGCTCCTAGTTTTTACAATGGACCTATGCTTGGAAAAAATAATTGACTGTCTGCAGACTGGACGAACAATTGGAGTAGCCTGTGATAAAGTTGGCAATATGTATGTTTGCAACTATGGTGACAACTGTATTCAAGTCTTTAACACTCAAGGAGTATTTTTGTATACATTTAGTGAAAAAGGTAGTTCATCATGTAAACTGGATCATCCTCACTCGATCTGTATTGCTGGCGATCTAGTCTATGTCACTGAATGGGGAAATACTCATTGTGTGTCAGTATTCACCAAGGAAGGGAAATTTATCACTTCATTTGGTAAAAGAGGACGCAAAGAAGGAGAGTTTGACAGTCCTAGTGGATTAGCTGTGGACAGTGATGGCATTTTGTATGTCTGTGATACTGATAATAAGCGACTACAACTATTTTAGATCGTTTTGTATATCTTTCAGGTCAAATCTTTTAGTTTTGACCCATTCTATGTGCCCGTGTAAAAATTATATCCCCAAGTACTGCCAAACCCTCCATGAAATTAATAATAATTATTTATTTCTATTTAGTGTGTAAATCAAAGATTAATTCTTCACTACAAGACTTACTTATACTACTCATACTATAGCATAATAAAGTTGCTTTATATAAAAATTAATAATAATTATGTTATGATTGTCATGTTATCCTTCCTTGAAAAAATTAATGTCAGTACGTATACAGCTATTCTTTACTGGTAGCCTTGTATTTGTTAAGAAAATTGTAGAGTAAGTTATGCCACAGTCTTGGCTGGTCAAGATAGGCCGGGTGCCTGGCATTCTCTAGCTTAACCACACAATGGTTGGGGAGGAGGGAGAGATTCTTCACTGACTCAGAACCAAGGGACTTGTCCTTGTCACCATAAACTATCACAGTTGGTACCTGCATGCATCACAAAATTTAATAGCCCTATACATTGATCGAAAGCTCAATAAAAATAAAGAGTTTATCATCCATGCATTCATACAATAGAGAAGAAACTGGCGAAGCTCATCTATGCCCTCCCCAAAATTTTGCGAGCCCCTGCATTGTAAGTCCCTAATTTTTGTTGGTGGATACCCTGAAATTACTCTCTAATTACCTAAAAA
This sequence comes from Cliona cf. orientalis, assembly GCA_963930775.1. Taxonomy (NCBI): domain Eukaryota; kingdom Metazoa; phylum Porifera; class Demospongiae; order Clionaida; family Clionaidae; genus Cliona; species Cliona cf. orientalis. The sequence continues at coordinate 1,038,859 of OZ005701.1, read as the reverse complement.
AACATGCTCACCTTTATGGAAGGATACAGTGACGTGTACCTTCCAGTGCTCACAGGTGCCACTGGGATGTAACCTTTGACCTTGTCCGGGTGGGCAGTCAAGAATGGCAGTGCTACTGATCCACTCATCGAGGGACTGATGATAATTACAGGGGCAGTGATTTCAAGAGAGGACAGAAGACTGATCATAAACTTCACTGGATCATTCACTTGCCCTGAGCGAGATTTACCATAACCTATTTTGCAAGAGAGCAATAATGTTATGGCTACGCTCAAACCAATCTCATAATTTTTGCCATCTATGGTGACCTTTACTGCACAAGCTAAATTTTAATAATATCAGGGGGAGGGGGGTGGGGGGAGGGGGTGGTAGTAAGAGATGAGAAAGAAATTGTTTTTGTAGTACCTCTCTCTCACCTGGTATATCTATGGCGACTGCTCTGTGGCCCATGGCAGCCAGGTAATTGAGGGTACCAAGCTGAACCCAGTTCTCTGACGTGAACGCCTGGCCATGGAGAAGAAGAATTTCTGACTTTGGCTTTGTCGCTGGCTTAGCCTCACGATAAAACACTGCCACACCCTGAAATGGGTAATAATGCTATCATACACAGTAGGTGGATCACAGATACATGTACTTAATGGCAGGCTATGTGAGCATAGATAATAGAGGTGAGACAGAACTGGGAGGGTGGGAGGGGGGATGCAAATCATCATGGGTAACCACAAACAATGTGGGGCCGACTAGCAAATGGGGGGGGGGGGGGGGGGGGGGGGGGGGAGTATTTAATTAAGACTGTACATACATCAACATCCAGTGTATCTGCAGTAGGTTGTTCCATAGCCTCTCTCTTCCTCTCTATCTCCTCTGGTAGAGGGGGCGAGAGCAAGTCCATATCCCTGTGCAGCTCCACTGCCACACCATCAAGTGATGCCATTCTTGACTGAGATTTGACACGACCGGTGCGTATATCTTGTTTAAGATCTCCTCCGATTTCACTAGCAATCGGGTTTTCTTTTGAAGAACGAGAAGACCGCGATATCAGCCAGCAGAAGAGGAACACCAAAATGACCACGCCCACGATGAAGTTCGCTTTTCCTCGATTGCTCAAGTTCGGGTGGAACATGACAGATCAATGATTACGTATAGTGCGTGCAAACCTGCTGCTTGCACGAATGGAGAGTATGGAGTAGATTTCTTTCAAAAGATCAAGCGTTCCGAGTAGAATCTTTCCAGATCGAGCGTAATTCGTTGACGACCCCTTTCCCAACAATGTTTTTTGTGAAAAGTTCGTGCGGTTCATAGGTCAATGCGGTCAAGAGTTCAGGGGTCGAAAGTGAAAAAACAAGGGGCCGAAGAAGACGTAGGCTACAGGCTAAGATCGGGGCGAAGATGGGTCGTAAGGTGACGCTAGCGTGCTGTGCTCTCAACCAGTGGGCGCTGGACTTTGAAGGAAACATGAAGAGAATGCTAGAGAGTAAGAAATCCTCTTTTTTGTGTGTGTGTGGGCAGTGAATGAAGTACATGTACATGTAGCTACACCCCCTAATATACATTGATTTGTTGATAAACATTGATTTTGCTGAGATTTGATTTTTTTCCTGCATATAAATTGATCCTGATGACACAGGTATCAAGCAAGCTAAAGCAAAGGGAGCAACCTTCCGTCTTGGACCTGAGCTGGAGATAACGTTAGTTCAAGTTAAATTCAGTACCCAAGAACGTGAGAATTTTAATTTGCTTACTCCAGGGGAGCCCTCTAAAGTGTTAATTGAATGTATACATATTATTGTGCATAAGCAAATGTTTGCTTTAATTATTTTGCAGTGGTTATGGTTGTGGTGATCATTTCCATGAGAGTGATACTCTCCTTCACTCATGGCAGGTGCTGGCGGAGCTGCTCCAGGCTCCAGAGACACAGGGCATCGTCTGCGATGTCGGCATGTAAGAACATGCAAGCCACATGTACATGTACATGTACTTGTACCTGTATTGGTGCATGTATGTATGTATACATATGCCAGCATTAATGTTTTTACACCAGATAGTTTATTTGTCTACTAAACAGGCATGCTCAATAACCATTAATCATTGAAACTTCAAATTGGGATAATTTTTATCCAAAGATTTCCTTATACCTTAAAGATTCTTGCTGTACTTGCATTGTGGCTAGAAACACTGTATTCTCTCTCCTTTCTCTGCTACATGTAGGCCTGTAATGCACAAGAATGTCCTGTACAACTGTCGCATCATCTTCTACAACCGTGAGATTCTTCTGATTCGCCCAAAGCTCTTCATGGCCATGAACGGAAACTACAGGGAAATGAGATGGTTCGTCCCGTGGACAAAATTAAGGTAATACTCAAATTATTCTTGGTAGTTTCTATGCATATGGCTACAGTTTAGGCTTGAAAATGGTTTTCTGTCAAACAAATACCGTATAGCGGGAAATTTTCGAGGGAGAAAACTTTCACGAATTTCGCGATTTTTCAGCCATCCGCGAAAGTTTTCTCCACGAAATTCTAGGCATGCCAGACCCATTATGCGACCAGTTGTCCACGAAAGTTTTCTCCGCGAAATGCTCCTTTCCTACCGATCCACGAAAGTTTTCTCCCTCGAAAATTTCCCGCTATACGGTATACATGTATAATGTGTAAATTTTTTTTGTGTGGCTACACTGTATTTTTTTGCAGGAAGACAGAGGACTACTACCTGCCAAGAATCGTCTCTGACATCTGTGGTCAGTACACGGTGCCGTTTGGCGACGGAGTTGTCTCAACAATCGACACTTGTATTGGATCGGAGATCTGTGAGGAACTCTTCACTGCCAACAGGTGGGGAAGTATGTTGTTGATGAAGTGACTTGTTATATAACTCTCTCCCCCCTCCCTCCCTCTCCCTCTTTTCTCTCCCCATCTCTCTCTCTCTCTCTCCCTCCCTCTCTCCCTACACTCTCTCAGTCCTCACATTTCCATGGGCCTAGATGGTGTTGAGATCTTCACCAACGGCAGTGGTAGCTACCATCAACTGAGAAAACTTCACCAAAGAGTCGACCTCATCCAATCAGCAAGCAGCAAGGTGGAGTGCAGCCACAGAGATTTATCGTATTTTTTCTAACGGGTGTCAAATAATTATAACAGTGTATATGCTTGAATAAGGCATAGAGAGCGTTTTTAAAAAAAATTGGATTCTTGTGGCTCATTTTTTTCCATTGTTCTCCATCAGGCTGGTGGTGTTTATATGTACTCAAATCTGATTGGTTGCGATGGAGAGAGGGTGTACTATGACGGGTGCTGCATCATAGCCTTGAACGGAGAGGTAAAGAACTTAAAACAACTAAAATCTATGATTATAGAATGGATCAATGCACAATATCACATCTTTATGTGCAATCATGCAATGTATGATAATGGTATAATGTGATTGTCTAATGTGCACATGCAATGCACATGCATGCATGGTCTTGGAGGAGTTGCCCTAAAATTCCATTTTTAATAGCTCAATTTTTATCCCGACTGACCCAATTGACCTTTTCCACTGGTATAATTTACCCCACTAGGTGCTGGTTCAGAGTTCACAGTTTACTCTAGACGAGGTCGAGGTCGTCGTGGCAACCGTGGACCTCGAGGACGTGCGCTCGTACCGTGGGTCCATGATCAGCCGTGGGATGCAGACCATGGAGGCGGAGTCGTACCCTCGCTGCTTCCTCGAGGTCGCACTGTCACATGACAAGTCGGTGGACGTGCCGACGACCCCGCCCACTCATGTGCAGTACTATATGCCTGAGGAGGAGATCAGGTACATAAAGATTAACCCTTCTAAAGCTACACTTGAAATTGAGAGCATGTGAAATTGAAATTTAGTACTCCATTAAACACCAACTCAATTTCAGTAACCACTTTGAGGTACACACTGACACTGGGAAAAAGGCTACTAGTACATGTACCATGACTCCGTGACCTTGACCTGTAGAGTACATGTTAGATTTGCATCTTGAAGTAGAACCCAAAATTCTCTGAAAATACAAAATACTCTCTAATGGAGAGTGAGGTTGAAATTTAAGAATAGTAGTTTTGTGGTGGAGCACTACAGCATGTCTGATTTCCCCCTTATGAAGAACCAGTGATTGATAATAGCTTCATTAATCGCTATACTTGGTACATCCCTCCATACAGCCTTGGCCCAGCCTGCTGGTTGTGGGACTACCTTCGTCGCAGTAAGATGGCCGGGTTCTTCCTCCCTCTCAGCGGAGGCATCGACAGCTCCTCCACCGCCTGTCTGGTCTCGTCCATGTGCTCCCTCGTCATGGAAGCTTGCAGGTCAGTGGAGAAATAAAAATGGATCGAAACCTTAAATATTTTGCAGTACGCTTTAAACATCTTCGAATATTATTGTTCTCTTCCAGTTGGATAAAAGATACATTGCGTATATGTCTAGTCTATGCGTAGTTAACATACATGTAACGCAAGTGCTCACTCAAGCACATTTTGCTAACTTATATGTACACACACACATACACACACATGCACTCACAGGCGAGGAAACGAGCAGGTAGCGTCGGATCTCTGCCGTGTGCTGAGAATTCCCGAGGGAAGTGAGCTACCAAAGAGTGCCAAAGATTTAGCAAGGTAAATTAATCCAGCCTGTGTGTGAGAGAGGGAAAGAGAGAGAGAGAGAGAGAGAGAGAGAGAGAGAGAGAGAGAGAGAGAGAGAGAGAGAGAGAGAGAGAGGAAGAGAGGGAGGCAGAGGGAGGGACTATAATAAATCAACAATGGTCAGTAACAGGCTGTGTATCTAATACTGCAGACAGCTGTTCACGACGTGTTACATGAGTACGGTGAATTCCTCCGGTGAGACTCAAGAGAGAGCTCGTCGATTGGCTGAGCAGATCGGATCCAATCACATCTCCATCAACATTGACGAGGCTATCAGCGCTAATGTCGCCATCTTCGCTCAGGTCAGTGAGGGCAGCCATGATAGAGAGAGATATTCTACTGTACTCTAGTGTGCTGAATTGCCTCTTTAATGATACATTGGATTTTTTTTTTTACTTGCAGTCGAGTGTGATGCTGCCAAAGTTCAAAGTTCACGGTGGCAGCGAGGTTGAGAACCTTGCCCTTCAGAACGTGCAGGCTCGCTGTCGGATGGTGCTCTCGTATTTCTACGCCCAGCTAACACCATGGACACAGGGTGAGAAAGATTTTCTTAGTCATTAAGTGGCCTGGAAACGAGGCTATGTAAACAGTATGTTTTGTTCTATTGTACGTCATATCTTGTATAAGTTAGTATCAATTTTAAAGAAAATTTGCTCTAACAATGACTGCCTATTTGGCGTGCCCCCTTTATATTATTCTCCCTCCAAGAGCTGTACCACTAGTTTAAAACCCTCTCTTGCACTTACATGTATAAACCCTCTCTTGCAGGTAAACCTGGCTCCCTGCTGGTTTTGGGGTCGGCAAACGTCGACGAAAGCTTGAGGGGTTACTTCACCAAGTACGACTGCTCCAGCGCTGACATCAATCCGATTGGAGGAATCAGCAAGACGGATCTACGCTCATTCTGTAGATACATGGCACCTCAGTATCCTGAGCTCAAGAAGTAAGTCATCTATCTGCATGTATCAGATTCTACTAGCTCAGACTTTTCGCAGTAATATAAATTTTGAGTATATACATATATGTTTGCTTTGTTTGGATTTGTTGCAGTATCCTGAAGGCCAAGCCAACAGCTGAGCTTGAGCCGATTACTGACCACCATATTCAGAATGATGAGGTGAGGACTGATATGCATGGCAGTATATGTATGTCACTCTAGCCCCTCCTCCCCCCCCCCCCCCCCCTCTCTCTCTCTCTCTCTCTCTCTCTCTCTCTCTCTCTCTCTCTTTCTCTCGCAGGATGATATGGGGATGACGTACGATGAGCTCTCTGTATTTGGTAGACTGCGCAAGATCTATCGTTGTGGTCCTTACAGTATGTTCTGCAAACTGGTCCACATGTGGAAGGAAAAATACACTGTCGAGCAGGTTAGTGAATATACTACTGTGATTTGCGAAATTTTTGTCATTAAATTTTTTTCATTTTCATAAAAAGCTTTTACGTAAAAATAGTTCACCTATACTAACTTATACAGCGAATATATTATTGCGTATAAAATTGACAAAAATTTAAATTTTGCATACACATTTTTATTCTATCCATGCAGATCGCTGAGAAGGTGAAGTTTTTCTTCAAGCACTACTCGATCAACCGTCACAAGCTGACTACTCTCACTCCCTCCTACCACGCCGAGAACTACAGCCCCGACGACAACAGGTTCGACCTCCGACAGTTTCTCTACAACACGGCTTGGAGCTGGCAGTTTGCAGCCATTGACCTCGAGGTGTGTGTGTGTGTGAGGGGGGATGGAGGAGTACTGTACATATAATATGTAGCCTCGTCCCCAGGCCACTCCCACATTTTCACATAACATTGAAAATGTGGGAGTCACATTGAAAACGTGGGAGTGGCCTGGGGATGAGGCTACATGTATGTGTGTGTTAGCAGTTAGTTAGTTAGCCTTTGTCTCTGGGCCTACATGCATATACATATACATGTAGATGAGAGAATATTGTATCCATAGGTGCAGGTACAGCAACCATTGAAATTAGTTGTACATGTATGTGTAGAGATAGATTTTCATCTAGTGGTATCAAGCTACATGTAGTAGCTTCCAGAATGTTAGCTTTGCATGCTAATAATCAATCCAATTTAGAGAATTTAAGCTTCCATGGTCTTGACTTATTTCCAGGTTGCCCGCATACTGGGAAAATCAATAGTGGCAGAGGACAAAGTGAACGACAGCACAGTACGGGATGAACAATCTGCCGACAACGACCAACCTGACAACATGGAAGTCTCCGCAGCTGCTGAGGGTGGCAGTGAGAAAGAAGAGAGACAGGAGAGGAGAAAGAAAGAAGGTACAGAAAGAGAGAGAGAGCCAGAGAGGAATTCTTCGTCTTCTTCTTTGCAAGATTTGAGCCGGTTTGAGACAGCCTCCACCCACCAGCGTGTCTACCCCTCCCTCCCTCCCATGGATACTCGGCTCAGCTTCTTGACCCCGTCCTCCCAACCCAGTGCCCCTCCCCCTCCTCCTATGCATCTCGAGGATGATGTCATCATTGCATCATCGTCAAAGAGGGCCGGCCATGAACAAAACGAACCAATCAGTGGACGTGATTCTCCACGTATCTCCACCCTCCTTGCTTTGCGTTCCACTCGCTCTGGAGCCAAGAAGCCTACCAGTACATCACCTCCCCCTCCCCCTCCTTCTTCGATGGCTGCTGCTAGCTCTTCTTCATCATCAAGATCAGCTACTGCCATCTTGGAAAGCCTCCAGCTACGAAAGAAACAAGGAGTAGGTGGCGATACGGCCGCGACTACTTCTAGATCTGATGAGAAAAAAGTTCCTGCTAAGACCTCTCCTTCAAAGTCGAGCAGCAAGCGCAAGCACACTAGTCCAAAAAGTGTGAGGCATGCTGTATCAGTCATCGCTAGCAAACCAAACCCACCAAGTGGTGGTAGTAGTGTGAATGGAACCAAGGCATCGTCACCGGAATCGGACTTTGAAACAGCACCAGAAGCAGTGAGAGAGGGTGGCGATTCCAGTGACCATGCACATGAGCAAGCTTCTGAAGGCGAGGGAGAGGGAGAAAATGGGAAGAGGTCAGAGGTCATCATTCGCACGAATACCTACACTCACCTTGGTACGAAGAGAAAATCCACTGGAGCTTTCGGTTCAACATCTTCAACGGATTCATCTACATCTTCAGAAAGCTGGCAGACGGCTGCCCTAGTGAGCGAGAGTGGTAATGGCAGTGGCTCTTCTCCTCCCGCTCCCATGGAGGGACCAACTCCACAGACCAAACGTCTCCGTTCTTTGGCCACACCCTCCGCACCGTCCCTTCGGCGGGCGCTGGGAGGGTCAAAGGTCACCACTCCACCACGAAACTCCTCCTCCCCCTCCTCCGGCTCCTCAGCCGGTAGGGGGAGTCAGAAAACGACCACGAAAAATGGCTCCTCCTCTCAAAATTCCAGCACTAGCGGATCTGGAGGGGGATCGAGAGGAGGGGGGCATGGTCGATCGCTGAGTATTGGTTCGGGACTGGCGGCCATTTTGTCTCGACCAGTGTCTGGTAAGCTACTGATGAAGAGCCCTAGCTCGAGCTCAGCAGCCGCTGGGCAGAAACAGCACCATCAAGGTGGCGATGATCCGGTGGTGAAGAAAGAACCAACTTCATGGATAGCTCAGCTTTTCCACAAGTCATGAAAATTGCTATTACTTTTTATAGATCTAGTATGTCAGGCATGCCTCCTTTTTATTAGCTAAAAGCAAAAATTATACCCTGTCCCATCGATCTATAAGAACTTAATAATAATGTTATTACAATAATTTAGAACTTCTGCATGACACTTTAGTTTTGTACAATCTCATGATATTATTGTATTATTGTATTGTGTGAAGAAATAATAGTTATTATAAAGTGGACCTCCCCATGCAACCAAACACACAATGTCATGTAATAAAAATATATCATACGCACAATAATAATATTATTAAACATATACACTGTACACAAAACATACCAACTCTTACATAATTATAATAATATGTATGGTCGTGCACCAGTAACAGTATTAGTACTGGTACTGCTAAACACTGATAGTTTTGAAGATGTTGAATCCGCTGAGTGCGGTGGTTACGAGTACCCCGGGCAGCTGGGGGTGCCAGTGGAGTTCCTTTATCTCCTTCTGTCCCTGGTGGATGAAGAGCAGCTGAGGGGGAATGCCCTCGGGAGTGTCCGCCTCAGTAGTGGAGTCCTTTTCAACTGCCAAGTCCCACTGGACAACCTGTGAGAAAAAAGACAAAAAGAGATGAGGTATATAGGAAGGGAACTCGAGTACAGAGAGAGAGAGAGAGAGAGAGAGAGAGAATATTGTATGGTTAGGGATAAGGAAGAAAATGAGATCAAGCTGGGAATCAAAGGTTCAATAATTCCCAGCTAGATCTCAATTTCTTTCTTTCCCCTAAGTATACTCTGAAAAGATGGTTATTATAGAGCTTATGTAGATGTTATAACATCTACATAAGCTCTATAATAACCATCTTTTCAGAGTATACTTAATCAATTAATTGTCTACAAATTTGCTGACCTGGTCATCTTCCCCAGCTGATGCAAAGACTGTTGAGTCATCTGGATGCCATTCGATGGACGTGATGGCCCCTCCATGGTGCTTGAACTGGGCAGTTGTCTCACCTCTGGAGGGAGGAACAGAGAGAGAGAGTAAACTTAACGAGTAAATTGTCAAAATTTAATAGTAAAAAAATTGTGAAGATTGCCTTTCCATGAAAAATAAAAAATTCCATCTCCATGGTATGGCAATATCACCAGGTCCTATCCTATAACCTTGCAGATTGCAACAGAAAAATTTCCAACTATCATAGAAAACGGGCTTACTTTTTGAACTGTCTCAAATCCCATATCTTAATGACGCCATCGTCTCCGCCCGATGCAATGAACGGGTCCTTTTCGTTCCACGATATAACGTTGACGTCGCTGTCATGTGCCCTGGTGGTGATCATGCAGGCCTTGTGAGGGGCGGCCCGAGAGTCCCATATCCTAATGGTCTGGTCCACGGAACAGGATGCAAAGACCTGCACGATTATATAATATTAATACTACAGTAATGTACAATGTCATGTAAATTTCCGTATTAACAAGGAGCCTGCCTCATAATTGACATCACACAGGTATGTATAGAAAATACTGTGATCCGATTGGTCACTCAGAGGCCCAAGGCTGGATTTAGCAACCCGAGCAAAGCGAAGTGAAGTAGTGGACCGCCAACTGACCAATCAGATTCCTGACCTACAATACCTACATTACCCTATAGTTGTAACAAATACTGTGATCCGATTGGTCACTCAGAGGCCCGAGGCTGTAGCATCCCGAGCAAAACAAAGTGAAATAGTGGACCGCCAACTGATCAATCAGATTCCTGACCTACATTACCCTACAATACCTTACAATACCTACAATACCTACATTACCCTATAGTTGTAACAAATACTGTGATCCGATTGGTCACTCAGAGGCCCGAGGCTGTAGCATCCCGAGCAAAACAAAGTGAAATAGTGGACCGCCAACTGATCAATCAGATTCCTGACCTACATTACCCTACAATACTTTACAATACCTTACAATACCTACAATACCTACATTGTAACAAATACTGTGATCCGATTGGTCGCTCAGAGGCTGAAACGTCCAAAGCAAAATGAAATAGTGAAATAGTGGAGGGCAATACTGTGAATAATTAACAATTGTTACATCAAAATGATGGAAAAATAGTCCCAATCATCCCTCCCCCCGGGCCGAGGTGCCGCAGCTTCGGTGATCCGTTTGGGAGTGACCCTGCGGACATTACCGCAGCTGGCATACTTCCAGGGATGGGGGGTATTCAAGGGAGGAACCTGGGCGACCCCTACATGTAAGCCATATATGCCCAGGACCACGTGCAGTTTTCAGCTGCAGGTGCCAGAGGGGATACCCCTGACACCGTCTAGCCCCGTTATCGATAGTACCTCCCAGAAAATGCTATTTATTGAGCTGGGACAGGGGGTAGCAAAACGCGTATGGTTTTCACGTTGGAATGTATGACGTAATTAAGAGCTATGAATATCATTAACTCTATACCGCGGCGCGCGCAAAGTGTATCTCGGCAACGGAAAGAGCTATGGAGCTGGAACAAAAACCAAAATGTAGCAGATGAACACAGCTACCATGGTCCTGAACATGTTAGACTATGCCATATACATACAAAGTTTCTTCAAAGACACATGTCATAGTATAGCAAACGCATATCTTTGTAACAGCAAGGGCTGGTAACAGTAATAGATATGGAACTGGAACAAAGATCAAAATGTAGCTCATAATCAACGATAAATATTGTTTCAGACAATCAATGTCCTTACCTGGGGGGCATTACTGTGAATAACTTGTAACATTATTGGTATATCAAACATACTAAGTCTTGTATTGTAAATGTCAAGTATGTTTGATGTCACAATCATGGAACAATGGCTAATATGCATGAGTTATTCACAGTATTAAAGCTCACAGAAAATCTCATCTCCCTAGCTGTCAATCATTAGTACAATGCGCATGCCAGCTAGCTGCAACAGCACGAACTTTGAACTTATTATATGCTTCGTAGACCACACCCCTCCATGCAGGTCAATAGCAGCTGCTCGAACTCGCCACAGTACTGCAATGGCGACGTCCTCGCTCTGTCAAATCTACCACCAGGCTATGATGAAGAACAGACCTCGTCTCTCGCTATTCTCGAGGCTCGGTGGCCTGCTGAGTGAGCAGGCCTCTCGAAACGTGCAGCGCTTCGCGCCGTTCGTTCGAGAATGCATCTCTATGGCCACCCTTGTTGTGCACAAGGCACTTCAATTCTGACCAATCGTGGGCCTTCTGAACTTGTAGAAGAGCACATCTTTTATGCCCTCCAGGTTAGGACATAACAATCCTTCAAATACTACCTCATTAAAGCATACTCAGAAATTTATTATTAACACAGAGATGGGGGGGGGGGGGGGTTATATACAACAGTAATAATTATTATTAAAGATAGATGTTATCAAGGGCTTATAGACAAGCCCTTGATGTTATAATCCACCATCTCCACCCCCTCCCCCCTCCCCCCTCCCAAAAATATACACATCAAATATCTGGTAAGGCTCAAGGGACGTAATAATACTAATGGGAAATCTAGTCAGATTTTTTTTAACAAAGAGAGAGAGGACAAAAATTGAAGTTTCTCCTCACAGTTGCTTCATTTGGGCTCCATTGAATGTCCTCCACTGATTTCGTGTGAGCAGCGAAAGGTCTCTGGTCCACATTCCATGACCCGTCGTCCCTCGGGTTCCAAATATGGATGTTCTTGGAACAGTCGCCAGTTGCCAGCCGACCAATGACAGTTCTTGACCAATCAACAGCGTAACCCTCAGTCTACAAGAAAGATGCATGCATGGAATCTTCAAAATCATTAATTTGGTAAAATATGATGGCCAGCTAAAAATTTATTGAATAGGAGGGAGGAAGAGATAATATTAGAGAGAGAGAGAGAGAGAGAGAGAGAGAGAGAGAGAGAGAGAGAGTGAAGGGGAAAGCACCTGGTGTCCACTGAAAGTGAAGAGTGGTGTCTCTTTGTGTCCGCTGAGATTCTTTCCCGAAGCCCCGCCCACTGCACTAGGACTGTCCAACAGTAACATGTGCCGGCCGATGTCCCATATGCTGACCACACCCCTTTCTGACCAAGTGGCAACCAGTCTGTGTTCAGTGATTGGAGCTGCCTAGGGAGGGGGATGTAAAATAAATTCAAACTGCATAACACTGCCATCAACTACAGAATGATGTCATACTCTTATTCTATTTATAGCTCCGTTGTGCTGTATCGTGACAGTGTCCAGCTGTGGTTCATCATCGTCCAAGATGTCTTCATCCTCGTCATCACTGTCACCTGAAGTCATATGATCACATTTTATAGATGCACGATCCAAAAGGAGACTAAAGCAATATTCTGATACCATGCACAATCCCCAGCAAAAATTTAATTATTGAATCAGGGTATAATAAATTATTATACCTTATTAAAACAGGGCACCCTTCACTATCCCAAAAGTGTATACACTATTCCGAAAATGACAGTACTGTGCATATACCTTCCTCCTCTGTGCTCTTTAGCTGTGACATCTTCATGAGTATGATGAGGTTCTGTTTTGCGACCTCAGCCTGCGTCCCTGCCACAAGGTAGGCCGTCAGTGGGTACTCCGTTCGACTATCGCCCAGCGAATCACGAAGAATGTCAAAACTCAAGCAAGGTGCTCCTGTCTGCGCCTAAAAGAGGAAGAAGAGACGAAAATTTTTTATAAGTACTGTCCATTAAATTTTGGAAACCTATATATAATAATATTATCGCATTTTTTGTCCTGATAACTCTGCACATTTGGATAGACTTACGGCATGGTACATGCAATAAGCGGAGCTATCATGAACAAGCTCCTCCCCCTCATCAAGGGGCTGGCCTGGGACGTAGACCTTATCCTCCACAGCACCAGCAGCACCTGTACTACCCGACTGTTCCCCTCCTCTTCCTGCGTCCTTTTTCCCCACGGGGGCCGCCTCGTCCCCATCCTCACTCTCTCCCCCGCTGTCCATTTCAATGGCCTCTCCAGCTGAGTCATCATCTTCTATAACAAAAAATTCACTCACATCTGATAGATCTCGGTACATACATGTAGACTTAGATTTGCATGCATCCAACATACATGTACATGTGTACAAGGCTTTGCTAGCTCAGAAAGTTGTGATTTTTTGGAGCCAACGACAGCTAAGGCGTGTAACTTTATGATATACCTCCATCGGAGCAGTCCTCTGGAATATCTTCTAGTTCTTCATCCATTCTCGAGCTCCAAGCATGCCACGTGGGCTCCACCAGTATAGGTCAAAGGTCAAATTGATAGCCCCCGCCCAGCGATTACGACCCTTACCCATTTCATTTTCCACGTGTGCTCGTCCCCAGACCCCACCCCCAAAAAGGGACCCGTACTTAGTGCGACCCTGAAAATTTGATATTAAATTTTGTAATGTATTGATTTTTGCACTTAAGGCACTACGATAATTATCACGATCTAGTTCTTTGCTTCATTGTGGCATGATCATATTTTGCAGTTTATCTATAATAATATTATTATGTAGCCCTTTTCTTCATTGTTACAAGTAATCGAGATATTGCTTCAGCCGGTGTCAACTCCTGCTTACCTACGTATAACATGCTGTTACAGTTCTTGAAGTCCATTACTAATTTATACACTTTGCAACTTTGGCTTATGTGATTCACTTGTAATCCATAAACTTGGATGAACTTAAATTTCCTTTTTATAAAGGGTATACCCACTTGACTTAAATGCAGGAATGCTATGTCTCCTGCAACCTTCTCCATCCCAGCCAGCAACTGTCCAAGTTTCTGAGACTCAATGTCTAATTTATTCTCTGTCATTCCAGCTGACAGGGTCACGTCTGGTTCTTCGTTCAGTTCTTCGTTCGGTTCTTCGTCCACTGGAGCATGTATCACATATGCGACTAATTCCTCACTGTGATAAATGACAAGATCAGGTTTTAAAAGGGAGTACCGAGAAGGCTTTGAAATGATAGCTAAATCGGAATCGGAAATATTATACTTGTTGGTAACTACTGTGTACCCCATCTTTGTAGCTTCTTCTTTGACTTGAGAAAAAAAAAGTTCATTGTACATTACTTCAGGAACATTTGGGAGAGGTACAATTGAAACAGCCCTGGTGGGTACTGGCACTGGAATTGAAACATTCAGTGCGCTGCATACTTCCTCGACAAACGCTCTCACACCCTCATTACTGCTACTCTTATCAAACATCATTTGACAGACTCTTTGTTCACCAGCACGTTCAGCAGCAGTAACCGCCTGAGTTGCAGCACTTACAGTGGTAAGTTCGAGATTAATGCAAAATCTTGTTTCCACATCTGATTCACTCAAAATCTTATTGGTGTCTACTTTTGACCGAATAAAGATAAATTCTTCCACCTTGGCACTACTTGCCGCCTTTGACTTTGTGAAATCAAATAAGTGGATTCTATAAACAGCTCCATCAGCATCATATTCGGTATAACGGGTAATAAATTTTCCGTCTAAATTGAAATTGTAGAGCTCGGCTTCTTGCTTGAGATCTTCCATATTAACGGATGATGATAATATGCGTGGAAAGTTTATACACACAATGTAATATGCCTCATTGACACTCCTTTGTTCATGTGGCATTGCCATCTTATGTCTCTTAGGCTGCAGCGGTTGATCATCTGGTGACTGTGGTAGATCATCAGTTGGCTGTGGTGGAACGTCAGTTGTCAATGACTTGTCTATTGCCTTCAATTGTGACATTAGGCTGTGGTAGAAATGGAAGAAACAGTTCAACCCCACTTCTATACAATCCCCCTTAAATAATAGTACCTTATAGTGTTAGTGGCACTTAAAATTTAATTTATAGCGATTTTGAAAATGAGCATATAGCTACAACTTAATTTAGCGATTTTGGTTTCAAGCTATAATAATATTATTGAGCCCGAAACGCTGCTAGCAAAAATGATTTTTAGGCATACACCTGAAGTCAAGGTTCACGTTTACGGACAGATAAGCGGACAAAAATATGAATTCCCAGCTTTTACTGGGAAAATAACGCATGCGCACACAAAGTCAAATGAGAGCGTAGAAAGTCTTCCGTACGATATTCTTTAGAAATATCCAGTCTGTAGGCTTTATCGACTTCGGATGCCATGGGATGCTTGGTATATTAAAATATACGTTGTCCGTACACGTCTGACCGTGTGGTAGTGACAATATCCGGCGAATTATACTAGAAAATGCTCCGTAAACTTCGCGCATGCGCGTACAGTGTGTACCAGGCCCTTTCTCCTCCTCCTCAAAGGGCCTGGGTACGAGGCTATGTTGAATCTATACTAGCCTCGTTCCAGGCCCTTTTTCCTCCTCTTGAAGGGCCTGGGAACGAGGCTAAAACTATACTGAAATGCTATGATGTTAAGAGAGGGGGGAGCTAGGGGGTAAAATGTTAAAGTGATAATGACGTTTGTACAACTTGGGCCCCTCAGATAGGTTCGGAATGACTCAGGGAGTCACTCAGTCTAGCCTGTGACCGTGGCACCGGCCACATACTAGCTATAATAGGTAGCAGTATTAATACTTACCTGCCACTGAGATGCGGAAGAGTGGAGGCGACTATAAGGAGAGCGGACCAAACAAGAAGAGCAGCGCGAGCTATAAAGCTGACCTGACTGTCACATGATTTCCACGTGACAAAACACGCGTAGTCTCGCTCCAGAGGAGGTTCGACAGGGTCAAAAGGTCAGCAATAACCCTCCGTTAACGAGCATTCTTGTACTTTGACTCCGAATTTAGACAGTCCTGATTTATCGTGGTGACAGGCGCTGCTTTCTCCAAGGCGGATGATAGACATTTTAGAAGTAATCGGCGGCTTTTCTATGCCATCATTCTCGCTACAGCAGCTTGCCTTGCTGTTCAAGGTCACAAAGGTCAGCCATATGGTAGCCTAGAAAATCGTTCACGAAGGGTACAGGGCTCGAACTAGTATTAGACACGACGAAAAACATGATAGAGATACTTTCGTAGCAAGATAGCTGGGGTACAGCGGAGAAATTAATACTCCCATACAAACATATGGGAGCACGTGATTAGCTAATTGTGACCTTTTGACCCTGTCGAACCTCCTCTGGTCTCGCTCGATCTCGTAGTCTCGTCCCCAGGGGGTGGGGTCTGGGGACGAGACTACGTGCTTTTGTGTGCGCCTTGTAAAGAGGAGATCAAAGAGCTATGGGACGTTATAGGAGAAAACGTATGCACAAGAACATCAAAGATATCAAAAAGAAGTACCGTACCAAAAGACGAACAAAGGTATGGCTGTGATTAAAGTAAACAGCAAGATCCCTCCTTCTCTTTTAATACTCTCTCTCTCTCTCTCTCTCTCTCTCTCTCTCTCTCTCTCTCTCTCTCTCTCTCTCTCTCTCTCTCTCTCTCTCTCTCTCTCTCTCTCTCTCTCTCTCTCTCTCTCTCTCTCTCTCTCTCTCTCTCTCTCCCTCCCTCCCTCATAACAGGATCTAGATCAAATCCACGATGACCTGAAGCCTGAGAAAGCTGCCAAACTTCAGTCTCAGGACGTGGACCTTGACCTCCCAGGCAGTGGCCAACACTACTGCATCACTTGTGGGTAAGTCGGTGAACCTTGATGCCATGATAGACCAGCAGTACAGTCCTAAAAATATCCTTATCACATAGTTTATGATTCTTACGATAACTTCTTTATGCAGGAGATACTTCATTAGCCAGAGCACACTAAAGACTCACTTCAAAAGCAAGCCACACAAGAGAAGGTATTAACGACAGCATACATGTACATCACTATGCTAAAAGTCTTGGAAAGTTCACATTTCAAAGCATCATATTTCTTATTAGGGGTATGGTGTCCTAGGTATTAAACAATTATTGATTTTTAAGATCTCTGTAGTGATGATCCCTATTGCAATACTTTATGACATTGTCCTAGTCATTATTTTTGTACTGATATTTAAAATTTTTGCTACAGAATGCAAGCACTAAAGGAGCCAGTGTATACTCAGAAGGAGGCGGATATGGCTGCTGGGATGGGTAGCTATGTCCTCCAGAAGCCAGACAGCAGCTTCACCGATATCGATATGACAGAGCGGGAGAGCAAGGACTCAAATGAGGATATCAGAGCAACTTAAATACAGTATAAATACTGATAGCACAAATTAACTTTTAATAATAATATTTATTCTTGAAAACCATTGATTTTGTGGAAATGGTTAAAAGCAACAAAACAAAACTTTGATTGTATACTACTTCTGCTTGCCAAGTTATTTTCTTAGAAAGTATTTAAAAAATCAACAGAACAATAAGTAAAAAAAAATTCTAAATTTGGTTAGAGCTCATTCCACCAAAGTTTATCAGCCTTTAAGTATATAGAACTCATTAGTTCATCTAATCCACTACTCTGTCCATCAGCACTAGTACCACTACCAGCCCTGCTTTGTTGGGATGGTCGCTCACTCGGAGCTGACGTGGGTCTATTTCTACTGTAGCGCTTTTGAGACTGCTCTACACCCTCAAACGCCAAACGATTGCCACTCGGATCTTCAGTTATCTCTGACAGTGCTAGACCTTGGCTTGAACTAGCCTTCGTAGTCATAAGGTTAGAAGAGGCCTGATATTTCATACGAAGCGACAATAGTTTCGCTTCTGCCGACGATGTCTGGTCATTGTGCACGGAGAGAGAAGAGTTGCTTCTAACTAGCACTGTCACTGGTCGTTTCTTCCTCTCAAAAATATATAGCAACTCTTCATCGCCATCTTCACGTAGAAGACCGGATTTTGTGTGCAAGGCTTCTAAAGATTGTGAACTTTTAGAGCTCTCGTGAAAGCTTTTGCTTCTCCTTGGAAGTGCACGACGCTGGCTTGTACGTTGGCTGGAGGAGGAGGAATCTCGAAAGCTTAAGTGTCTAGTTGGGAGGGCATGGAGTGAGCAACTACGCGATGATATTTGTTTTTGTGTGTATCCAGGATTCGATTCTTCTGGTACGGAACTATGATATTGAGCGTTGGTCATTGTCAAATTTTCCATTGATTTTGTACGGTCACTGCTGGATCCAGGCACTTGTCTTGAAGATTGTTCTGCTGCGCGAACCACTGCAGACCTACCATTCATACTTCGTGGCTTGCTTCTTTGTTCTTCTATGAGAGTATCCAGATCCGACTCCTTTTCGCCAAAAGATTTCTTTTTCCGTTGCCTCACAGCCTCGGCAGCTTTTCTCATGAGGAACTCCCTCTTAACGGGTGACTCCAAATTAGCCGACTCAGCATCATCAGACTTTGTTCTTCTATAGTGAAAACTGTGTGGCCGCTTGAGTGACACATTTGCTGCCTTTTTTGGCGTTTCTTTGCTGAATATCAGATGGCTCTTCCGTGCTTCATCCATTAGACTCTCTGTAGTCGGACCATTTCGAGTGGAAGGTTGCCGCTTTTCTTGCTCAATACTGGGGGATTTCTTTTTGAATTTCATATCCAATAGTGTGTGAAGTGACTCCATGATATCCATTTCTGTGCTGTAGTAGGCACTTCTCAAGAAGGAGGGATAGAGGCTGGCTCTGCTGTGATACTTGAAGGAAATTGTAAGCGTCGTTTCTGCCATTACTGGAAGAGTGGACCTAGTTGCTGTGGAGTGGTGAGCATACGGACCTTGATCGTGATCATGATGGATGGCGGCTGCCGGTGGTGTACCATTAGCCCCCAGTTTCTTGCTATTTTGATTGCAAATTTTTGTCTCCAAATGACCAGATTTGGACTTCACTTGATTGCTATTTTCATAATCAAATTCCAGCTTTCGTGCCAAAGGTTTCAAATTGGTATCACATTTTGATCCATCAACAGTTACTGGCTTCCCCCTAGAGTGCAGTTCCCCCTTGCCTTCATTTACTGACACAGTAGACAAGCTCGCCTTACTTAGCACTATTTGAGAACTGCGTGTCTGATTTTTATCTCCACCATCATCGCCACCTGTTGCCATCTCTTTGCTGTTTGTCTCCGAATCTGCATTAGCATTGGGGGTACTTTCATCGGTTCCAGGGGCGAATACAAATTCAGGAAACTTTCTAGAAGCTGCTTCCATTGGTGAGCAGACGAGTGCCCTCAGCGTTATGTTCTCAGGAGCTAATTTAACTTTATTTCTTCCTTCTCTCTTGTCCCGTCCCATCCCGGGACTGTGGTGTAGAGGTTTGACACGAGATAGTGATGAGGTCTGTTTATCACAATTGGAATTATCTGTTGCGATACTCCCGGTCTGGGGTAAGCTAGAGGACTCTGCAGAGGCTGGGATTTGTGCTGATGTCGGCACCAGCACAACGTTGCTATCTTGCTTGCTCTCGTTTATGACCTTGTTCATGATACCGGGCATTCCTTGAGAGATGGACCTCTGCATCAGCTGTCTGTAGTTCATTTCTCCTGGTTTATCAGAAGCTTTGCTAGAGCCACCATTCGCTTGCTGCTGCTGCTGCTCTGCTGGCTGAGAATGCTTATCATCATGTTGATCGACTCTGCCTTCTCCAGTTAGTGCCAATTGATGGCCTGCATTGTTTGAGAGAATCTCAACAGCGTTAGCTTCTTTTGCGCTAAGTTCACCAGGGCTATCTGATTGTGATGAATGCGCCACCCCCACAGCAGTAACTGTTGTAGATGGTTCTTCAGTCGTAGTACGAATAACATCCACTCTGCTTCCCTCCATATTAATAGCTCCAGCACCAATAGAAGTTGTAGCGATAGCTGGTGTCTGCGAGTGCACTCCGTGCTTATAAGGGCCACCAATCCTTTGCCCATTTGGAAGGGAAGATGGTTGAAAGTAAGTGTTCATCAGGTGCTCCGTCGTCTGACTGGAGGGCATGGCACCTTCTTCCACTGTTATCAAACCGGGAAGAGCATTGTAGAAGGAATCTTGACTTGGCGATAGAACTACAGCTGTGAGGTAAAGCACAGCATGAAGTTTAATAGACTAAGTGCTCTGATGTAGAAACAAAAACTGCATGTATTCTCTCAGACTATGAGACTACGATCAATCCCAATACCGTGCAGAGGAGCCATCCCAGTAAGGATATAAAAATTATTGGGATGGGAAATAGCTACTTTCACCATAATATTATTTTACCTGACATTGGTTGTAAGAAGGTGTTATCTTCTAGCAAGGGTTTCTGCTTGCGGCAAAGAACGAAGGAGTACTTTTTATCGCCGTCTGTCCATCTCGACTGGATGGCGTGAACCCTTTCGTTATTCTCCAGCATGTGAGAGTATTTTCCCTGCTCACTCTCGTGCTCCTATGTAATTGATTAATTAAGAATGCATGGCTCGGAAAGGTAGCTGAGTAGCTAAACGACCCTCGATAAAGAAAGAGTTCCCCAGAAATACAGAGAAACTATAATTAAAATTTAATCAGTGCAACGCTTATACTATCATACAATGCATCATGCATTTACCTCGTTAAGGTAGAATAGATCAGGCCGGTCTCTATCTTCTTCACTCGTGGCAAACTTAGTGACAAGTTTAACCACTACTTCATATGCAGTTGTGTACTCGGTAATGGGCAGTGTCTTGTACTGTATCCGAGGGTGAAGCTCCGTCGCAACTACACGAATGTAGTCATTCTTGCGCTCCAGAAGTATTGGAGGCTGCAGACAATAATATTATAGTATAAGCAAAAGGTGGGATGTGTATATGCAAGTATTCATAGTAATACAAACTGCTGTGAAATTCCATCAAAACATGATTGTGGGATGTGTACTACACTACTATAATATAGTAGCAACGAAAAAATCGATACAGATTCTGTCAAGATGGAAATTAGTAAACACTTCTTGAGAAGAAGGACACAGTTTACATTCTTACCGTACCTTATTATACTAGGCAAGTATTCCTTCATTGCTTACTCACACAAAATTGATATACTCTTATTAGTTCTGTTTATTTACAGCTACTTTTTGTGCCATTTGCATTCTTACTGAGTAAGAAACTCACTTTATCATCATCCAGCTCTTGAGAACTTGTATGTTGCACTCTACGATTCTTTATTGACTTCGATCGAAATATTTTGAAAAAGGAGCCTCCAATTTTGTGGCTCTTGGTTGAATTTGAAGATGCGGTTGGCTCTACACTTGAGCTATGATGCCGCCTGTCTCTGCTTAGAGTTGAACTCTGGCTCTGAGTGGTGTCTTTGAGCTGGGTTTGAGCAGAGAGGCTTTGCATGTGTACAGATGAAAATGAGTGACGTCTCCATCGCTGCAGAGCAGAGAGAGCGAGAGAAACAGAGAGAGATCACTGTGTGTGAATGCTAAACTAAGTATTCTTGTGTACTTTTAATTTGTTGATCTGTCAAATACTTTTCAGGTGCATAATGATCAGATCAACATAGAAGCTCTTACTATTCTCTTTTTTGGGTCAGACTCTTGGTTCTTCTCCACGGTGTCGTGAACTTCGGCCATGATCTTTAGCTTCTTCTATCGCTCAGTCTGTTTACTTTGAACGTGCCCTGCCCCCCTCCCATGAATAACGCCCCCTCACGCAGGCGGGCGTGGCGCGGCGAGAAGTTAGCACTGAGCATGCGCAGTCCCAACATCCGCAATCCTATGGTTAACGGTTCCACCCAATGCCAAAGGACACGTTTTGTAATCAAGTGTTAGCTTGTTCTACCCGAGTCAAAGGGAGACCGAGATTCCATAGCTAGCCATGGCTGATAATGAAGACGCTACAACTCCTGCGGCTCCCGAGGAGCAATCGCAGCAGCAGCAAGAGGGAGAAGAGGGTGCCACTCGCCAGCACAACTCGGACAGCTGGGTGATCGTGGACGATCCAGACAAGTCCGCTGAAAAGTATGTACTTCACTAGCTAGCTCAAGTCAGTAGATGTGTTTTGTTTCTTTTAGTATGCAAGAATGGATACTCATTTGTTGGCGCTTGTAGTGTTTACCGGTAGTAATTTTTTGATCAACCAGTGACCGTGCAAATTTCGCCGCTTTGCAAAGGAGAAAAATGAAGCATGCCACACCCGATTTTTGGTAGCTATGTAGATAGCCATCTATCGCCGAACGAAACCCCCTTCTTTTCCTGGAGTGCGTAACAGATGGCTTTATCTTTGAGTCGGCCTTGTGGAGAGCCCGTGCGTTTACATAGCGAGCTCTGCGTGCTAGAAAAGAACATAAATTCATGGTTTGCGGTTTTTGGACTCTGGCAGCTAATTCTATATTCATGACAGCTGCAGGCTTGTTAGGTTGGTGTTTGAGGTCATAAAATCAAAGCCTTAAAGTTGTATGTGGCATGTGGATACATGTTGGCTAGCCTTCCCTCCAAAAAAATTCCCAAAAATGCTATCTCATCAGTGAATAAATTAAGGCATGTGCTTCTATAATAATATAGTACTCGATCCTGAATCAAAAGGTGACAATAGTCACACCACTAGCCAGGCACGCGATGCAAGCATGTGCCCTGCTGCTATGTACAGCTTTTTTTTCTCTCCATGAATTCACTGTTCCAGTATAAGAAGGTGCCCCACCCAGACCCACAAATTAGGAAGAGGCCATTGTCTCCTATATCCTCCCTGTACTATATAATATACTAGTAGCTGGATTTGCTGCTGCCAAGCTAATACAATACAGTTTGGGCTATTGTATCATGTCACATGTGCTCTTGAGTATATAGCCTAATGATGGTAAAGTAATGTAGTAAGCCACAGTGGACTTGGCTGTTAGCATAAAAGAAATCAAAAGCAGTGGTTTTCTTTCAAGTGTTTCTGGGGTAAGTGTGCTTTTGCTGACACTACTGAGTACAATCCTACATAAGATGGTTATGAATATGTGTGTCTGTTAAACCAATTTACTGGTGCTATTCCCATTATTATAATAGTGAAAGTGTAACTGATTTGAATAACCAGTTTTTTTTTTTATCTCTGTAGTGTACACTATAGCAAAGTACACAAATACCATAATTGTGCACTATACATTTTTTATAGTGTGTGCCTATATATTATTATACAAATTATACATGGCGAGCTGTATGCTATTATATTCACTACCTGAAAAAAAAACAAGACAATATTTTCAGCAATAAACATTTTGAAAGCCAGTTTGTGTGTATGTGTGTATGAGCAGTAGTTTAACACATGTAATTGCAAATGGCCTGCTATTTCTCAATCTGGGCCTATACTGTAATACGTGGAAATTTTTTTTGTGGAAAAAAATTTCGCCAATCCCGTACTGTGGGACCACAACTGGTCTAATGGGTATGGTCTCGCACTCCTACGAAAAAAAAAATCATCACATACCTACCCTTAGCTGTGGGCATGTGTTGTGAAGTACTTGAAGTACTACAGTAGACATCTAACAAAAAGGTATTCTAAAGTGTTCGTAAGTGTGAACAAAAACAGAACCCATTTAAAGAGACACCCATGCAAATAATTTGTGAAGAACTCTATGTACCTATGGGGCAAAATGTGGTAGCTCTACCATCGGCTGTGTAGGTGGACATATTATCATCATAATGCACTCTCATGAGCCAGCTATCAAATACAGAATCGGTTAAATTCACGTCTGAGGGGGAGCTGCTGGCTTGAGAGACCAGTCAATAGCTACGTTCCTTAAAACTATTATTTATATAATATTATAATATTATACCCAGAGATAATGTGTTTCTGTTGTGTATTTGTGTCTATATCCCCTGGTGCTTTTTATCCACCTTGCGAGATTGGGAAAATCATTGTAAAGCGAAGATTGATAGCAAACACCGTTTTGTTTGTCAAACATGATATTTAGTGAACCGGGGGTTCGTGTGTACGTACCGATTATTACTGGTCACCTGATGCCATTCTGTAGTCCCAAACATGTTAACTAAACATGTTACTTACATTTTACATACTGTGTACAAGTATAAGTACATCCCTGCTGCGCTGTTGGAGGTCGATCGATGGCTCTAATGAAGTGGGCACAATGCTGTGAATCTGGAAATTTTTGTATTTTCATAGTTGGTGAACTTGAAGATATTTCATTCAACACGAAATTTTGTCGTATATATATATGGAAGTTTCACAACACACAAAAACTGGGTGAGGCTTTTTGACGGTGTTCCAAATCAGCTCCCAAACTTGGATAAAATTCAATATTTGGCGGGAATTTATTCACACTGCACTGTAGTTCCACAGCCAATCTACACACGTGTACGGTATGATATTAGTGGGGTCATACAGTTCAGTCTCTCTGAGATTTGGCTGCATGTTGGTGCTAAGCATTTCTACCTACTATATACCTCTAGCTTCTTTACCTTCATATGTACGAATTCTAGTTTGAATTTTGAATTTTGAAATAATTTTTCTGAATAGACCAGAGGAGCAGCCAGCTGAGCCAGAGCCTGAGAAATCAGCTGAACCAGAGCCGAAACAGGAATCGGAAAAACCATCAGAACCCGAAAAGCCTTCAGAGCCAGAACCAGAATCAGCAGCAGAAAAGCCAGCTGACCCAGAACCAGAACCAGAAAAACCAACTGATCCGGAGCCAGAGCCAGAGAAGCCTACTGAAGCAGAGGCCCAGCCAGAACCGGAACCAGAAAAACCAGCTGAGCCAGAACCGGAACCAGAAAAACCAGCTGAGCCAGAACCAGAACCAGAAAAACCTTCCGAGCCAGAGCCTGAGGAAAAGAAACCATCTGAAGAAGAAGAAGCAAAACCCGAGGAAGGTGGAGAAAAGAAGGAAGAGGAGACACCAACAGCAGCTGCTGAAGTGGAACAGCCAAAAGAGGAAGCAACCAAAGAAGAAGATAAGCCAAAAGATGAACAGGAGAAACCTGCTGAGTCGGCACCTGCTGCTGAGGAGGGAGAGAAAAAGGAAAAAGAAGAAGAGAAACCGACTGAAGCCACTACATCAGGAGAGAGTCGAGACTCTGTGACTGTCGAGGTGACGGTGGACGTGAGCGGAACAGCAGCTCCGGAGGAGCCAAAGGAAGAGCTACCGGAACCCGGAGATGAGATACAATGTGAGCGTGTGTGTATAATAATAATAATAAAGTGGAGGGAGAATTGAAGAAGAGCGAGAAAGGGGTGAACAGAGGGTAGGAGAGATTTGAGAGAGATTTTGCAATGATCAACTGATTGGTGTACCTTGGTACATATTGGTTTGTTCTTTAAACCAAGAAAGTCATTTTAGCCAGTCACTTGACTTGTACCTGATGTCATTCTACCACCTGTGAACACATACAAACTCAAATCCATACTCGATTTAGCCATGGAAGATTTACCTTAGCTTGAGGAAACTGTACCATCTCTCTCTCTCTCTCTCTCTCTCTCTCTCTCTAGTGTTTATCATGGCTTTGCAGCTTAAGCAGGTAATCATTAGCGCATGTCTGCCATTAATGGTGTGCAATGACCCTTGATTATTTGAATACACAAGCAGTCCTCCTCCATGAGTTCCTGAATAAAATATAGGCGTGTTTGCTCAGGACTATTGTCCTTCCATTCTGTATGCTATGTAGAATAGTTGGGAGTACCTAATTTTGCGACAAAAATTAATTTCCAACAAATTAAAGAACGTTTTCTAATACTATCACGTTTGCTATTCTAAATTTAGAACAGTTTCTATATTTAAATGCCATTATTTGGCAACTTTGGACTTAATACATTCCCTATGCACTGAACTTGAGAGCCAACCTGATTGAAAAAAATCCATGACTTATGCCCAGTTGGAATTCCTAAAATTAAGACAATCTTCTTTAGTTGCTGGGGTGATGGTGTTATGTTGTGGGTAGATGAAGCCAGTGCTTGTAATGGTGGAGTTCTTTTTTAGAGAACTGCAGCTGCTTGGGTGGTAGGTTGAAGGGTGGGGTGGTCAGGAATTAAATAACTTGCGGTGGTGGTTGTTGGCTAGGTGACAGACTTGTTGTCACATTGCACTAAAGAATCTTTCTTCTCTCTCTCTCTGTCACCTCTCCCTCCCTCCCCCCTTCTGTCTTCCTCTCTCTCTCTCTTTCCTTCTCTTTCCCTCTCATTCAGTTGGCAGATATCTTCGTCAGCTTAAGCTAGGCAGTGACTTGCTCAAGATAAAGAAGACCAAGAATTTCCCTCGTATCTATCGTCTCGACGAAGATCTCCAAGCAATCTCTTGGAACTCTCACCACAAGAAAGCCATTAAGGCCAAGAGTAAGTTCTATCTCTCATGCTCACTATTTATTTGCTGGAAAAAAATTAATAGCATCATTTAGTTATTTTTTTTGCTGAGGTTAGTTGTTACTATAAATAGGGGTACTATAAATAACCCACACTCTACCCCTGAAAGGTCACACCCATATACAGCTAAGGGTGACAATAAATCATTATTGTGCACCTCCATATTATCCTGGAGCACAACTACACTTAGTCTAGTCTATAATCATGGGTTTTCCAATGACCTTAGCAGCACTCCGGGCATGCTCAGACCATCATGAGATTTTTGTGATTTGCTATACCTCCTGTCCATTTGCCTTGTGGTAGAAGGATGAATACTTTTTTGTTAGTCCATCACTAGCTAGTAGTATCGACTGGTTAGTAGCTTTGTAGTAAGTAAGTATCTGAGCTTTGTGTTCATTATTGTGTCTAAGAGGTACTAAGTTTAGAAGTTGAGGTTTCATACTTGTAACAGTCGATGGTATCCAGTGCTGATTAGGTTTCCATGGAATGCCCTAGGGATACGGTTAGTAACTATTAGTGGACTTCACTATACTTTAATATTGCATAATATTGCTGCTTCCAGTAATAGTATTTTGTATTGCAGTACAGCAGTATTACCTCTTGCACGTATAAGACTGTACCATGCTGTCCACTTTGATTTCGACATAGCTAAGAGCCTTTGAAGCTATTGTCTGATATAAACAACTTACATCTCTCAAAGGATCTTCAATGATTTTATTTTTCTACCTTTTGTGCTGTTCTTCATAAAAAATTTCATTAGACAACTAATGAATTGAGTTTTAAGTATTGCTCAACTAGGTGTGAATAATATTGTATGCCTTAGGGCCAAAGTCAGATTGGCTCAAATTCATGGGCGTGGCACACCTGTTGGTTGCCAGGCAACCGTTTGGCCATGTCATGTACATGTACCTAAGTGAGATGAAATCATGAGGCATTAATAAGTGGTATAGGCTATGAGTGTGTGAGTGGTAACATTGGTGTTGCCTGGATACGTTAATGTACTTAATTTGTACTGTATTGTTTACTGACCATATCCCCAGTATATAGCTGCATGGTTATGGTGAAGGTAGAAAAATTATCAATATAGTGCGTATACAGTCTACGTTTGATGCACGCTATTGCCTGGTAACCTTTGTAGCGTTACTAACTGCTTTCAACTTGAATCATGTTTAGACTAGTATGCCTTTTATTGTAATTTCTGTTGTGGTACAATGCACGTACATGTACATGTACATGTACATGTAGTAAACTTGAGAGTGACTGTCTCTGCCAAGCTTTTAAAAGTCTTATCGTAGTATCCTGGGCATCGCCCACTCCCAACCAGTTATATAATTATTATAAGCGCCCATGGCCATGTACCAAGTTTCCGGGGGCAAAAAGCAGCAAGTAGCTTTCATACAATAAGTGTATAGAAATTGCATACAATGTATATATATCCCCATACTGGTCAAATGAGCACTTTCCTGGGACATTCTCACATATGTATTCTGTAAAAGCAGGAACTAGTCAAAAATGAGTTATTATATTGGGTGGAGCTCGTAGTGTCCCGGGAGAGCGCCCATGTAGCGCATTTCAAGGGGTCAATGCAGTAGCTTCTACACAAACGTATGGAAATTATATCCCGGGTAAGCAAGCGCCCATGCGCCCATGGGTGCTTAAATATAAATCGCAATTAATTTTGGGCCCGCTTACCTGGGACACTATGGTAGTCATCATTAATTTTTTGTGCCAAATTTTCATACCATTACTTAATTCTTATTGACCGACTAGTGCTAGCTAAAGAATGGCGGCTAACTCTCGCTTAAAATTAATTAGCGTGTACCCTTCGATCGTTACTGGCTGTTTGCTCTTGTGATAATAGTATTGTGTACAGCTCTTGAGAGCACCTGAGCCCTCAGCCAGGACACAATTAGCGTGTTGGTTTTGCAAAGTGGCATTGACCAAGTCAAAACATTTTTGTCAAGTTTCTGCAGTACACTAGCTCAGTACACAATATTTGTACATCTTCTGATAATACAACAGTGCAGTATACTGCAGGGATTTATATGTAGCTAGTACTAGATGTGCTATCATTTGACAACACAGTATAAAATGTGTACTTGATTTTCTTGGAGCGTTGTAGGTTTTGAAAGCTTTATGTCCAAACTATCTTTATCAAGAGTACACATCGTACATGTACATGTACAGAAACTGTTTGTGACCAATAATTTACTAAGTGTGTAGGCTGTTGGCAAAAATTGAATTTTTAGCCGTGTGTAAGTTGGTGCTCTCTCTCTCCCTCTCTCTCTCTCTCTCTCTCTGTTTCTCTCTCTCTCTCTCTCTCTGTTCCTGGCTTTATGAACCAGACAACATACCATTCATCAATGCCTCACTTGTTAGTGGACTCAATAGCATGAAAGCCATTAGCATTGACTTATCTCATCATCAGAGACAGTGATCTGGTGATCGATAACTTTAAGATGTGTGGCACGGGTAGCTACATGTACATAACCTGCAAAACACTAAAAGGGCTGTATATAGCTTGCAGATCAGTGTCAGTCTCTCTCTCTCCCTCTCTGCAAAGCATCCCTGTGACAGTAAAATATCTCATTAGTACCACTCTAGAGATGTCCATCTATTTTAGCAGATACAGTTATGCAAGGCAGCTACCATCCAGAGGCTGAGGTCACTAATTAGATGAGAAAGTTAATTCCGCAACTGATCAACTGTTGCCAGGGACAATACTACTACGTACTACTATATACTACCATAACATACTATAATGATACTACCTAAGCCCCATAGGGTATATATATGTCTCTGCTGGGAAATCCTTTGGTGGGTGTACCCTCCTGAAATATGTTCTTTTCTTCCTTTCTGGTAGTGTCTTGTCCCAGGACTAAGTTGATAATATTTTTGGCGATTCCCCTCTACAAAAACGCAATTATATTGTACTATCACAGCAGTGAGCTGTAAAGATTGTTTCTACACACCTTGTTAAGGCATTAATTTTAATAGCTATATCCTTAATAAGTGATTAAAATGTGAATTTGCAAGAGTTCTTGTCAAAAGAGTGGGCCACTCTTGATATGCCACCCACACACTGAACTTGTCCTGGTTTTATTAGCGCTAGTTTCTCCCAAATGAACTATTCCGCCTCTAAGTTGATATTCCCTTGGAAAAGCCATGTACCTTGTTTGTTCTCATTTCTGGGCTAGCTACATATATATATATACCTGTCCTTAGGTTTTTGTGCAGAAATAATATGCAGTGGGTACCCCCAATAGTGGAAGCACGTGCACTCTTCTTGATAGGCATGCTTACTAGCATCTGGTCCAATTGCATTGATTTCTCGCCTCTAAGGTGATATTCATGGGACCAGGAAGTTGCCTATGATAACTCAATCAGATTTCCGCTAAATTTGATTGTGGATATAGCCACTGGCATTGGAGTTTGTGGGTGGCAACTGATTTCTCAACTTTCAACTCCAGTAATTAAGAGACTCTTGGAACTGTTACGACAGTCATAGTACTTTCTGTTGAAAAAGCAATCTTCTCCAGCGTTGTCCAAACTGTCTGCACTGCTTGTGCTGTAATAATGATACTATTATAATATTGTAGTGTTATAATAACTTTTAGTATTGTAGTTGTACATATTGATCGAAAGCTGTTTGTGAAAAATCCTCTCCCGAGAGGTGTATGTTATTGTTAGCATGGATACTTAAACCTGTCATGTAAACAGCTACATGTAGATCAATTCACCCAATGAAAAACACGAATCTGTGGCAAGTACGTACATGTATATGTACGTATGTGCACAACATGTAGATTTTACTCCAAGTGTCGCACGTATGTGTCAGTAATAATTGGTGAATGACCTTTGAACTTATATTTTTTATGAATAATTGTGGTACATACTATCTACAGTCAATGTGAGTGTTATCACTGAGGTTCGCGGAGGGAAGAGCACAGACAGCTTCAAGATCAGCAACAGCACTCACTCTCCAGACCTGTGCTTCTCCATCATCTACATCGATGGTAAGGACAGTAAGACGCTGGACCTGGTCGCCATGACGGAGGAGGAGAGGAAGGCCTGGGTAGAGGGACTCAAGGCTCTAGTCAGGGAAGAAGGTGAGAGTGTGTGTGAGTGAGTCTTTTCTCTCTCTCTTTTTGTTTTTGGGGGGGGGGGGGGGGGGGGGGGGGGAGGGGGTGGGGGTTGGGTGTCGTATTCTCCCTTCATCGTATAGCCACTTGTAGATCTAAATAGTCCCAATCTTCACTCTCTAGAGCTATGTATTAATCAGTTCTCCAAAGCCATATTATACAGACTAGCTCTGCCGCTCTATGTGGTTAAAATTGGATAAAATTCTGGTACATGTGTATGTGATCATAGAGCTGCAAATACAGTATAAATATCAACTGTAACAGTGTACTTTCTATGATATCTAAGACTTTAGTGGGTCACACTTTTGTTTTTGTATTAATTATTTCCGCAGAGGACAAGTTTAGCACAAAGATCCGTGACCGTTGGCTGAAGGACTTGTTTGATTCGGCCGACAAGAATGGTGATGGTACCCTTGACCTCAAGGAGGTGCTTCAGATGATGAAGACGCTCAATGTTGGAGTGTCAAAGAAAGTTGTCAAGAAAATGTTCAAGGTCAGGGTTCATCGCAGTGGGTATACAGTACATGTATAGTGTACTATACAGTCGAACCTGCATGAAAATTCAGTACAATCATCCCCATTGCCTGCTCAGGCAAGCTTAATCCCTGAAAAGGCAGAGCCTATAGCTCACCTTGAGAACTAGGGGTGGTAGGTTAAAGTTAATTGTTTCATGTCAGCTTTTCAGTGATGCAATTGAATATTCTTGAGTCACCAGTATACACATACTTACCCACCATATACACACACGTACATGTACATATAGGACGCAGACTCTGATGGAGATTATGACGGAAAGCTGAGCTTTGATGAGTTCTGTTCTCTGTTCAAAGAACTGGCCAGCCGTCCCGAGCTGCGAAGGCTCTTCTACCTCTACTCCTCCAAGATGGAGTGGTGGACTGTCCAGGACCTTCAGAGGTTCCTGCAAACTGAACAAGGTACGTATCTTATCTTAAATCTGGAAACCATCGTGATCATCTGCATCGCTAGCTGCTGCTGTGAAATGTGTATTATAGAGATTCATTTGGCCATCGCCTAGTGATCAGAAATTCTTGGTGTCTACAGGCAAATTGCTGGCTACTTCATAGAGGGGGTATGGGTGGTCATAGGGTATATACATGTGTACAGTGTACGTAGGCCAATGATTGAGTTAGGATCGTGAACCAATAAAATAGTTACAAGACCTTAATTGGGGTGCAATTTCGTTCATGCTTCTCATGATTGAGGTCTAAGTTGGAAGAATGGTACCTGGGTGTACTGCTGAAAAGTTAATTAAACCTCCCAAGTACATGCACATGTACATACATGTAATTGTAATATTGTAGCACTGTCCAGGTGGCTACGCACATGACATTGGGGACATGTTGACACCAAAAGAATTCTCGAGTAAAGTCGTGGTCACTACATGTAGCTGCATGATCCACAAACATGCTTGCATTTATCTATCGGCGGTGAGATTGAAACGTGTAGTACGTCAGCCATTTCACACTGATACAACGCATGCTGCACTATGTGATAGTGTATGTGCACATGTGTGTGAAGTTTGTGGTGAAGGTACGTAGTGACTGTTGAGTGTGGCAAATTCTTCCCAGGTGCTGACAACCCAAGCATTGAGCTCTGCAGCCAGATCATCCAGCGATACGAAACCACTGCAGAGGGAAAGGAACAGGTGACTGATATAATTATTAATTGGACAAAAATTTAATATACATGTATGATAGTTCAGGCTTAGCCTAACATAGATGGAGCTCGGCCTTCACATTCATTCTTATCAGCAGCCAAACTATACTAGAGCACCGCAGACCTTTTTGCCCCATGCATATCTCTGTTGATAGCAGCTAAACAGTATTAGAGTAGTATTGATGAGAATACGTAATTAATTTTATATTACGTAGGACTAGTACATTTGTTTCATTTTTTACCTTTTGTGCACTTACAGAACCAGATGAGCCTTGATGGGTTCACTCGATTCATGCTCGGTCCCGAGAGTGATATTTTCAGCGTGGACCACGGGGAGGTCTACCAGGACATGTCCCAGCCCCTCTCTGCCTACTTCATCGCTTCCTCGCACAACACCTACCTGCTTGAGGACCAGCTGAAGGGACCCTCGAGCACCGAGGCGTACATCAATGCACTCAAGAGGGGATGCAGATGTGTCGAGTGTAAGTGAGTGTGTGGAGGGAGAGAGAGGAGAGAGAAAGAAGAGAGGGAGAGAGGGAGGGAGGGAGGGAGAGATGGGAGGAGAGAGAAAGAGAGAGAGAGAGGGAGGGAGGAGAGAAGAGAGAGCTTGAACATTGCAAAATCGAACTTGTAATATGGTCGACCCTTTACCAACAGTGTTGCTTGGAGACCCTTTACCCAATGCATGCACTCTGATCCGTCATTGCACACACATTGCAGTGGACTGTTGGGACGGGCCTGATGATGAGCCAATCATCTACCACGGCCACACCCTCACCTCAAAGATCCTCTTCAAGGACGCCATTCAGGCGATCAAGGACTATGCCTTCCAAGCCTCTCCGTAAGTCAACTTCATCATGACATGAATGTACTACATGTATGCCTGTAGAGTAAGTGTATTTTTCATAATATTATGTATAGATCCAGAGTGACTACTCCCTATCCTCTTCTCTCTCTCTTGGTCCTTCCTTCCCTCTCTCTCCCTCTCTCTCTCTCTCTCTCTCTCTCTTGCTCCCTCCCTCCCTCTCCTCTCTCCCCCCCTCTCTCTCTTTCTCTTTCTCTTTCTTCCTTCCTGCAGGTACCCTGTGATCCTGTCGATCGAAAACCACTGTGGTATCCCCCAGCAACACCGCATGGCAGAAATCATGGACGAGATATTTGGAGACATGCTGTTCAAGGCCCAGAGAGATGAAGAATCTCACCTCCTGCCCAGCCCCAACCAACTCAAGCATAAGATACTCATAAAGGTTAAAAAATTTTTAGAAATCATCTTGGGGGGGGGGGGGGGGGGGGGGGGGGGGGGGGGGGGATTTGATAAAAAAAAATAGACAGTGAAGTACTCAATTATTTTATATCTCTCTCTCTTCCCTCTCCACCTCCCCATGTCATAGCATTGATTTTCTTAATTCGAAATTTCTGCGAGTGCTTGATCAGCATTGATCACTTCTTTAGTTTGCTCTGTCCACCTTTTTCTTTTAATTTCAGGGTAAGAAGCTTTCCAAGAATGTTGAAGAAGCTGAGAATGACGATGGAGAGGTGTCGGACGAGGACGAGGCCGCAGAGCTAGACCCGGACCAGCTCTCAAAGATCAACCCTCAACCAGCGGAGGGAGAGGCTGCTACCGAGCAGGCCAGTGGGGAACAGGTAAGGAAAAAATAATAATTATTATGGAATCAGTAGGCTCTTCCGACACATCCATATAGTTATGTAGCACACTCTCAGATTGATTTAATTTGTACTTTCCGTAAGTGGTGGTAAGGAAATGGCTAAGGGTGTCTGGGGGCTGTCATGACAACTCCCAACGTTAACCAATGTGGGCAGAACCCTGCATGTGGTATAGTATCGTAGCTATACATGTATATACAATGTACATCATATCATTCTCTAATCTTTGTTCATTTACGTGTAGCCAAAGGCTGAGGAGAAACCAGCAGAAGGTGAGGGACAGAAAGAGCCAGCAGCGGAAGAAGCAGCTGCTGTGACAAAGACCGAAGAACCACCCAAGGATGAGGGAGCAGAGGGAGGAGAAGACAAACCTAAAGAAGAGGAGCAGCCAAAACCTCAGGAAGAAGCCGAGAAGCCTAAAGAAGACGAAAAACCGAAAGAGGAAGAACAGCCAAAGGAAGAACCAAAAGAAGGCGAACAGGAACAACAAGCTGCAGCTGCTTCTGGTGAAGCTGGTGCCAGCGCTGGAGCTGAAGGGGGAGAGAAGAAAGAGGGAGAAGGAGAGGGAGAAAAGAAGGAAGGGGGAGAGAAGAAAGAGGGGGCCGAGGGTGGCAGTAGTAGTCTAGCTGTGCCTTCGGGCAGTCCATCCAAGGCGGAGAAAGTCAAGCGAGTTTTGAGCTTCAGAAGTCGACAGAAGAAGACGCCTTCTGCAGCTGCTCCTTCTGCTAGCGCACGACCCTCCAAGAAGATCAAGTTGAGCTATAAACTCTCTTCCCTCGTCAACTACGTCCAGTCGGTCCACTTCAAGGGATTTGAAGGCATTGAAGAGGGTGAGTAGAATAATTATTGCATGCACGAAGAACTTACGGATTGTTGAAGGGGTGGGGCTCGCTAGGTACATGCAGCTTTACAAACCACAATACAAGATCCACTTAAAAATGTACATGTCCTGTATCAAATAATTATTGTAAAACCAATAAATTAATGAAACGTGCTTTATTGATTGATGATAAAACTGGAGAGTTCATGTACACTCGACTCGTGCCTTGAGAACTGGGTGGGGGGGGGGGGGTGGCAAAAACAATAAACTGATACTATAATTCTTTTATTTCAGGCAAATGCTTCCACATGAGCTCCTTCGGTGAGGGTAGTGCTAATAAGTTCTCTGGCTCCCAGGCGTCCAAGTACGTCCAGTACAACCGCAGACAGCTCAGCAGGACATACCCAGCCGGCACCAGGGTCACGTCGACGAACTACGACCCCGTCCCCATGTGGAATGCTGGCTGCCAGATCGGTAGGTAGAGCTTGTGTGTGTGTGTGCGTGCATATTGAAATGTCACTACATGTATCGTACATTTGGAATTGTCAATAATTTTCTTTGTATACTTTTTCTCCCTCCTCTCTCTCTCTCTCTCTCTCTCTCTCTCTCTCTCTCTCTCTCTCCCTCCACATCCCTACAGTTGCGCTGAACTACCAGACGGAAGGCAAGTTCATGGACTTCAATGATGGTCGTTTCCGTGCCAACGGAAAGAGTGGCTACATCCTCAAACCAGACTACATGAGACAAGGTATAGTGCATATGTGGATTTGTTTTCGAAACGACCTTTACCTAACGATCAGGTAAAGGGACGTCATTTGCACATTCTAGTATTCCTCGATTTGGCCTTAGCTTTATTGTGCATTACCATCAGCTGAACAATAGATATTATTTTATGCGTACTTTGGATCGAATTTTGCCAAGTACTACTACACTACAAACTCACTTTGATAATAATTTTTCCACCTTCAGAATTGTCTCGATTTGACCACAATCAGCGCAATGCCCACATGGGTGGTGTCATTCCTCAGGTGCTCACCATCAAGGTAAGGCGTTTCTGTTGTAGTTTTGATACCTAAATTCACAAAAAGCACGTTACCATTGGACTCCTTAGGAGCTGATAATGTTTGTATGCAGTTACATGTATTATCCAAAAAGTAATGTTATGACAAAATTAATAGTACTGCAAGTACCAATGTGTATATCGCATGTTAGCTGATTTGTTGAATACCAGACAGTACAGCATGCCGCATGCATACATACATTGATGTGCCCCTTAGTAGCTAGAAGATAAACGAATTTCTTGCCTGTATTGTATTTATAGGTGATCAGTGGTCAGCAGCTGCCCAAGCCGGGAGGCAGCAAGAAGGGAGAGGTCATTGACCCCTACGTCAAGATTCAGATAGGAGGAGTTGGAGAGGACTGTCAGGTCGTCAAGACAAAAACTGTCGACGATAATGGTGGGTGAGGGAGAGAGAGAGATGGTGGGGGGGGGGGGGGGGGGGAAGGAGGGAGAGAGAAAGAGAGGGGGGGAGGGAAAGAATGGCCTTTAGGATAGCTTCATGCCCCCCCCCCCCCCCCCCGCCCAACCACATCCCAGTTTCATATTGTGTGTCTCATTCCCCAGGATTCAATCCGGTATGGAATGAAGTATTCCAGTTCATCATCCGCAACCCAGACCTGGCGCTGGTTCGATTCAAGGTGATGGACAAGGACATCAACCAGGATGATTTCATTGGCTCCTTCTGCCTCCCATTCACCAGCATAGTACCAGGTAGGCATCGTACTTATGTACAATAATACAGTGTCATATTATTATTTACAGATACGTTATGCTGTAAATCTGGAAGTTTTTGTTGTAAAAAATTTTTGTAGTCTACGAAAGTGACAACATATGCACACTTAGTGTTAAGGTTGTTCCTACGATAATCCAAATCTATGCAATACAGTAAGAATAGGTAGTGGCCGCTAAAAATCGAGATACTAGGCAAATAAAAAGACGGAATAAAGAAGCATGACATTGTACATGTGTGTACATATACATATGGACCTTACCAGCATGTACAGTACTTATACATGTATGTACATGCACATGCACATGCATAGACATCTGTCTGTACCCAACAATACCCCATTGTGCTAATTATCAGCTGCTGCATGTGTGTTTAAGGCAGGTACATATATGGATATAAACTTTGTGAAGTTACACCTCCTTTATCTAAGAGTGTAGTAGCTGCTGGGCTGGACTATCAGATTTGGCCGGCTGAGCAGGCTAAAATTTAGACAAGAGAGGACCAGCTGAAGGAGAGAACAAAGCCCTTTGTCGACTGTATCAACTATAGCTAGCTGGACCAGAGACACAGTTCTGTAGTGTAGGTGGATGTTTGCTTTGTCAGCAGAAATGGTGGGTGGCTGTTTGAAACCTAGTGGGTGATGGATGTTTATCTTGCGGTTTTGTGTCCAGAGATAATCACTGTCGGGGTGATAGCCCATTTTAGCATATGTGGGGAGCTCTCTCCCCCCCCCCTCTCTCTCTCTCTCTCTCTCTCTCTCTCTCTCTCTCTCTCTCTCTCTCTCTCTCTCTCTCTCTCTCTCTCTCTCCCTCTCTCTCTCTCTCTAGCCACATAGAATATAAATATTATCAAGGGCTTATTTGGGGATCTATAAAGCCCTTGATATTATACAGATGTATGTGGTGTGAATTGCAGGTGGGGAGGGGAACTGATTTAGATGCTCAACTTAATTTTTTAGTGATTTTTGTGTAATCATTGCCTATAAGTAGTGTCAAATCAGAGTACTATAATATTCACTATAATAATATTATGCCAATTGCAGGATACCGCCACATTCATCTGACTTACGCTGGCTGCAGAGACGAAAGGATTGGAAATGCAACTCTCTTTGTGCACGTGCAAGTCCAAGACTATGTTGCACACAAGGTAGATTGAGGGACAGACTAGAGAGAGGAAAGGAGAGAGAGAGGGAGAGAGAGAGAGGGGGAGAGAGAGAGGGAGTGGGGAGAGAGAGAGGGAGTGGGGAGAGAGAGAGTAGTCAGTTATCTACCAACATAATATTTCATGTCGATTATTTATTTTTTTAACCCCCATCTCTCTATAATAGGGTACCCACAGGTCTCGCACCACTCTCAAGGTGAAGAAGTCACGTGACTACCCAGAACACGCCCTCGTCGGACACCAACCGATTGACCTTCTCTTCCGCAATGTCAGCGGACCCCTACACAAGGTGGTCGACCTAAAAGAAGACTTTTCTTTCGCTCTGCTCCACTTCAAGGAGCTGTGCGGCCATGGAGGGCAGGCTGACATTGGAGAGTGTGTGGAGCTACTAGCCACGAAGGTGGCAGCTGCCAAGCTCAAATTGCAGATCACAGCTCAGAAGAAGGTAATGGTGGTTGTACGTAGTTATTACATCCCTGGTAGCAATTTACATTTCTGAAACCGAAACGAGCAATATTTGTCCAGTAAGGGTATCGAATTGTGAAAATTGGCGCGGACTTGGGTGGAATATTGAAATTAGTTGGGTAAATACTTTAAAATTCGTCAACTGTTTTACATTTACTTGTAAGATATGCCACTTTTGAAATGGTGACTAGAATTAACCCAATTTCTGTACATACATGTATACTACCTTTACACTGCGATATCACCTTATTCTCTTTCCCTGTCTCCCTCTCT
This sequence comes from Cliona cf. orientalis, assembly GCA_963930775.1. Classification (NCBI taxonomy): domain Eukaryota; kingdom Metazoa; phylum Porifera; class Demospongiae; order Clionaida; family Clionaidae; genus Cliona; species Cliona cf. orientalis. The sequence continues at coordinate 1,000,443 of OZ005701.1, read as the reverse complement.
CCCTCCCTCCCTCCCTCCAGGGTGAGTCCGGTCAGGTGTACCAAGCCGCTGCTGTACCGAAAGAGGAGGGGAGAAGACTGCTTCTGTCCCGAGCATGATCCAGCAAGTCATCGAAGCCTTCAACCAGCTCAACCTCGTGGCTGGAGACATCCTGGAACACGCTCAGCCTGTCGCTCATGAGGTAGGTGTCAATGTTTTAGAAATTTTGTATTGATTGGTGGGAAATTTTAAACCATTTTGATGTTACGTATAGTACTGTACATGCCACCCTAGTTCTCAAGGGCTAAGAATTAGTGGCTCTGGCTTTTGCTGGGATTAGGTTTGTCTGAGCAGGCAACAGGATGGATATGGTTGCCCCTTACAAATTAGGTCTATTAGGAGTGGTAGTAGAAGGTAAATCTACTGAATTTTTGTGTGTAGCCATTATAGAATATTAGTGCATACCAAACTTACTTAGTATTATGATATTATGTCTCTTCCTACTGTAGCTTGAGAACATCTACAAGGAAGCTGAACAGATGAAGGATGGTTTGGTAGCTCACCTCAAGGAGACTGCTTCACCTCCAAGGAGATTCGACCAGGTATATATATGCATCTTCAGGGTTATTTTATTTGATGCCCTCCCCCCCCCCCAACAGATTGTTAGAGCCACTTTTGAATACTATAATACAATTACATGTTGTGTACTGGGGGGGGGGGGGGGGGGGGGGATCATCTCAGTACTCTTGTGTGTAGTAGAGGTTGACTGTAATTATTTTGATTTTGATTCTCGTAGGTGATGGATCACTACTGCCGCACCATGCATTCGGTGAATGCTGAGTCAGCAGATGCCCACGAGCTGAAGCAAGAAGCTGAGAAAGAACTCAAGAAGGTAAGAAAAATAAATAATTATTACTTTTTGAGATTGACACACTCCCCTCTCTCCCTCTCTCTCTCTCTCTCTCTCTCTCTCTCTCTCTCTCTCTCTCTCTCTCTCTCTCTTTCTCTCTCTCTCTCTCTCCCTCCCCTCCCTCTCTCCCCCCTAGATTGCTGCTGGTGCCCGTAGCGCAGGTCTCGAGCTGAAGGCAGCTGCTTGAGTACCAAATATAGTTTCTTTTATTGCTGAACAAAAAGCCATTTTTCTAACTACTATATAATAATTATAGCTATATGGCTGCTTACTACAGTTTTTTTGACTCACCCCATGACAGTGTGTATGTATGTAAACATAGAGAAAAGGTTTATTTTTACGAAGTAGGAATTAAATTTTAATGAATGGAACACAGAGCTTTATTATAATAATATACAATCCTCATAAATGTAATTTGTTTTAGTTTTTGTTATAGCTGAAATATTATATCATTTTAACATCGTGTGTGTTAGGTTTGCAATGTTAAATTTCATATTGCACAGCGAGTTATCTCGATTATTATAATAATATAATACCTTTTAATGATTGCCTTTAGTGATTTGCCCTCACTATATTATTATTATATATACATGCACTAAAATACCTGGATAGCACCACGTGCACATGCTATATTATTATAAAAAATTAGGAATTAGCTGATCAGGAGCAGTCCTTATCATTAGGCGTGACCGAAATTTTGCACATGTACAGTTATAGTCGATTGTCAATGTTTCTCCTACTTATTATCACTATCGCTGCAGATGTGCTAATTAATCAAATTAGGAGATAATTTTGTCATTGTATACACTATGCAGATTTCTGCTGCTATAATTATAATAATTTATGGGAAATGCTATTTATAGCAGCAGCTGCTATGTATTAAGGGCTGTGGGTAACATAGCTAGCAAAATTATGACATTGTGCATCATAACAAGTTCATCAACAGTTCCTCTTCAAATTAAGTTGGGTGGATGTGACAACACATCCTTCCAGACACAACCTTTGTCGTGTGGAATGTACTACACATGTACTATTAACTGAATATATACAGACTCAATATATACTTAATATACACCGAGCTTCCTTAATTCCCCCAAAGCATGCACTATAAAGACCACTGACCAAATCTCTCACATCCACATTTGAAAGGGCAGCTCTTTGATTTGTATTGAAGTTAATTCTATACAGCTCTCTATGACTCTTAGAGTAATGTTTCGACCAAAGATAGGGCTGATGTCTTCATTGCCAGCTCTCCTCTTAGTTCTGGTATCAGTCTCCATCATACCAGCAGAGGCTGCAATAGACCAGCCTATTAGTGCGACAGCTGTCTTCAATTTAAATGGAGTAACTGGATGGGTACGCTTCTTCCACAATGTACCGCAGCCATTGGCTGATGTTCTAGTGAATCTGCAAGGTCTCACTCAGGATGCTGAATGGTCCATTCGACAGTTTCCCGTCGATGAGACGCTATCACCCAGCGATAGATGCAGTGACGCCTACTTGGGCACCGTATTCAACCCTAATAATGCGGCACCAGTTGCAGATAATCCTGACTGCAGTGCTGTTTCATGTCCTATTGGGGATTTGTCTCTCAGGTATACTACAAAGAGTACCACAATTCAAGTAATCGGGCATAAAATTGGATCGAGTCCTATCATTATTCTTCTAAGGGCTAGCTATTATAATACATAAAATTTTGTCATGGGACTTTACTGTAACTAACTTGCAGGCTGCGTCCGATCAACCAAATGGGTATTGACTGGTTCAATGATACGGACAACGCATTGAATCGATTCACACTGCAAGGCTCTCAGTCAATCATCGGGCGGTCTTTGCTTCTCCAAATTGGTTCAAGTAAGCTGAAATAAAATCAATTCGTGTTACTGTATAGCTAGTACTAGGGTATAATATTATTATTATGAATATTTTCTATGCAGAGCGTGTCTGTTCCACTATTCGCTCCAAGGCAGGCGGTGATGTCAACATCCTGCAGGCCACCTTCATATCACCAGTGGCTGGAACCATCTACTTTCGTCAGAATGGCAACGAACCGACCGTCATTCATGGAAATCTCTTCTGGGTTGATGGTAGAGACACAGCCGCTTCCGCTGAATGGACTATCTACAATGATTTAGTGAGTCATTAATTAATTTTGTTGCCAGCCTCGTCGATCCCTATAGGCTCTCCAGTCATTTTTTCTTCATGTAAAAAAATTACATGGAGATTCAACTCTTATGTGCATGGATCAGAATCTGATATAGATCTACCATAAGGCGTGCCTGTGAGCCTGCAGGTCACTGTATGTAATTATTTCCTCATTTTGAGTTTTGGTGCTGAGAGAGAGACTTGGATGTTTTGGGTACACTCGTGCAGACATGCTTAAGGGCGTGGTTGCATGTGTATTGAAACAGTAGCCTAAGGGAAATTATTGTGTATAGTCCCCCAGTACTATAGTTTCCTTATTCTATTCACTAAGAGTTATATTAACCCAAACAAAGAGACATGCATGCATGCCTTGACCCATGGCATTATTTGAATACCGGTACCATGGAAATATGTAGCTACCTGACTGTCCCTATCACAAAGACTAGTGGGTTTCATACTTAGTTCAATTACTGGCAGTGAGTCCATGAGAGAATTTCCTCTATGAAGCCATTACAGCTAGTGTGGTTACTACAATAATAATATTAAGAAAAAGTCCCAAAATTTAGTGTGATACTGCATGGTGGTTGATGAGAGAAAATTACATGAATTAGCTATTGTGATTTTAATTTTCTCTGTATTATATATAGTTGGAGGAAACATATCGTGTGGGGGAGTGTGGCACACCCACCATGATTTTTGATGACCTTACAGTGAGACATGGCATGATCAACGTTGATAGTAGGTCTTACTAATACTCTCTCACTCCCTCTCTCTCTACTCCCCCACTCTGTCTCTTTCTCTCTCTCTCTCCCTCTGTCTCTCTCTCCCTCTCTCTCAATCACTCAGAGTAGCTAGTATAGTGTTCTTCAACTAGAGATTTAGCTACAACGTAGCTACTATGTCCGAGGCTCCGAGTACACATGCACAGCCTAAGTGATAATTACCGATGAATGTTTTCTGTGATTGCTTTCTTTTGCAGTTAGCCCCCTGCCATACAGCGAGGGTGCTTTTCTTTTTACTAACGATACACTCAAACTTGCAAACAGCATTGATGGAAGATCACTCATCCTAAGTCAAGGTATAATCGTCCAGAAAAGCAATAATTTCTTGCAATTATTATTATTAATCAGTCATGCATGGTTCTTATTTTTATTTCCAGGTGGATCAATCATTGCCTGTGCTCCCATTGTGATTTCTGAGTCAGTAGAGACTTTTCAGTATCCAGAATTCAATATTCGTATCAGTCAATCTTCACCGTATGAGAATAGTACACTTGTCCAGTCAGCAGAATTCAAAGCAGATTCTGAATACACCATTCTGAGTGCTGCCTGGATGACCAGTGGTCTCTGTCCGCTTACTGACGAGGTCTATAACCCACTGGGTGTCACTGCACCACCAAGTGATGTATTTAGGTGAAAGCTCTCTCTCTCTCTCTCTCCCTCTCTCAGGCTCTCTTCTCTCTCTCTCTTCTCTCTCTCTCTCTCGGTGTAATTTTGTGTTCAGATATCATAATAATTATACATCCTTGATGACATCATACCATGCAGGACTCCAGATACGTTTGAGTATGGCAACATCAGTGGTAAATTTGGCTCAGTCTTGGGACCATCTCAGTCACTCCGTTTTCCAGAACTACCCATGTATGGTGCATTCAGTATGCTCGGCCTCACTCTGAGGGCTGTTAGTACAAATGTGAGTCATCAACAGCCCTAACAATGATAACACGACCGTGATATAATGGTCATGGTTGAAACCTTCTCATTGATTGAAGCTTAGTGGCTTGTGTGAGGAAGCAGAGTTTTTCCTTCAGGGCTGGTGTATTATTGTTTAGCTTGAACCAAGCCCTATGTCACACTGTGTAGGTGTTCATTGATATTGTGATATATGGTTTCCTATCCACCATGAGTCTTTTCAACCTTATCCACAAGTTCCCTTTTAGTGGGGTGCTCATGCAGCCCTAATTTGCTACCTACTGCATATTATGTGCACCTCTTCCTATGAAGTCAACATTGATGTGGTATAGCATCTTCCTCGTAGGAAGAATTGTATTATTATACCTGCTGTACTTATTACATGTACATCGGCTGATTGTGGTGAAGAGAATTTTATTGCATCTGCTATTTAGAGGCTTAGATAATTATGTGGAGTCACTTCCTTTAGCATGGCTTCTCAACTTGCTATTCTCATGAAAGGCAAATTGAGGGGCAAGCACTCAGTACACCACATTAGAGTTAATAATAATTGGTGTGCATCACTACAATAAAATTTCGTTCTCCCTCCAGCAGGATGCTCCTTACAGGATCTGTAGCGCATTGGTTCCCTTAAAGGATGATAATACTCTCTTGGCAAAGGCTACCTTTACCCAGGGCTCAGTGAGAGGAGCAGTATATTTTGTAAGTCAATCCTCGAGATCTTTGATCAATGATCACATGCCACCAATTAATCTATAATGTTATGTGTGTGTATCAATGTTGTATATAGCTTCAGAGGCAAGATCCAGAGTTATCCGGAGAGCCTGGAGTGACTAATATCATTGTTGACTTGTACCTTAATGATGGTACAGCCTCCAAGGTACTAATTCACCTTGATCGTGAATCCTTTCATACCTAAACAAGACTCTCTCTCTCTCCTTTCTCTCTCTCTCTCTCTCTCTCTCTCTCTCTCTCTCTCTCTCTCTCTCTCTCTCTCTCTCTCTCTCTCTCTCTCTCTCTCTCTCTCTCTCTCTCTCTCTCTCTCTCTCTCTCTCTCTCTCTCTCTCTCTCTCTCTCTCTCTCTCTCTCTCTCTCTCTCTCTCTCTCTCTCTCTCTCTCTCTCTCTCTCTCTCTCTCTCTCTCTCTCTCTCTCTCTCTCTCTCTCTCTCTCAATCCTAGATGAGTGCATGGAACATTCAAGATACAACTTGCTCTGCTCCACTTGGTAACAACTCCTATAATCCCTTTGGTGTGGAGCGTGGAGGTACTTATGCTACTCAGTGTACCATCAACTCACCCCTCAGGTATTATAATGTTTCGTCATGCACAGTTTGAATAGTAATTTTATGAAAGTTTGCATATGTATGCATACCCATAGATCCTGTGATAATTATTATTACGACTCTATATTCGTTGAATGATGTAAAATTTCACAATGTGCAGATGTGAGAATGGCGATCTCACAGGCAAGCATGGTGAACTGAGCATTGGTCCTCTTGGAGCTAGCAGAAATACTTATGCCTTCATTGATTCCAATCTGCAACTGGATCAAACATACAAAAGTAAGACTACAACCAAGATGGTCATTGTGTCGCTACTATAATTATTAGTTTTCTATAGCTATGTTCGAGCAAAACTCTTTACTTAATAATTATACGTAATATTATGACGTATACACTCCATTAATGTTCATAATACGTGTAGTTGTCGGCCGGTCTCTTGGTGTCTATTCTTCATCCGATTCATCTCTTCTTGGATGTGCCGAGGTAGAAATTGTCAAGCCAAGTGACCCCCAATATGATGTCACCGTAGCTTTCCCAGAAGATTCTAACTTTGAGAGGTGAGGGGGGAGGGGGGAGAGAGAAAGGGAGAGAGAAAGGGAGTAGAGATTACTACATTATCGTATTTCTCAGGGTCGCCTTCACCAAGAAGCTGATTGAAATGGCATCCCTTGGTAATAGCCTTGATCCAACTGATCTATTGATTCTTCACGAAGAAGTCGGAACGATTGAGTCCGACACGAACTGTGCACTTGCCCAACTCAGGATCACAGCTTCCAGTGGTAAACAAAATAATAATATTATAATATTATTAGATATCTACAAGCATCTTTTCATTATTAATGGCTGTTAATATTTTTTTATCTTTACTTCAGTGGAGGAGGCTAACACGTATGCCATGGCTCTTCAAACCAGTGTCTGTGAGAAGTTAGCCAACAATGGGTGTATGACTCGAGTGCCTAACTACAACAGTTTATGTAATGTTGCTAGTGGAGCTCCGCAAATTGTTGCATCAGCTCTTAGCATTATTCTGCTCCTAGCTACACTAGCCATGGCCCAACTGTTTTAATCAGTTGGTTCCCTTGACTCACTCTCATCATAACTGCATAATAATAGTGTTAATTTTTTTGTTCTAATATTATAATATTATGTAATGTTTTTGCAGTTTAATTATAAACCTAATATCCAGCTGGTAAACACTCAAGTGAAGGAATTCGCAGATTTAATAATAGTATTGTTGACCTTCTCACTTACAGCACGAGTCAGGGGAGCTGGCTCGAGAGCAGTCACTTGGGATCACAACGCTAGATTCATAACCTCCACACCTAAACAAGGAGACTCCGAGTCTTGATTGATTCGAAAAAGGCTATATTTTGGTTGGATTGTCCAAAATTCTTTAGGGTGTCTTGGTAGTGCGATCCAACTCTCCACCTAGCTGTTTTTCCACGTAGAAGCTCTTATTTGAATGAGGGTAGTAACTTTGATAGTTGATTGTCATTAGGTGTACTTGTATAGGTGGTTATTGTCATGTACTGTCGCAGCCCTGCTATTGCTATAATATCTTGCTGTATACAATGTAGCTACTGCATTAGAAATGAGAAACGTTATGCCTGCCATTCATGGGAACTGCCAGGCATATTATACTAGCTGGTGTATGAATATGAATTAATGTATAATCGATCTCGTCTCATTCTCTACCATAGCTACCATGTCATACAATAATGTATGTAACATTGCCTTCTAGCCAATATCTAGATTTTTGGCATGATACCGAGCATTGAGTGAAATCTGCAGTTGCCATGCCATGGACATATATACGTTTGAACACCTGCCAAAAACAATGTGTAGCTACTCTATACTGGGCTATGTAGGCTGTAAACAGCTGCACGTAGCAGGGCAAAACACATACGTAATATTATTATTATGCATGCACACTAACTCCTCTTAATGTTTGCCATGATAGGGAAGCTAATTAATGACAACATTAACCTTATACATTTGGACACTAGTTGCTTCCTCTCATTGGACATAATATTATATAATAGCTAGGGAATAGCTAAGTCCACCACTGTACATTTGTTCATTACAGGTAGTGAAGGCTTTTTGTAGTACTAGCTATACGTAGCCAGTTCTTAGGTTTTGTACATAGAGGAATTATGAAAAGTTCTCTAATCTTGCCAGTTTTACTGGCTATGGTGGTGACAATAGCCATCACAGTACCCAGTGTATCAGCAATTAATCCGACCACAGCATCTGCTACTTTCAACTTGAATGGGGTCACGGGATGGATTCGCTTCTACGAGATGGAGAATGTCACCTCCATTTTGGTTAACTTGGTGGGATTCAACGGGCAAACCGCAGACTGGTCCATACGTCAGCTACCAGTTCATAATACACTACAGCCTCTCGATAGATGCAGCGAAGACTATTTGGGTGGGATCTATAATGTAACAACTGTCCAGGGGATTGCTGTTGGAGATTTAACAGCAAGGTAAGAATTAGGTGAAATCAAACCCACTAGCTACTTATTTTTGCTCCCATTCATGTATCAAGAGCTAATAATTATAAAGCATAACATGAGTAAGGCTTAGCTATAGAAACTTCAGAGGTAGTTATTTATTTCATGTTACAGATTTGGGCAAATCAACAGCAATGGCTTAGGATGGTTCAACGATACAGTCAGAGCACTCACACTGCAAGGGCCAGGGTCCATCATAGGAAGATCATTACAACTGCAAGTTGGCTCCAGTAAGTGTTAATTTGCCAATTGCTATTACCATATCTAGTGTTATTGTGTTTTCTTGCACTAGTAACATTGTGATACTAGCTACTATATAGAACACTGTGGCTTTAATCGCACAATTTTTGAATGCTTATAAAGTGTGATCTCCCGATGACTTAATATATATGTACAGGACTTATCTGTTCCACTATTCGTTCCAAGCTCGAGACCAACCAGAACAATGTCATCATCATGCAAGCCACTCTCATATCCCCAGTTGCCGGGACAGTCTATTTCCGTAAGCACGGAGACGAACCGACTATCATTCATGGGAAACTCTTCTGGATCAACGAAATGACGACCGCATCTGTAGAATGGAGTATCTATGACGATATAGTGAGTTTTAGCATTAAATTTTGTGCTTCATACAAAAAAATAGCTGCAGCTACTTAAGCAATCTTAATGGTTGAAGCATCATGCATCATTGATAATAATTTTTGACTTTTTAGGTGACCGAGACATTCCGTGCTGGGATGTGTGGGGACCCGACTCAGAAATTTGCTGACCTCACATCTATACATGGAAGTGTCACTGTCAGTGGTGTGTTTAAAAATTTTTTTCAATTGATAATGCAATCATTAATAATTAATTTTACTTTTATACAGATACTCCTTTGCCTCATAGTGAAGGCGCCTTCCTATTCACTGATAACACACTGATGCTCTCTGGACTTATGAACATCGAAGGACGAACGCTTGTTATAAGCCAAGGTATGCATTCAGAGCCACTGCTGGTATATCTATTATGGCATAATATTATTCTAAACTCTCTTTAAAATAATATTACCCAGTATTATCAAATGAGCTTATAATGCCGACCCATACTGTTGTTCACTATTTCTCACACTTAATTCACACACACATACAGGTACAAACATTATCGCCTGTGCTCCAATTGTGATTTCGGAGAATCTGGAGACCGTCCAGTACCCAGATCTCGATTTCAGAATCAGCCAGTCATCTCCACACGAAAACAGTACCCTAATAATGTCGGAAGGTGTCACGACTTCAACCTATGCTGTTCTGGATGCTGCCTTGATGACCAATACTCTTTGCCCGCTCTCTGAGGCACCTTACAATCCTCTAGATGTAACTGCACCAGGATCTAATGTTATCATCACGTGAGTCTAACTACAGGACTTCTTCTATCTATACTATAGCTACTCTATAGATTCATTTTATGCAATGAAATTGCGCTGTAACTAGTTTTTCATAACCACTGTAGGTGGTTTAGTTATAGGCCTTATTTATAAAAGCTGATATCAGCAGATCCTTCGATCGATGTTGATTTTGTACGTTGTTTTAATGTAGGACCCCAGATATGTTCCCCAAAGGTGATATTAGTGGAAAGTATAGCTCTCTCATGGGTCCATCTCAACAGCTCAATCTCCCTGAACTTCCAGTCTATGGTCCCTTCACACTGATGGGCCGCACTATGAGAGAAATTAGTGCAGATGTAAGTGGTTTTTGCACAGGAGCAATTTTATCCTAATTGGAAGAGAAACCATTTTCTTGATGGCATCACACTCAGTCCTAAGTGACCATTTATTTCCTCTCTCCAGTCCAGACAGCCCTACAGAGTCTGCAGTGCACTACTGCCTATCAAGGATGAGCTCTCCACTACTCTCTTTGCTAAGGCGACTTTCGATGAAGGTTCAGTTGGTGGTGCTATCTACTTTGTAAGCCTTTTGCTTGCTCTTATAGATTCTTGAACACATGACTGTGATACATCACTGCGGCTAGCTGATTCAGTATATAATCCATTATAGTTGCAAAGACAAGATCCAGAGGGCTCTGGACTTCCTGGAATGACCACTGTTATTGTGGACTTGTACTACAATGATCCTTCAATGGATGAGGTATATATAGCTCATTTGAGTCACAATACCAATGAAGTATATTTTATTGTGCTCTCTCTCTCTCTCTCTCTCTCTCTCTCTCTCTCTCTCTCTCTCTATCCCTTTCCCCGGCGTATTACTATTTCTCCTCAACATTAATTTTCCCCTGTCTTTCAACACCTTGCAACAGACAACAGCCCATAAGTGGCATGTTCACGTTGATCTCCCACAAGAGGGAGTGGAATGCGTCTTTGCCGTCGGCTGGCACTTCAATCCCTTCGATGTTGATCTTGGTCCCACCTATGGTGCAGAGTGTGACATCAATGCCCCTCTAAGGTATATAACAGAATGAAAGTATAATAATAATAGCACACTAAAATTTATAATTTTTTGCTCTGATATTAATTAATTGCAGGTGTGAAAGTGGTGATCTCAGTGGGAAGCATGGTACACTGACCATTAGTCCGCCCAGACCAGGGCGGCGTACTATGGCTTTTGTTGATCCAAATCTACAACTAGATGGAGAATACAAAAGTAAAGTTTCAGTATTGTCGTGGATGACTCATCTTCACATAATATGCACTGCATGCATGCTATATATACAGTTGCTGGGCGATCGATTGGTCTTCACAGGTCATCAATTCTTGATCCAAATGCTGTCCTCTTTTCATGTGCTGCAATTGAGCTTGTTCAGGTCAACGACCCGGAGTTTGATGTAATTATGGCCTTTCCTGAGTCTGCCGATTTTGAGAGGCAAGATTATTTTTATCCAATATTGATGAGTGCTTAGATTAATCGTTCCATTTAGGATTGCTTTCACAAGGGATCTGTTGCAAAGGTCACCACTTGTTGGCAAGATTGATCCCAGCGATATCCTGATACTTCAAGAGGAGATCGGAACAGTGGCGTCTGAAACACAGGGAACTACCTGTGCTATGATTCAAGTCAAAATCACAACCTCTAGTGGTAAAGTCATTATTTTGCATGCAAGTGTTTGGGATAAGCAAAAACGCAATGTCATACTCTAGATCTCAAGTTGAAACTCACTCTCAATAACACTGTATTATAGGTCTTGAGATACACGTACATAATATTATGCTAAATAGAGCTCAAGTTAAAGTCACTCTCAATAATAATAATATAACGAAGCTTAAGGGTGCCATAAATTTAATGATTGTAAAATTGGACTTTTTAGTAATAAAACTGCATGCAGAATCATGTGACAATGGCAGTACCCCAGATGCTTGATTTAAGTACCATGCACTCTTCCTCCTCTGTCTACAGCTCAACGATCAAACATGTATGCCTCAGAGCTGCAGGACAGTGTCTGCTCAAGATTCAAGGATAACGGCTGTATGAGTCAGTTGCCTAACTATGAGACACTGTGTACTGGAGCTAACGGCGGAGCACAGGCAGTAGTCTCACTGGGTGCTGGTCTAGTCATCATCACTGCACTCGGTCTACTTGTAAAAGTATTTTAACTGTGAAGTAATGCTCATAATATTACTAGAATGTCAGGGATAATATTTTCATGCATGCTGCAAATGCTAGCTGGATCTGTTAAATACGGAACTTTTCAGACTGTATAATTATATTATTATACAGATCTATTGATTTGATAAGTTGATCTTAATCATCAAATGAACACAATACAAGCAATAATATTACGAGTGGGCATTAACAATACGTTAACATGTATACCACATATTATCATAATAAATGTTCTCTGAATGTGCAGTTAGTACATAATATTATACTATAATATCTAGTGTACATACAAGTGTTAGTGAGTTAGCTTGCTATGGCTTATAGCTATTTTGTACCTGCTTTGTCAGCACATCGACAGTCACAGTCGCAAACAATTGGAAATTGCACCTACATTATACAAAGGTCACTGATAATGACAAGAATCAATTCCCATACAATCATAGAAACACACACAATTGCTGAAGTAACAATAACAGCAGCGCTAGCACTTCTGTACCAGTATGCAAGCATGCATTATCACTAGGATTCAAAAGTCTATAGCTAGCCTACTATAATACTTCTCTAATCTAATCCAAGCTGTATATACTTGAACTCTGACTACAATAAACACGTCAACTGTAATCAGTCACCTTTCGGAATCCACACTCATATTTGTAGCCATCTTGAGCATTATATGTCCAGCAGCAGTCCCAGCGAGCTGCCTCCAAACGTCTAGTCTCCCCTTCACTTCAAAGAAAGGGGGGGGGGGGGGGGGACACAGTCAACGTATTAATATGACTATTAAATATCGCTCAAGAACTGAACTCACCTCAGATCAGCATGGCATCTAAATTCATCTCTATCCGGCATTGAACAGTTTCTGTGCAAGCAGAATCCACCAATAAAGTAGCGTGGTAGGTAAGAACCTCCAGCATCTTCCCATCTGAATGCCTATATAATATTAAACAGAGTGTTTATGCTAGTGGATGAGATCCTACAATAGCAAATTAGTCCTTGGCACACTATATCACGTGCCGGAAGGGTTAAGGTACTCATTGCGTCAGACCCTGCAGTGTGTCTGTCGACCTAGCTATCGATCTAGTTGCTGCGAAATCTGCCACTTACAGTTATAGTACATGTAGTATTACTATAATCATAGATGAGGTATTAATCTTCCTAGTCTGGCATGATGCATAGAGTAACTATACCATGGATCTTTAACTTTAACCCCATTATTAGTGTGTTGACAGCAGCCAAACTGTACAGTGACTATATAGATCTGCTGAATGCATATCATCTTTACATACCACTCGACATGATAGCACCTCGAGCATGTCTCGAAAGGCGGGTATTTGTTCAGTTATCCAGCCATTCCTTGAGATCGGTCTAGTATCTGATTCCGGAGCTTGAGCTATAACTGCAGCCCGTTCTTCATCCGTAAAACCGTCCCATATTTGCAACCATTCATCTCGTAGCATATCGGTGATATCATCAAAGATAGGTTGATCCGCATTTCGATTACTAGTGTTCAGATTTGCAAGAACATCATTTCCACCTAAGAGATGCATTGTACAATTATGCATTTCCTTAAAATAGTAAGACAGTATGCATGAATGGTTATCAATAATAAAAAAAACCATTCCTTTAATCCTTCCTCCCCCTCCCCACCCCTCCTCGCCCACCCCCCCCCCCCCCCAACCACCACCACCAATGCTGCATGTAGGCGCTGACCCAAAAGTTTTGCAAAGAATATGGTTGATGCATGGGGTGCGTGGCTACCCTAACCATGCCTTAATTGCAAGGAGTGGATGCTATGCCAGGCCTTAGGGCACGTCCCTGTATGATTCTAGTACATAATAATAGTATAATATACATGGAACCACTTTTGTTAGTGTACTGGAAACTTACAAAGTTCCTGAAAACGCATACGGTCCATTGAATCTGGGTCTTGCATGTAACGTTCTGGAAACGTAAACATTGGAAGTGCAGCCGTAGTTGGAAAGCTAGGAGGTGTATTAATGCTCTGAAGAGTCCGAGAAATATTCAGCTGGTTGATGATTGCAATAATACTCATTAAAACACCAGGGTAGCTTGTATCCCGTAGAGCAGCTGGAAACCGATACCTATTTGTATGTACATGTACAGTGTGTGCAATAAATTTCATATCTATAGGCACTGGATTTAGAAGGCTGACTATAAAATTTATTAATTCACAGCAAAGAAACTACCAAAATCAATACACTATACATTCAAAAAATCTATCAGAGATTGAATAATAAAATTTTTACATTGAAAGTCATGTGATATCTGATTCAGTGATTTCACAGACTGAGGTGTTTAGGCCAATTTCTGAACAATGCAAGTGCATAATTATTGCATGTAGCTAGTGGCAAATGTAGATCTACTCTAATAAATGTAAACATAACATTGTAGAGTAGCTACATGTGTATGAAACTGCGCGCAGTATAGTGATAATATTATAATAATTATGACCATACGGTGATGTTTGCGGCCTGAAGACATCTCCAGGATTGGTCACGCTCAGTCCTACCAGAGCTGCCTGGCCAGGCTCATCTCCAGCACACTGCAAGAGTGTTCCAGTGACAGGAAATTGGTCTCCCGGGCGTGGTCCAGTTCCTGGGTTCCGTCCATCAAATACTCCCCAAGTGTGGTGGATTACAAGGGCAAGAACCAGAAGGATTGTGGTCAGTGATTTCATTATGTAGCTATTAGAGTATGATCTCTATAGGCATATGGAGCTACCTGCATAGAGAATTAGCTAGTACATATATGTATAGTGACATTTGCAATTGAATTTACTCCACTATTATTAATTTTAATGATAGACTCTAGTACAGTGGCTTGGAAGCTATCACCACAAATTCCATGATCTAGCTATAAATAATCAGCATCACAGTTGACACATGCACTTCATGTATATAATTTACAGACTTGCTATGCAGCAGCCTATAGCTAGCCTAGGATAATGAAAGTCAATAATAATAACGTATACACTTCCTAACTATGGTGACTCGGCGGCGTATAAAGTATCATGTTAATATGGGAAAGCATTATATACTACTATAGCTACATTAGTAATATGATGTATGAACTTACTTTTACTCCAGAAACACTGGATTCTATCCTGAGTTCAATGGTGATCTTGCAGATACCTCTGTACTATCACTGCGTGCACTCCAGTGGACGTCGGTGACGATGGCTCAGCGACCTATTTAGATAACTACACTGCCTTACCAGGATAGCATTATATCGTACATGCGGACTTATTGTCTGTCGTTAGGAGACAAGAACAACTGGCCATTATGTTTGTAGCTGTCGAGGCTCTGCGTTGACACGCTAGCGCGCTGGAGGGCGAGAGCGAGCTTTGCGCTTGCGCCCGCGGGCGCAATCACGGGGCGCGCGCCCCTCGAGCTATGTGCTAGCGTACAGCACCCGAGCATCGTTTTATTGCAAAGCCTCGTCAGACTCCCATAACTGTGCAAAGATGAGGCACATCGGTGTGGTGATCGTGCTGGCGGTAATCTTCAGCAGTCAGAAGCTACCTGTTCGGGGAACTACTGATGGCAAAGGAGTTCTGTATCCGTTCCCCATCGATGAAACGCTTACGTGCTACCAAGAAATAAAACTTCTGAACGGAAGGACCAGAATCATAGCCGAAACTCCACCCAGGCTCCCCGTATTGCAAAGAGTCAGCCAAGGAGAAAATCCTCGTGTATTTATACCTCAAGATACCACGTAAGTATTCGAATGAATTTCGACACTGTATCTAGAACTAAAATTGAATGGCTGTGATAGTAGTAACTTGGCATTGGTTGCTATAAACTCGTGGCAAGCCATGATACCTAAGCTGACCACATCTCAGTATCAGCTCTAGGCGTTGCTGCGCAAGCTTTAGTATAGGGCTAGGAGCTTCTGCGCATGCGCACGAATCAACGCAGCGCTACATGTACCTCCGATCTCGAGTTCTGAATGGGCAGCTTTATTATAGAGAGCTACAGCCAGCCAATTGTTGGAGTGCATGATCTAATCATTAATTATTAAATTAATGGACGGCCACAAATGCATTGCAGGTTTCGTCAGCCTAGTCTTCAAGGATTTAATGCTGATGTAGAGGCGAAGCTACTAGCTTTCCTCGGTGATGATTACAATCCAACGTTGACAAGTGTTACCCGACCACCTGCAGGAAGAGATGCACCAAGAGCATGTGAAATGCTACCAGCCTTTGAAGGATCAGCAGGTAAAGACCAGTATTAATGTATAATATAAGTTCACATAATTACCACAGTAATTATATTCAATAGCCGGACATTAATTTTTTACCACATGCATCATTAGAACTATGTAGCTACTGGGGATCTGGTCAAGTTTCTCATCCCTATTTTCATTATTTTTTCTGAAACAAGCAATATTTGCCTAGTAAGAGTATCGAATTGTGAAATTTGGCACAGACAATGTCATAGGGTGCCATGGCTATACAGTATTAATTTTCCATAGTACAAAAGTAGCTTGATTTGTGAAGTTTTTGTCTGGCAGTGCAGTATATGATGATCAGAGCCATCATAATAACAATTCATAATTAATTTTTGTGTAAGACTTGAAACACGTTGGCAAAAACTTTTTATGAATTCTGATAATAAATGACCATACATGCATTGTTCTTCTGCTTATTTGAATTTATACAATCATGTAGGGCAACAAAAGATACACACGGAATTGATACAGGAACCTGTACCGATTCAGGATCGTGATAACCCTCTAGGAGAAGCGAACTCCCAAACATTTATATCGTTACTAAATGCAGATGCGGTTCCTGGGCCACCGGCACTGGGCGGTAGGGATGCAATTCGAAATGACAATACAACTTATCCGGGTAGATTTCCCACGATGCTAGCGGAATTCACTGGTTTTTCATTCGACTACCTACGCTATCTCAATCCTCACGATCAGTTTTGTGAGCTCTGGATAGCCAAGTGCCCGCTGGTATGTTCAAGAGTAGATTAAATTTATGAGGATGTGTGAGTGTTAAATTACAATGTAACATGCTATGCTCTTTTGTATATCAATACAGAATCCAGTGTGGGCAGAACTACCACAAACTTTCTTTCCGAGATATTTTGCTCAAGGCACATGCAGTGGAAAAAATTGTTCCTATCCTAGAGGGCTTACCTGCGAAGAAGATTTCACGTAAGTTGGAGTAGTACCTAAAAACCTCTATAATGATACCCCCAATAATTATGATGGGGAAATTTTAATTTTATGATGCTTTTAATCATTGCACAACAATAATTCTACCAAACCTGGCCAATAATTGCAGGCCTTACGTTGATATAATATTATATTGAACCTTGCAATAATGTATAACTTATATGGTATGATATACAATATCCTGTTATTATAATATAGCTACACTGTGTATGTAACGGTTCTACGCTGGGATTGCTGCTACAGTGCAGAACTCAGTCAACTACGATGGGACTGTGGATGGAGAAAGGTATAATATAAACCAATCCATACCTTCATAATAATAATATTATAGGATAGCTAGCTACTTTAATTTGGAAATGTTGGGAATTAAAATTAAATAATTATTAATGTTAATTGGGCCAAAATTCATCATTGCAAACACATAATATTATAATTAGCTAGCTACCTGCATGCATGCTAGCTGGCTGCTATAATAATTATTATATTCACTGCAGGTTCAGGTTCCCATACTCTGTGATTGCACGTGCGCTTGTGGACCAATATTTGGATCTTCAATTACTGGTTAACTTGACATCATGCAATTATTGTCAAACATCAGTAGAATAGTATGCTTTAATAATGATGAAACATTATATAATTACTATAGCTATAATTCGTTATGCATGCAGTGTCAATAATAGCTATAATTATATCTGATCATAATATTATGTTTGAGAATAGCATTATAGGCAAAAAAATTTACCTACCCCTAGCTATAGGTGATGAGGTTGCAAGAAAACACACTATAGAGGTAATACAATGTTTCTAAATCACAAAATTTCAATTGAGCAGCTGTAGACAAGTTTATGCTATAATATTATCGTTTCTGAAATAAATTCACGTTCAAATTAGCTTTATTCATCCATGGCGCTGTTCAAGAACTTTCTCAACAGCAGCAAGAATCTCTTTCTCAATCAATAGCCGATTCATATACTCCAAGGCTGGGAAAAGAGGATGCATGCATAATAATCACTTATCATGCTTACGCTGGCTTTATTTTTAGGTATACCTTGGCTGGCACGGCCAGGTGGTAAATTTGGTAATCCAAAGGATAGTGGACCTGCATTTCATAAAATTACATCCTTAGTTAGCTCCATCCCTAGTATAATATTATAGCAATTTACTTTTCTGAAATGGTAGGATATTATCGAATCATAAGGGTATCTATAAATCATCTGTTTTCAAGTTATATGTGCCACTTTAAAGCATTTAACAATTATGTAGCATTGTGCATAACTTAAGTATGCTACTTACATACATAGTGACCCTTTACCATAATATACAATGATGAGCTATACGACATACTAACAAGTTTCTGTATTTATGCTAATAAAAAGTAAGCTCTAATTAACGCAAGAAAATTTGCGTTCTAGGACTTCATAATATGGAATACGTGACGATCTTTAGCACCAGAAATCGCGCTAAACTTAATAATAATAATATTATTATTATTGTTATTTTTTAGCTTGCATGTGTTCTATTAGCATAAACACAGTAATTAAGCCGTTCAAATTTGAGGAGCAAGAATTTAGAACTGCAAGCATTAAATAAGTGAACTATAGGAAAAAAGATTCATCAATTAATTTTTATCTGGGATGGTCATCTCATAGGAATATTATACATGCATGCAACCATCATGCACGATACATGTATACTTAACTTACCGCCACATGTAGGATATTTACGTTGACATAATGGCAGAGTATCAACATTATCTTTTCTGTGACATAGGCAGAAGAGATCAATCAAGTTACCTCCTCTAGCCTCGTTGAGAATTCGAGTGATATTATCAGCTGCAATTGTACGTATTCATGCATAATAAACACACCCCTTAATCATTAAATTAATTACCATGGTCCTGGCGGACTATGCCTCTCTCTTGCATTTTGTTCACTATGTCTATACCAAGTTGCACTGGATCGGTTCCAACCAAAATATTGTCATTAGACGTATAAAGCCTCAAATCTGTTTCATCTTCTTCACTAGTTCTAATCCCGGCTATAATTAGTGTTCTGATTCCAGCTGATTTGAGATCGCTCAGTACCTTTTCCCTCTCTGAAGCATTGTCTCTTATTATTCCATCAGTTAACATCACAATGGCACTTTCAGCGGAGCGTCTTGTGCTGGTGGAGGCAAGACGATGAATCTCCTGGAGACCTTTAACAGCTGACGTACCCTCTCCACACAAGGATGGAAATAGCGTTGAACTATAGTTACGACCATTGTCGAGACAGATACCAAAGTCAATCATCAGTGAACTTAAACTCCTATCAGACCCTTGCACAGCGTCGAAACAAGGAGTGTTCATGTCAAAGACATAACTTGAATTCCTATTTCTTGCATTATCTGAGAATAGCAGAGAAGTGATCTGAGGTCCAGAGGTGGAAGAGGAATTGAAAGCAGCCACCAACATTTGCATGACAACCATTAGGGGGCAGAAATTTTCAAAAGTGTTGCTATATGTTGCATCAATGTAGAAGAAAAGTTTCTGTGACTTCAGTTCTGTGCAAAAGTAAAAATCCCGATGCTTTACAGTGCACTGTAACTCCCGTATTATAATATTATATAGCTACTTACCACATTTTCCAGTAGTAGGATTCTTTTGATAGCCAGTAGTACATTCACAGCAGGTAGGTGGCTCGTAGCCATTAAAACAGGTGGAACAATTTCCATTTGGCTGACCAGTCCGGCAGTTATTCCTGCATACCTCGAGCTCTGTGATAAGAAAAATTGCATGAAGATGATAATGTTATTATAGCCAGTAAAACAGGCAGTACAAGTAATCAGCTCATTATTCTCATTTACAATATACCCTTCTCACAGTTTTCCCTGCATAACTCTGTGATTAGAAAAATTATTCCATGAAACAAATCTTCAAGTTGTTAGAAACATGGTAAACTATGATCATGCACAGTAACATAGAGTAAGTACAATACACAGGTCATTGTTACAGTAACTCACGTCTGCAGCAGTCTGGTTTAAGATATGTTTTCAAACACTGACACGTCCCATTGCCATCACAGCTTGAGCTATCGCCAGTCAGGGTGTTATTGAAGCAAGCTGTATTAAGCATAAATTCTGAAATGCTTGCAACACATAATACATAACTTATATATGCACACACACACAATAAAATTATTAACTGTGGGAAATCACGATCTATTAACTGGTAAGTGGTTTGCAGTAAAATTAATTATTAGTGAGAAACTCACCAATTAAAAATAACATACTGCATGCATGGATGGTGGCAACTTACTAAGATCGATTGTTGAGCAATCTGGCAAACATGAACCACCCTCAGGTGTTGGTTGTACGCATGACAGTAACTGTTGATCTCTATCAAGCCTGAAGCAAACACCTGCAACATTTATGGGCATGTGTGAGTCAGATTAAATCACTGTATGGCACACAAAAATACTATGAAACCGCTGCAGCTCCTGATAGAACTAAACACAGCTGAGTGTGAGGATCTGGCTCATGAGACTGCCATTCAAGGATTTAATTAGGGCTTTTTAATTTGGGATACATCAGACTGAAATGACATCATTCTGTACACTAAAATCACAGGTAAATTCGTAATTATTTTCAGATGCATGCTGAGGCTCACAACTATACTGAACAGATACAAAACTGGATGATGACCCTCAGGGCGAGACTAGCCGTAGTACTATCAGCCAGCATTATAAAATGCATGCACAAAATTGAACATGCAGCAACCATGGATATTATATACATGCAGTAGCCACCACTTGCCTGCATATGTAAGGTAGAACTCCACTGTAATAGTTACAGTAACGTTATCTCTGGCCACTCTGACCTGGGCACTGGACAACATGTTACGCTCTGACGTGGAACAGCAAGGGTTCACTCTGGTTTCCAAGCACACCTTATTAGGAGAATCTATAGAATACAACATGTAGTAAACATAAAATTAATGTATCCATTTTGCGGCACATAGTGATGAGATGTTGGCCACGGATTATTATTATTATAGCAGATCTATAAATTTATATTTCTTTCAAGCGGGCTACAGACTAACTGCCATACCTGGGCAAACGAGCACTCTGTGAGATTTTGCGTTCTTCGTCTCCTTATACGTAACCGTAGCGCAGGACATGGGTTCCACGGTAGCCTGACTCGGAGCATCAACCTCCTCGTCTCTGGCAGCGAAGAGATCGTTCCAGCGATAGCGGGCGTTGTTCCACTCAGCGTAAGGGTGAGCGATCGCCACCGCAACGAGAATAGAAAGCGCGGCAACGGTCGATTTGCGCATCATCATTGATGAAAATTTTTCAGTCGAAAGATTGTGAGAGATGCAACCTCTGACCAATTGCGCTTTTTTATGGATTTTCTCGGACACACTCCACGATTCATGCTTCCTTTGATCGCGCTTCATTCTATTAATCCCTGCTACCCCGTGCGCATGCGCAAGGGCAAGGCAATGTGATCGATCGTCATCTGTTAGCACAAAAACATCTAGGCATCTGAGCGACTCGTTATCACGACATATACGTCGAAAAACTTGCTTCATTATGCTTGCAATCGTTTGGTAATCCCCACAAGCGTAGCAAACACTGCATTTTGTACATGTATACTATAGAGGGACTAGTACTGGTCCAAAAGACTAGCTATTTTTATTATTATTATTATTGTTGTTGTTGTTGCTATTACTTTACAGCAGTGAAAGCTGAAGGACAGCTACGAATTGTAGCAGCCTGACAAAATTCTATAGAAACAAAATCTTAATAATAATTGCTATAGTGGACGATGATTGATACAAGCAATGAAATTGTAATGGACTATAATATTCTTATGAATAATATAAACTATGAGCAATGATATAGATCACATGGTGGTGAATCTTGGTTGTTGGAAACAACTGTTACAAGGACATGAGGAATAGTAGGTACAGAAGAAATCGAGGTTGAATCTTTTTAGGAACGAGTCCCAGAAGATGTCTATCAGTTTTAGTCCGATACTGCTGAGCGACAAGCTGAGATCGATTGGGGGCAGGGAGTTCCAGAGATAGGGAAGACTGCTAAAATAAAATTGTTTGTCCCTGTTGCTCTTTACAAGGGGTTGGATAAGTTTCAGTCTGTACGTAGCTACCAGATCTTGTCGGGTTGACACTGAATGATGTGTACATTGAGCTCGAGATGTTGAAGGAATTGCTAGGTGAGGTGAGCTTTAAAGACTTATAAAAAACATATTATATCATCGAGTTCAAGTTGCATTGCTAAAGGTAGGAGCTTAATCTTGAGCGATAGTCTGAGGTGTAGCTATTTAATAATACAATAATATTATTATTATTATTATTGTTGATAGGCCACCTCTCCTCCCACTAAAAAGCTGCCTTGGGCAATGCTAGCTAGACACATGCATGCACTCTTTTACACTGAGGTGGTAATAAAAATTTTACCATGGTCAATCTTCACTGGCATATCAATTTCGTAATACTCTGTAGTGGTATGCTGGAATTATGCAGCACTCTAGTTCAGTCCAATATCAATGCCTGTATATGGGGACATGCAGAAAATAAGTCACTACAGCCAATATCCAAGTAAATGCCCTAAGGTTTGTTTTGGGGGTGGGGAAAGCCTGTCCTATAGCTGATCTATTTGGGGAATCGGGGTGGGGGGCCTTATAATAATAATATAATATTATTATCATGATGATAAAATTCAATATCTTGAGATTAATTTTCGCTAAAGGATCATAAGATGGGCAGAGAAAGATTGACTAGGAAATAATATTATTGTACAATGTCATGGAGTGAGTCCCTAGCTAATGAAAACTATAAAGAATTGGGCATGGAAAGCAAGTAAGCTGCTAGGTGACATCAGAGACCTATTAATGATGGACAAGCTTTGGGATGCCTTAGTACAACAGGAGATGATCATGAGCCAATGGAAGGATATACTGATGATGCCGACCACCATATTACAGGCAGATTTAGATTCTACAGAAAATTCAAACCATATCCATCTGCAGGTTATATTCTAAACTCATCTTGACCAGGATTGCACATTCCATTTATAGAGTTCATACAAAGTGGGGACCCTTGGATGATTGATATAATATTTGTGCCAATTTTCATTTATTGAGTCCCAGATTGTAGTAGGCCTGGGGTGAGTAAGAGGTTTGCCTGAGGGCGTCTTCGTAGAGAGGGATGGCCTGGTGCGATTGGTTCATCTTGACCAGGATTGCACATTTCGTTGTGAGCAGCTGGTGTCTGTCTGGGTACAGTGTGCATGATGCCTTTGTTGCATATTGAGAGAGCTTCGCCCAACCGCAAACTGTTCATAGAGACTACAGCGGCAAGAAGATCATACTAGTCTATAATGTTCGTATTATATCTACAGTATTGGTGATGGATAGTTCTATAGCTCCTTGAAGAGGCTGTGTGTATGCGTACATGTTGTGAGTGTCGTATTTAGTATCACTAACTTAGTGTGTTGATGCAATTATTCTATACATAGCATGACATGTAGTTAATGTTTCATGCATAATCTGATATAATATTATACTCCTGCAGGTGTACACTGTAGCTAGCTGTAATATTATGTCAGTATATTATTATGTAGCTATAATACAATCTACTAGAGCTAGCATAGCTAATTTATTATTATAATAGCTAGCCATGTGTTTATCATGCATAGTCTGGGTGCCCACCCCTCTCTTGTGAAGGGGCTGGCACTGTGTTTGTCGTGTTTTACCCGCTTGCTGTAGCTATAGGATCCAACGTGGATGCTAGACATGCAGTGAGTGTGTAGTTCAATAAATTTTGGACCATGGTCCATCCTGATATCTCAGCCCATCTGATGACAGCAGCCTGTCCAGATGTCTCATCTAATGTCAGGTGACTCAGCAAGCCTGTATGCAAGACGGGAAATTGATTATACGTATTAAGGATTTGTTAGCTACCTTGCAGTATGTAGTTGGGTCATAGTCCATACCGACATCTGGCAGCCTGTCCAGATGTCTCATCTAATAGCTATAATTATATCAGGTGTCGGACAGTCCCAGCAAGCCTGTATGCAAGACGGGAAATTGATTGTGAGTATTATATAAGAATTTATTAGCTACCGTGCAGTGTGTAGTTGGGTCATAGCCCATCCTGCCTGTCTAGATGTCTCATCTAATATAATATACATCAGGTGTCTCAGCAAGCCTGTATATGAGACGGGAAATTGATTGTGAGTATTAATGCTACCGTGCAGTGTGTAGTTGGGTCATAGTCCATCATGATGTCTGATCTGATGGTGGCAGCCTATCCAGATGTCTCATCTAATGTCAGGTGACTCAGCAAGCCTGTATGTGAGACGGGAAATTAATTGTAAGCATTAAGGATTTGTTAACTACCGTGCAGTGTGTAGTTGGGTCATATAGTCCATCCAGATGTCTGATCTGATGCATGGTGGCAGCCTGTCCAGATATCTCATCTAATAGCTATACATCAGGTGTCCCAGCAAGCCTGTATGTGAGACGGGAAATTGATTGTGAGTATTAATAATAAGCATTATGTTAACTACCGTGCAGTGTGTAGAGTTGGGTCATAGTCCATTCAGATGTCTGATCTGGTGCATGGTGGCAGCCTGTCCAGATATCTCATCTAATAGCTATACATCAGGTGTCCCAGTAAGCCTGTATGTGAGACGGGAAATTGATTGTGAGTATTAATAATAAGCATTATATTAACTACCGTGCAGTGTGTAGAGTTGGGTCATAGTCCATTCAGATGTCTGATCTGATGCATGGTGGCAGCCTGTCCAGATATCTCATGTAATATACATCAGGTGTCCCAGCAAGACTGTATGTGAGACGGGAAATTGATTGTGAGCATTAAGGATTTGTTAACTACCGTGCAGTGTGTAGTTGGGTCATAGTCCATTCAGATGTCTGATCTGATGCATGGTGGCAGCCTATCCAGATATCTCATCTAATAGCTATACATCAGGTGTCCCAGCAAGCCTGTATGTGAGACGGGAAATTGATTGTGAGCATTAAGGACTTGTTAACTATCGTGCAGTGTGTAGTTGGGTCATAGTCCATGCAGATGTCTCATCTAATGTCAGGTATCCTAGCAGGCCTGTATGGGAGACTGGAAATTGATTGTGAGCATTAAGGATTTGTTAGCTAGTGTGCAGTGTGTAACTGGGTCATAGTCCATCCTGATGTCCCCGGATCTGCATGGTGATGGCAGCCTGTCCAGATGTCTCATCTAATGTCAGATGACTCAGTAAACCTGCTAATAATGTGAAATTTAATGCAATATATATGACCTGCAAGCATGCATTGATTTTGAACATTAGGCGGTATTTGTTAGCTAGCGTGCAATGCATAGTTAGATCATATATAGTCCATCCTGATGTCCCATTCAATGATTTAATTATGCTTCTTCATGCATCGTTTGTAGTTTGTTTGAGTCCAGGTATCTTATTAAAGTCCACTGTGACCTAAACATCTTTCTCCATCGGGTAAGTTATTCTTGTTTCATTATCCACACCTAGGAAAGATAATCTTGGCCTAACACATAATATAGGTAGATCGAGGTTTAATAAACCTTTCCTAAGTATTTTTAGCGATAAAGAACCGCTTTCTTTGGAAAAATGTGTTCATCTGCCAGATTACATTATTATGGTAATTACAATCTACATGCAGTGCGTGCCAATCAGATGCACTGAATAAAGTCATATGACTGCACGGGTATGAAAGGAATGCAAATTGGTTCTCATTATCCTAATAGACTAAATAAAATTAAATAATTAATTTAAAAATACAAGGAAATTTTGAGGAGGAAAAAAAATCGAAGTGTAAAGTGAGATTCCATCAACAAACCCACTACATTCTGTATATATAGCTACAGGTGATGAGGTTGGCTTGCATAAAAACACACTATAGCAGTAAATCAATGTTTCTAAATCACGAAATTTTAGTATAGCTACGAGTTGATTCACGTTCAATTGGTTTTATTCATCCATGGCGCTGTTCAAGAACTTTCTCAACAGCAGCAAGAATCTCTTCCTCAATCAACAGCTGATTCATATACTCCAAGGCTGGGAAAAGAGGATGCATGCATAATAATCAGACTTAATTGCACCCATTTGTTGTTACTATTATTGGGGTATACCGTCATTATTTTGGGTCCTGGTATGTGCGCTGCCAGATGGTGAATTTAAATTTGGTAATCCAAAGGACAGTGAACCTGTATTGCATAAAATTTAAAATCATTATGACAGTTACTACTATAATAATTATTATTTTATTATCATCTGCCCATTAATGGATAAACATACTATATAGTATAAAGTTAATAGGAGCAAGAACCGAGAACATTTCGAAAGTATGAATTAGCTATAGGGCAAATTTGCAAGCATTAAGTAAGTGAACTATAAGTATAGGAAATATTTATACCTGGGCCTAGCTAGTTCCTACATGCAACCATCATGCATGCATGACATATGTATACTTACCGCCACATGTAGGATATTTGCGTTGACATAATGGCAGATTATTAATATTATCTTTTCTGTGACATCGGCAGAAGAGATCAATCGAGTTACCTCCTGTAGATCCTCTAGACTCATTGAGACTTCGAGTGATATTATCAGCTGCAATTGTACGTATATTCATGCATGATAAACATACCCCTAATCATTAAATTGAACACAATAAATTACCATGGTCCTGGCAGACTATGCCTCTCTCTTGCATTTTGTTCACTATGTCTATACCAAGTTGCACTGCATCAGTTCCAACCAAAATATTGTCACTAGACGTATAAAACATCAAGTTTTCTTCATCTGCACCATTAATCCCAGCTGCAATTAGCGTGCTGATTCCAGCTGATTTGAGACTGTTGAGAACCTCTGTCCGCTTCGAAGCATCGTCCATTATTATTCCATCAGTTAACATCACAATGGCACCTTCAGTGGAGCTTCTTGTACTGGTGGAGGCAAGGCTAAGAATCTCCTGGAGACCTTTAACAGCTGACGTACCCTCTCCACACGAGGATGGAAATAGCGTTGAATCATAGTTACGACCATTGTCGAGACAGATACCAAAGTCAATCATCAGTGAGCTTAAACTCCTGCCAGACCCTTGCACAGCATCAGAACAAGGAGTATTCATGCCAAAGACAGGACTTGGTTCCTTATTGTTTGCGTTATCCGAGAACAATAGAGAAGCGATCCGAGTTCCAGAGGTGGATGAGGGATTGAAAGCAGCCACCAACATTTGCATGACGACCATTAGGGGGCAGAAATTTTCGAAAGTGTTGCTAGATGTTGCATCAATGTAGAAGAAAAGTTGCTGCTGCTTGTCACATCTCTCCGATTCTGTGCAAGATGTAAAAAAAAAAAAACACCGATGCTTTACACTGCACTTGAAAACACCAACTCCTGTATATATATATATAGCTACTTACCACATCTTCCAGTAGTAGGGTTAATTTGATAGCCGGTGATGCATTCACAGCAGTCCTCAGGCTTTGCTTCAGGTATACAACTTCCATTAGGCATCAAGTTTGCACTACATTCTGTATATGAATGTTCAGTAGCCACCATGCATCGTCAATATAACTCACTGCATATTCCATTTACTTCTTGAAGACCAGGTTTACACCGACAGCATTCGGGTACAGCTTCGAAACCAGTCTTGCACGAGAGACATCCTCTTATACCAATTTCAGCGCAGTTGCTCTGACAGAAAGCTACAATTCAATCAAGTATATTATAATTCAGCATTCAACTTATTCATTGTGCCTTTAAGAACACTATAATCTACTCCAAGACTTACGTATGCACTCGTTATCTTCGTTTTTGTAAAAGGCATGGGTTGCATTTCCAGTAGTGTCACATTCACAGCAGTCTGGTTCAAGAGCTCCTTCAGCACAAGTACCATCAGGCTTCAAGTTGGCATCACACTCTGAGGATGAAGAAGACACACATTATCAGCTATATAGAGGCTACTAAAGCAGTGTGTGAAATAGTGTCCATCATAATTAATACTTACTACATACTCCATTTACTTCTGTACGGCCAGGTTCACACTGACAACATTCAGGTTCTCTCATAAATCCATCCTTACATGTTGTACATCCACTGCTGCCTATCACAGCACAGTTGAGTTTGCAGAAAGCTACAGAATTATTATTATAATTCATACTGTGGCACATGATTATGAATCAAAAATGTTACTGTACTTACGTATACACTCGTCATTTTCATTCTTGTAAAAGGCATGAGTTGTATTTCCAATTGTGTCACACTCACAGCAGTCTGATTCAAGAGCTCCTTCAGCACAGGTACCATCGGGCTCCCGGTTGGCGTCACACTCTGTACGATCGAGGTGCAAAGTTAGCAAGAAGGATATTGTTACTACTTCGCAAGACTATAGTTACGACACAAGGTATTATAGGATCAAATTAAGGGCCTTTCTTGAACTGTGGCACTTACTGCACACTCCATTAACTTCAGTTTTGCCAGGCTCACACTCACAGCACTCTGGTGCATCAGTGAAGCCAGCACTGCAAATTTGGCACCCACCGAGATTACCAGGTCGAAATAGGCGACAGTTATCCCTGCAAAATGCTACATAACGCATGGATACAACATGGTCAGTTGAAAGTGCATCAATTATTGGTACATAATTGTTATAATAGTTAGCTTACATTATGGCTGCAAGTATAATACACAGGTTACTGTGACTCACGTCTGCAATCGGGTAAGTAAAAGTTGGTTGTATTACACTGACAGCACTCTGGTGCACCAGTGAAGCCAGCACTGCAATTATCGCACCCACCATGATTAGCAGGTCGAAATCCACGACAGTTATCCCTGCAAAATGCTATAACACATGGATACAACATGGTCAGTTGAAAGTGCATCAATTATTGGTACATAATTGTTATAATAGTTAGCTTACATTATAGCTGCAAGTATAATACACAGGTTACTGTGACTCACGTCTGCAATCAGGTAAGTAGAAGTTGGTTGTATTACACTGACAGCAGTCTGGTTGAAGGTAGCCTATCTTACACTGGCACGCATTGTCATCTGATTCACAGCTTGAGATATCACCAGTCAGGGTGTTGTTGAAGCAAACTGTTTTAGCATAAACTTCTGAAATGCTTGCAACACATACCGTATAGCCGAAAAATTTGGCGGTTTGGCGGTCTATATTACAACCGCCAAAATTAATTAAAATCCGCCAAAATTTCCTACTGGCATGCATATAATATACGTATGGCGATCCTGTACCGAACCGCCAAATTTAAATCCGCTAATAGTCTTGCAATAGCGATTTTGGGCTCAACCGCCAAATTTAATGCCCGCCAATATTTCCGGCTATACGGTAATACATAACTTATGCAGACACACACAATGTTAACTATGGCCAAACGAACACAGGCTGTAGTGGTCAATGGTTCTGAATCCTCAACTATTCCAGTACTTTCTGGAGTTCCTCAAGGATCTGTACTCGGTCCACTATTATTCCTCATCTATATTGATGATCTACCAACCAGTATTACAGATATTTGCTCAAAGGTCAATCTCTTCGCAGACGATGTTCTCCTGTACCATGTGATTTCTGAAGAGGCAGATTACGAGGTCCTACAAAATGCAATATCACTCATTGAGAGTTGGTCCATCTCTAACTTCCTTGCATTTAACACCTCCAAGTGTAAATGCATGGTGATTTCCAGGAAACCAACACCCAAGTTACCAGATAATCAATTACATCTTCTTGGAATGCCATTGCAAGTGGTCGAATCCTACAAGTATCTGGGTCTTTTACTCTCCAGCAATATGTCCTGGTCACCTCACATAGAGTCAATCTGTAATAAAGCAAGGCAAATCCTAGGCCTACTCTACAGACGCTTCTATGACTCCACAGACCCAAGCATGATCAAACAGCTCTACTTATCCATGGTTCGACCACATCTGGAATATGCGTGCCAGGTGTGGGATCCGCATTTGATAAGAGACAAGCACAAGCTTGAAAGTGTTCAGAAGTTTGGTCTCAAGTTTGCAGCACGTCGGTGGGATGCTGGGTATAATGAACTACTGGACTTGTTCAACCTACCAACACTAGAGGAGCGTAGAATTCACCTAAAACTTGGTCTATTGTTTAAAATCATACACAATCTGTGTTATTTCCCACACTTGCCGCCACTCCGTGAGAATGTTAGAAATCTCCGAGCACCCCATGATCAGCAACTTACTGTGCCGCTTGCCCGAACCAATTCGTATCACTACTCTTTCTTCCCACACACTTTACGAACTTGGAACACTTTGGACAACTCGTGTGTTGAAACCAACAATTATGTGTCATTCATGAAGCAGCTGAAACTGTAAGGCAGTCATTTTGTGTTAATCTATCTTTTTAATTATTAGGGTATGCATTTATTATTAGTACTCTGTACTATTGTATATCCCATGCAATACGCGTAAAGTTTTATAGGGAAAAAAAAAAAATTACACACTAAGTAGAAAAAAAAAGCGTATTTAAATAATTAAATAAATAATTAAATAATCTAATTCATGGGGGATTTGGGAGCACTTGGGGGGATAATTTTTACATGGGCACGCAGAATGGGTCCAAACTAGAGGTTTGATCAGACAGATTTTTGATTCACACCTTACAATTAAAGTTATGGCCCTTTGAAGTTTTCCCATATGTTTGTATAGGAAGCCATGCATTTGCAATGTTTTCCGGCCACGCGCTACGTGAGGGGCGGGGCCACGCGCGCACATCAACGTGACGACCATTACCCAATTTGGTCAAAATTGATTTATAGGCTGCTTGCTTGCATTGTATGGCTCTACTATGCATCCAGCTCAACTATGTGGTGGTTTTCGGACAATTTTTTTTCTGCTTAGTGTGTGGTCTGCTTGAAAAAAAAAAAAAAAAAAAAATGGGAAATCACTATCTATTAAGGTTCCTTTGGTAAGTAGTTTGCAGTAAAATTAATAATTATTATTAATGAGAAACTCACCAATTGAAAATAACATACTGCATGCATGGATGGTGGCAACTTACTAAGATCAATTGCCACTGTGCATTCTGACAAACATGAACCACCCTGGAATCTCGATTGTGAGCATGTCTCTGTCCTCAGGTGATCATCGTCAAGCCTGAAGCAAATACCTGCAGCATGCAAGGACATGTGTGAGTCAGTTGAATCACCGTACGACACCAGAGTACTATGGAACCGCTGAAGCTAGCACTCCTGACAGAACTAAACGCTGCCAAGAGTGAGGATCTGGCTCACGAGACTACCATTTTATTAAGGATCCCATATGGCTCCACGAGACTAGGTTAAATTCATAGCTCTAATTATTTTCAGTTGCATGATGAGGGTCGTGTCACAGATATGAAAAGTGGATGATGACCCTCGGGGCGAGACTAGCTGTAGTACTATCAGCCGGTGTACATGTTTAATAAATGCATCCTCAAAATTGAACATGCAGTAACCATGGATACTATATAAATAGCCACCACTTACCTACACTGCCTACAGTTGATTCCTGTGTGACACTGAGGTAGAACTCCACTGTAATGTTCTCTCCATTCACACTGGCATTGGTGCTAGACACCAAGGTATTACGTGAACGATCTGGTAATTGTGGTATGGGACAGCAAGGGTTCACTCTGGTATCCAAGCACACCTTATTGGGAGAATCTGTAGAATTAAGGTACCATTAAATTGCGTGGGCGTGAGGTGGGGATATGACACCTAAACCACATCAAAGTCATTAGTGAGGTGCATCTTGTGTAACCACGCCCTTTTAATTGCACAGGTCTCAGGGGTGTGGCTGCTAGAGCCGGAAGTGTTCATTTAATATCCTCCATGGACCGGAAGCCGAGCCGGAAGGGAGGGGCCAGGCCACGCCCAAAACAGCCCCACCCTCTTCCGCAAGGACCACCATTCTCAATCAAGTGCCTACTAACCACCGGATGTCCACCGGAAGCCCACAATCAATCCCAATTAAAACACACAGCTTCCTCAAGGCCAAAACACACACAAACACTTGGAGGCCGTTCTGCCACACCGCCCACACAAGAGCTCACCTCATTTCCTGTGTGGGCGGAGTAACAACACGTCATCGCAACCACATCCGCTTCAAACCATCGTCAGCTTCCGTCCAGCCGTACAGGCCCCTCGATCGCACCGCCGTACAGTGCCTCATTAACGGACATGGCCTCACCTTTGACCTCCTGCCACGCCCCCAAAGCCTCCTGGACGGGTTCAAAGGTCACCACCGCATCCGGGACACGCCCACCTATCGCCGCAGCCAAGTCCCTGGCCCCGATGTCCAAGCACTGGCCCGTGAAGCCACGCCCAATCGGAAGCAATAAAACCTGCATTAACGCACACGCACACACTCCACACAGTGCCAGGAACACGCCCACATGCTTAATTAAGCCTAATTAGCTTTTTTTTTTTTTTTTTTTTTTTCAAGGCGACCTGAACACTAAGCAGAAAAAAAAATATTTGAAAACCACCATATAATCGAGCTGGGTGCATAGTGGAACCATACAATGCAAGCAGGCAGCCTAAATTTCAATTTTGTCAAAAAGTAGGTAAAGGTCGTCACGTTACTGTGCGCGCCTGGCCCCGCCCCTCACGTAGCGCGTGGGCGGAAACATTGCAAACACATGGCTTCCCTGTACAAACATATGTGGAAACTTCAAAGGGCCGTAACTTTGATTCTAAGGCGTGAATCAAAATTCCCCAAGGTCAAATCTCTAGTTTCGACCCATTCTGCGTGCCCATGTAAAAATTATCTCCCCAAGTACTCCCCAACCCCCCAAACATTAATTAATTATATAAATTCTTTTTTTTTTTCTACTTAGTTTAATAAGTCGTTGCGGTTAATAGTTAAGCAAGAATGCTTTGATCTTGCTTTGATGTGGGCAATTACCGGCCTTTTCTTCAGGGGCCACTTCCGGTCGCTAATTACACGCGCATAATCATCCCTGGCCGATTCTGGACACGCCCACCTTCGACCAAAAGCACTCGTATGGCCTCTTCGGCCACGCCCCTTCACGATTCGCTAATTGAATTAGCCATTCCTGACGCTCACGCCCACGCAATTAAATGGTACCTTAATACAACATACAGTGTAAATGTGATGCATGATATCGATTTGCGGCACGTGGTGCGATGTTAGCCACTCCCACTTTTACTTGGGGTTCGCCTCGGCTGATAAAATTTGTTAAGCGGGCTGCAGACTAGCTTCGTGCAGCGACATACCTTCTGGATCGGCTGAGCAAACGCGCACCCTGTACATGTGAGACATTTCGTTCCTCGTCTCCTTATACGTAACCGTAGTGCAGGACGAGGGTTCCACGGTAGTCTGACTCCTGATACGAGCACCAATCTCCTCGTCTCTGGCAGCGAAGAGGTCGTTCCAGCGATATCGGGCGTTATTCCACCCAGCATAAGGGTGAGCTGTTGCCACCGCCAGGAGAATAGAAAGCGCAGCAACGGTCGATTTGCGCATCACTATTGATGATCTAAAAAGTTGTTTTCAGTCAAGTGATGATGAGAGATGCAACATCTGACCAATTGCGCTTTTTTATAGCTTTGCTCAGGCTCCATGATTCACTGATGCTTCCCACGCCCACCCGCACATACCAGTGGTTTAGCTAACTACTATTAGCTGAGGAAATAATAGGTCTATACTAATGTTAATTAATTTTTGTCTAGTATCCCGGACGCATGCGCAAGGGGTAATGTAATCGGTCACTTACCATTGGTAAATAAATTTGTGTAATTTTCTATCAAGACATGGTGGAGGCATCCTCATTTATTGTCACTGTCACCTCAATATATGTGTATTGCCAAAAATACAAGCAATCTTGAGTTTATGGCAGTATCTGTGAATCACCCCTTACAAATTAAACACAGAAGTGGCACCTAGCTTTACTCTATCGCCCTCCCAGTAGCCCTTGTTCTATTTTTGATGATCTACAGTTGTGTCTAGAAGAGCTTAGCGCTATCACTCTACATCACTTTGTCTTATTAGGTGATTTTAATGTTGATTATTTGAAGTCCTCACATCCTTTGTTCACCCATTTACATTCAATTGCTACCTACTTCTTTCTCGAGCAAGTTGTGTCTAGTCCTACTCATTTCAGTCATGCTGGCAATCCCTCCCTAATTGATCTTGTATTCATCTCCTGTCCAGACAGACTTCTCTCATGTGTAATAGTGCCTCCCCTTGGTGGCTCTGACCACCTGGGGGTTCATCTAGCCTTTAAAAAGAATTCTTCACCAGTTGTATACCTTCAAATCAAAGAACTGTATGGAGATACAAACTTGCTAACTTTGAAAGAGCTTGTGAACTCCTGGACAATGTAAACTGGACAGAAGTGCTTTCCGGTGACATCAATAAAGCAGCTCAGCAGTGGGAGGAACAGTTCCTGAATGTAATGGAGCAGTGTATTCCAAAAGTTACCATCACCCCTGGTTGCAATCTACCATGGCTAACAAAAGACCTCCAGCAAGCTTTTCGCGCAAGGAATCTGGCCTATAAATGTGCTAAAAGAACTGGTTGTCCTGACCACTTTGACCAATACAAGCTCTTGCGCAACAAGGCCACTTCAATGCTTCGTAATGCGAAAAGAAACTACTTCCAGAATTTTAAACCATCGGATAGCAAGGCCTTTTGGAAAACTGCAAAACTGATCACCCCTATTATAATAATATTATTATTATGGCTCTTACAAATTCACAGCAAATTGAAAGTATGCAGCTAATTATTTCTGTGTGGATGACTAATGCATGATACAGGGTCTACAATGTTTCTCTGGCTCTATATTCAATGATATTAAGTTTCTGATATCCATTAGTTTTATATATTATACTAGCTATCCACTGAATTTCTCCAGCAGTTTCTCCACAGCCGTAAGAATCTTTTCCTCCAAACTTACAGATCCTAAATTATGGAGCGTAAGCACATAATCTGAATACCATATAGCCACACACCTTGAACATAATAATAATAATAATAATAATAATAATAATAATAATAATAAGTATTATTATTATTATTATTGCTTTACAGAATGCACAAAGAGGAAAGAAAATAGAAATGGGGGTGGCAGTGATAAGTAGTGATGAGGCAAGTGCAGACTAAAGGACAGCCAGATCAAATTAACTGGCAACCTGGACACAAACTAATTAACTGACATGAAGTAGCTATGTTATGACAATAATTATTAAGATAACATTTCACTGAATAAATTGAATATAGAACAAGAATGACTATGTTCAGGATTATTATTCAACGGTGTTTCACTTAGAAGGTTTTGACCCTCGAGCTCAGGAAGATTTGGTAATCCAAAGAAGAGATCACCTATGAAAGTATAATAATAATTCCACAGCGATATTAATAGATCTGACAATCAGTATACTCTATAGTGTCCTGGGCAAGCACCCACTCCTAGGTATACAAGTGCCCATGTACTGCTTGCTACACAAAATATGTACTTAGCATAATGCTAGTACAAAGCATGCAGCCAATAAGAGACAATGGTATAGGGCCCGTGTCGCCCGTACAACCTACATGCAGTGCGCGCCAATCAGATGCACGGAATAAAGTCACATGACTGCATGGGCATGAAAGGAATGCAAATTGGTTCTCATTATCCTACATTGTCAAGAAAATTTTGAGGAGGAAAAAAAAAACCGAAGTGTAAAGCGAGATTCCATCAGCAAATCCACTACCTAGAGACTAACCCTGCATGCTAATGATATCCATTTGGTAACACTACTGGAAGCCAATTCTATGAAAAGTGTAATGAAAATATGAGAAAATCATATGTCCTGAACTCTTAGAGCTGGAATAGTCTTGGAAATGGGAGCCAGAGCCCAATTTTTAGGTGCGTAACTGTGGGAAATTATTTCATAGAGTTGGAATAATATATTATCACTTGGAGTATATGTGATAAATATTGAAAACTTTTTCTAAGTGGTCTATAAAAAGTATAGTAATTTTTGATGTGTTATTATTATATTGGAAATTTTCATATACAATTCTAAAGTATTTATAAAACATCGAAATAAATGTGCGATAGTTTTTCAATGTCTACAAATAGTATTGTAATCTACAGATGGTGTTTGAAAGGTGTGTTAATTTTTTTATACAAAATTCCAAGGCTATGTAAAGTAGCTATCTGAATAAATTCATGATTTTCAGATGTATATGAATATAATGTCAGATTTTAAGCTTATGTTGGAATTATATGTATTAAACCCAGACTATCAGAAAAATATCTGATATTACTATGGTCACATGACATACATGTGATGAATTAAAAAAACCAAGTTCAAGCATGCAAGTTTGTATAGCTGATCTCAAAAGAAAGGACCAAAAGGATGGTGCTCATGACAACCTAATAATGACTTCTGGAAGTAGTTTGGCATGCCTGCGTTTCAAGTTGCTGATCAAGTGATATCTAATTTTCGTGTCCCTGCAGCTGGCACAGCCATACTGATGTTTACTCCATCTCTTCTGACTCAGCTCACTGGTTAATCAAAGGATTGCACCGGCCTTCTGGTAAGCAATTTAAGATAGCTAGTTACGTACAAGCCAAAGAATATTTAATAGAGTATATAGCCACATGCCTATAAGCTATTCTGATCCCCTACCTGCATATCAAGGATACAAGGGCATCATTGAGGTATTACTGACAAAACACATTAGACACCTTTTAAGCCCTTGATAGAGCTATTAAATATATTATAGCTGCTTGCCAACCATGAACCATGACCCATGACACTAAAATTAATATGCTGGAGTTTCTGATAGTGGCTATATTAATTTAAGGTTTGGTAGCACTCGTTGGTTCTCTAACTACCATATTCACTCGAACAGACGCCTCTCTCGATTATTTGCCGCATCTCCGGAAGTATTGAACGAAAATTAATAGCTGCCGCTCTTAAATAGTAGCCGTACCACACCTACTATTTGAGAAGTACATTAGCATTTAAATATGCCTCACGACTCATTCTAAGTAACTAAATACTTAGCAGTCTTCTAGAACAAGCTGTAGCCTACTACATCTGCAAAGGGGTCCGAATCAGTGGTGTCAACTGACCATTTCTCTATGGATTGCCTCTCTGGCAGCTACTGGTATTAATAAACACCGGTCTCAAATAGAAGTCATCACTTTCGAATAAATACCACACAAACTTGGGTAACGAAATAAATACCGTATAGCTCCAAATTTTCGTGGTTCAAAATTTTTGTGAAATTTCTGAAAATCCCATGATTGAAAATTTTCGTGATAAAAATTTCGTGATCGCCAGATTTTTTCATGATTACCACCACGCCGCAGCATCAGTGCGGACAATTTACCTTGTCGCTCTGCCCACAATTGCACGTGGCTCAGCGTTAGGCTAGCATGCTAGTGTGGACGTGAAGAGTAATGAAACTAGACAAGAGTTATACTGGCCTCTCTTTCTGCCTTTAGCACCTTGTCTGTTTGGCAATTTCTTCAACGTGGTTGTTGGCAGATTCGATACAAGATGAAGGATGTTGTTTGGACAAAGATCCTTGCAGATTTGGTAGGTATCTTTTGCTCATTTTCTGAAAGTAAGCGTACAGAGTCTGTACATTGTTAGCAGCGATTCAATGCTTCATTTCACAGTTCAGGCGTTCATTAGCTGACTAGTATCGCATGCGTACATGTACGCACAATCGCACTTGCGATGCTCATGTGCACACAGAACATAGCCACACTCACAATGATGTCTGAACATGTCATCAACCCACTGATGCCCTTACCTTCTATGATAAGTACTCTTATCCCGATTATAGATTATTATTATGATTCAGTATATCCCCTCCCTGTCTTACATGTCGTAACTACAATTATAGTGTTGTACTCTGCCCATCCTGGCGTGTTTTTCAACATGCAATGTTGAATAACATGGGATGTCCCTGGTACAAGCTCAAGGCTACGCTAAAGCATGATATAATAATATGCATTATTTTTTTGTTGTACAGGTTCTACAATGTCATGATGACCCACGGTTCTAGAAGATGATATTGTGACTTATGTACTAATAATTGATGTAAGCCTCAAGTACTAAAATTATAGTATTGTCGAAATTCTGTATTCATAATAATTACTACTCATTATCTAAGTTTGATTGTATTCTGTTGTTATTAATTTTTATCATTTTTTATTGTTAGTTTCACTCTTATTATTTTAATTATCATGTTGATTGGTTTTATTCATCAACTTTTCTAATATTATTATGATATTCACAATGAATAGTTTTACCATACTAAACCTACATTCAATACTATTCCAACACTATTTATGCTGACACTTTCCCACCTATAAGATTGGAATAGTGTGGGAAATTCCAATACTTTTCCCAAACACTTTTGAGCAATTTCCCACAAAACGGGGTCAAATTCTCAGATACATTACCAGTACTTCTTTGATGATATGAAATGGATCATACACACACACGCTTTCCAATATTCTTCACATCGTTTTCTTATACCTACTTTCCAGTAGTGTAACCCATCCCCTCCCATCTGTACCACTAATATTATACAATGTATATTATTATACTCACGCGTGATTGCATCATAACCACACACCATTAATCTATAATAATTATTATTATTCTCAAAATCTAATATTATCATCATTGCTTTTGTGTGAAGGGGTTCCAATTAAACAGTACTTATGTGTAATGGATGCTTTTTCCCTATATATGGGAGGGTAATAATAAAGTTGGTGCATATTATATTGGCAGTCTTGGCAGCAGTCTCTACTTCTAAATCGGTAACGTCCCTGTCATTAGCCCAGTATGGAAGTCATGCGGTTGCTGCAGCACCACAAGAATGTGGCAATTTGTGACAAATGTATATAGTGATGCATTAATTATAAATGTAATGACCTTTACCCTATACAGCTCTATGATGCTATAATATATGCAAATTATTAGGTGGATGATTATCACAATTCTAATAAATTTTGATTTGCATGGTAAAGAGTGGTCAGTATATATAGCTACAGGTGATGAGGTTGGCTTGCATGAAAACACACTATAGCAGTAAATCAATGTTTCTAAATCATGAAATTTTAGTATAGCTACGAGTTGATGTTTTTTTTCTGAAATAATTCACGTTCAAATTAGTTTTATTCATCCATGGTGCTGTTCAAGAACTTTCTCAACAGCAGCAAGAATCTCTTCCTCAATCAACAGCTGATTCATATACTCCAAGGCTGGGAAAAGAGGATGCATGCATAATAATCAGACTTGCACCCATTTGTTGCTATTATTACTAGGGTATACCGTCATTATTTTGGGTCCTGGCACGTGCGCTGCCAGATGGTGAATAATTTGGTAATCCAAAGGACAGTGAACCTGTATTGCATAAAATTTAAAATCATTATGATAGTTACTACTATAATAATTATTAGTTTATTATCATCTGCCCATTAATATGAACTATATGTAGCTAGTATAGAGATGGATAAACATACTACATAGTATTAAATTAATAGGAGCAAGAAGCGAGAATATTTCGAAAGTATGAATTAGCTATAGGGCAAATTTGCAAGCATTAAATAAGTGAACTATAAGTATAGGAAATATTAATACCTGGGCCTAGTTCCTACATGCAACCATCATGCATGCATGACATAATATGTATACTTACCGCCACATGTAGGATATTTGCGTTGACATAATGGCAGATTATTAATATTATCTTTTCTGTGACATCGGCAGAAGAGATCAATCGAGTTACCTCCTGTAGATCCTCTAGACTCATTGAGACTTCGAGTGATATTATCAGCTGCAATTGTACGTATATTCATGCATGATAAACATACCCCTAATCATTAAATTGAACACAATAAATTACCATGGTCCTGGCAGACTATGCCTCTCTCTTGCATTTTGTTCACTATGTCTATACCAAGTTGCACTGCATCAGTTCCAACCAAAATATTGTCACTAGACGTATAAAGCCTCAAATTTTCTTTATCTGCATCATTAATCCCGGCTGCAATTAGCGAATTGATTCCAGCTGATCTGAGGTTGTTTAGAACATCTGTCCGCTCCGAAGCATTGTCTCTTATTATTCCATCAGTTAACATCACAATGGCACCTTCAGCGGAGCGTCTTGTACTGTTGGAGGCAAGGCGAAGAATCTCCTGGAGACCTTTAACAGCTGACGTACCCTCTCCACACGAGGATGGAAATAGCGTTGAATCATAGCTACGACCATTGTCGAGACATACACCAAAGTCAATCATC
Source organism: Cliona cf. orientalis (assembly GCA_963930775.1). Lineage (NCBI taxonomy): Eukaryota > Metazoa > Porifera > Demospongiae > Clionaida > Clionaidae > Cliona > Cliona cf. orientalis. Next base: position 959,785 of record OZ005701.1, on the reverse strand, counting down.
AGTGAACTTAAACTCCTAGTAGTATCAGGTCCTTGCACAGCATCAGAACAAAGAGTATTCATGTCAAAGACAAGACTTGGTGCCTTATCTTTTGCGTTATCCGAGAACAATAGAGAAGCAATCTGAGTTCCAGAGGTGGACGAGGGATTGAAAGCAGCCACCAACATTTGCATGACGACCATTAGGGGGCAGAAATTTTCAAAAGTGTTGCTAGATGTTGCATCAATGTAGAAGAAAAGTTGCTGCTGCTTGTCACATCTCTCCGGTTCTGTGCAAGATATAAAAATAAATAATCTGATGCTTTATACTGCACTTTCAAACACCAACTCCTGTTACAGCTACTTACCACATCTTCCAGTAGTAGGGTTCTTTTGATAACCGGTGTCGCATTCGCAGCAGTCCTCAGGCTTCGCTTCAGGTATACAACTTCCATCAGGCATCAGATTTGCACTACATTCTATATAAATAATGAATTACCCCATAGATTAAGATTTGCAAAGCGATTATGAATGTTTTAATAGCCACCCTGCATTGATCAACATAACTCACTACATATTCCATTCACTTCTTCACGACCAGGCTCACACCGACAGCATTCGGGTACAGCTTCAAAACCAGTCTTGCATGAGAGACATCCTCTTACACCAATTGCAGCGCAGTTGCTCTGACAGAAAGCTACATTCAATTGATAAAGTGCAACTTCATTCGATGTATCTTCAAGAACACTAGTCAAAGACTTACGTATGCACTCGTCATTTTCATTTTTGTAAAAGGCATGAGTTGCATTTCCAGTTGTGTCACACTCACAACAGTCTGGTTCGAGAGCTCCTTCAGCACAGGTGCCATCAGGCTTCAAGTTGGCATCACACTCTGTGGATTAAGACGCACAGTGTCAGCTATATTATAGAGGCTACTAAAACAGTATGTGAAATAGTATCCATTATGATTAATACTTACTACATACTCCATTTACTTCTGTACGGCCAGGTTCACACTGACAGCATTCAGGTTCTGTCATAAATCCAGTCTTACATGTTGTACATCCACTGCTGCCTATAACAGCACAGTTGAGTTTGCAGAAAGCTATAGAATTATTATGCAAGATTATTATATAATTCACACTGCGGCATTATTATACACGACTATGAATCAAAAAAGTACTTACGTATACATTCGCCAGATGCAGTTCTGTAAAAGGCATGAGTTGCATTTCCAGTTGTGTCACACTCACAGCAGTCTGGTTCGAGAGCTCCTTCAGCACAGGTACCATCAGGCCTCAGGTTGGCATCACACTCTGTATGGAGGTGCAAATTTAGCAAGGAGGATATTATTACTACTGTGCCATGCAAGACTATCAGCGTATTAGTTACGACACAAGGTATTATAAGAATCAAGGGCCATTCTTGAATCGATATGTGGCACTTACTGCACACTCCATCAATGAGAGTTTTGCCAGGCTCACACTCACAGCACTCTGGTACACCAGTGAAGCCATCACGGCAAGTATCGCACCCACCAAAATTAGGAGGTCGAAATTGACGACAGTTATCCCTGCAAAATGCTATAACACATGGATACAACATGGTCAGTTGAAAGTGCATCAATTATTAGTACATAATTGTTACATAATAGTTACTAGCTTACATTATAGCTGCAAGTATAATACACAGGTTATTGTGACTCACGTCTGCAATCGGGTAAGTAGAAGTTGGTTGTATCACACTGACAACAGTCTGGTGGAAGGTAGCCTGTCTTACACTCACACCCATTGGCATCACAGCTTGAGCTATCACCAGTCAGGGTGTTGTTGAAGCAAATAGCTGTTTTAAGTATAAATTCTGAAACCACACCCTCAAAATGCCATAATATTGAATAATGAATAATGACCGCCCGCCCCGATAGAAATATAAAAACGGGTGTACGAGAAATTAATAATGTACTTTGACTGGCCTAACATATTATTATAATATTTCACATACGCTCAATTCCTAGGCAATCCTCCATACAGGCTTCATCACAGATTTCCACAGCAGGACTGATCGATACGCAAATTTGATTATTGGCCACTAAAAATAATATTGATTAGTTCCATCATTAATTTATAGGTAAATGTGGTCAACAGGGTCACTTAATGAGATTTACATGCCTGCACTACAATCACAAGCTGTGACATCATAATCTACCGTATAGCTGGAAATATTGGCGGGAATTAAATTTGGCAGTTGAGCCCAAAATCACTATTGTTGGAATATTAGCAGATTTAAATTTGGTGGTTCGGTATGGGATCGCTATACGTATTAAATGCGGGTAAGAAATTTTGCCTGATTTTGATTTGGCGATTGTAATATAGACCACCAAAACTGCCAAATTTAATTCCCCGCCAAATTTTCCAGCTATATATACGGTATGAGGTAACAAGTACACAATTGCCACTTAGGTACAGTTCATAGGTACGGTGCGCATGTGCAGATGAAAGCAGCACCAAAGTTTGAACCTATGCTATTATCGTATAGACCACATCCTTCACTGCAGGTCAAGAGCAGCTGCTCTGCTCGAACTTGAACTCACAGTGTATTATTTAAGGCCATTTAAAATAACTTAGCTACTTGATTCTCATTCACCTTTTCCAAAAAAGGGGCAGGAGGAGGCATCTTATTTTAAAACTCATCAGGACACTAGTATCTGGAGGGGTATCTTTATTCAGCGGAATGGAACAGTGGAATGGAATGGTGGAATAAAACGATAGAATGGAATAGAATGGAATAAGTGGCATCCTTAAGTTATGCAATATTATGTAATCGTCAAATGCTTTGAAGTAGCATAACTTGAAAATGAAAACAGATGACAAACTTTTAAATGTTTCTATAAAGTAGCATAACTTGAAAATGAAAAACAAATTTTTAAATATTTCTAGAATAATTTTCCATATTCACCTGTATCTGTACCAAATTTTGCGATTCGATACCCTTACCATTCAATACCTTTACTGTTTCAGAAAAGTAGCTAAATTTCTATTAGGGATGTAATGTAATAATCGGTATAGGTCGTCACGGAATGAGCTCATTCCATGTTTTTAAGATATTTGGTAAAGGGTCGCAACGTTGAGGCGGCCTGTAAAAATTGAGCGGCATTATAATTATTATTACCCTGCGCGCATGCGCAAGGGGTAAAGTAATCGGTCGTGTCATCGTCATACCTCTCAAGTGACCCTCATCTCGCTGGTCCGACCAGCATTTACATGTCAAATTACCCGACCAGCAAGACAAGTCTCAAAACCAGCATTTGTGGAGATACCATACCTAGTAGCTATTTTAATAATATACATGGGCTTTTACACTTAATTTAGAGCAGATGAAACAAAATATGGCAGTTATCCTAATCATCAGAACACAATTTTCCCATTTTAAGTGGCTATTCAGATATATTTACCCCGCGCACATGCGCAAGGGGTAAAGCAATCGGTTTGTCCGTCTGTTGTTGTCGTCGTCGTTGTCGTCGGCATGAAAATCGCCAGATCTCGCATTCTAGGCATCTGTGCGTGCTGTAAGCACAACCAATCGGTAGATATCGGTGAAAAACTGGTTTGTACACGCTTCGAATTGCTTGAAAAGGCTTGCTACAAATCATGCATTTTCTGTTCAGCATGCCTGTGGTTTATCGACCACACCCACTCTTTTAATATCCTGATGTGACTGCGCATGCTCAAGCTCAGTGTTGGAAAGGGTCATCAAGTCATGAAACAGCTAGGCCTCAGAGTGTTGCAATACTACGGTTTAGTGGCTACAGAGCGCGCGGGGTATGTGCTCTACAGAGCTCTAGTTGCCACTTTAATCATTTGTGCATGATCAATTATATGGGTATACAGCTAGACGACCAGCATTTGGTGTTGATATACTTGGGACCTATGTATCGTTGTTGTCGTCGTTGTCGTTAGCACAAAAATCGCCATATCTCGAGGTCTAGGCACCTGAGCGATTAGTAAGCACAATGAATCAGTTGCATTTGGCAAAAAACGGGCTTCAGTCTGTTTCAAATCAAAAGATATGGTCCACGAGCGTCACAAATAGTGCCTTTTTGTTAGCCTTTGTAACCACGCCTATTGACAGTGCCCACTCAATGCATTATAATAATAATAATGATATGCATGCAGACCTTGTGCTTTCTGCTCATGTGCATAACATGGACTGGTAAAGATCGTCAATAATGCCAGCGGCACACACGTTTGGCTGTTAATTATCCTAGCCACTACACCACCGTGGCGCACAGTGCACGTAGGTTTCAGGTAGTACATAACTTCGTAAAAATTGGGACGGGCGGGGATGAAAATCAAGTAAGTTATTTTATATGGCCTAGTGGCGACGTTCGAGCAGAGCGAGAACGTCGAATCTATCACCAGACTATGACAAAGAACAAACCTCACCTCTCGTTTCGCTCGAGACATGGTGGCCTGCTCATAGACGCTGAGGAGCTCGAGGCCTGTCAAAACATTCACGGTGCCGTTTGCTCGAGAATGCATCTGCACCCTTGTTTGTGCACACAGCACTACAATTCTGACCAATCATGAACCTTCTGAACTTGTAGGAGAGCGCATCTTTTATGCCCTAGTCCAGGTTAGGACACTAGTCTGGCAGGCCGGGGCGGGGCGGGGGGGGGGGGGGGGTGTTGGTGCTGGCCTGCCAGACTAGTTAGGACACAGACAATATAAGAAAAAAAATGTTTATCTGAAAAATATTTTTCGTTGTATATTATAGTATAATTACCCCGCGCGCATGCGCAAGGGGTAAAGCAATCGGTTTGTATGTCTGTTGCTGTCGTCGGCACGAAAATCGCCAGATCTCGAGTTCTAGGCGTCTATGCGTGCTATAAGCATAACCAATCGGTAGATATCGGTGAAAAAAGCGTTTATACGCGCTTCGAATTTCTCAAAAAGGCTTACTAGTGCTACAAATCGTGCATTTTCTGTTCAGCATGCCTGTGGTTTATCGACCACACCCACTGCGGATGCAACTGCGCATGCTCAAGCACTGTGTTGGAAAGGGTCGTCACGTCATGAAACCGCTACATGTACATGTGTGCCTCATAATGCTATGCTATAGTGGCTACAGGGCGCGCAGGGTATGTGCTCTACAGAGCTCTAGTTATGGAAAGGAGCCTTTCCAAGAGAGCCCAGTCTTAGACTCCGTCTCTGCGATTGACTGCTACACTGTAAATATTATTAGTTAACTATAGTATTGATAATCTTTTACCACATGCACCGTTGCAACTATACGGTTACTGGGGATATGGTCAAGTATTCCATAAATGCAGCTTTGCTCGAATAACTGCATTACTGTAACAGTAGCTATCAGAATTTGATGCTGTAGCTATTAAAACCTACATGGAATCTGATAGTGGGTTACATTGAATATCTTTCCTTCAATAAGGAGTGTAGTCACTGATTTGCATTCCAATCCTGTGCCAGCATCCGGACAGCATGGTGGTACAGAGGCGTAATAGCATACGTTTTGATCACATGGAGATCCTGCAACAATATTAATAGTATTATTAATGAAAATTGAAAACAGTGGAAGCAAGTGACAAAGAACACACCAGCTTCTGCGTGTCATGATGCATGCATGCAGTGCAATGTAACACCCATGCAATAATAATAATATTGTAATCGTTATTTATAATACTAGGCCTTGGTCTTACCATCTGTAGGACAGATATGAACTTGGAAATCTGACTCCAGGTCGGCGGTATGGCAGACCTCGTGAGCTCCGGACACAGCACAGCTCCCTACTTGCATGGAGCGGGCTGCTGCATTCTCGTAGAACCGGTTGAAATTACTACCACCTTGGCTCCCGGTACCAGCAACTGAGGCTAGGGGCCGGCCGTAAAACGATGATGTTCCGCTAACGACGGCCACCATCAAGCTCGCGCTCGTGGCCAAGCACAGTAGTCCAAAGCTATAGAGGGCCATAACTCTGGCCGCAGGCTCGATATAGCTAGCTACAGGGCTTTAACAGATTGCAAGACTCACTGCGGCGGATACGAGCTGACTACTATTAAATACTCCATAGGCCCGGCCTGGAGCTGAGGCCAGACTCATAATATTATTTGCAGCCCTACATATGCGTGGTACGTGGTGAGGTTTCAGGAATTCTGGCAGCAATTAGCTGGCCAATTATTGTAACAATTATTACTCATATCGCCCACGCCGAGGTAAGGAAAACCATACATCATGCAGTCCATCTGTATGCATTGTAGCATGCACAGTGCTATAGTACATTGTCAAGTGCAGCTGCAGATTATTGATCTAAGTGGTCAGCTGCAGAAGTAAGGAGCTATGTAATCGAGCTTGTCACTATCAATGCACAATGTCATGAAAACATAATATTATGCTCTATAATACTATTATACAGCCCCACTCATAACTTGAATCTGTGATTATTTATATGACTATAGTATAGTTGTTTGTTGGTAGTTGCCTAGCAACCAAAGTTTTTATAGGCAATTTGCCGGCCATGGGAAGGGGTTGGGTCATCATAAAGTAGGCCAATGATGAACAGAGGTGAACTACTAACAAAATAGTTATCTGACAGTAATTAGGGTGCATTCGACCATGCATCTCATGCACCCCAATTTATACTGTCAGATAACTATTATGTGCAAGTTATAGCTAACATTAACAGCAAGCTGCAAACTCCTCCAGGTTTCCATTACACCAATTTGCACTTATTAGCTTGTTTGTTCAACATTGCTCAACACCTGTAAATACATGATTGTGGACATGTGCAGGCCCTGAGAAGGCCAAGACCATTAGGCCTAATTAGGTTTGTCTAAACACCATTGGAATCTTAATTACATACAAGTGCAGACTGTGCATGCATATTATAGAATACTGTATTATAATATAGGGAACAGTCTTTAGCCATATATTGTTCCATGGATATTGAACAATTCTACTATGACTTTGAGTGGCTAGATCGAGACTGAGAAGTGCAGAGCTGAAGGAATTTGAACAAGATAATACTTATTATGGAAACTATCATGCTCCTCAAATTCACTTACTAATAGCTGTCACTATAGGTGCAGTTAACTCATGCACTGGTAAGCAGTACACATGTCGTTTCCCTTCCGAGAGGTATTAGGTTCATCCTTGAGCAAATAATATGTATCTGCTCAACTATTCAAATAGTTTACTAATTATTGTCTCGTTATGAAACATATGCACTGCATGTTCTTTTCTTGGCCTGTTGCCATAAAACACGCATGCATGCACGGAGATTCTAAAAACCTATGATATAACCTTGACACAGAGCCTAGCATCCGAGAAAACCAACTTCAGACAATCTATAACAGGCCAGCAGCTCTAGTATAGTCTCATTCCCATGCAGATCCCACTCTGATCAAGGGTAGCTACTGTGGGGCAGTCTGGGAACAAGACCATCTCTAACTGTGCGTACTTAATTATAATGCCAGGCCCTCCATATAATTATGGCCATTCCAGGGTACCATTCTTAATATTGCAATGTACATGCATACTGCCCTCTCAGACTCAGAGTCTCTCTCGGTCTTATCTTTTAATGTTAGCATGACCGTGACATTGTAGTTAGGAGAGAGATTCTGCAAGGGGCCAGGGATGAGTTAATATGCATGCAACCTGCAACACTGGCAGACTCTGGCTCAATAATTTTTGTTATCTTCCTATAGCCTAGATTCCAAAAGACCCTTACAGAGTATTCTCCAGCTTTCTAACTAAACAGTTGCTGTCTGTCAGACACAGGAAGTTAGAAGCACAATTATTAAAACATTCCATGGCCGGCTTTCCTCAGAACTTCTGTGTACCCTGTGGCTGGGCTTAGTGGGACTAGGTGTGTGCAGCAATAATGCTATTATGGCCATTTAATTGCCACAGGGAAGTGAAAGAGTTCCATGAAATGCTGCACTTAGCAGGATTTGAGGTACAAATTGTTGAATGGTAACCTTGCCTGACCTTGTATGATTTAATACATAATTTCCTTCATGAACAGCTGTTGCATAGCACAGTACATCACCATCTTGGCAGCCTCCAACTTCCACCAATATTTTAATACCTGGAAACTTAGTTGCTAGCTAGAGTATAGGTAGACAAGGCAACATTCCTTCATAATTAGCTACATAATAATCCTTTTTACCTTTATTAATAAACCAAGTACTTGTTCAAGATAATTATATAATGGCTTGGAGGATGCATGTGACTCACTGGTAATCACATGCAGTGCACATGCAATGAATAGTATAGACTCCATTCCATTCCATCACTGCATGTTTCAATATTGCATCCACGGATTAAAGCACGCTAATACACCAATCAGCACAGGGCTTTAACTGGAATAAAATTAATGAAGGTAGGTGTCATATCAGGCCGAATATAGGTATCTACAACAATCACCATCTAATTAAGGCACCTTACAAAGCGTGCCCCACGCTCCTCGGATATCAATTATGCATGTGCATGGGCTCAAGATTTAATAATAATAATTATTAGCTACCTTATTCGAAAATTAATTTTGAGGGCCTTTTCGGACTTTCCACGAAAATTAGACCCTACGAAAATTACCCGCCATACGGCCCACGGTATATTGATATGGTAGCTATGTACTTCATGATCAGCCAACTGCAGCCCTGCCTTTCCATGCGTTGGCAGGAATTAAAACACTGGTATAGCTAGTTGGCCCATTGCCAAATTAAAGGCATATTATAGGATCGCCATTCATATAATATCTCTGTTTATGTTAGCAATAATTGTTAGCAATTAAGAAAAATTTAATGCATACTCAATAACTATTGTATGCTAGATGGCTATATATTTTTGTCAAAAGATAGCAAGTCTATAGTCTATAGCTAAGTCAAAAGATAGCTAGTATATTATAGCTAATTAAGTACTACTGTTTCTACTGTTTAGCACAAAGTTATCCTTTCTTTCTTACTCAAATTCATTGAACCTTTCCAGCACATCTTCAACCGCAGCAACTATTTCCTCTGCCAAACTCTCCTGCTCTAAATTTGCGAGTTCTATGAATACAAAATATCATAATTCTCTCCCATAATATATTATAGCTAACTATACTCTCTACACACCTTTGAAACTCGGTAGTGTACTGGAAAGAGCACCTACATTACAAAATTAATATGAAATTTCGTTGGCACAAACAACTTGAGTGGGTTGCCATGCATGTAATAATTACCGTGGATGCAGAATCCCTGTCCGCATACATAATCGGATGACCCGTTGCATAATCAGATAACTCATTGTGTATTATGGAGGAGGGGGGGGAGCTGATACCGTATTACTAATAGGTATAATATTATTATAATAATATGGATCAATTATTTGAAGATATTATATTATAATATTATAGCCATCTCATGAGCCAAACTTTCTCATCTTTCGTGTCAAGGACTGGCTCATGAGAATAGACTCCACGAGATTACTGTGCTCGGGGCAGGGTCGCTGCATGCATGGTACTATAGGCTGTCTGCATGGTAGCACATGTGCAATGTGCTGCGGCTATACATTTATGTTTGATACTTACCACCACAAGTAGGATAATGGAGGTATTCGTCACACGTAGGCAATTCTGTATTGTTCCTCCTGTGACATCTGCAGAAGAGATCCTTGTTTGTGCTATTTGAAGTGGTGAGATTCTTAATGATCTCTTGAGCTGTATACACAACAATATTATATAAATTAATACAAGCCTGCATGATGGCAGTTAAATTTCATGAATTACCTTCATCACTGCAGAGTACTTTTTGACTTTCCATTTCATTCACAATGGCAATACTAAGGTTAGTGGGGTCTTCTTTAATCAAATTAATGCTAGTATAATCCTTCATACTGTCACCCAGTTCGCTGGCTTTACCAATCCCAGCTCCAATGATTGTGATTCTTGCTTCTTCGAATCTCATGAGGACTTCTTCCCGTTCCATAGCATCATCATTTATAATTCCATCAGTCAGCATCAACACAACACCAGATTTTTCTTTATTTGAGATGACTTTATAAATCTCCTTGAGACCTCGCACAGCTGATGTACCTTCTCCGCAAATTGATGGATACTTTGGTGAATTGTATTCACGGCCTTTGTCGAGACACTTCCCATATTCGAGCATCAGTGAACGCAAGCTGTTTTTTTCTCCTTGGATAGCATCATGGCAGGACGTGCCAACGCTGAAAATAGAACTCGGTCCTTTTTTCTTTGCTTCATCCGCAAATAACATAGCTAGCACCAATCTGAGTTTCAGAGGTGGCTGAGGGATTAAAAGCAGCCACCAACATTTGCATGGTATAGATTAAAGGACAAAAATTTTCAAACGTGTTGCTCTGGGTGGCATCGATGAAGAAGTAGAGTGTCTGTTCCTTGCTACATTCTGATTCTGCATGGGTGTAGTAAACACAGTGTTCAGTTCCTTCAGGATAGACCCTGAAATTGGCTGATGATATGCTATATTATAGTCTAAAGGGTCACTATGAGTGTACTGTGGATAGTAATCATAATTAATTAAACTGTTAATATATTATTACTGAAGGTGGTACAACTTCAATTGAAAGTGAGATAAGCTGAATCGATATCTATTATTACGTTTCTGTGACAAAATTATGATTATTAATACATATATCTACTGAGCAAACTTATAATATATTATAGAGGAAATTAGCTAATATGGTTATAATAGGGACTCGGTTAAGGATGTGCATTTACTTTAGTAAGCTCACCATGCACGTATATACTATCAGTCATGGAACTTACTGCATTCTCCATTTATCTCCACTAGCTCAGGTGGACAGTTGCAGCAGTCCGGTGGAGCATAACCCCTAAAGCAGGTGAAACATGGACCTGCCACCTGACCATCAGGACTGACTCTTCCAGTCTTACAGTTACCCCTACAGAACTCTGTTGATGAGCAAAATTAATTAACGCAACGTCATGCTATGTAATAATAAATCAGGTAGCTATATCTATAGCTACTCTTTAGCTCTAACATGTACACGTAACATGTATTCATCACTAAAATTTTAGCTATTGTAGAGTCAGACAGACTCCACCCAAACCTTGAAATCAGCCTACTCACAATAGTGCCTATCCCACAGTGCATACAACACTGAGAAGCTATATTCTCAGTTGAGTGGGTGCATGCTTGGATGCACGATAAAAATTTTGGGGTGTATAGCTATCTCTTTTATGGTAAAGTGGCTTGTATATCACTCACGTTTACATGTCGTGCCATCAGTACTGGGGTAGTAGCCTTCTTTACATGCACAACATTCACTTTCCTCTGAGAAGCCTTCCTTACAGTGGCAGTTAGCTCCATTACTGTCACACTCTAGATTTGTGGGACAATCTGCAAAAGTAAAGTTATTGAAATCTGTAGCTGTAGTGTCACGAGTATGTCACAGAATACAATGAACATACCAACATTTGCACAAGTCCTATTACAGCTACCATGACAGGTCTCCATGTCAGGACTAAAAGATATGCAGATTTCTTCGGATGCTATAAGAAATAAATAGCTATGATGGCTATAAAGTAATTGCAAATTGCAATCTTGAATTCGCCATCATGCAACACCACTGCCTTGAGTCTAGATAAAATGTATAGTGCATAGTTACTATAGTTACCTACCTTCTCTCTGATAGTGGATCACACTTGCTGTCATTCCTATAACTTGGACATTGGTCACTGACATACACTTGAAAACGCTGGTAGCTTTTTTACAGCAAGTTGGGCGATCAGAATAATAGCACAGGCCTGTTAGATCTGCAATAATAATAATAATAGTTAAACAAGAGTGTCTGACTCAATGACTTAATAATAATTGTAGCTATTCGTGTTTGTAATGCAATGCAATGTTGCTAAACCAATTATTGCTATACATATAGTGAAAAAATTTTAAGCCTTACCATCCGTTGGGCAGACATGGACTGGGTAGTCTGACCCCAGCTCAGCCGTTTGGCACTGGGTTTCATATGTTTCCGTTGCACAGCTTCCAAAATCTACTGACATGGCAGCTGCATTCTCATATTCAATATCATGGAGTATGTCACTGGCGAGGAGACGGCTCTCGACATCGCCCTGTACATCATTCCCATACACATGTCCACTGGCAGACACCACAAATAAAGAAGCAATGAGTAGAATCCCTGCTGCAGAGTTATGGCGGATCATGATCATGCAGATTCTGGTTATATTGTAGCTATATATATAGATATCTGCAGGTCAGTGCACTTGAACTTTAATTGTTTCCAATGATATGAGCAGAACTTCTTGCTTCAGCTAGAGTTGGCTCAGAGACTGAATTGGACTTTGCTCTGTATTTAAAGTATCTGCTATAATGAAAAAACAATGTTATGCACTAAAATTTGATGTATTAAGAGAATTTTGCCATGCATTAGTTGAGTAATTGCCATCACAGCTGCCACAACAAATTCCATGCAAGGCCATCAGCAACCTACGTCTAATTCTGACATTGTTTTGCAATAATTACTTAATTAGATTAATACACTGTTATATCCAAACTTATATAATCATGGATAAAGTGCATGTGGCACCGACGCCAGTTTTGCTTGTGAAATAACACAGTAATTTGTACAGCACTAATAATAGCAGCATAATAGTTACTATAATTATAGGATGCATAAGATGCACAGAATGCGTAAGTACTCTAGTCAGGACTAAAAGATACGCAGATTTCTCCGGATGCTATATATAAGAAATAAACAACAATGATGGCTACAGTAAATTACCATATAGCGGGAAACTTTCGAGGGAGAAAACTTTCACAAATTTCGCGATTTTTCAGCCATCCATGAAAGTTTTCTCCACGAAATTCTAGGCATGCCACACCCATTACGCGACCAGTTTTAGCATTCCGCGAAAATTTTCTCCGCGAAATGCTCCTTTCCTACCTATCTGCGAAAGTTTTCTCCCTTAAAAATTTCCCGCTATATATACGGTATGTTGTAAATTGCAATCTTGAAATTCGCCATCAATGCCACTTCCTCTGATAAGCTATAGTGCATACTATATAGTTACCTACATACTTTCTCTCTGATAGTGGGTCATACTTGCTTTCTTTTCTCCAACTTGGACATTAGTGCTAGTGGACACACGTGCACAGTACTATGGTATGCTAAATTAATGAAGGCATGCAGGCGTCATATCAGGCCGAATATAGGTATCTACAACAATCACCATCTAATTAAGGCACCTTACAAAGCATGCCCCACACTCCTCGAATATCAATTATGTGTATGGGCTAAAGACTTAATAATTATTAGCTACCTTATTCGTGGGCGTAAAATAATATGGTATGTACTTCAGCCAACTGCAGCCCTGCCTTTCCATGCGTTGGCAGGATTTAAAACACTGGTAGTTGGCCCATTGCCAGATTAAATGCATATTATAGGATCACCATTCATATAATATCTCAGTTTATGTTAGCAATTGTTAGCAATTGAGCAAAATTTAATGCATACTCAATAACTATTGTATGCTAGATGGCTATATATCTTTGTCAAAAGATAGCTAAGTCTATAGCTAAGTCAAAAGATAGCTAGTATATAGCTAAGTACTACTGTTTCTACTGTTTAGCACAAAGTTATCTTTTCTTTCTTAGTCAAATTCATTGAACCTTTCCAGCACATCTTCAACCGCAGCAGCTATTTCCTCTGCCAAACTCTCCTGCTCTAAATTTGCGAGTTCTATGAATACAAAATATCATAATTCTCTCCCATAATATAATTATAGCTAACTACACTCTCTACACACCTTTGAAACTCGGTAGTGTACTGGAAAGAGCACCTACAATGTAACATTACAAAATTAATATGAAATTTCGTTAGCACAAACAACTTGAGTGGAGTTGCCATGCATGTAATAATTACCGTGGATGCAGAATCCCTGTCCACATACATAATCGGATGACCCGTTGCATAATCAGATAACTTATTGTGTATGTACAATGGGAGGGGGGAGCTGATACCGTATTACTTATAGGTATAATATTATTATAATAATATGGATCAATTATTTGAAGATAATATTATATATAGTCGTCTCATGAGCCAGATTTTCTCATCTTTCGTGTCAAGGACTGGCTCATGAGAATAGACTCCACGAGATTACTGTGCTCGGGGCTGGGTCGCTGCATGCATGGTACTATAGGCTGTCTGGTTACACAATGTGCTGTGGCTATACATTCGAGCCCACCGAACCATGCATGCACGTTTATGATACTTACCACCACAAGTAGGATAATGGAGGTATTTGCCACACGTAGGCAATTTTGCATAGTTCCCTCTGTGACATCTGCAGAAGAGAGCCTTGTTTGTGCCTTTTGAACTGGTGAGATTCTTAATGATCTCTTGAGCTGTATACACAACAATACAAGCCTGCATGATGGCAGTTAAATTTCATGAATTACCTTCATCACTGCAGAGTACTTTTTGGCTTTCCATTTCATTCACAATGGCAATACTAAGGTCAATGGGATCTTTTTTAATCAAATTAATGCTAGTATAATCCTTCATACTGTCACCCAGTTTGCTGGCTTTACCAATCCCAGCTCCAATGATTGTGATTTTTGCTTCTTTGAATTTCTTAAGGACTGCATCCCGCTTCATAGCATCATCCTTTATAACTCCATCAGTCAGCATCAACACAACACCAGACTTTTTCTTACTTGAGATGACTTCGTAAATCTCCTTGAGACCTCGCAGAGCTGATGTACCTTCTCCGCACATTGATGGATACTTTGGTGAATTGTATTTACGGCCTTTGTCGAGACACGTCCCATATTCGAGCATCAGTGAACGCAAGCTGTTTTTTTCTCCTTGGATAGCATCATGGCAGGACGTGCCAATGCTGAAAACAGAACTCGGTCCTTTTTTCTTTGCTTCATCCGCAAATAACATAGCACCAATCTGAGTTTCAGAGGTGGCTGAGGGATTAAAAGCAGCCACCAACATTTGCATGGTATAGATTAAAGGACAAAAATTTTCAAACGTGTTGCTCTGGGTGGCATCGATGAAGAAGTAGAGTGTCTGTGACTTGCTACATCCTGATTCTGCATGAGTAGAATATTAAATTTTAATTATCTCCCAGATCATAATGATATGCACTAGCTATGTCATGGCATAGTTATGTAATGTTCCCACCACAGCATTCAGGATATATATATATAATATTATATCTATGTGGATCCTGAAAACTGCCTGGTGATATGGTAAAGGGTCACTATAATAATAGTGTACTCCAGGGGTTATAAATTAATCATAACTGTGGTCATGTGGTGGTGGGACCAATTTCACTCAGTGCACTTCCATGCACTAAATAATTATTTTTAAAAGTTCACATTATAGGTACAACATTCAGCAGTCATGTGCAGAACCTTGATGGAACTTACTGCATTCTCCATCTTTTTCCACTAGCTCAGGTGGACAGTTGCAGCAGTCCGGTGGAACATAACCCCTAAAGCAGGTGAAGCATGGACCTGCCACCTGACCATCAGGACTGACTCCTCCAGTCTCACAGTTACCCCTACAGAACTCTGTTAATTGTTCAAGTTTATATGCAAAATTATTAATTTTTGCTCATCGCAATAATTATCATGCCACATAATATAGGGTACGTGACTGAACGTATACCTATAGCTAGTCTGTATAGCTCTATTAAACATGTATAGTACTACATGTAATTTTAGCTTTTGAGAACCAGACTCCACCCAAACCACACCTAGCTTGTAATCAACCTGCTCATGTTAGTCTCGTGCCCAGCTGCAGCCCCCTACTTCGCTGCAGAAGTACGAGGGTGTGGTTAACAAGAGTAGCTGGATTGCACAATAGTGGTATTAGTATATTTCTCAGTCTGTGCATAGGAAAGTGGCTTGTACATAACTTACTTTTACATGTCGTGCCATCACGGTAGTAGCCTTCTTTACACTTACAACATTCACTTTCCTCAGAGAAGCCTTCCTTACAACGGCAGTTTGCTCCATTGCTATCACACTCTAGATTCATGGGACAACCTGCAAAATTAATGTTAATTGCATGTGGAGATCAAGTATGTAGCATGCCACAGTTTAAAAATTAATACATACTAATATTCCGACAGGTGCCTTTTTTACGTCAGGACTAAAAGATACGCAGATTTCTCCGGATGCTATAAGAAATAATCAGCAATGATGGCTACAGTAATGTTGTAAATTGCAATCTTGAAATTCGCCATCAACACCATTTCCTCTGATAAGCTATAGTGCATACTGTAGTTACTTACCTTCTCTCTGATAGTGGGTTACACTTGCTTTCCTTTCTCCAACTTGGACATTGGTCACTGACATACACTTAAAAACACTGATAGCTTGTTTGCAGCAAGTTGGTACATCAGAATAATAGCACAGTCCTTTTAGATCTGCAATAATAATTGGTGAGAGTTAAACAATAGTATCTGGCTCAGTGAATATTTGTAGCTTAGCTGCCTATGTAATGCAAACGCTACTAAAACTAAATTGCTATAATAGTGAAGATATTATAATATTTTAAGTCTTACCATCCGTCTGGCAGACATGGACTGGGTAGTCTGAGTCCAGCTCAGCTGTTTGGCACTGAGTCTCATAAGTTTCTGTCGCGCAGCTTCCAAAATCTACTTTCATGGCAGCTGCGTTCTCGTCACGAGTCTCATAGTCATAATCATCGTCATAGAACATATCTCTGCCTAGGAGATGGCTCTCGACATCACTCCAGTACGAGTACCCACTGGCAGCAACCACAAACAAAGAAGCAATGAACAGAATTCCTGCTGAATTATAGCAGATCATGATCTTGCACTTGCTATCTGCGCTTGAACTTTGTTTCCAATGATATGAGCAGAATTAACTCTTGCTTCAGCTAGAGTTGGCTCAGAGACTGAATTGGACTTTGCTCTGTACTTAAAGTATGTGTCCTCTGCCATAATAATTATCTAATACATGAGAGCACAATATTAGTTAATAATTAAGAATGAGGTGGAAATTTGCTGTGCATTAGCAGGCCATTACCATCATAGCTGCCACAACAAATTTCAAACGAGGCCATTAATTTTTGTTAAATCAATGCGTCATCAATGTAGCTATACGTCTAGTTCTGATAGTGTTTGTTTAAGTACGAGTATCCAGTCATGCATGGACAAAGACTATAGTGCAAATGGCGCCATTGCCAATTTGCAATTGGCACTTTTAAATTATGCCTGTGAAATAACACAGTAATTTGTACAGCACTAATAATAGCAGCATCATACATTGCACATAAATATCGAACATCAAACGACTCAATAGCCAACTATACAGTGCTAGTGAACACATGTGCACAGTACTATGGTATGCTAAATTCAATTATTAAATTTTGTCCTTAAGAGATTGAGGTGCTGGCACGGCATGTTTATAATTATTGGAAGTGGCGCAGTATGGATGACTGCATGGTACCTATCAAAAGAATTCTGAGACACCATGCAATTGCAACATTATAATATAATGGTTTAAGGGGAAGCGAGCCTCTAGGAAGAGCTAAATTCTTTGCTCCAAAGCGAGCTTCTAGGAAGAGCTAATTATTTCTTTGCTCCACCGTTTAGTTACATGTTCTTTCCTTGGCCCCTTGCCATAACTGCAATTAGTGATTTCAACAGCTTCATGTGATTCAATGCACCCTTGCAGTCCATGTTTGCAACCAGCGCATCCATTATTTAATTATTTGCCATTAATATTGTAAGTTTGCCTAGGCACATACATTGTCAATAGTATGTGATATCGCATGTACATGATATTATGATAGTGCTACATATCAGCAAATTGTCTAGTGCATGATGCAGGGTCTACGTTTCTCTGGCTCTATAATATTCACTGACATTAAGTAAGTTTCTGATATCCATTTATTATAATATACTATCCACTGAATTTCTCCAGCACTTTCTCCACAGCCGCAAGAATCTCTTCCTCCAAACTTAAAGATCCTAAATTGTGGAGCATAAGCACATAATCTGAATACCAATTAAGCCTGATCATAATTATATAGCTACACACCTTGAACATCTTGTGTTTCACTTAGAAGGCTTTGACCCTTAAGCTTAGGAAGATTTGGTAATCCAAAGGAAAGATCACCTATGAAAGTATAATAATATTCCACAGCAGCTATACTAGACCTGACAATCAGTATACTCTAGTAGTGTCCTGGTCAAGCACCCACTTCCGGGTATACCGTAGATCTGGACATTTTCGTGTTAAGAAACTTTCGTACGATAAAATCAAGTTCGTATAAAAAAATTTTCGTAGGAACGATCCCTTACTGCATTAGCGTTAATAGTGCATGCTAATTTTCGTAAGATTAATTTTTGTAGCCGCCATTGACTACGAAAATATTTTTACAACGAAAATTTCCAGATTTACGGTACAAGCGCCCATGTACTGCTTGCTACACAAAATTTAATATCCCAGGTAAGCACCCATTCAGGCCAAATTATTGTGTTTATTAATAAGTATCCATCGGGACACTACAGTGCCGCGGTAATGCTGATAATGGCAATAATTAAGCTTTATTAACTTAACAAATTATATACATACATGCATGTATCATGATCATTGCAATTCCATTCCATACAGAGCATTATTTTTCAATGCACACACTTACCACCACATGTAGGATATTTGGGGTGTTGACATAATTCATGATTGATATTCCCTTTTCTGTGACATCGGCAGAAAAGAGAAACTGAATTACCTCCTTGAGTACTATTGAGCTTTTTAGTGATATTGCCAGCTGCATTTTTAATATACAACTCATAATAGTCTAATTTTAAATTATCTTGAAACAAGATTACCGTGGTCCTTGCAGATTATGCCCCTCTCTTGCATTTTGTTCACTATGTCTATACCAAGTTGCACTGCATCAGTTCCAACCAAAACATTGTCACGAGACGTATAAAGCCTCAAATTTTCTTCGTCTGCTTCATTAATCCCGGCTGCGATTATTGTGCTGATTCCTGTTGAATTGAGCTTACTTAGCACCTTCCTCCGCTCTTCAGCATCATCCATTATTATTCCGTCAGTTAGCATCAATACTGCTTTTTCAGTGGTGCCCTTTGCACTTGAGGCAAAATCATAAATTTTATCAAGACCTTTAACAGCTGATGTACCCTCTCCACACAAGGGTGGAAAGAGAGTTGAATCATAGCCAGTACGACCATGATCGAGGCATACACCAAAGTCAATCATAAGCGAACTTAAGCTCCTGCCAGATCCTTGCACAGCATCAAAACAAGAAGTTCCCACGTCAAAGACAGGACTCGGTAGCTTATCTCTTGCATTATCAGAGAACAATAGAGCGCTAATCTTAGTTCCAGAAGTGGACGAGGGATTGAAAGCAGCTACCAACATTTGTAAGACGACCATTAGGGGGCAGAAGTTTTCAAATTTGTTGCTGGCAGTGGCATCAATATAGAAGTAAAGAGTCTGGTTCTTGTCACATTCATTCGATACTACACAAATTAATTAATAAGAATTAGCACACTGATTGCATCTCACAAAATTTAAGTTAGATCTACTCTTGCAAATTGCCCAACTGTATACATAGGGACACTGAACTGACTCCATGATCTGTACAATAGTGGCTGAGAGCTAGGGATACTAGCTAGCTATGTATGTAGCGCTTATTATCTGCATCCACAATTACCACTATGCTATAGTTAATTACCACATGTGCCATTTTTGTCAGTATAGTCAGAAGCACAAGTGCAGCAATCATCTGGTGCATATCCATCTTTACACTCTCCATTTTCCTTTGTGTTGTTTTCACATTCTTAATGATGCAAAATTTTTAATAACACATGTACAACACCTACGAGAGCTTACTGCATATTCCATTGACGTTTGTTTTATTATCCGAACAATTGCAACAATTGGGTAGCTCAAAACCACCAGTACAATTGGAGCATTCTCCTGTGTCTCGCTGAAAACCTACACAACTCTTCTCACAGAATGCTGCGAGTAACATTAAATATCATGAACTCCATTATTATCTCCCCCCCCCCCCCCCCCCCCCCAACCTCAAGCATGCACCATGCATGATAGCTCTGGCTTAGCCTGTCACATTCATGTCTACATGAATAAGGTTATATTATACGTAACAAATTATCCCCCTATAGCTACCCTGATTTCTATATATAATATATTGTATGCCTCAGCTACTATACGGAACTCACTAGGTACACATTCTTTATCTTGGTTCATGACGTAGCCAGGAGCACATGTACAGCAATTGTATGCTTGATAGCTACTCATCTTTACATTCTCCATTGGGCTTTGTGTTGTTTTCACATTCTTAATGACAAATTAAAAACATGCCATCATAAGAAATTACACAAGACCTAACTACCAAGGTTCTTTTAAACAGCTTCTCCAATGATTAATTTTATTAAAACTACAAATAGCTAGCAGAAACATAAATGAATATCTTTTTGGATTTTGTAATTTAATAATACATAACAGCTGCTACTGTGGATCATCTCTCAATGACATGTAGATATGCATCTGTGCTGTGCCATATGAACGAAAGTGACTACGATGTCATACATACTTTAGCTAGCAGGTCCGAGGATCCTTTCAAATTGACTTACTGCATCTTCCATCAATTTCTGTTAAACCGTCTGTACAATTGCAACAATCAGGTGGCTTGAAATCCCAACGACATTTAGCACATCCTGCTCCTGGTATGTTGGGCCGAATTGAACATCTTTCCCGTGGCAGACACAATGCTAAAATAACATAAATTTTTAACAGTTCTCACAATAATTAAGCTTAGGAATCTTACGTTCACAGACGCCTGGACGTGGTTGGTAATAATGAGTAGCATTGCATTTGCAACAGTCTGGTGGAAGGTATCCTGGCATGCAGTCACATCCATCAGTGTCACAGCTTGAGAAATTCTTGGATTTTGTATTGTTCAAGCAAACTGTACACAAGGAGTTATAAGAGCATCATGATCAGTAGCTACTAGCTAGTGAAAACCTAAAAAGGTACAGAAATCATACAATTTTTCGACAGTAGTCATCACTTGTATACATGAAATTCGCGCACACTGTATGTACATTCCTAGACCCACCTTTGAGGGTGGGGTTGAGAAGAGAATACGTGCATAGAGAATGCGCTCAGAGTACAAAAATTAAGTGTACAATTTAATATAACCCAAAATGCAAAAGTTGAAAAGGGCTTGGAGACGAGCTCGAGACGTAGTATATACTCAGTATGACATTAGCTTCTTACTAGCTAATTCGTTTCATTTTATACCTGTGTCTGTAAGTGAACAGATCACCTTACAGTCCGGATTGCAACTGTCAATAAAAGGCTCAGTCATTATGCAAGTCTTATCAGGCACTGCAGGACAATAAAAAGTAACATACTGAAATGCATTGAGCAGTAAAATGATTCGAAATTCCCATTATGATAGCTACCATCTTGCCCTGGGGTGATCATGGTGTGGTGAGTGACGTTGACGGTTGTTCCCTCAACAAGGAGAATAGTGGTTGAGTTGCACATCCAGAGTGCTGTATCTAGCAAGCCAGGGTTGCACCTACACACAGAAGAATAGTAGCAGAGGGTTTGATTGTAGGGGTTACCTGTGGAAAGGAATGGAACGATTGGTCATTAAATGCATGGGACGGCTCAAAGACATAATTATTATTAAAGTGGATAGAGCTCAGTACACGCGCATGCTTGGCATTCACTGATACTTCCAAGTTCATACTTATCATGATCATTCTCAGTATAATTACTATCACATTGATTATTGCAGCTCCAGTATGCATGTATTCCACCCAGTAAAATTTGACTAAACTACTGCAGTGCCAGGTTCAATACTGAATAATATAAGTTAATATTATCATAGTCGCACTCTAATTAATCCTTAATTTTTCGGTGGGTCTTCTACAGCGCGAGTGATGCGATAGATCTTTATGTCTGCGTAACAATCGCTACTTATCATCATCCGGACAGACATGAAAGTATCCATCTGACCCAATCTGAGCTGTGTGGCAGACCTCACAAGCTCCTGATAGTGGGCAGGTCTGCGCTTGTATTGACGATATATCGCCATCTACCTGCATATCACTGCGCATGCTCAGTTCCGAGGCTGAGTTGGAATAGTACTTATGCGCAGCAACGGTAGAGAACGCCAACAAAATGGTGCCGCAGAGCAAACTTACTGTACTCTTTAGACACGACGGCATGATGCTCGATCAGTAATGTACCGCACTGCTTCTTGGGGATGATACCTCATGGTATTTATAACCTTGGGCTACGTACTGGGCTTCTTGTCGCGCGCCCATGCAGCCATGCCGTGATTGGCTTCTTGCTTTTAATATTTCTATGGCTATAAACATTCACTGGGCAGCCACTGTCACATCAGGAATGTAACGATACGCCGTGATAATGCATTCTTATCTTGCCATCAGAAAATCCTGGAAGACAAATCCGCGCTACACTTTGCGGGATTTACTGCACTAATCAACCCCTGCTTGACCTCGTGAGCCAACACAACTGTCTGTTCAATACTTAACCACCACAGGGAAGTGAAGATACCGAATACAGCACTTCCTAGGATTTAACACTGGAAGGAACCACATTTTGGACTCATAAACGAGGTATTAACCTCCTTGACCTTACGTCGACATGGTGCATACCAATTCTTTCCTTTTTTTTTTTTTTTTTCCTCTATAGTACTTTATGCATAATGCAATGGACATACAATAGCAGTGACACAGCTAATCAAGTGCATGCCCTATATATATACTATACTAAAAAAAAAAAAAAAAATACATAGATATATGATGGTAATTAACCAATATGCACAAATAATAAGAGTAATTAAGACAAGCTATGCATGAAAGACGTGTAGGAATTAGCAAATACACAACTAGTGTCCAGGGAGTTCCACTGTTGTATTGTATGAGGAAAAAAAGAATATTTGTAGGAATTAGTGTGAGCAAATGGCACAGTGAGCTGTAGGCAGTGAGTACTTCTGCTGGAGCAATAGTTCCTGAGAGTCGTGAAAGACTCCGTTTCGGGGAAATAGCAAAATTCATGGAGGATTTTAAACAAGAGTCCAAGCTTGAGGTCCAGCCTACGTTCCTCTAGAGAGGAGAGCTCGAAGATCTCAAGCAAGTCCTGGTACCCTGCATCCCATCTACGAGCTGCCATCCTGCAGGCAAGCTTTTGTACTTTCTCCAGCTTGGCCTTATCCTTGGCTAGGTGGGGGTCCCAGACCTGACAAGCATAGTCAAGATGAGGTCTGACCAATGTGAGGTAGAGCTGCTTCAGCGATTCACTGTCTGTATACCCATAGAATCTTCTATACAACAGGCCAAGCACTTTCATTGCTTTAGAGTAGACATTGGCAATATGTGACGACCAGCAGAGATTATCAGTAAGGAGGAGGCCGAGGTACTTGTAACTTTCTACTCTCTCCAAAGGGCCATTGTGTAAGTAAAGTGGAATTGGCGGAAGGGTTGGAGTATGCTTGCGTGAGACAACCATATACTTGCATTTCGGTTGACTGAATGTCAAGTGATTTGTAGTAGACCACTGATCAAGTAGCGTAATTGCCTCCTGAAGTACAACGTAGTCATGAGTATTTGTGATGAGGTGATACAATAGGATATCATCTGCAAATAGATTAACTTTGGAAGAGAGTGCTTCAATTATGCTGGAAATATCATCAATGTAAATCAGAAAGAGTAGAGGACCCAGTACAGAGCCCTGCGGAACACCCGAGAGTACAGGAGCTGTGCAGGACATGGATCCATTAATGACAACTGCCTGGGTTCGATTAGCTAAATAATTGTGCAGCCACTTAGTGATGTGCTTATCCAGCCCAATAGCATTCAGCTTAGACAGGAGTGGAGCATGAGGAACGGAGTCGAACGCTTTTTTCAAATCGAAGAATACCGCACAGACTTCCTTTCCATCCTCCAAGGCCTTGAACCACTCATTTGTGCAGTAAAGTAAGGCAGTTACCGTTGATCGACTTTCCAAGAATCCCCACTGATAAGCAGATAGCGGATGATTCATCTGAAGGTGCTCCAAGATGATAGAATAAACGTGTCGCTCCAGAATCTTACTAATGATGGGTAATAGAGAAATTGGTCTATAGTTGGAGGGACTAGAAGTATTAGAATTCTTTGGAATGGGGACTATAAGAGATTTCTTCCACTGAGACGGAATTATTCCCGTCTTAAGTGACTCATTGAACAACTTTGTGATTGATGGAGCTATGCTTGCTGCAGTATTCTTGAGCATGTTGGCAGAGATTCCATCCTGACCACTTGCTTTGGACTGGTCTAGCTTGGTAAGGAACTTGTATATCTCATGCTCACAGCACGAAATGTCGTTACACTCAGGTGAGCACCGATGCAAGTACTGGTTGGAGGAGAGTGGCGGGTGGGATGGATTGAAGCAGGAACGAAAGTAGGAGTTTAGCATATCGGCCTTCTCGGTATTGCTATGAGCTACAGTACCATTGTGCACCAAGGTAGGTATTGACTGCTTGTTTTTATTAAGATATTTTACTGCTTTCCAAAACTCCTTTGGGCTTCTCGGATTTAACCTGCGATAGTACTTCTTCTTAGCCAAGCGAATCATAGCTACAGTTCTATTACGAGCGATTCTGTAACGGTGGAAGTTTCCATTCTTCTCTGCCTGTTTGAAGAGCAAGTTTCTCTTTTTTATAGACCGTGTAATTGATCTATTCAGCCAGGGGAGGTTCCTTCTCGAGGGCAGTAGCCTGTTAGGTATTGTTTGCTTCATTATGTTCATGAATTGATGGTTGCTACCTGAAAACCTATAGATGAACATTAACAGCAAAATCGAGACATAACTGCACTCAAATAGATACCACCAGTTACATAAAGAATGTTAATAACCTTATCACGTCGACAGCGGCTAGGATAAACAAGAGTATTATAGCTAAGCCTATAGACATGACATTGTGATCCATCACAATAGCCTGGTAGGGTAATCACAGAATCTGATCTAGACATATGCACAGATAGTTTTGCTGTACCGAAGTACCCCTATAGCATTCTACCATATTATAATTATAATACTGTGTACATGCACATAATAATAATAAATTCTGTATGCATGTGTGTGACACGTGTAGTACTACATACCTGCATCCATCCAATTGAAATCATCACTTTTTCATCCCCTCCAAACCAAATTAAATCCCAGGTTGCCAAGGTTTGGCGCTTGTAAAAATTAATTATTCACAGCTTACTCATAATAATAATTATTATGTTGTTCTATGTAAACTGTGACATTCCACCTAATTAGTACACAAACCCATTATATTATAATTATTACACACATGCAAATTTATTTAATGTAGCATGACGTTGCGTTGACATTGGCTAGCAAAAGAGTCACTACAGATTTGCTCATCATGTGCTAAGTTATAATAACTTTAACAGTTACTACTAAAATCTAGTAGCCTATAGTATTAGCTAATAGTAATTATTAGTGTTCCTACAATTTTTTTTTACTGTCTAATAATAATATTGTGTTGTTTAGACTTAATTTCAATGGCCATTGTATCTTTCCAGCACATTTTCTACGGCAGCAAGAATCTCCTCTTCCAAATCAGACTCTAAAGTATGATTATAGTTTCAAATCGTGTGTATACAATATCTTCTACAGTACATACCTTGAAAATCTAGTGTCTCACTCATTCCGGGACCAGTGGGATTTATTCCAATGGAAAGATCACCTACATAATATTGACACAAATCATAATATTATTATCATTGTATAGTGGTGACACTCCTGATTCATGTACATGTAGAACGACAAGAGAGCATGTATTCACTTACCGCCACATATAGGGTATTTCTTATTGCGGCATAGTGGATGATCTATATATTCCATTCTGTGGCATCTGCAGAAGAGAGGGAGATTGTTTACCTGAGCTTGTTCGAGACTTTCAATGACATTGTTAGCTGTAAAAATCAATTATGATAGCGATCAGTTAAAATCTACAGGATATTAATTTTATAACTTGAATTACCATATTTGTCGCAGAGTATGCCTTTCACCTTCAATTTATTCACTATAGCTTTACCAAGTTCCACTGGGTCATCGTCAATCATAATATTGTCACGATCGGTATAAAGCTTCATAGTGCTGAGGTCGGCGTCACCATACCCAGCTTCGATAATTGTGACTCCCGCTGACTCGAGCTCACTCAAGCATGTCGTTCGTTCCTCCACCCCATCTTCTATGATTCCATCAGTTATCATCAACACAGTACTTTTGTGTGCACTCTTAGTGCGAACTATTTCACTAATCCTCTCAAGACCCAGAACAGCAGATGTTCCCTCTCCACACATCGATGGAAACTTTGTCGAATCATATCTGCGATGTTCGTCGAGACATATCCCAAACTCCTGCACTAGGGAACGTAAGCTGTGATCTTCTCCTTGTACAGCATTGAGGCAAGAAGTATCCGTTTCAAAAACTGGGCTTGGTCCCCGACGTCTTGCATTATCTGAGAATAGTAAGGATCCTATCTGAATCCCAGAGGATGGTGATGGGCTGAATGCAGCCACTATCATTTGTAGGACAATGATTAAAGGGCAAAAGTTTTCAAATGTATTGCTGGAAGTAGCATCAATATAGAAGAAAAGGTTCTGTGGTTGGTCACAGTCATCCGTCCGTTCTGCATAAGCCAAAAAAAATGATATAGAATACTTTAAGTAGTATACCTCTTTGAACATAAACTTACGACAACATTCGGGTTCGGTGATAAATCCATCCTTACATGTAGTGCACCCACTGCTACTAGTTACAGCACAGTTATTCTTGCAGAATGCTAAAAATAATTATAGTAATCGATAATATTATATAAAATTAATATTGTATCCTCTTCAAGATAAACATGTATACTAACGTTTGCATTCTCCAGATGGGGTCTTGTAAAAGGCATGAGTTGCATTTCCAGTTGTGTCACACTCACAGCAGTCTGGTTCAAGAGTACCTTCTACGCAAGTACCATCAGTCTTCAAGTTGGCTCGGCATTCTATATACACAATGTCATTCATTATAACAGTTCACATGAAATTTCAGTATGGATTAGCCAACTAAACAAGACAATAAATTCTTTCATTATGGTGCCTGCAATTCGTGCACATGGCAATCATTATTATCAATATTTCATCATTATTATTATTATTTTTTTTTTTTGGGCTTGACATATCTTGCTGATATGACTAAGAACTTACTGCATACTCCGTCCCGCTTGACAAGATTGGGAGGACAGTTGCAGCAGTCGTGAGGAAGAAATCCCCAGTGACAGGTCTCACACCCGGACAGCTGCCCTTTTAACCTGGGCAGGCTAGTCCGACAATTTTCCTCGCAGTACTCTATATAGCAATACATAATTATTGTAAAAATTGGTAAATTGAAAGGACTCAGAATCAGAATATCCCAACCTATTGTGAAATTAACTAGCATCCCTAGATATTACGTAATGGGGACTTACTTATGCATCTAGTGCCATTGCGGTAGTAGCCTTCAGCACATTCGCAGCACTCACTCTCCTCAGTGAAGCCCTCTCGACACTTGCAATTAGCTTCCTCACTGTCACACTCAACATTCTCAACACACTCTGGATGCACATAATATATTATTACGTATAATCGAGCAACAATGTAAGTGAAGCTATATACTTACCAGGTGTTGTTGAGCAACGTCGTTCACAGTCCTTATCACAGACATTCATAGCAGGACTAAAAGATAGGCAGATTTCATCATCTTTGGACACTATAGTTGAAAAAAATGCTTGATGCACATATTATATAAAATTAATAGAATAATATCATGGAGTCATGGTATCTAAGTGCTCTATCAAGAAAATACATAATAATAATATTCAACATCTCAACATGCAACATTGTAAAGCAGGGAAAGAGGGAACTATAGAGACCACGATAGTAAAGCTAATCCCAATCCTCTGGCTCAATCCCATTAAAAAAACAATACAGATGATAGTGTATACAATGGGAGGCAACTCCCTAAGCTGTATGATAATTTTATTATCATAAGTACGCTATTGCTTTGCATGCATCATTGTGATATTGATACATCCACCCAGGCTGACTGTACAAATTACAGGTGGGAAGAGGATACACAGTGTCAATAACTAAAGTATACTGTTAGTTTGGAAGCATAACTAACTTTAAAGCAGTTAGTCAAACCCAACCACTCATAATACTGCTAGGCCTCTTTAGTTCCCGAAAAGTCACAGGGCCTGCGGACGAGGCTATTATTTTAATATAGCTAAAAATAATTATTAATGACTTACACATTCGTGTGACCCGATGGTGAGTGACATTAATCTTTCTCCCTTCAATAAGAAGTGTTGACACTGATTTACACACCAGTCCCTTAGCATTTGGACAGCAAAGTGGCACAGGAGAATAATAGCACAAACCATTGCCGCATTCACCTGCAATTATTCATACGCATGCGCAGTGATGCATGGGCATGCGCACATATATATTGCGCACGTATAAATTTTTAATATAATATTTACCATCATTTGGACAGACATGAACTGTGTAGCCTGACTCCAGCTCAACCGTGTGGCAGACCTCGTGCGCTCCCGTCACAGCGCAGCTTTCCGAGTCCACTTGGATAGCGGCTTCGTTCTCAAAGAACATGTTACTACTCTCAAAGTGTCCGCGTACGCCACTGACAGCCCCCATCAACATGGTAGCAATGCACAGTAGCACTCTTGTAGACTTGGCCATGGTTTGGCTGTTTGAGTGGCCCACCAGAGTTTAAAAAAATAATAATAACTTGGTCCTATTTCTTCGGCAAAGCTCAAGCAAGCAGTGCAGTAAAAATTTTTTTACAAGTTTATATATAGGACAGACTTAGTTATTAAAGTGTCTCGGCTCCCCCTCACTTTTCCCCTCCCCCAAACTAGCTATAATAATAATATTATATCAACTAAACAGTAGCGGTATCATGATGATAAGCTACAGCCATGCAGCGCTCCTACGCCCACACACTACCCAGCCCCACCCACTAATCCTGCAGCCTAGTGTGTACGCACTATATTGACGACCTTTTACCATACGCACCATTGAGCTACTGGAACAGCAGTGCATTTTTCTTACGATGAGGGAATGATTTTACTCCTCTGAAAACAATGATGTGGGCTGTATCATAACTTTTGATAGGAAGACATGTACAGTACACTAGACCGTTCTTAGCTCAATTATTGGAAGAGGTAGGATGCAACATAATTTTGATAAAATCCTAGATAACTAAAGTTAGTATGTGTTAACCATGCAGGATTCATGGTCTGGGCTGAACCATAGGAGGGGAATAATTATATAATCTATGGCTGAGCAAGCCTGATTTTATGTATGATCAATCCAATTTGTTGAGTGTGTATATACCACTGTTAATAATAATATTATTACTGTGACCAAAATATTATTCAAAAACCACAAGAAGTCTACATGCTTGTGGGTATAGCTACACGCCAATGTGGTTAATTACTCCATACCTACCAACCATCCAGCTTTCTGCTTGATTTCGAGCAAAAATGGTACCCATCCCTCACAAAAATCACCAAATCCCTCATTTTTGTGAGAACCTGGCCCATATATGCTAATACATTTTGGAGAAGCTAGTAGCATTTTCAAGCAAAAATGCCCCAAATCAAGCACATTTTATACAAGTTCCAAGCACAAGACTATCCGCAGGTTGGCAGGTATGTTACTCGATCGGATGCTGCAGTTGACCTTCAGATAGGGCAGCTCCTGAACCCATCCTGTTCGTGCATGTATAGCTTAGCTGTGTTTTCAAGCAGCTATTTGTATCTATTATACAAGAAGACTCAGTTGGTCAGTTATATTAATTATTATTAAGCTACATAAAAATAGTTTCCAGGTAGATCTATATCTTAGATGGATGTCCAAGTCTATAATTAGTGTACATACCATGATAGTGATGCCCACGCAGATAAAAGTATGCATATGGCTGAAGTCATCTATGCTGTTTGACTGACTAGACAGATGGTAGCAACGCATGTGTACTTCCTACAAAATGAGATTAAACACCGTCCGATTCAATCTGTGTGTGTATGTGCATAGCCCTAGTTCTACGTAATAGGGATCATGACTTAGTACCCCGCCTATGTACACCACATAAACAAATTTCACTCAAAAGAGAAATCCTGTCAATGTTATGTACTTGTAATAACTAGTCTATAGCAGTCCAATGTGAAGCCATGGAAAGCAATTTGCAATGATATTCACTACATCATAATCATGGTTGTGGTATCATTGTAGTTGACAATAATCTTGTTTAACTGTACTGTTGTGCGTAATTGCCTTAATTAGTCTCGTCCCCGGATCAATACACACAAATTAAAAGAAAAGCTGAGAGGCGCCTAGCTATATAGCTACATTGCACTTCTGACTCTTTCTAATGCACTCACGCTGATCAGTAGCATAGCACTTCTACTATACCACGCACCTGCTTACCTACCTAATTTGTCATCTGTAGGTTGCCTACAAACGAAAGAATTCCAATTATCTCTGGAAACAGATGTCAGTCAGATGTATTTTCCCTTCCACTCTAATTAGTTTTCAGACTAGGAAATTAGTTGCATCATAGCTAGCTAACTATAGGATGGTTTAGAGTATGACAGTATAAGATACATATGTACATGTATAATAAAATATCATTATTATGCAGAGATGTTAGTATTATCGTACCAGTGGCATCTGAGGTACCAGTATTACAATAATAATATTACAGCATTTAGCTGGTAAAAATTAGTGACTGCAGTTACGTAATAGGTAGTACATTCTTGGCAGTTATCACCCTAATCCTCAGTAAACTCGACTACGTGAATTGTCTATTGTGTGTGTGCACCATGTGTGTACAGATGCTTTATGCGTGTGTGTGCACGTATGTTCTACCATAGCCCGAGAATCTGAATTTTAAATATTGACTCAATTTGGTAATTGCTTCGCAACAATTTATTCAAGCTTAATTTACACCTTGAAGTATTAATTATTACTACTTTAGAAGTTCATTTATTTATAAGGCATCCATAATAACTGTTGATGATATTACTCAGGCACTGGTGTGCTATAGTACTCATGATGTGTGGTACATTTGTGAACAATGAACAATAAAGAATGTTATGGGGAAAAAAGCCTGGCACACTTGATAAGCGGAGACATCTCTCCCCCCCCCCCTCTCTCTCTCTCTCTCTCTCTCTCTCTCTCTCCCTCTCTCTCTCTCTCTCTCTCTTGGATAAATTAACTATTACTATTATGTACAGAGTCCACACTCCACAGACACCTGAACAAGTAATATTAAATTTTTTCAAAGTATGACTTTGTGAGCTCAATAAGACAGATGTGCACTTCAGCCGGTGCACATGTAGATAAAAGGTTTTCACAAGAATTATTAATCTGTGGCCTATTGATGAATCGCTTTGGAAGTTGGTAGTTGGTAGTTGAATTATTGCACTTTTTGAGAGAGTGGAGCAGACAGTTCATTAACTAACCACAACCTACTCATAGACAAGTTCAAGAATGCATTTGATGGAGCAACACTTCAAGCTGAGAAGTGTATATGCAATTTTGAGCATCAATTGGCAATTACTCACCTTTACTCAACTGTGTGTGCTCTCAATGGTTTGGTTAGCCCTGTCACCTGACACAAATCTAATCCATATTACCGTATAGCCGGAAAATTTTGGCGGGGAATTAAATTTGGCGGTTTGGTGGTCTATATTACAGCCGCCAAATTAAAATCTGCCAAAATTTCCTACTCGCATATTATATGTATATGGCGATCCCATACCGAACCACCAAATTTAAATCCGCCAATATTCTTGCAATAGTGATTTTGGTCTCAACCGCCAAATTTAAGTCCCGCCAATATTTCCGGCTGTACTGTATTACATAAAGTTTGAAAAGCTGGCTGGGAAAATCAAGGCCGGGTCGACCTGGAACCAAGATATTATGGCTTTTTTATGCCTCTCATGCTAGCTCTGCCTGGACTGGCTGATAATCAGTATACACTACATTGCTCCCACCAGTCTGTATTCATGTATGAATGGTCATAGGAATTGTTGTCCCAATTATTAGGATCAACAATAATAATTATTATCATTGTGCTTTTGTGCTATTGTACCCATACGCCAACTCCTACCTACTCCCATATTTACAATGGAAAGGACTGCATAAAGGAAGAGGAAGCTTGGTAGCTATGGAGACTGTGACCCTTACACATGCAACTACTGGGAATTAAGCTAGCCAACCAGAGAGTAAGGATGGGCTAATTAATTGACCAAAATTAACACTTACTCTAAGCTTAGTGGTTTGGTGCCAGCCATGGTTTGCATTGTGTCCCATCCCTGTAACAGCTGCGCAGCAAATAGTTTCTGGACTTCAAGTTCTTCTTCCCTGACCATACCTAGGAAGGAAAGAGCAGTAGATAAAAGATGTAGCTACTGGGTCCTTTCCAAGCTAGGGCCTGGGAACGAGGTTATGATCTAATTGTCACAGCAGACTGCTACCTAGGAAATAAAGGAATATCACTGAGTACATGCACTTGTGTATTTGTGTTTATGATTATGAGTGTATGCATTTTTGTAGGCATTGCATTAACAAGCAGCCAATCAGACAGCCACATCTCAGAGGACTTCCAAGATTTCAATGTTTCTCACTGTTACTATTAATTTTGCTACAGATTGCTAAACTAATTTACAGCTGCTCTCATTTGTCACTTTGGTGTTACTCAAATTGCTATACCTCGTTTCCTGTATAATGGAACATATATTATACATGCAGCCATTTATGGTTAAAGTATCAGACTCACAGGTAAGTAATGCAAAACTATATTATTATTATGTACAGTGCAATTAAAGTGACCCTCTCTCTTATTAGTCTTTCCTCATCAATGTATCCCGAATCTTCATATTACATCAGTGCAATAAAAACTCAACTCTGATCAATCCCTTGACCTACCTGCAAATCTCCACACTAACAGTAATGATAAATTATAACATATTTATATATGCATCCCTGCAAAGGTCACCACCATAATATTATAACATTAATATTAAGCATTCACCTTCCTGCGTGGTTTGCCACATGCTCAGCCTAATTATATTAATGGTCAATACCACTAAGTGAGGCACTAATAATAATAATAATATTATTATTATGATGCTGTTCTAGATTGGTCTGCTACTAAAACACCCACATTTCCATCAATGCAGGTCTCTAATGGATAATTTCACACAAAATCTATTAACATTACATTGTTATCAAAGATGCATCCCATATAGCTTTTGCATGCATGCATGTAGCACCTTTCCAAGCATGCCATATACTTAGAAATATTATTATAGCGTCCATTATCTTTGATTCTTATCATGTTCCTGTAGAAACATCTACCAAGAAGCTAGAAGGTGATGAGGTATATATAGCTATCCTGAGCTCTACCTAGCAAGGTGCATGTAGCAGGCCATCTGCTATCATTGAATAATAGAGGACAGCTGCCAACACCATTAGCAAGAACTAGGAGGTTTCCAGGCTAATTAGATATACTGAGAAAGTGGACAGTGTAAGGTGAGCATAGGTCATTCATCTCTAGTCACCTAACAGATGCCACTAATCAAATTCAATTCCTGGTACACTGATTCTCATGTTTTTATTCATTGGTATGGCAACTGTAGAGATAATTATGTTACTATGTAAACGAAACATCACGGTTTAGCCAAGTGCACTTGCCTGGAAGTTTGGTGTGGTAGCCACTTCCTCTGGTATCTCATTCCTTCCCTTTCAGATATTCACCACAAGAGCTTGATTGTCTACTTGGAAGGCTTGTGGTATTAAAGAGGAACTATTAATGGGATATCTCTAACTGCATGGTAAGTAGGATAATAATGCTGAGCATATGAGTTACTAATCAAGAGTAAATCTATAATAAAATTTAATAATTATTATTATTAAATTTATACATATCACATATTTAAAAGGATAGTCCAGCATACCACTACAGAGTATTTATAAAGTTGATATGCCAGTGAAGATTGGCTATGGTAAAATTAATAATAGGTAGTTATTACCACCTAAGTGGTATTACTAAAACGAGTGCATGTGTCCATAGATGTGTCTAGCGTTGCCCCATGCAGGCAGCCTTTTAGTGGGAGGAGAGGTGACCTAGCAACAATTACTGTGTGTTAGTAGCTGCAACAAAATAGCTAGACTTCGGGACCAGACCCTCGTTAATAATATTATTGCCTCAGCCAACAAGCCAAACCACAAGCATCGTAATCAAGCTTGAGGATGCAGCGCGCATATGCGTGTGGGCGTGGGCGATCAAAGAATCACGGAGTGCTCGAGCAAGGCTATAAAAATAGGTGGATCACACGCAGCCCGTCAGATGTTGCATCTCTTGGCATCATTCGGCCGAAAAGGATATTTGAGAGGATCATCAATGATGTTGCGCAAATCGACCATTGCCGCGCTTTCCATTCTCTTGGCGGTGGCAACGGCTCACCCATACAACTCCGAGTGGAATAACGCGGCCCGATATCGCTGGAATGACCTCTTCGCTGCCAGAGGTCAGGATGTTGGTGCTCGTGTCAGGAGTCAGGCTTCCGTGGAACTGTCTTCCTGCGCTCTGGTTACGGAGACGACGACTGATGGAATGTCTACTACGTCTCACAGGGTGCGCATTTGCTCAGCCGATCCAGAAGGTATGTCGCTGCACGCAGCTAGTCTGTAGCCCGTTTGAATAAGATATACAAATCAGCAATAACTTATCCGCGGCGAATCTTAAGTAAAAGTAACTGTACATGCATAATTATGATAATAATTATTAACTTATTATTGCCTGACATCCGGCCATCACTATAGTACTTGCCGCAAAATCGATATCATGCGTCCACATTAATTTTATACCGTATGTTGTATTCTATAGATCTTCCTAACAAGGTATGCTTGGGAACCAGAGTGAATCCCTGCTGTCCCGCAGATTTTTCACTTGGCAACGTGGTATCTAGCACCAAGGTCAGTGTGGCCGGAGAGGACGTTACAGTGAACTACTATCGCACACAGAATCCATCTACAGGCAAGTGCATGGCGACTACTGTAATACCCATGCCATGGTTGCTGCACGTTTTAATTTTACGCATGCATTTAAAATACTGTCTGATAGTAACTTGCTCCAAGGCACTGTCATACATATCTTCCAGTTATTCTTTTCAGTATTTTACAGCTGTGAGGCTCGGCGTGCAACTGATAATGAAATTATTATTACAGATGTGAAGTTTACCTAGAATTGCAGTGTACAGATGTCATTTAAGTCTGATAGTAGCTACTATGGATCGCTAGTGTGGCAATAATAATATTATCATAGTGCAATTAAAAAAAGCACTATAAATTTTTAATTAATCCTGCAATAATGAAGTGCAGGTAGCTAGTCTCACAAGCCAGACCCTCACACTCAGTATAGCATTTAGATCTTT
This sequence comes from Cliona cf. orientalis, assembly GCA_963930775.1. Taxonomy (NCBI): domain Eukaryota; kingdom Metazoa; phylum Porifera; class Demospongiae; order Clionaida; family Clionaidae; genus Cliona; species Cliona cf. orientalis. Next base: position 924,171 of record OZ005701.1, on the reverse strand, counting down.
CAGGAGCTGCATGCAGTGGTTTCACAGTATTGTGTGTGTCATGCAGTGGTTTAACTGACTCGCGCATGTCCATGCATGCTGCAGGTGTTTGCTTCAGACTCGATGATGCTCACCTGGGTTCAACGACATGCTCCCAATCGAGAAGCCAGAACGAGGCATGTTTGCCAGACTGCCGAACAATCACTACTGGTAAGTTGCCACCATCCATGCATGCAGTATACCACTTTTAATTGGTGAATTTCTCACTAATAATAATTAACTTTACTGCAAACCACTTAATACCAGAGGGACCTTAATAGATCGCGATTTCCCACAGTTAATATTGTGTGTATGCAAAATTATAAGTTAAATGTATTATGTGTTGCAAGCATTTCAGAATTTATGTTAAAACAGCTTGCTTCAATAACACCCTGACTGGTGATAGCTCAAGCTGTGATGACAATACGTGCCAGTGTAAGACAGGCTACCTTCCACCAGACTGCTGTCAGTGTGATACAACCAACTTCTACTTACCTGATTGCAGACGTGAGTCACAGAAACCTGTGTATTGTACTTGCAGTTGTAATGTAAATGATTTCTTGAATAGGCCTATGTGGCTAGGTGTAGACATCATTTATATTAGCAATAAGATAGTTCTCTAGCCGGAATTTTAATATAATTTCCATTATAATATTATGATTGTAACAATGATGCATTTCAACTGATCATGTTGTATCCCTGCATTACAGCATTTTGCAGGGGTAACTGTAGTCTATTTCGACCTGCTAATCTTGGTGGGTGCCTAACTTGCCGTGCTGGCTTCACTGGTGCACCAGAGTGCTGTGAGTGCGAACCTGGCAAAACTTACATTGATGGAGTGTGTAGTAAGTGCCACATAATATCGATTTAAGAAAGGCCCTTTGATCCTATTATACCTTATGTCATAACTACTATTATGCCTATAGTCTTGCATGGCACAGTAGTAACAATAGCCTCCTTGCTAAATTTGCACCTCGTACAGAATGTGATGCCAACCTGAGGCCTGATGGCACCTGTGCTGAAGGAGCTCTCGAACCAGACTGCTGTGAGTGTGACACTACTGGAAATGCAACTCATGCCTTTTATAGGACCGCATCTGGTGAATGCATACGTAAGTACTTCAATGATTCATAATCATGTAGTACGCCGCAGTATGAATAATTATAATAATCTTGCATAATAATTCTATAGCTTTCTGCAAAAGCAACTGTGCTGTTATAGGCAGCAGTGGATGTACAACATGTAAGACTGGATTTATGACAGAACCTGAATGTTGTCAGTGTGAACCTGGCCGTACGGAAGTAAATGGAGTATGTAGTAAGTATATTAATCATGATGGACACTATTTCATACACTGTTTTAGTAGCCTCTAGCTGATAATGTGTGTCTTCTTCGTCCACAGAGTGTGATGCCAACTTGAAGCCTGATGGCACTTGTGCAGAAGGAGCTCTTGAACCAGACTGCTGTGAGTGTGACACAGCTGGAAATGCAACTCATTCCTTTTACAGGACCGCATCTGGAGAATGCAAACGTTAGTTTTTCTGTGGCAGTCTACCTTGTAGTCGTACTGTATTTTTTGTATTGAGCCCTACGTATATACAATGTAGCTTACTGCGACAACAACTGCGCTGGAAGTGTTGGTTTTGGATGTTCAACATGTAAAGCTGGATTTATGTCTCCTCCTGAATGCTGTCAATGTGTACCTGGTCGAGACGAAGTTGCTGGAGTATGCAGTACGTTAGCTAGTATACCCAATACAATCAAGACTTTACCTTCAATTGTGATGATATTTATTATAGTAACACTGTGTATTCTATCCTACAGAATGTCGAGCCAACCTGAAGCCTGATGGTACCTGTGCTGAAGGAGCTCTCGAACCAGACTGCTGTGAGTGTGACACAACTGGAAATGCAACTCATGCCTTTTACAAGAACGAAAATGACGAGTGCATACGTAAGTCTTTGACTAGTGTTCTTGAAGATACATCGAATGAAGTTGCACTTTATCAATTGAATGTAGCTTTCTGTCAGAGTAACTGCGCAGCAATAGGTGTAAGAGGATGTCTCTCATGCAAGACTGGTTTTCAAGCTGTACCCGAATGCTGTCAGTGTGAGCCTGGTCGTGAAGAAGTGAATGGAATATGTAGTGAGTTATGTTGATCAATGCATGGTGGCTATTAAAACATTCATAATCACTTTGCAAATCTTAATACCTAGTAGCATTTTACTTTTCTGTGGTTATGAGCAATATTTAGGTAATTAATCTCATTAATTGTAATTTTATATAGAATGTAGTGCAAATCTGAGGCCTGATGGAAGTTGTATACCTGAAGCAAAGCCTGAGGACTGCTGTGAATGCATCACCGGCTATCAAATTAACCCTACTACTGGAAGATGTGGTAAGTAGCTATATTATATACACAGGAGTTGGTGTTTTCAAGATTAGTGCAGTGTAAAGCATTGGCGTTTTTTTTTGTTTGTTTTTGTACATCTTGCACAGAACCGGAGAGATGTGACAAGCAGCAGCAACTTTTCTTCTACATTGATGCAACATCTAGCAATACTTTCGAAAATTTCTGCCCCCTAATGGTCGTCATGCAAATGTTGGTGGCTGCTTTCAATCCCTCTTCCACCTCTGGAACTCAGATCGCTTCTCTATTGTTCTCGGATAACGCAAACAATAAGGACCCAAGTCCTGTCTTTGACATGAATACTCCTTGTTTCGATGCTGTGCAAGGGTCTGATAGGAGTTTAAGTTCACTGATGATTGACTTTGGTGCATGTCTCGACAGTGGTCGTAACTATGATTCAACGCTATTTCCGTCCTCGTGTGGAGAGGGTACGTCAGCTGTTAAAGGTCTCCAGGAGATTCTTCACCTTGCCTCCACCAGTACAAGAAGCTCCGTTGAAGGTGCCATTGTGATGTTAACTGATGGAATAATAATGGACGATGCTTTGAAGCGGACAGAGGTTCTCAACAGTCTCAAATCAGCTGGAATCGGCACGCTAATTGCAGCCGGGATTGATGGTGCAGATGAAGCAAATTTGAGGCTCTATACGTCTAGTGACAATATTTTGGTTGGAGACGATCCAGTGCAACTTGGTATAGACATAGTGAATAAAATGCAAGAGAGAGGCATAGTCTGCCAGGACCATGGTAATTTATCGTGTTCAATTTAATGATTAAGGGGTATGTTTATCATGCATGAATATACGTACAATTGCAGCTGATAATATCACTCGAAGTCTCAACGAGGCTAGAGGAGGTAACTTGATTACTTTCTTCTGCCGATGTCACAGAAAAGATTTTATTACTCTGCCATTATGTCAACGCAAATATCCTACATGTGGCGGTAAGTATACATGTGTCATGCATGCATGATGGTTGCATGTAGGGACTAGGCCCAGGTATAAATATTTCTTATACTTATAGTTCACTTACTTAATGCTTGCAAATTTGCCCTATAGCTAATTCATACTTTCAAAATGTTCTCGGTTCTTGCTCCTATTAACTTAATACTAGTATGTTTATCCATCTCTATACTAGCTACATATAGTTCATTATTAAATGAGCAGATGATAATAAAATAATAATATAGTAGTAACTATCATTTTAAATTTTATCCAATACAGGTTCACTGTCCTTTGGATTACCAAATTTAAATTCACCATCTGGCCGCGCGCGTGCCAGGACCCAAAATAATGACGGTATACCCCAATAATAATAGCAACAAATGGGTGCAAGTCTGATTATTATGCATGCATCCTCTTTTCCCAGCCTTGGAGTATATGAATCAGCTGTTGATTGAGGAAGAGATTCTTGCTGCTGTTGAGAAAGTTCTTGAACAGCGCCATCATGGATGAAGAAAGCTAATTTGAACATTGGTTATTTCAGAAAACAAAAACTCAACATCAACTCGTCCATACCTACTCAATTAAACTTGATATTGTGATTTAGAAATCTCTATATAGTGTTATTTTCTTGCAGAGCCAATCTCATCACCTGTAGCTATACTGATCACTCTTTATCATGCAAACCAAAGTTTATTAGAATTGTGGTAGTAAATATCAAATATAGGGTAAAGGTCGTTACATTTATATGCATCACTACATTTGTCACAAATTGCCACATTCTTGTGGTGCCGCAGTGCAACTGCACGACTTCCACATAGCTATATATAATAGGTAATATTATGGGAACACTATATATAGGCATAGTTATAGGGAGGCTTGAATCAGAATAATTTGTTCTGACCCACTCTGGTGGGCACGTTCCATGCATATTATTATCCTGATTCAGGCCGGCCGGATTAATTCTTTCGCTTCCTGAATCTGGTATTCTCGTCTCCAGCAGAGGGCCCCGGGGCAGCTAGGAGCGTTGCCACGATGCATGCATGGATTGGTTCTATCCCTAGTTTAATATACAGCAGTGGACTGGGGGGATGAGACTATTGGTATAATAATATATATAGGAAAATGATGATCAGCCCATCTATAAAACGATACTATTACTTTCATGCAATGTTCCTTCTCAATATTAATATAATACCGGTAGACTAAGTCTGGTTAGTATGCTGAGTGTTACAATATTATAGCTAGAGCTTCATTCATTGTAGCCATAGCATTGGGAAAGGGTTACCAGAATTAACAAGAGTGACTTGGTAGAGTAGGGTGTTTGGTTTTAGTCCATTTTTGAGCTTTTTAGGGTTGCATGGTTCTCGACCCTTCAAATAATAATATACTTAGTCTATAGCTTGTATGTTTGAGTCTGCACTTCTGAACCAGTACAGTAGTGTTACTAATAATAAGTTAACGCATGTCGTTCTATTTGTAAAATTGTATGCTAGCAATTGATCTATCATTATTGCTGAGATATTAAGCCAATAGATCTATAGCTTCCAGATCAGATCAGCTCAAAAGACTTAGAATTTGTTTCCAGGTAGAAAATAAATTTCTGCAAATTGCTAAAAATTAATTATATAAATTACCTATATATACAGCTACTCTCATTGGTTACTTTGGTGATGATACAAATTGGCTGATCATCCCCTTCATCTCTGGAATGCAAGATTGTGTATGGGTGGAAGATTTATAGCAATTCACAGCGTGAAGTAAAGTCTCATTATTCTCAAACAAGCTCTTACTAGGACAATAACACATCGATTCCATAGTTTTTTCTAAGCTAAAGAAAGGTACAAAATCCAAATTTAGTCCAATGGACAGGTGGTGTCATTGGTATTGATAATAAACAGTGATAATGTCTGAAATACACTTCTGCTAGACACAATGCCATGCAAACGGCAATCAGGATCCATTAAATTTTTTTTTCTCAGAAACTTTTAAACACCGAGGAATGAAGTAGCTACAAGCTCCACCAAGGTAACGACAGAGAGCAGCTGCCAAACCATATAAATAGCATGGTAACCATAATAATAACATTATGCATACAATAAGAATTCAAAGATATCCTACACTGATCCAGTCTTTGTACTCTAGTACCTATAATAATATAATGCACTTATAGTATCATCATATTATGTAAATGTGATATAATATTATAGAGGCTATTCATCTCTCTTCAAATTTCTCAACGTAATACAAATTATCTATTCCAGGTAGCTACAGAGGTTCCCATGTATTCGTTGGTATGGTAACTTTGTTAGAACACGATGCTCCAGCCAGGTGTCGCCAATTAAGTATGGGCAGTAACTGGGCAGTAACTTAACAACACTTCCTCTACAGAGAATTTAATGGGATGTCCATGACAGCATGTGACGAATGCACGCGCATGCGCATAGCTACACGTGGGCTGTGACCCTAGAGTATAAAAGAACCACGCACGAAGTTAGGTTCTCTACTGAATAATATCTTCCTGCCCGATAAATAATCTAAGACCCTCAGAGGATCATCTTCACAATAGTATAATGCTGCGTGGCAAATTATCTATTGCCGCGCTTTCTATTCTCGTGGCGGTGGCGACCGCTCACCCTTACGCTGAGTGGAACCACGCCCGATATCGCTGGAACGACCTCTTCGCTGCCAGAAACGAGGAGGTTGGTGCTCGTGTCAAGAGTCAGGCCACCGTGGAATCCTCATCCTGCACTACGGTTACAGAGATGAAGGATGGAAAGTCTTATAGGGTGCGCGTTTGTACAGCCGATCCAGAAGGTAAGTTGGTGCACCGTCACGATTAATAGGCTTGCACGCATGCATTGCCATGGATTTTACTATCAGTTGAGTGGGAGTGGCTAACATTGGGCTGCCGCGGGCTACAGTGCAGTGCATGCGTTATGAAATTGCGTATTACTGCGTGTTATATTTCTCCAAACTCTACAGATTCTAACAAGGTGTGTTTGGGAACCAGAGTGCACCCCTGCTGTCCGGCAGATTTTTCGAAAGGTAACCCGATATCTAGCAACAAAGTCAATGTAGCTGGAGACGATGTTACGGTGACATACTACCTCGCACAAGACACAAATGAAAGTAAGTCATATACAAATAGCTATAATATACTCACTGCCAGTGCAATACTGCATTACAGTGAAATCTCCTCAAGTATAAAAGGTATCTTGGATTATAATTATTATGCATCAAGTGCCCTTTACCATTCAGGTTTACATAAAATATTTTATAAGAAATTTATTCTCAGACCTTGCAGTGTGCATGCAGAGGCGTAGCTAGCTAGTTTCAGCTGTTGACCTTGCCTTCATACAGGCCCTAGCTTTCACTTATTTGCACTTGCTGGAGAAGAGATTTGGAGATGAGCTTCCGTCGAGCTATAGACCTTTTTTGTACACTTGTACATGTGTATATGTAGCTAGCAATAATACAGTTATTATTATTATCATACTATGTGGATAATTAGGGAAGGGCTCTTTAACGGGAATCCTTAGCAGAGAGATCTCTGCAGCATTAAATTTTGTGCATTTAGATACCACTGTGACATTGTACGCTGCAGGGGTCTGCTTCAGGCTTGATGAGGCTCACCTGAGGGCAGAGACATGTTCACAATCGAGAGTCGAGGGTGCTTCATGTCTGTCACCTTGTTCAGCGATCACTACCAGTAAGTTCTTATCATAGTAATACGGTAATCATAATGCAAATTGCACTATGGCAATTTTTGTACTATCAATAGGTAAAATTTAATACCATTAACACTAGCTGCATGATGTTGTGTTCAAATTTGTAAGCTTATCACTAATCAATTGCTAGCGGAAGACCTGCAAGAATCTCAGGTTACCGTTAGTATAGACTATAGTGCATGTGAAATGTGTGGGTGTGCATGTACATGGACATGTGCATGCAGATATTATTATAGTGCGTTGTGTGTGCATGTGTCGTGTTGCAAAATTAATATTCGTTTAAAACAGCTTGCTTCGATAACACCCTGACTGGTGATAGCTCAAGCTGTGATGGCAATGTATGTCAGTGTAAGACAGGCTATCTTCCACCAGACTGCTGCGAATGTGACACAGCCAACTTCTACTTACCTGACTGCAAACGTGAGTCACAGTTACACAATATAATGTTTGAATTGACCTCACTACTATGTGTTAATAGCATTTTGTAGAGATAACTGTCGTCTATTTCGACCTGGTAATCTTGGTGGGTGCCAAATTTGCAGTGCTGGCTTCACTGGTGCACCAGAGTGCTGTCAGTGTGAGCCTGGAAAAACTGAAGTTAATGGAGTGTGCAGTAAGTTCAAAAGCCGATTAAAGAATTTTAGGCTTATATTGTTCGTGAGCAACCACTGTGTAATCAGCAATAATATATTCGCACCCTATCTATACAGAGTGTGATGTCAACTTGAAGCCTGATGGCACCTGTGCTGAAGGAGCTCTCGAACCAGACTGCTGTGAGTGTGACGCAACTGGAAATGCAACTCATGCCTTTTACAAGACCCCATCTGGAGAATGCAAACGTTAGTTCTTCCATGGTAGTCTATCTATAGTCATACCGCATTATTTTATAAGCCCTACGTATATTATACATTGCAGCTTACTGTGACAACAACTGTGCTGGAAGTATTGGCCTTGGATGTAGTGAATGTAAGACTGGATTTGTGTCTACTCCTGAATGTTGTCAATGTGAACCCGGCCGTGAAGAAGTGAATGGAGTATGCAGTAAGTTAGCTATGACAAAGTACCCTATAATATATGTACAGGATGATAATATTATACGATCCTACAGAATGTCGAGCCAACCTGAAGCCTGATGGCACCTGTGCTGAAGGAGCTCTCGAACCAGACTGTTGTGAGTGTGACACAACTGGAAATGCAACTCATGCCTTTTACAAGAATGAAAATGACGAGTGTATACGTAAGTCTTAGACTAGTGTTCTTGAAGATACATCGAATGAAGTTGCACTTTATCAATTGAATGTAGCTTTCTGCCAGAGCAACTGTGCTGCAATAGGTGTAAGAGGATGTCTCTCGTGCAAGACTGGTTTCGAAGCTGTACCCCAGTGCTGTCGGTGTAAACCTGGTCTTCAAGAAGTAAATGGAATATGCAGTGAGTTATATTGACGATGCATGGTGGCTACTGAACATTCATAATCGCTTTGCAAATCTTAATTAGATATCTAGATTTTTCTGTGGTTATGAACAATGTTTTGGTAATTAATCTAGGGGGCAATTCATTATTTATACAGAATGTAGTGCAAACTTGATGCCTGATGGAAGTTGTATACCTGAAGCAAAGCCTGAGGACTGCTGTGAATGCATTACCGGCTATCAAAGAGGCCCCAGTGGAAAATGTGGTATATAAGCATGCACGTGCATGGGATCAGTATACATGAATAAAGAAGCAATGTTATAAGCATCAGTGTTTTTGGTTTTTGCTTTTGCACAGAACCAGAAAGATGTGATAAGCAGCAAAAAATTTTCTTCTACATTGACGCAACAGCTAGCAATACTTTCGAAAATTTCTGCCCCCTAATGGTCGTCATGCAAATGTTGGTGGCTGCTTTCAATCCCTCGTCCACCTCTGGAACTCAGGTCGCTTCTCTGCTGTTCTCGGATAACGCAAACAATAAGGAACCAAGTCCTGTCTTTGCCATGAATACTCCTTGTTCTGATGCTGTGCAAGGGTCTGGCAGGAGTTTAAGCTCACTGATGATTGACTTTGGTGTATGTCTTGACAATCATCGTAACTATGATTCAACACTATTTCCGTCCTCGTGTGGAGAGGGTACGTCAGCTGTTAAAGGTCTCCAGGAGATTCATCGCCTTGCCTCCAATGAAAAGAGTTCCGTAGAAAGTGCCATTGTGATGTTAACTGACGGAGTGATACAAGATGATGCTTCAGAGAGGAGCAAGGTACTGAGCGATCTCAAATCAGCCGGAATCCGCACGATAATCGCAGCTGGGATTAATGAAGCAGACGAAGAAAATTTGAGGCTCTACACGTCAAATGACAATATTTTGGTTAGCAAAAATGCAGTACAACTCGGTATTGACATTGTGAATAAAATGCAAGAGAGGGGCATAGTCTGCAAGGACCATGGTAATTTATCTTAATTGTTTCAAGATAACTTAAAATTTAATTGTGTATCAAAATGCAGCTGGTAATATCACTATGAGTCTCAGGAAAGCTCAAGAATCGTCACTTACTCTCTTCTGTCGGTGTCACAGACAACCATATATTGGTCAGAACATATGCAAGCGTGAATATCCTAAATGCGGTGGTAAGTGCAGTACATTCAGGCATATTATTATACTCCCCCAACTGAGCTATGTACATTATATATGACTTATGCAATGCAGGTGATCTCTCCATTAGTCTACCAAATTTAAAGCCTGCCAAGATGCAAGATGTTGAAGGTAGCCAATAATACTATATATTTGAATGCCGTTTGGGTAGTGATTATCCTATACAGTTACGGCCCATAGCATGTCACAATACCAAATAAGTATAAATCCTTGCGCGAATCAGTGGTGTGAGGCTATTAATTTATCACCCTTGTTCACATTTCCTTCCACATAGTGAATTTTGCTTACTTCTACCATCCATAGGCAATAATACACAATATTCATTGGGTACAGGATGTTTAATAAGTATCCTCAATCTTATTTTTAGCCTCATCAGAGTATGTGAATCGGATGTCCATTGAGGAAGAGATTCTTGCTGCTGTTGAGAAAGTGCTTGAACATCACCACGAATGATCAGCCTCTGAATTTGAATCAACTTTCAGAACATTAACATCAACTTGTACTCAATTTTAGTAGCTCATGCAGGCTTGTTAATAGTTTAGAAACACATACTATAATAATAGCTAGGCTGCAATTAATGTGCATCCTTGCCAATTGGACTAGCATGACTTCTGCAAATTTAGTTAGCTATTTCCTCATGTATACATAATTTTGCACTATGAAGGTGTGATTAAAATTAATTGGCTATGGAATTAGATAAGACCAATACTATAATAGTATTACGGTATAAAAGTACATGAATTGGAATTACCCTTCTCCACTTCGTAGAATATGCAAAACCAACATCTAACTATTTCAGTAGCAGTCATGAACTACTGACCCTCTATCACCTCTAATTATATAATTATCCCACAATTTGGGGTTGAAACTTATGTTGCTATGGTAACTGCTACCAAAGCTATTATAGTATAGCAGATCTGGAATCAGTGGGCGTTGTATGCTTTATTTTGGCATCAATCACTTGGCAGTGCCACACTACAGTACTCGACACAATTACGTAGCTATAGAGACTGCAATCTATAAAAGGCAGACACCAGCACTAGCTCCAGTTATCGATCTCTCATTCATGCACTGCTGGCATGCTTTGTATAGCTTATGTTATTATAGCTACAACCAGCTCCCTTTAGCTACGTACTGAAAATGCCAGAACTCGCTGAAGAGGAGAAGCAATCTCAGAGCTCTGACAATTCTCCTCCCTCTTTCGTGGAGTTTGAAAAAACTAACTTTAGCCCAAATGATTCGGGTGGTACTGGTGATGATGAAGAAAAAGGTGTTGCAATTGGCAGCTGCCAAAACTGCAGTCCAATGTCCAGCTGCAGCGAGGAGTATACTACAGTGACCAAACCACAGAATTCCGAAACAGAGACCGAGGATATCAACGCAGAATTCAATGGAGATGACAAACTCGAGTGAGTTAGTATAGCTAGTGTGGCATTGAGTATTTGATTTGATGCATGTGCATGCCATGGAGCCAAGCGTAAAGTAAGCTATAGGACTGCAAGTTGTATAGCTATGTTTGGTATAATATTATCTATAATTATCATATTAGCTATTGATTGTAATTAGCTATGATGTACAAAAAATTGCATTAGTTTAACATAGAGGTTCAGGCCTATTGATAGGGCGTGCACTCCCCAATAGAATCGAGCAGCTAATGTCTCTGAAATTGCAATAGATTCACTCTAGTTGTGCATGGTTCTGACAATCCAGAAATGATCGCCTCTGAAAGCAAACGATAATTACGTAAATCACGAATATTTCGTTGTTAAAATATTTTCAGACAGCCTGGCTTGTGCGAAAATACATACACAATATTGATGATAATGCGGTACAGGGCTGTTTGTCCGAAAATTATTTAACGCGAAAAATTATTTGTGATTTACGGTAATTACAATCTAGCTACCATGACACATTAATGCAAGACCATAATATTTTATATACACGTATGGGGTACTAGGGCGCTGGATGGTGACAGATTTATTGCACATGTGCAAACAAAATAATTGGTGATAGTAATGCTCCATTCAATTGTTGCCAACGATAGAAACACGCCCATCCCTTAGAGAGTTTGTTTGTTTCATTTGTGCCACCCACTCTCTGCCTCACACCTATCTTTGATACCATTATCTGGATAATCCTTTCTGACACACCTCATGCATCTGCCCGCATACACATCAAAGATCTATTAGGTTAGTCCAAAAGAATGAAAAGAAAAGCCAAAGATACAGACACGCCCAGACCATTGTCAACATCTGGCACTTGGTAAGGAAATAAATTATTTATTACAACAAATTAATCCAATGAGCATGATTATATTATGTGAGAGAGAGGGAGGGGAGGGGAGGGAGGGAGGGAGGGTGAAGGGAGGGAGAGAAGTAGAGTCCGTCGTAGACATAATTATGGACACCTTTTTATTGTCATGCATGCAATAGCACACTTCATCTTATATTTTTATGCCCACAGTTCCATTTTGCGAACACACTCGATTGGCTGCTGATGTTCATAGGCACCCTTGTGGCCATCCTGCATGGATTTGTGCTCCCCATTGCCCTACTAGTCTTAGCCTTCCTGGTGGACGCTTTTGCATTTCAAGAAGTCTCTTTTGATGCGGCCAACATTGACTACTATGTCCCTTTCCTGTACCTGGTCAGTCTTCAAACGAGCGGAGCTGAAGGAGAGGCTTTAGAACTTGCAGAGATAACTGGCGACTACATGGTAGACCCAAACGAAGAAAATATCCTATTTGCTGTCAAAAATTTGACAGGAGGGATAGTCAACTGTACGGCTGAGTACACCTTTTTTCTGCCTTTTCCATACGATGGAAAACTCAACTTTACAATCGGTGACCTTGTACGATCAGCGACTGTTCCTACTGCCTCGTGCTACACCAATGAATCCTTTATCGACTACATCAATGGTCTTATTTTCGGATTATTAGCTGTCATCATACTAGCGGCAGCACTTGGAGCTGTTCAGATGCTACTCTTCCACTTGACTTCGGAGCGTCAGATGAGGAAAATGCGGCTTTTCTACTTTCGATCGATTCTGAGGCAGGAGAGGAAATGGCATGACCTACACACACAAGGAGAACTGGGCATTCACCTATCCGAGTTAGTATGCTTTAATATCACGTAAAAGACTCTTCTTAATTATGTGAGCCCTAGATGAATCACACCAAATTCAGAGCCTGCATGATTCAGAAAATTAATGGCCAGCTAGCCACCAACTTTCATTTACTAATGCCTATATAATTTGCAGGGACATTGAAAAGGTTCATAGCGGTGTAGGCACCAATCTGGGTCTTCTCGTTCAATATGTGTCGACCTTTGCGTCTGGAATAGTTGCCGCTTTCTACCTAAACTGGCAGATGACCCTGATTCTACTGGGGACCACTCCTTTCCTTGTGGCTCCTTCTGGAGTCTTTAACCAGGTAGCCTTTTCTGAATTTAGCAGCATTATTATTGCTAGCTATATTGAATATACATGTGAGCATACAGCTTTAGGTGATATTATTAGATCACACACACACACACACACACAAACACTGCAGTCTTGTTAGCTTATAGCATAATCATCATAGTCACTCCATTGGCATCTATTCTTATTGCCATATATGCAGCTGGTAGCTACATTTGGAACAGCCGAGCAAAAGCACTATGCAGCAGCTGGAAACATCGCAGAAGAGGTACTGTCAGCCATTAGAACAGTAGTGGCCTTTGGAGGAGAGCACAAGGAAGTGGAGAGGTAAGCTGAGTAGCTAGCTAGCTTTAGCAGCTACAGACTTCCAAATCTGAAGAGCTAGTATCAAGCTCAAAGCTTATAATATGTATGCTCTATATACAGGTATGGTAGTCACCTCAATGCTGCCAAGAAGGTGGGGACAAGGCGTGGCATTGCAGGAGGATTCAGCCTCTTCACTGTCTACTTTGTCCTATTTTCATCGTTTGGAATAGCCTTCTGGTGAGTTGCCAATCACTAATGATCAATCGATTGATTGCAGCAAGTGTGTACATGTTTGGTGCGACATCAACTCAAGCAAATTCAAGAGAATTTTGTCTCAATACTGGTTCTTTTTGCAGGTACGGTGCCCATGTTGTCTCAGAAAAACTTGAAACAGGAGGGATAATTATCGCTGTAAGGCCAATTAAAATAATTGAATCAAGCTTTGTTTCTAAGGTGTAGGCATGTTTCTAATTCAATTTATTCTTCTCGCGACAGGTATTCTTTTCTGTGACAATTGGAGCATTCTATCTTGGCCAATCGACCACGAATTTTGGCAATCTCATAACGGCTGCTGCTACTGCTGTACCTATACTTGAAGCCATTGACAGGGTACGTAGCTACACTCTAAGTATGCAACTTAGTCTTCTTTTCTTTTACTAGGAGAGTGAGATAGATCCCACATCAGAGGAGGGAGAGGAGGTGGAGGGATTTAAAGGTGGAGTGGAATTCAAGAATGTCACATTTGCATACCCCAGCCGACCTAATGTACCAGTAAGTCACACTTCAAGATCAATTAAATATGCCATTAATTTTTTTTATTACCGTAATGTTCCATCTGTCGTATGAGGATAACATGGTATAGTTATAGAATTTTACTGTCAATATGAACGGATTACATTTATTTATTGCACTAGTAACATACCTGATTCTGACTACACCATTGCTGCAGGTCATCAAGGACTTTAACCTCTCGATAAAACCGGGTCAGGTTGTGGCGATCGTTGGCCCTAGTGGGGGAGGAAAGAGCACAACGGTCAAACTACTACAAAGGTTCTACGATGTCACAGCAGGAAAGGTTTGCATCAGAAATTTTTCATGATTCTTAGCTAGGTGGTTGATACCACTTTATAGGAGGGGGAGAAGGGGAGTTTTAGTAGCAAAAAAAAGTGTATTATGGAAATCCCAGCTTATATACAATTGCAAAAGGGTTTACAGAACTCAACTTATCATTAATTTGACTTCATCCCCCACACTGTCAGGTTCTCGTCGATAAGAAGGACATCCGATCGCTCAACGTGAAGTGGCTACGCTCTCAGATAGGCACAGTCTCTCAGGAACCAGTCCTCTTCAACACAAGCATCCGAGAAAACATCCTCTTTGGTTCGGAAAACACCACCATGCCAGACGTTGTTCAAGCTGCCAAGGCTGCCAACGCCCATCACTTCATCATGGGACTACCCCACGGCTACAACACGGTAGTGGGGGAGCAGGGCGGGCAACTGAGTGGAGGACAAAAACAGAGAATAGCCATCGCCCGAGCTCTCGTGAGAAACCCCAAGATCTTACTTCTCGATGAAGCTACCTCAGCCCTGGACACGGAGAATGAGGCAATTCTGCTCGATACCATCAGGAACGTGGCTGGGGAAAAGACAGTTATTGTTATCACTCACAGGCTGCCGTTGGTGAAATGTGCTGATGTTGTCGTTTCTGTGGAGGGAGGAGAGGTGACGTGGAAGGGAACACCAGCTCAGCTCTATGCCATGAAAAACATCGATGTGGACAAGGTCGGTTGGTTGGTTGGTTGGTGATAAGAGGATGCTCCTGCGTGATTGGAGTACATTGATTCATTCCTAAGACCCCATGGATCCTCAACATTCAAACCTAGAGGGTGGGGTCTAGCATCCCCCACCCCCTTAATTAGTATTCTCTCCCCACCTGATTAAGGATGCATATTTTTATTTCCCAATTTGCAGGAGGATGATCCTACCTTGGCCTTCCCAATTGGGAAACAGCCACAGATCTTCAGAAAGGGACAGACACTCAGTCTGCGACGACAAAATGCCAGCCTTAGACGTGACAAATTGAAGGATAAGGGAAGGTACAGCGAACTGTCCATCTTCAAGAAAATTTTGAATTTGAACAAGGAGGAGTGGTGGATAATTTTGCCCGGGATTCTCGCTGCAATGATTAGTGGTTCGGCGTTTCCTCTCTTTGCGGTAATGTTCGGTGGTGTGTTTGACGTATTTCTGCAGCCCTCGGAGGAGGTATTCGATCTCATTCACCCCTGGGCCAGTGGCTTCATAGCTCTTGGCGTTGGAATAGGAGCAGCCATGTTTGTCAAAGTAAGCTACCTATGTAACCCAAGTAAGACTAGTATTGAAGCACAACATTATAGCAATAAGCCACTTAGGTATAGGAAGATCTAAAACTCCCATGGGACAAAAAAAATTTCACTCAAAATTTTTTTCATATTTTGCTGAATCTTTGATTCTATAATTTTGACTCATTTTTCACTATAGACGCTGTGTTTCAGTGTGTCTGGTGAGAATTTGACTCGAAGGGTACGCTACCTCACGTTCAAAGCGATGCTGAGACAGGAGATCGGCTGGTTTGATAACGATGCAAACACCACTGGAATTCTTGTCGGCACCCTCTCTGATGACGGCAGAAATGTCCAAGCAGTAAGCAGTAATTAATTTTGATGAGGCTAGTTCGGACATAAATAATTCAGGAGTTAGCTAGCTACTAGTAAGTTAGTGAAGGAGGAGAAGGAAGGCCTGAATACATAATTATATTATGTACACTTGGTATTAATTGTAATTAAAAGAGTTATCCTAAGGGATTTACTTCTCTGTGTAGTATGTAACTGGCCATGGCGTGGGACAGTCACTGTCAGTTTATATCCATCCATGCAGGTGGCAGGAACTCGTCTAGGAGTGTTTGTTGAAGCAGCTGCAGCTCTCCTTCTAGCTCACGTCGTCAGCTTCCGGTACTTATAATAAATTATTATATCAGTGATAGCTAATCACAAAATTTATGCAGTAATTTTACGACACATTCACCATATGCAAGCACATGTGCACTCATACATGTTAAAAATTCTCATTCACTCTCCCATACATCCATTGCATGTGTAGGTATGATTGGATCTTGACTATAGTTCTGTCAGTTGTGGTTCCTCTGTACCTCCTCTCTGGCTGGCTACACGCTAAGGCGTCTGTGGGCTTTGCTCAAATACGAAGACAGGCTTTACAAGAGGCCACTGAAGTTAGTCTAGAACTACTCACTAAAGTTTTGGAACAATATAATATTATGCTAATGCCAAATTTATCATTAATTTGTTGCAGACTGCTGTCGAATCAGTGGAGAATATCGAGACAGTCTCTTCACTTGGTCTGGAGCAAAGAATGTACACGGACTACAAACAGAAGATCAAGAAACCCACAAGGTGAGAAATAGAAAAAAAGTGCAATCTCGAAATATCATTTTCCTTCCCCTCCCAATCACTCTGCACTCTCCCTCCGGGCCCCCCACTTCCACAAACAAACCCCCCCCCCTCCTGCCCCTTCCTAATCAACCAATCCCCCTCTCCCCCACCACCCCCTCCACACACACACACGCAAATTAACCAATCAACCTTAAATTTCCCATTAGACGTGCACTGGCTCTGACTCCTCTCTCTGGCCTCTCCCAAACTGTCTTACTACTCGGTTACATCATCGCCTTCCGATTCGGTGCCTACCAGGTCACTCTCGACAGAGACGACATGTTCTACTCCAAATTCAGAGATGTTCTGCGAGTGTTCGCTGCTTTGGTGTTTGCTTCGACTGCCATTGGGCTCAGTGGCTCCCTAGGACCGGACTATGCCCTTGCCAAGGTCTCAGCTAAGAGGATCCTCAAGATTCTAGAAAGAAAGCCAAACCCTGATGGATATTCTGATCAAGGAGCCAAATTGGTGAGAACATGCACCAACTATTGTGTTCTGAGAATCTACACTGTTTCTAAACTGCCACTTCTTTTAGGGTAATGTAGGTATTGTAGGGTAATGTTGAGTAATACAGGGTGATGTAGGTACATGTATACACCTGTAGTTAATCGAATACAATGTATGATCCACTTTAACGTAAGGTAATAGGATAATATATAGCTCACACACACTCACACTACAGGATAAGATAAAGGGAGAGCTCTCCTTCAACAATGTCTTTTTCCGATACCCCAATCGTCCCGAAGTCAAGGTCCTTCAAGAAATCGACATCACTGTCAAACCGGGGCAAACTCTAGCTCTAGTCGGAGTCAGTGGCAGTGGTAAATCCACTCTCTTTTCTCTGGTAGAGCAATTCTACAACCCCACTGCCGGTTCCGTGTCTCTGGATGGAATCGGGTATCCGTATCTGAATATCCGCTGGCTCCGTTCCAAGATCGGGGTGGTGTCTCAAGAGCCAGTTCTGTTCGACATGAGCATCGCGGAGAATATTCGTTACGGGGCTAACGACAGGGACGTGACTGATTTGGAGGTAGAGACTGCTGCCAAGGCCGCCAATATACACGACTTTATTACTAACCTCCCTTACGTAAGAAAAAAAGCAACTATCGTGCATAATCATGCACTGTAAAATATTGTCTAAATTACAGGGGTACGCTACTAATGTTGGTTCAAGGGGGGCCCAGTTGAGTGGAGGACAGAAACAGCGAGTGGCCATCGCTCGAGCTCTGCTTCACAATCCAACCATCTTGCTGCTGGATGAAGCCACCTCAGCTCTGGATGATGCTAATGAGTCTATAGTGCAAGCTGCCCTCGATAAGGCTCAGAAAGGTTAGTTCAGATTATGAAGGCGACTCGATCCATCTCTCCCTCCCTCCCCCTGCCCCCCCTCTCTCTCTCTCTCCCTCCCTCCCTCCCTCTCTCTCATTTCTCCTCCTTCTTTCTCCTTCCTTTCACCCCTCTTCAAACCCTCACTTCCTCCTCCTTACACACACTCACAGATCGTACTTCCATAGTCATTACTCATCGCATGTCCACCATCAAGAATGCTGACATCATTGCTGTGATCAATGCCGGCAAAGTTGCCGAGATCGGCACACACGAAGAGCTGATGAAGAAACAGGGTGACTACTACAGGATGGTCCATATGCAGACCATCTGATCTGATGCAGCAAATATTGTTGGAAAACTCTTCACACAAAAGCAATGAATACGTTTAATGAACAATATTAGATTTTGAGAATGAATTATCATATTATTATAAAGACTTATCATAGGCCCTAAATTCATTGGTTCAAAAAGTCACAAAAAAGAAGAAATAATAATTAAACTCTCATGAATATTATGATTAAATTTGTAACAGGCATCAAGATAAATATTTTATTAAATTTTCCTAAAATAATATTATAGTTATTTTTTAAGTGTGTATCAAATTAGAGTCAGTGGAGATGTGTCGACTAATTCTTATAGCCATGGTAACGGTCCTAGAGTGACAATGAAAAAAGCAATAGCTCCAGAGATCTCTCCCTCCCCCTCTCTTCTCCCTCTCCTCTCTCTCCCTCCTTCTCTCTCTCCCCTCACTCTCTCTCCCTCCCTTCTCTCTTTCCTACCTCCCTCCATCCATGCAACTATCTTACCTGGAAAGTCTCTATGACATTGCTAGCGACAGATGAGATCTTTGATGTGACCTTAGCCACTCCCTCTTTGAACTGGGAAAGGTCAGCTCCATCTCCGTCTAAAAACATTGACAGACACAAACACACATATGGGAGTCAGATTTTGTCCAAAATTATGAGGCAAATCAAATTTTCAACATTCTATATATAGAGTTACACACAGATTTACAAATGTACATGGCCTCCAGCAATATAAATAAACTATCATGTATGCAATGTAATCTGACGTACATGTACTCCTGTCTATAGAATAGGCTATCAACACAGATATGAATGAATCTTACACATAATATTATACATATTGGGCTGAGCCTGAAACTATCCCTATCCTCAAGAATCTACATACATGCACGTACCTCCTCCCCTCCTGGAAGATGAGGGCTGGCTTCTACCAAAGTAGGCATCACTGGAGATGGACGTGGCACCAGAGAATCGAGAGAGGCTCGCATCTCCCGACGAATGAGAGTCAGAGCTGTTTCGACCAAAGTACTGATCGGAGGAGATAGACTTGGCCGTTCCAAACCTCTGCTGGGCAGCTTCTGAGGAACTGATGGTGAGAAAGAGAGAGAAGGAAAGAGAGAGAGAGAGAGAAGGGATTTATAAATTTAGTTATCTGAATGCTCAGCATGGGCACACATGTGTAATTACCGTAGTTAATTGAATACAACGATTTAACCTAAGAAATTAGTATTTTATAAATTAATTCTCATAACATGTATATATTCACCAGACCATCAATTTATCAAGAATAAATGTGGTTCTATCACTAACCTTCCACTTGATCGACTCGATGAATACGATGACCCAGTTCCCCACGTACTCCCTCCTCCCCCTCCTCCAAAACTGGACACCTTGCTGGACGGCTTCACTCCACTGTCGCCAACACCTGTCACACAAGGTTGAAAAAAATACAAAAAAAGGTTTGATTGTAAAGGTTAAAACTTGGCCTGACATCAGCCTTTAGGAACTGCACACTAATTCAAACCAACCCACACCATTGCCTTATTTAAGACGCTATGTGTAAATATCAATCACTGGACATGAAAATATAAACAACCCCACCAAAATAATTCTACGAAATTGCACACAGAAGGTTATAATGATATATTTTTTCCGGTCTTTTCATACCTGATGACCACGTTGATCCACTGCCAAACGAGCTATGCTTGCTGCTGCCGTATGATTGGTCAGAGGCAGAGTAGCCAGACGAAGAAGAACTGGCCCCGCCCCCCCAAGCAGAGCTGGAGCTGGAGTAGCTGGGTGGATCGTAGGATAACGAAGAGGAGCCCTTCCCATAATCATCGCCATAGCTACACATGAAAGGAGAGAAAAAGGGGGTGCTTATTACGTTCTGTTATTTATGGGAGATAAAGGGAATAAAGAGGTAGAGGGAAAGAGAGAGAGAGGGAGGGAGGGAGGGACAGAGAGAAAGAGAGAGAGAGAGAGAGAGAGAGAGAAAGAGAGAGAGATGGACAGAGAGAGAAGAAAGAGAGAGATTTTACCTGTCAAAAGAAGACCTAGGAGCAGTCGCTGATAACCTGTCCATCCTACTGTTTCTGCTAGGGCCAGTTGGCTCCATTTGATCAATTGTGCCCATGCTAGCGCTGGCAGAGTGGCTCTGACCACTGCAGGAGTATAGACACATCCATATTATAGTGTATGAGTGTATGCATACATTTACATCTATGTGTATGTGATGTCAATAATGATGCAAATAAAACAAACATTTGAGGCACATTTCCTGTTTTCTTTCTGAAACCAAAATTAATATTTACACTGCACAGTTTACTCCCAGACCCCCCTCCCCCCCTTCAGTGGTATACATGTTGTTGAACACCCACATAAAAAAATCTTCTTTCATTACCTAGCCCTCAGTCCTCCCATTCCCAGTCTCTCTGCCTGTTTCGCTTTCTTTGGGTCCATGTGTTTGGTGTCCATGTGGTAATCAAGGCGAGCAGACCTCTCCTCCAAAATGGCTTCTTCTTGAGCGGGGGTTGTCGCTGCTTGTTCTGTGATGGAGTGAGTGTGAGTGTGTGTGTGTGTGCATCACCAACTACATACATATACTGTATGCATATGCATAACCATGAATTTGTGGGTATAAAACATTACAGTTTAAGATTGGAAGATGATTAGGAGCGTCTTTATTTTTAAAAACTTTGTACCAGAGAGGAGCCAAACCTTGTTCTTTCTGCTGTTGCTCAATTTGTTGCTCGATCTCCGTAAAGCTCTTGTTCAGCTTCTGAGCGCCGAGACCTTTGCCCTTTCGAGCACCCAGCTGCATGTACATGTACCAGCACATGCATGAAGGAATTGCAAAAACTTATCATCAAGATCATAGAGTACACACACACAGTACAGGGTATGGATACCATAACTTACACCAGATTTTGCTGGAGGCTTTCGTTTGCCGATCAGAGATGACTTGGGTAGCTCTGCATACATTTGTATTAACACACAATCATATAATTCTACACGTAATTATACTCCTCAATATCATAATATGGATGCAAAAAAATTACAGCATTGGAAAACACATGTATGAGTCACTTGTTGGTAGTCACCTAGCAACCAAAGTTATTATAGGCAATTTGCCGGCTATGGGTAGGGGTTGGGTCATCATAAAGTAGGCCAATGATGAACTGAGGTGAACTACCAACAAAATAGTTATCTGACAGTAACTGGGGACTATTATTTGTAACATAAATGGGATTGATATGTACATGCATGCACACCATACATATATGATTGTGTGCATACCTTGTTTGACCACGGCTACGGGTGCATTGGGACTGCTGGGAGAGTGAAGTCCGTCCACGCTCGGCTGTCTTATGTCATCCCCTCCTACTCCCGCGGCCACACCGGCTCCGCCCACAGACACGCCCCTCTCACCAACATGCGACGAGAGAGACACAGCACTCATGTCCAGGGTCAAGTCTGTCAAGTACATTTGTACGATAATCTCACAGTAGGTAAGGGGTCGCCAGAAGAGAGAGCGCATATTATCTTACCTTCTGTTTGTGGGTTGGTCAAAGCAGATGTGAAGAAATCCTCTTCCTTCGATTCTGATGAGGTCGGACTCTCAATGTGCAGCTAAAAGTGGGTGTGGCACATGTGCATGATAGATAAGTGTGAGTATACATTGTACATTTGAAATGTATATCGTCCAACGGGAAACTGACAATTTTTGAAATTTTAAATTACCAGTACAAATAGTTACCACGTTCAACCCACTCACCTCCGTGCCGTATTTCTTCTGAGCGGCTGCGGCCACGCCCCCTAGCTTCTCTCGGTAAAGCTGAGCCGCTCGGCTGTTGTACTTGGCATGAGCCTCTTTAGTTGTACAGCCGTGCTGACGGAAATAGGCAGTCTGAGAGTGTGTGTGTGTGTAGTTTTTTTTATACTACTCTGTGTAGCTGGGACCATACGCTATATGCATATTTGTTGGTAGTTGTCTAGCAACCAAAGTTTTTATAGGCAATTTGCCGGCTATGGGAAGGGGTTGGGTCATCATAAAGTAGGCCAATGATGAACAGAGGTCACTTACCAACAAAATAGTTATACATGTACATAGTGTCCCAACTAAAGGAGGTATCAATGATCATCCAGCTGGGACCACGCATAGTGTCCCAACTAACGAAGGTGGCATCAATGACACATAATTTCATAAATACCCTTACAGAGGAATTCTTCTACTAGGAACTCATTTGCACACACACGACCTACGATTTATCAAAACTATCTATTGTCTACATGTCATTACATATACATGTACATGCACAAGCGTGCAGTGTTTAATGAGTTCAACTCACGGCAGCTGCATTTCCGCCAACTTGCATCGCTCTGAGCTGTTGCCATGTCCACGAGTCAAGCTGGGTAGACCTAAATCAATATGCGGCAGACTGAGATTTTGTACAGCCACGCTATATTATTAATTACATATAAATGAGGTCACTATTTTCTATTGTGTTATGGTAAGTTGAGACAAAGTACAATGTACACAGTGTCAGAAAAACAGCAATTTTGGAATGTGCTGCTGTAGTATATGTACATGTACATGTATGGTATCTGTATTCATATTGGAGGGAGAGAGAAGAAGGAAAGGGACAGAGAGTGAGAGAGAGAGAGAGAGAGAAGAGAGAAGGGAGGGGAGGGTGAGAGAGCTGGTACCTCACGAAGCTGAGGTGTACCCCGAGTGAGCGATGAACAGCTGAACAGTCGATGCAGAGGAACACACCATAAGTCACGGACGACCACGTGGGATTCTTAGCACCACAATCAAAACATATCTGCAGACAAGAGACAATTATACACACTCTATTTACATGTACAAACTTAGAATAATTTCCCACAAATTATATCCTTTCCAGAAAGATATTACAATGAATTTATTAACTGGCATGTATGGCAGCTAGAAATTCTAATTGATGCCCCCCATGACCACAGTGCTACCCTACGCACCTTATTCGGTCCGACGGCCCTAAGTCTCTTGAAGACCTGCGCTATCTCTTGCTTCGTTGGTTCAGCCATCGATCAGTCTTCGATCACTAGCTCATTCGTACCACACTACCCAAACTTCTCTCGTTTTCAGTACACCATCACCACAGTGCTTTATTAAATAGAGGGTGTGGTCAGATGGTACCGCAAATCACGTGACATCCGCTATGGTGTCCAGGTATGTGGTAAAGATCGTCACACTATTCTAGGTAAAGATCGTCTATTACAGTAAGTATCAACAGCCTGCGAGCGCGAGTACGTGCACACGAGAGTCTCGAGTCCCAGCTACATAATCCTAAGATGAGGATACCTCCCTTAATTAGGACACTTGAAGGTACGTGTCTGGAATGGAGAGGTTCCACTGTATATACCATGTAATAATATTGTAATATCATTTGGTTTAGAATAGCCTCACAACAACAATGGTATATGGATCTGACACAGAACAGATAGCAAGGGTTTTTATAGGGTGAGGACACAAGACAGGCTGACTGGGTATGATATAACATGACAAGGACATACAGTGAAACAAGGGATATAAGACAAAACAATAATCATTCATACACGAGAACACAATTAAAGTTCAATGTGTCTGTTTGGAACACGGATAGCATGTTACATTGCTCCCCCTTTTTTGAAGGTGCGTCCTCGCACTAAAATTCGTCAGATTCATCTCCGTCCTGAAAGGTAATGACAGTTCCGTACCAGTCAGGCGGCTTCTTTAGTCTTGTAGATCTACGCAAGGGTGCTGGAGGAGCAATACTTGGATCCTCCTCGGGTTCTGATGAAGCGGACTTTTCCGAGCTTTCTGCATCACTGGACAGTGCTGCACTAGAAGTTTCCCGTTCTTCCTGCTCACTGTATGGTGTATTATGGTCTGAATTGTGTGGTTGTCCTTGCACTTCGATCAGTAGTTCGTCATCATCACCCTGTATTTCATGTGCTGAGTTGCCACCTTCGCAGTCTTCTTTCTCACTTGTTTGTGCTCTTGTATCCGCTTCTGGTGTGGTTAATTGTCCACCATGGTATGGCTTTAAACGGTTCGAGTGCACTACAAGGCGTTTACGTGGCGAACAGTCACTTTGAATCCTGTAGACTGCTTTGTCGAAGACTTTAACCACTGTGAATGGACCTTTCCATGGCCGGTGGAACTTGGGTGAAAGTCCTCTAGGGACTGCTGGGCAATTAAGCCACACCTTCTCTCCCACTGAATACACTTTAGTGTCACTGCTTCTGTCGTAATTTGCCTTTTGCTTTTGCTGCTCTTTTTTCATTCGGGTACGAACTCTGTCTTGTGCTTGCATCATATTCTCCTTGAGTTGCTTCAAATATGCACTTCCACTAGACTGTTTTTGTTGTGGAAGGTTGTATAAGACATCGATTGGTAAACTCGCTTCACGCCCCAACATCAAGAGGCTAGGCGTCTCTCCTGTTGTTTCTTGAACACTTGTTCGGTAAGCCCATAACAGTGTTGGCAACTTGAGATCCCAGTCGTGTTCATCGTCCTTAGCTGCTATACTGAGCATACTCAATAGTGTTCTGTTGAACCTTTCAATTAGGCCGTCGGACTGTGGATGGTAGGGCGTGGTGTGGGTTTTCTTAATACCCAGGAGCCGACACATTTCCTTCATCAATGATGCTTCAAAATTTCTCCCTTGATCTGTATGAAGATATTGTGGCACTCCAAATCTGCATATAAACTCATTGACTAGAAAGGTAGCAATTGTAGTTGCTTCCATATTTGGCATGGGGTAAGCTTCTTTCCATTTTGAGAAGTAATCACCCACCACCAAAATATACTTGTTGCCTCTCGAGGTGGCCGGTAGGGGTCCCAGAATGTCCATGGCTATTCTTTCCATTGGACTGCTTGCCATTGAGAGTTGCATTGGCGCACGAGGTCTCTTACTAGGTGACTTCCTGGATGAACAGAGTTCACATTGACGGCACCACTTTTCCACAACTTGTGGGAGGTTGAGAAAATAGAAACGAGCTCGAATTTTTTCCAGTGTCTTATTGACACCCAGGTGGCCACCGGCTGGACCATTGTGTAGCTCCATCAGTACTTCAGGTACCAAGTGCGTGGGGAGAACTAACTGCAACTTCCGATCAATCCCATTACCAGGTATATCTTTCCATTTGCGATACAGAATTCCATCTCGCAATATTAAATCTTTTCTTTGATTCCACAGAGCTTGCAGATAGCGACTGCCCTGTTTAGGTATTTTTGGTGGGACATCATCCCTTTCCAGCCATTGAATAGCCTGTTTTAAATCTTCATCTGAATGTTGTAGATCCTTGAGGTTTTTACTAGCCAGCCAGGTATCATCGTTTTGAGGCTGTGCAGTATCCACTAAATTGTTTTGATACAAGTGGCTGGAGGCAACTGAATCAGCTTCAATCGGTGATTTCGTCTCTGGTACTGTTTGTGTGCATTGCTGACATGTTCCTCTTGACAGAGCATCAGCGTTGCAATGCTGCTTTCCTTGGCGGTGTTCAATTTCCATATTGTATTCAGCTAGAATTTCCAGCCATCTCGCCACCTGGCCCTCTGGCTCCTTAAAGCTGTGCAACCACCTCAACGCATTGTGGTCTGTGCGTACTCTGAAGCTCTGCCCATACAGGTATGGGCGGAAGTGTCGAGCACCCCATACTAGGGCAAGCAGCTCGCGGCGGGTTGCACAGTATTTCCTCTCAGTTTTAGATAGGGTCCTGCTTGCATAGGCAATCACATGCTCGGAGCCATCTAGACTCTGTGAGAGAACAGCTCCCAGTCCTTCACCACTTGCATCAACATCTAGTATAAACTTTTTCTCAAAATCTGGAAATACCAAGATTGGAGTACTGGCAAGCTCTTGTTTCAATCGCAGAAAAGCTCTATCACATTCCTCTGTCCAAAGCCATCTTCGGCCTGCTTGGGTTAAGTGATGCAGGGGTGATGCAATTTGAGCAAAACCTTTTACAAATCGCCTATAGTAAGAAGCGAGCCCCAGGAATCTTCGCAATTCTTTGAGATTTTCTGGTGTTTTCCACGCAACGATGCATTCAACTTTCCTGGAGTCAGTTGTTACTCCTTCATTAGAAATTTTGTGCCCTAGGTAGTCTACCGATCTCCGGAACAGTTGGCATTTTATGGGCTTCAATTTCAAGTTGGCAATCCGCAGGCGGGTGAGTACATCTCGTAGACGCAGCAGATGCTCGTCAATGGTTTTGCTGAAAATGATGATGTCATCAATGTAGACTAAGCACGACGTCCAGTGTAAACCTGCAAGCACTCTTTCCATGAGGCGTTGGAATGTTCCTGGTGCATTGCATAAGCCAAATGGCATCACACGGAATTGGAAAATCCCAAATGGCGTGGTAAATGCAGTTTTCTCTCTGTCTTCCGGCTCCACTTCCACTTGCCAGTATCCGCTGGCGAGATCAAGGGTAGAGAACCATTTTGCTCCATGGAGTGTGTCAATGGTGTCGTCGATGCGGGGTAAGGGTTGGGCATCTTTTCTGGTTACTTCGTTGACTTTTCTAAAGTCAACGCAGAATCTGGTTGTGCCATCTTTCTTGCGCACTAGCACAATTGGAGAGGCCCAGGGCCCTTTGGCTGGTTCGATAACTCCTTGTTCTAACATGTTATCCAGTAGTTCTCGGACATGCTGACGCTGCTGGAATGGGAGACGGCGTACAGACTGCTTGATGGGTTTTGCATCCCCTGTATCGATCCTGTGTTGGGTCAGGTTGGTGCGGCCCAGGTCTGCTGCTCCAGTAGAAATTACATCCGAAAAGTCCTGGAGCAACTCATGAAGCTGTGCCTGCTCTATCTTAGTCAGACCCTCTGTATCGGCCACAAGCTTTTCGATTGCTTCGTTAGCCATCCCATTGGCAGTCTTGGTGAGTGGTCTCGTCTCCACGGTTTGTACTGGCATGCTATTCTCCTCGCCAAGTGGTCGTAATTGTCCAACTTTCTCGGACTGGTAGACGGTGACTGGTGCAGGGGAAGGGTTTAGGATTCTCACTGGGACTTGGGAACCCTTTGTGGTTACGAGACAGTGGGCAACTAGAAGTCCATGTCGTTCCATAAACTCTGCGTGAGGTTCAAGTAGGGCCCCATTGGCTGATCCACCAGGTTCTCCTTGCTGTGGCTCCGAGACAATCAGAGGGAGCTGCATTTGAGAGTAACCTGGTATGACTGTGGTCTCCATGCATGTAACATGACACACATTAGTGATACTACTATTTTGTATAGGTTCCAGGGGCTCCCCCTCAAACCTTACCGATAGGTTTCCAGCTGTAAATGTACCCTCGTGGAGATCGATGATGCAGCCATACTTTTTGAGAAAATCGGCTCCCAGGAGGCAGCTTTGAGTTAGGTTTCGGGCGACCAGAACAGGATGGTTGGCCACAATTGTTCCCACTTGTAGCTCCATGTCAGTTACCCCTAAGAGGTCCATTTCTCCTCCATTGGCTGCAACTACGGCTTGCGTGTGAGGCCTCAAAGCAACCTGTCCCTTGGCCGTTCTCCTCCAGATGTCCTCTCTGATGAGGCAGGCCGCAGAGCCAGTGTCCACCAACATAGATATTGGTTGTCCCCCCACTTGTCCCTGTACAGTCAGTGTTGAGTTTATGGCTGCTACTCGGGGATTGCTTGACCGAGCTCTGGGCTGGGGGTTAACCTGTCGTTTGCTTGGGCAATTGCGTTTGATGTGCCCCCTCTCCCCACAGCTCCAGCAAACTGCACCACTCCTGGTTACTGCGGGCTGTTTGGTAGCTCGTAGTCGTGCAACTTCTTCTGTGAGCTGTTGTACTTGCTCCTTCAGTTCTTTGAGCTGCCTTGCTTCTCCAGCTCCCCTGTGCATCAAAGCGTTCGCACTTGGAGAATCATCTACTATATCCTGCACCACCAAGCTCTCAGACTTCTGCTTTTCTCTCAATAGACGTTTCTGGGAGGCTTCCACGCTCTCCCGTTGGATGGCCATTTCCAATGCTGCATCGATATTTGCAGGTTTTTCTCTCATTAGATACAATTGAACAGACGGCGACTGCACTCCTTGCACGAACTGACTTCTAAGGGCATCTTGGCGCTGTTCCGGGCTCCAAGACGGGTAGGCTTTGTCTGCCAACACGCGAAGACTCCCAGCGTACTCGATAAGGCTCTCTCCGGGTTTCTGGGCACGGTTCTGTAGCCGGAACTGCCATTCGAACTCGTTTCCGGAAGGAGAGTACTGCCGCTTTAACTGGGCAATGACTGCATCATAGTCCGCTGACTCCACCAGCCCAAGCTGATCAATGACTCGGAATGGGGCGTCGTCTAGCAGCGGCAAAAGTTCCACAGTCCACTGCTCCTTGGCGACTCCTATCCTTCGAACATAGAGCTCGAAGCGCTTAATCCACAGCTCCAGATCGGTTCCTGGTGTGAAACGTGCAGGCGGCCGCAGACTGGATCGAACTGAATATTCTGGGGCCCTGACGGCAATCACTGGAGACGCTGGCGAGGGTGTACCGCCTCCTCTGCCCCCTTCTGTGTCCGAAGCATGTTCATCTTCCGCCATGACTCAGATAGTGAGATCCCACTCCTGACACCACTGTAATATCATTTGGTTTAGAATAGCCTCACAACAACAATGGTATATGGATCTGACACAGAACAGATAGCAAGGGTTTTTATAGGGTGAGGACACAAGACAGGCTGACTGGGTATGATATAACATGACAAGGACATACAGTGAAACAAGGGATATAAGACAAAACAATAATCATTCATACACGAGAACACAATTAAAGTTCAATGTGTCTGTTTGGAACACGGATAGCATGTTACAATATGTATACGTGCCCCCATACGCCAAGTATTGACACATTGCAAATAATACCTAGTAATCGCGCTTTTTCTCAAGCCCAGCAACATTATTTTGGGAATTAATATGATATCATGAGAATTAAGAATAAAATCACACCATTTGACAACACACGTACATCACCTAGCAATCATGAGATCGAGAGAAAGTTGCCAAACCAAAAAAGTCAAATTTAAAAAAAATGAAAGAATCGAAGATTGACGATAAAAGGTTATAATGATAACTAGTAATAATTAATTAACCTGTGGGTTGAGGGGTCAGGGATCGAGCGAACGATAAATGGATGATCAAAATGAGAATATAATAGATAAGAAGCTAAAAAGAAAAGAAAACCTGTAAGAACAAAATTAACCTGAAAAACAATGAAGAATTGGCCAAACGTATGCAATACATTGTCATGTACTGGTATAAAACTAACAATGAGGGGAGATAATATAATATAATAATATATATCACAAAATAACTCCTATAATTAACTAACAATTAGATGCTAATAATAATATAGGGAACAGAATATCAAGCACATTCTCTTGAGTTAAAAAAAGAGTGACAATTGCGAATCAAGTAGTTTTCGCATGAGCAATTAAGCAGGCAGCAAGCAGAGATGTGATTCTTGCATGAAGTCAAGGTCACAAAGGTCACGTACCATGCACATTGCAGAGAAATACGTCGTTTAAGTTGAGTTATGTGTACAAGTCGGTTGCTTTTTCCCGGTCAAAAATGAAAGATATAATATATATAGTAGCATAGTCCCATAGTAGTCGAGAGGAGAATGGTTAGTATATATACCGGTAGTCAGAGTAGAAGAGTTGTTACTATAGGATCGAGTCAGATTTGGCAGAGCAATAAAATCCAGAGAAATGAGATGAGATGAGCAGTTGAAGGAGAGAAAGAGGATAATTTTCAACTGATGAGGAGTCCGATTAAAGAAATTCGAGGGGGAACTGAAGGGTTCACAAAAAGTTTTGAGCAGAGGCGAAGGGAAGGGGGAGAGAGGGAGGGAGGGATAAAAGTGAAATCCGGATAAAAACTGGCAGCCTAAATTCAAAACATTATGATGATGTTGAAAAGTCAAATATCTCCGCTCTTTCAAGGTCAACAATGTCGGTGGGCGTGGCCGACTCCTCCTCCTGACAGCACGTCGATTGGATCTTCTGTTCAATGACATCACACACATTCTTTTGGTGTTGCAATAGCACATCCTATAGTATTAGGAAAAAAAGGAGGAACAAGGTCAAAATTGAGTCTGAATCAAAATTGTTCGAAAAATCCTAATGGGTGTTAATAAATTAATATTTCCTACAACTTGATCCATAACTAGTGTTGCATGCCTAGGAATTTGGTAAGTGGTCGTCACAGTACAGTATACGGACATGGTACAGGGTCGTCATTTAACTGTACTGTAATTATATGTAATATGTATCACATGACCTCACCTGCTCAACTCCGGTCAGGCTTGATAACCGCTCCACACACTTCCTGTGCTGAGCTGGCGCTACGAATGAGACGGCTTCGGAGAGACAGGCACACGCCAGCAAAGATGGAGGGACAGTGATAAAGGACGAGTCTGTAAGAAGTGAAGGGAGGAGCGAGAGAGGGAGAGAGAGGGAGAGAGAGGGAGAAGAGAGGAGAGGGAAAAAGTAGTGCATGATATAACACTCCAGCAAGTATTGCACACACCATAAAGTGGCCACAACATCACTTGTACTGAACATTTTTGAAACAGTATGCTGAGGTAGCACTAAAACTGGGTGGAGGGGGGGGGGGGAACGCTGCTACTAATTTTAGTAATTCTCTCATTCAACACCATCCTGCCAACTTACATAACAAGCAGACGTTGGCGATGGTGTGGGCGTGGTCAGTTAATCTGTCGATATCCTCCGGAGGTACGAGGTCCACTAATCGAGGGATCAACTCCTCAATGAACTCAGCGGCTGTGACTGCGTTCAAGTCCCACTTCAGCTGGTTGGCTATCTTCTTCTCTGCTTGCTATATAGAAGGAGAGAGAGAGAGAGAGAAATATCAATGAAAGTACAGGTAATTCTTAGCTTTTGTGCATACATTACTAGCTCAGCATTTTACATGATATGCCCGTTTCAAAAGGTCACGCACCCGTACAACATATGCTTTCCTAATCTTTAGTTGGCGCTACATTACGATACATACACACACATATGTACCTAGAGCTTAGGTTATCTCGCTCTCCACGTTAAGATTAAAATCAAAGAATGTTTGTATAGTTTACATAGCTTAGCACACATAGCTAACTTGGCTATCTAGAGTTGGCCAGGCTAAAAACAGATAGAGTTGTTGAATGCCACTGGGTATGTTCCCTCCTGCTGCACACACACACACAGTCATGCACACATACAGCGAAGAGACAGACAGACACACACATGCACACACATGCTGAACCCACAAATATATATTCATACGGATCAATGTACATGTACTCAACATTCCTACAAGCACTTGACATGGTAGTATCGCACTATCTGTGGTCAGAGCTAAACCGTATGAGACACATACGTACGTAGTGTTTTTATTCTGTTCCCCACACTAGCTGGTTTAAAGTAACCTCTTTCAATAACTACAACCACTGCATACTGGCTGTTGTAACTGAAAACAGTTTCATTGACTGAAATCTCACTTTGTGTGACCGCTACACGACACTTGCAGGAACAATAGCGCGTTCATCAATGACATCATAATTATATCATTGTCAAGGTGGACCAATCACATCACTGATAACAACTCCTAGCTCATACTTACTTACGCAAAGTGCCTAAGTAGCAATTAGCCATGCAGCCTAGCTGCTAATATTCAAAGCTGATAAGAACACTATGGCTAAAGAAAAACATGGCTTTGGAAGAAGGGAAGCAAGCTACCGTATACACAAGATGAATTTTCTACTTCAACTAGTCTAAGACCAACTCAGCTACAGCTATATACAGGGTCACACAGTTTAGGGGGTGGTGCACGAGACTTCAGCAAAGCAGCTGCTGCCTTGAAATTCTCAGGGCCATCCCAGATACTTACAAAAGAGATGAATTTGCTCTCTTTGTCACTGATCTCGACACACACACACACACACACACACACTACATGACGAGAACAGCTACATAAACATAAAAAGGGCTTTTAGCCTCTACATACCCTGCATGAATGCAATTTTGCTAGCTACCAGTACACAAGGTTTAATTAGGTCCAAGTTCAGTATCATAATATTATTATTATGACTTTTAAAGCAGCAACATATACTACTTTTTGGAAAGGGCACATCCGAGTATGTGCATGAGTCAGTGAGAGAGAGAGGGGGGGAAGGAGGGAGGGAGGGAGGGAGGGAGGGAGAGAGAGAGAGAGAGAGAGAGAGAGAGAAAGAGAGAGGGGGGGGGGGGGGGGGGGGAGGGAGCATACTTAAGTGGCCTGTGTTTGTGAGTGCTTGATTGTCAATCATCCCAGCTCTAACTCAATTAGGACAAACCAGAGAGGTGGCCCTATCTTAGAGTATGGTGCATGTAGTGGGGTTCCACAAATCAAGCTGCTTGTAGCCTGTGGTGATGAGTCAGCTGATTGAGGCTTCTAGGGCTGGGAGTCAGGTAATACTATTACTGAACTGCGTGACCCTAGCACAAACAAACATGGCCTCATTCCCATACCCCATTCCCATACCGCAGCTGCGTTCTCAACTCAATGCAGCTAGACAGTGAAAACGCAATGCAGCTAGACAGTAGATCGATCTAGAGCCTATTTGGTACACATAGGAGTCCATTCATCATGGCTACTAAACTACATAATAATAGTATACTATTTTTCCTCAATTTCTTCCCTATGCAAAAATATGATGTTATATCTTGTATGCATATCTTTTGATTTCAAAAAAAAACGCGTATACTTCTTATTTGACTCACACACACACACACACAATATATACTCACTCTCATACAAACACACTACTGGCCCGCAAAAGTAGTTAAATTTGCAAACATCATCCAACGCACCAAAATGTGCCAATACCACAACAAGGGATCGACACGCTTCAGTGTTGACATCAAGTGAAGTGTCCCCACCATGCGACCTATATACCCCTATCTATTCTACACCTCATACATGGAGAGAGTCAGATCAGATCTTACCAGGGGTTCCTGAAGTTTACATAACCTTATAACCACTTCTCAAAGATATTTCCAATCGGTGCTAGCTAATCTTAAAGACCAACTGTGAAGGAAACAGCTCGCGGGGAAAATTCCATGGCTATGTAGTTTTACTCAATCCAGGAACTAGTTAGTAGCCCAACTTGAATGAAGGATACAGAAGCAAAATGGCTAATTTGGCTAGTATGTGGGAAGGAAGCTTTTACTTAGTTATACATGAATACTCGCTACATGGAATTTGGGTGCCGCTTTATATCCACTGTTTATATTCGGACACTGTACTATTTATATTGATTAGTTGGGGAGCACACTGTGGTATCATCGCTGTAAACAGCTCATGTCATCAGTGGCCAGTTTACTGTCACGTAAGTGATTGTGGCCAAAATGTCTTCAGTCCCCATGAATTCTAGATTCAGGTGTAAAACAACAAACAGAAAGAACGCTACAGTACAGAAAATAGTAGAAACTGGGCCTGCTGCTAAATCTATAGGACACACTTTTAGAATGAAAATTGCAAAGAAGCTGAAAATAGTAGTCCCCCAGTCAGTCAGGGAGTGTGCAGTTTGTGGTGAAGATAAATAAATGAAACTTCCAAAAAAAAAAACTTTGGAAAGACATTGAGCTGTATATATATGTACCCCTGAATGGAGTTAGAGAGTGGAGTACAACACACAGGGCTGCTAGCTGTCCCTTCATCCACAACAAAGAGACAAGAGCATGTTGTTAGTGGGCCTAACTAACCAACCTTCAGTCCCCACCAACCAAACCCCAGAGCTTGTAGAGTGTGTACTACTACTACTAAGTACTAGTGGTGGAGCTGGCCTGTGCTGATCAGCTGTTCTCGTGGTTTGCCTTGTGTCAACCACCCCTGGAAGAGACAGAGAGAGAGACAGAAGAGAGGCCATGACTATCTATCTGATCAGCTGTTTACCTCCCACCACTAATCTGTAGTGGACAGTGGGCCACAAGAGAGGAGAGAGAGAGAGCTTGCACACTCCTGCAGGTATGCATGCATGCCCAGGCACAAGTCCCATTGTGTGATAAAGCACTTTTATTGTGCACACTTTTCTATTGATATTCCACTGATGAATTGACCAGCAAATAATATAAAAATGATTAGCATACTTAATAGAACCCAAGTGCCTGTATAGCAATGACATTCTCGTCGCAGTTTTGGACACAAGAAGAGAGTACAAGACGTGGCCATTCCTGAAAAATGCAGGAATCTTTTTCTATCAGCTTTAGCAAGGGGTGTCTCTAGCTCTCTAGATATGTTCCCATACATACAATACTATGCTATCAACATGCAAAGGTATGTTGTATATACATGTATCACAGAGAGGGGGAGAGTTTGTATGCATGAACAGTTTTTGGGGGTGGAACACACCCCCCTTTGCCACAAAAAAGGGAGGGAGGACAGGACGTACTGCTTTGTTCCCGTGGCAACGAGATGTGTGATGGGGTGTGTCCGGTGGGATAGCGAGCCTTTTTGTGGCGAGCAAGTTCAAAATTCAAACGCTGCTGCTGCTGCATATGTGCACCGTCACCATGCATGCACAGCACACATACACAAACACACCCCCTCTTTATCAAAATCCAGAACTCAATCCTGAGAGAGAGGTCTCCAGCATACAGATTATCCATCTCTCTCTCCCTCCTCCTCTCCCTCTCTCTCCCCCTCTCCTTCCCTCCCTATCCCTCTCTCCACTCTAGCTCCCTCGAATCAACAGATAACCTTCAGCCCTTCCATCCCTCTTACCCCCAACTACCAATATGCATCACCCACTACTACTCCTCCAATGGCCCTAACATCTCAACAAGGCCACAGGGTCAGCAGGCTGACTACCCCAGCGTAGTAATTAACATTCTAGCAGGCACACATCTGAAGATCTCTTCCTGTAGCCCTGTGGCCAGTGTACAAGGCCAAAGAGAGAGATAGAGAGAGGAGTCAGGTCCCTCATTGGTTGCATTAAGGTCCCCAGGAAGTGCCAGAGATAGAATAGAAAGTAGAAAATAAACGGCTTCTCTGTTAGTATAATAATTTATTATAGCTAAAAGCACAACAAAGGGAGAAAGTGGGTGCCAAGTAATGACCGCTGAAATGGGGATGCTCCTTTAATCGGGATACATACTTCACGTGGTCGCAGTGTCGCCCATAATGCAGAGGTACATCCCGCTCATAGTTACAGTAGTAGCGCTAGCTGGTCTAAATAGATTATATTACATGAATTGGTGATAACTACCTACCAATAGCTAAAGTTGATTTAGCAAGGCAGCAAGCATCTCTCTGATAAATTATTGGACCACCATTTCTCTTTTTATCTTATCAGAACATTGTCAGCCAGAGTAAGTCCTGGTTACTAGACTCTCATGCCTCTGTGTACACACCACCATTTAAGTCCAGCAGCACCTCAAAGTTAACTTTAATCTTGCTACTATAGTGGTTTAATTTAATTCTGACTGATTTTCACTACATGTAATACAGCAGAAGGTTTAATTCTTGACAGGTGAAATGAATGACTTATTGTACCCTCCCCTTCTAACTCTATCTGCAGGCTAAGACGCCCAAAGCCCTTATCTAGCCCCCTCCCCCCCTCCCCCCCCCCCCCCCCCCCCCCACACACACACTCACATATACTCTCTCTCTGGTGCAAACAGTTCTTCATGGTCACTCGCCAAGACCAAAGCAACAGATAGAGAGGGAATGAGAAAAACAACGACAACAAACAGCCAGTGCAGACAATAATAATAATATGGCTGATGTTTGAGATAAGCTATCAATCCTAACAGCCCCAGTCAGTAGGGATAATGTTACAAAATCTAATAGCTAGGCACTGCCCTGTGTGTACTACTAGAGGTAGCTACTAGCTACAGTCCACAAACTCAACTAAGGCTGTCCAAGCCCAACCAACAAAACCAGCTGGGCTGTACTTACTATTAATTTACTACAATCATCATTGTGAGCTAGCTAACTTGATACCTAGCTACACCTATCCATCCCTCTTACTAGAACCACCTACATAGTACTCTACCTACTGCAAATCAACCAATCATCAATACACAAAAAGTTTCCTAGGAAAAACAGAGCTACAGCTAGGTGAGATAATGGCAGCAAACAGTGGTGCCACGCTAGTAGTTGTAAGTAATGATGTGCATGCATTTCAGAGGTTCCAAAATTGACAGGAGAAAGTAAAAAAAAAATCACACTGACTAGACAAATGTATAGTTCTAAAATTAACAGGAGAAAAGTATTACTCAAACTCTGGACTAGACTAAATAATGCATACAGGGGACAGTTGATTGGTTGGGCTGCCTGAATGGTGCTACCAAAATTTAGAATTTAGTGGAGTGCTGGGAGGGCTGCATAGGATTGATGTCTGGACAATGCCTGTCAATTATTTTATCAGTTGGTTAGTTAGTAAAGGTTAAGGTCAAGTAAGGGCAATATGGGTATGGCCCACACCACATGCAGAGCACAATTCACAATCACTGCAGATAAAATCTTAATGGATAATTATTCATTGTTTAAAAGCAAAGTAGCTAGCTCTTGAGCCATATGAGCACCATGCACAAAGGCTCTGGAGAGCCAGAGGTGAAAGAGAGGGAGAGAAGAGAGAGAGAGGTGGATTTTCAGAGATTCTTTGATTAGATAGACCACTGATTTAAAGTATTCATCTTTTATTTAGTCTACCTTAGAGTACATACTTCTGAACTACAGCGATAATACATCACCCCATGTCATGCATTTAGCAGTTGGTTAAATTTAAAACAAGAGCATGTGGATCAATTGAAGTATTGATCGATCTACTTACGATGTGTGCAAACAATTACAAAATTACAACAACTCTTTCTAAGCCGCAGCAGGGTGGGTGGTGCTTAATGACATTCACAATTACATAATTAAATTACAGCATCAAACTCCACCCATTCCTTTGATGTTTACTAACTAGTCCAAAGACAAGCATGGTAGCGTAGGTAGAAGCTACCCCATGCACTGTTTAGTTTATGTGGAGAAATGCTGCAAGCTATCTCCAGTCAAGATCGATCTCTGGAAAGAATTTAGGCAAGTGTAAACTTTGTAGTGTGGGGTGCTTAGCAGGGAGCAGATTAGGTAGGTAGG